>OW285242.1:35906510-37122581 GCA_935421215.2 Melolontha melolontha
AGTATACCTCTAGATATAACCAATTCGTTAGTCACGCCTCTGCTTTCGCTCCGAATTGGTCCACTCTAGTCATCATATATGGAGGTGTATTTTATAGACTTAGGAAGGATATTTGGAAGGTGTTTCCTTTTCTGTTTTTGTGTGCATATTCCAAAACAAAGTATTACGTACCCTCGTCAATGCGCCAAAGTATGTTTTTAACAAGCCATTCAACATGATATCCTATTGGAGTCGAACAAGTAAGGAAGTTATTCACCAGTTCACTCTCGAGTACTATGAAAGAGTGTTAGTGCATCTCAATGTGCTAGCCAACCAGTCTACTCCCATCAGACTTACACAGAACTTTATCAGATACAGAAGCTAATGATTACACAAGATGGAAGGCAACAAAGATAACTAAACGCCCTCAGTAACCAGTTATTAAACAAAAAGGAAAATTTTGAAAAAAGAATAACCAAAAAACAAATGCATTGGAATATTTATCACAGACTTTCTGGCCTTCCCTAAAACTTTAAACTAAAAGATATAAAAGAATTATTTACTAAGAGACTAATTCCAGGAGGGCATCTGGATATAACTTCAGTACAGGCAAGGTTTTACGCAAATGTCTAAAGATAGTTACGCAAATATTTAATGCATCACTTAGACTGAAATATTTCAGACTGTTAGAAGGTTGCAAAAATCATTCTCATACCTAAGCCGAGTAAAAATTCAACAGAAGTGACGTCATATAGACCTATTAGTTTGTTACCCATTCCAATCCAGATACTAGCAGAGCTTTTGCTAAAATGACTCTTGCCAATAATAGAAGACAAAGAACTAATTTCCAGCCACCAATTTGGATTCAGGAGAAAACATAGTAACATATAAAGATACAGTGGCTGGTAAAGCAAATAAACAACTATTTAGAAGAAGAAAAATCTGTTCAGCTGTATTTCATGAAATTGGGCAGATTTTCTTGTTCGATTCGAATTTTCGCTCGCTAGCCCATTTCTTTGGATTCGACAATAAAAAATCATAGAGATGGAGTGGGGCATATTAGAAGAACTTGGGGGTTGAGACAACAATAATACGATCTTGTGATAGCCTTCTCTTTTCCTAACAAACGATGTAGGTTATACCGTGTGAATTACAAAACACAAGCCAGAACCTTTTCAGCAGAAGCAACCTCTTTTACTTTCTTTGGTGTGCGTTCTAGAACGAAAGCACGTTGTTTGACTATTCTTTCGTTTCGGATGAAGTAATAGATACAAAAACTCAACTGGATTGCGCTTGTACATATTCAAACATTATGTTGTCTTATAGTAAACGCGACACCCATCTTGCCCGATAACTACTTTGTACCCAAATATTCGTGCTAGATCCTTCAATCTTTCAACACCATATCACAAGCATCGTTAATAATTTGTTCGGTAATTACTGTAAACGAAGGATCTGGGTGCTGAACGTTCTTCATTGTCATATGACCACAAGGAAATGCACTCAACCACCTCTGAATCATTACATATGAAGCGGCAGAATCACTTCTTTGGTTTTTGGCTTTACCACGCAAGAAGTAGTGTTTTATCATGCACAATACACTACAAACTTACTCGCTTTGGAAGCGAGAAACAATAACTATTTGTGAAATTTTGTAGTTTTGTTAAAGTTATCAAATGTCAATACTTATTAATCTTGATGATGCTACCGCCCTCTACCGAAAAGTCCCGTACTCATAGTAGTCTATTTAGCATGTTTTAATATTTTGTGTGTCTAAGGTATATTTGGGTCTATACATTTTAAATAAAGTAATTAAAATTACACTACTTAGATGTACTACCAATATTAACTGATCTAAATAGATTAATAAGCAAATTGTATCAAACTAAACTACTGATACATTAAACGCCTACTTACTTGCATCTTTTAGATCCTAATATCTTAATTACACTTACTAACGTGTACACTGCCGTGCTAAGGTCTGCTTTTGTACCATTTGATTAACTCGTATTGCCAACGAGCTGAATATGGAAGCTAACGTTTTGAACAAGTCGTTGTTTGTGATTTCTGTCGAACTTGTCAAAAGTCAAGTTAACAGTGTCCATTTCGGGGTTCCTATAAAAGTCTGTATCTAAAGTACTAAAGACTACAGTATTCTGGAATTATTGGATGATGTCTATGTTGCTTTTACTAGGACAATCCTATTGCACGCTGTATGAGCATATAGACTTGAAAATCTGTATTTTGTTGTACATTGATAAGGTGGAATGTTAAAAACCTAATGCATTTATTTATATCTAATCCAAAGGTCTCTTCTCTTGACTGTGATGTTGAACTGAAGATTTCACCGGTGCGGAAAGATTTTTGTCGCGCGGTATAAAAAAAAATCATTTCACTATAAATTCACTCGCGTATTCCAATGCAACGTTGTGTCAAAGTTTCAAGTCAATCGACCGACTACGTTTCGAGTTTTGCGGGCGCAAACATACGCAGGTTAAATTTTATATATATATATATATATATATATATATATATATATATATATATACATATATCAATATATAGATGTACGTATTGCTGTGTTCTTTTCCCCGCTAACATTTTGAAAAGTTATATTATTTTATGTATGTACATTTATGTTGGATGCCAGTGTATAATTTTTAAATTTATTATTTATGAATGTATATTTTATTTTGATTTATATTTTTGACTAGCGTTGTTGTAGTACGCCGTTTTCCCATGCCATTTCCGCAGACAATAAATGTTATCCGAGTTGAGAAGACGTGTTTTATAAGATATATTTTTTTTTATCTTAGTTTAGTAGCTTCGTGATTTTTATTAATTTGTGGTTGTGCTTGAATTCAATACCGTTATATTTATACGAGTTTGTTGATCTCGTAGTGAATTTTATACGTTTTTCTAACTCAGGTGTCTCGTGAAAAAAATATTTTTTTCATTTATGTAAGTTAAATTATATTACTAATTATTATAATTATTATTATTATTTGAATGATTTGAACTGTGTATTTTCATTGTATTAATTTGGATATACATATTTTTAATCTTAGTAGTTGAATTAAATGACAAAGAACGTTTTTTAAAATTTCTAATAAAAAATTTCTATTACGTTTAAAATTTTGTTCGCTTGGTATCAAGGGCATTTTTTCATGTGGTTTGCACATGCGTCTAGAGTTTGTTTCGGTCTGTCATATAGTTTGTTTACGTTAAATATTGTGGGAGAAATTGAAATACTTCTTTGTAATTTATTAGATTTTAATTTTGCTCGGTTGTCACTAAGGAAGTTTAATTATACATTACGGTCATTTTCGTATAATAATTTTACCTTAATAATATTGTTTAATGGCGCAATATTGATCTTTATACTTCATAAAGATTTTTTAAAATTTTTTTTTCTTGTATTAAAGTTTCATTTATTTTATACTGTGTGTGTCATTGAAATTAACCTTACTTCAAGAAGTTTACAAGTAACTTAAAAACATTTTTATAACTTTTCTCTAATAAATTTTGAGTGGCGCTCAACTATTTACTAATTAAATTGTGTTTTCCACTTTTCCGATTGGAACCCTGAGGGAAAGCAGTCTCATCCTGGAAATTAAACCGACTGAATATCGAAGCTGGACACATTGGTTGTGAATTGTGAATAAGCAGTATATAAAATCACAATTCATAGCAGTATGTATGTATATGTATGTATGTATGCCTTCCTTTCCTATAGAAATTCATGTAATTTCATATATTGTTAATTCTTTAATATTTTTTGATAAAATTTGAAAAAAAATGTTATCACAACTTTCCACACGACATAAGGAACACACACACAAACAAAATTTTATTAAAATCGATTATGTAGTTTGTGAGTCTATAAATAACAAATTAAATGTTTTTGATTTACACACATGTTAGATATTCGGCGATTGAAGGTCTGTTTTACATTAATATGTATATATTTATTTTATATGTATATATTTATACTTTATATAAATAAGCTGTTACTTGTTTCGGTAAGTATTATCTTTATCAAAGAATTATAAATGACAGATATTAATGTCAAAGATATATAAGTGATGTAGTTATGGTGAGAGATACACATTCATAAATACATTCAAATTAATTAATAATAATTCATGACATAACAAAAGTTTGATATCAATTATAAAGAGAATGGTAAGTCATGAGTTATTATTAGACTTGCGCCCGTGGAGCGACTTAAGATATAAAGCTGTCGGCATTCGCCTAGGACGAAAAGGAAAACCACGAAAACCTACTCGGACAGTCAGTCAGGGATCTAAACATGGAACTGTCAGCATGATAAGCAAATGTACATATATTTAAATAACATATGATATATAATTATATAACAGCAACATATATTATAATGGTAAATTGCAGATCGTTACATTATTAGGTTATAATATATACTGCTTAGATTTTTTATATTACTTCTGTTGTTAATTGAATTTCTTTCCTGTTTAATATTAATCATTTCTGTAATTTCTCTTTTCATGGTTTGTTGCTCTCTATCAATTATTTGTATGTTTTCAATGTCGAAATGGTGATCGCGTTGCAGTTTGTGTGTAAATAAAGTAGTTTTGTCTGTTTTGGAGTATTTGTGAGCTTGTATTCTTTTGTATAAATATTGTTTAGTTTGACCTATGTAGTAACTATAGCAGTCGCTACGTGGTATTTTATAGGCAACATGTGATTTTTGTCTATTTTAGGCTTTAATTTTGAAAATAGATGTTTATTTGTATTGCTAAGTTTATATGTTGTAGCTATATCATATTTTTTTAAAGTATGTTTTATTTTCTTTGATAATTGTGGTACATATGGAATCGTGATATATGTTGTTTCGTTGTTTAAATTGTTATTGGTGTCTCCTATGTTGTATATTTTGTGAATTCTTTTTTTAATTGTTTGTTCTATAAGTTGTGGTGGATAGTTAGTATCAGTTAAGATCGTTTTAATTTTCTTGATGTTATCTTTTCTGTATTGAGTATGTAATAGTTTAACTACTCTATCAGTCAGATTATTTATAATTATTTTATTGAATACTGTAGGTGTATTTGAGAGAGTATTGAGTATTGATTATTTCATATATCGAAAAGAATCTGTGGGTTTGTTGTACCAATTTGTATAAATAGTACCCTGTCTGTTTATGAATTTGTATCTCTCACCATGACTGCGTCACTTATATAACTTTGACATTAATATCTGTCATTTATAATTCTTTGATAAAGGTAATACTTACCGAGACATGCAAGAGGTTATTTTAAATATATACATATTAATGTAAAACAGATCTTCAATCGCCGAATATCTAATATATATATATATATATATATATATATATTCTAACCCAAAAAGAATAACATAAAGCGAATTACTAGGCAAGCGTCATCAAAAAATTTAAACCTATTATAACCAAATCTCTCAAAAAAATTATTACTTACTCCGTACACGTAAGCCTAGTGTCAAATATATGGATCTTGCCTGATTGTCTGTAAATTTTGTAACTTGATACTAAAATTCAATACTTGCCATTAAAAGTACTAAATTTACCATATTATATTTTGATAATCCACTTTACAAGTTACAGTTTCTTTACCAAATTTGTATGTTTATATAATTTGCCACAATCTCGCCATTTTAATTTAAATAATTAGAATGCAAATATTTTGCACTGACAAAATCTAACGACTGGAACAAAGAAATGCTCAACTACGTGGTAGAAATAGTTCCAAGACTAGTTACACGCACATCGACTTAATTTTAGGAACAGTCGTTTTGCCATTATACACCTGAATGCGATTGGGAAAACAATCAAATTTAACGAGGAGACCTGACCGACAAAATCCGCTACCAAACATTTAACGAATCAATACGGGGAATTACCATAGGCTAAAGACCGACTTTTAACACATATTGAATAAGTTAAATGCATCAATTATTGTTGTAAGCGTCAACGAAGGTTGATGTTAGAGGAGAAAACATTTTGGAGAGAGGAGAAACAATTTGTGGCACTTGAATTACTACATCTAGACACCAACATGAAAGAGATTATGTGGTGAAAATAATCTTAAATAGAATATAATTATTGCAAAACAGTCTCATAAACAAAACAATCTCATATTGCAAAAGTAATCTGAAATTGAAAAGAGTAGATTAATAGATTTTACGAATTTGCCTATTTGAAAAAACTCGGCAGTTGGCAAATATATTGGATTGCCTCTTTTAGAAAGTTTAAATTAAAAAGAGATATGCGAATTAATATAAACAAAGTTGACAAAAGTGTTTTAAGAACACACACTTCTTGACCGAAAATTTGCTCAAAATTCTCTTAATAAATGACAAAACTATATTGCGATAAACCGAAACTATGAAATCCCGAATTATCATATTTAGCAAGACGTATTTGATAGATTTTGGAAACAGATTATAATATAACATCAGACTCTATACAATTCCAGGTGTTCACATGATAATAAAAATGTGATGAGTAAAGCTGGCTAATACCTGTCACATATAGTAAGTAAAACGCACAATGTTTGTGTTTAACCGCAGATTAAACAATATCAAATTAATCAATTTATTCAATCTATTTATTTATGCAGGTATCTCCAGACAGCGATATACGCAAATCAAACTTGAGCCGAGAATCATCAAAGCGACCCCACCATAATGAACTTCCCTGGTTGAGAGTTGGCACTTTGTTTATGCCAAATTAAACCAACATTTAATCTAAATAAGATAGTTACGTATTATATTTAGCAATCAAATAATTCACATAGACATGTCAGGTATTTAATCTAACCTAGATTAGTATACTGTTGATGCATAAATAAAAATAGGTCAGGTATTTAAAATAAATCAGTTCAATATTCAATATCGTCATCGCATAAATATGATGAAGTGCAAGAATTGTGAAGTCATCAAAATGCATTGTAAGCATCTGTATAAACACCGTAATTAAAGTAGGTTATATCAGCGATACCACAACAAAGATTAAATGTGCTCGATATTCAATTACGCTTAATTAATGTATATAAAATTAAAATGTTTAGAACTGTTGGAATTAAATTGTAAATATATATATATATATATATATATATATATATATATATACCATAATTTTTGTTAAATAAATCATTAAGGAATTTTCTATTCTTTAATCAAGATTAAATAATGTACTGTTCTTTAATCAACTATTCATAGACCTTCAAGCCTATTCAGTTAGATTATACCAGGTTATAATTGTGATGGTGGGTAAAGTCAGAGACAACTTCTAGGGACATGGGTAAGTTAAATGGAGAAATTTGGAAACGCATATTTAGTTAGCTGGGGACGTTTATAGATGGGACCAGAAACATTTTATTATCTGTTTTGTAGGTATATTTGATATTTAGTACAAAATGTTGGCTAAATCTGATATGATATTGGTCAAACTGTAGAAACTTGTTGTTTGTTTTCTTATTTAATTTTCCGGTTTTTCACCCGTTGTGTTATTCAGTGTTATTTATGTTCCTTGAGAACATCGAGAATATGAATTTTTTGCCTCTTTTACATTGTTTGGATAATATTTCAAATACATCAAGAGCTTTTGTGCTTTTTATTTTATTTATTATGTATAATTCAAGAAGCTGTTAACTGTTATGTACGTGGTCGTTGAAATATCAGTTTCGGCAACATTTTCTACCGAAAACTAAAATAAGGTTTGTTTTGTCTTTAATATGTAACAACTTATGATTTTTTTTTTTTGCTGATGATGCGTACTAAAATATTATAAAGGAAAAAAATAAACGGAACATTTGTACTATTAAACTTAAATATCACACCTTATATTTTCACAAACAATAGTATATTAACTATATGTACATTTCATGTGCACTGCACACATCGTCAGTAGTTACTATTTAAACGTATTATTTTCGAGTACATGTATAGTAAAAATATCTTTAGGTAGGGCTGTAAAAAAACTACAAATGGTCGAAAAACATGCAAATAATCGAAAAGTATGGTCCTATTATTGTAAAATTGCCTACTAAACTCTATTGAAATTCTAAGAAGGACAAATTTGGGAAAGGCCGTTACATATGAAAACAAGACATCTGACTGTGTTAGTCATTTAGGGTTATATTAAATAACTATCTATTAATTATTAGATACTGTTGGTATACAATTTAAAAGTTTATTATTAATAGGTGAAATGTCATTGTTAAGGAGGTAATTTTTGTATTTTTTCATATGTATGGCTTCCCACATGTCTAAATTTCTATTGTTACATTATTTAATTAATTTTACATTATCTAAGCTGAAATTATGTCCGGTATCTAAATGATGTAGAGCTAATGCTGATTTGTCTACATTGTGAAGTTTTACATGAGCTAAATGTTCTTTGAAACGGGTTTGAATATTTCTTCTTGTTTGGCCGATATATACTTTTGGGCAAGAATTACAGTTAATTCTGTAAATACCTGATTCTTTCAGTGGGTCTGTGCTAACTAACTTGGTTTGAAGGTATTGTTGTTACTTGTGAGTGTTGGAAAATGCAGGAGTTAGATTATATTTTTTAAACAATTTTGTTACGGTATTCTGCCAACTTTTGTGAAAAGTGATTTTGCAATATTTTTTGGTATTACCCTGTGTATTTGGAGTTAATCTGATTTTAAAAGTTTTTAGCTTCTTCTTTTCTAGTTTGTTTTTGATTTTATCCACCAATTGTTTATCGTATCCGTTAGATTCTGCTACTTTAGTTATGTGGTCTAGTTCTTTCTTAAAATTCACTGGTGATAGAGGGATTGATAATAATCTATCTTCAATCACTCTTCTGCATTTGACGCCAAAGGTGGTATTCCCCTGAATAACAATTTTGTAAATCTCATCAGCTGGTATGATAACGAGTATGGTACCGTAGGGTAGTGGATCTCATCAAATACATTCAATCTAAAGATTAGAGGAATACAGTAAAACAATTAAAAAAAAATATAAATGTTGAGATTTGAATGTGAAGAAATACATCGTAATAAAAATTCATCTAATCTTAGAAAATAGAATAAAATTCTTCAAATTGTCGTTATATTCACACAAACTGATAATTTTCTTATAATTGTCTAATTTTTACTTTAATGTTTATTGTATACAATTATTTATGTATTAAAAGTTTTATTGTCACTTTATACTGGAGTGAAAGAAATTTCACCATTTACTTCACAAATTGCTTTAAAGAGGACGAAAAAAGATCAGGCACCAACATGTAATCCACTAAATATTAATTTTATCTTGAGAAAGTGGATGAAATACATTCTTCAGCATCTCATACACCAAACTTTGGTAGATCTTCAGCCTTCAAACTCAAGTCCATTACCTTCTTATTGCATTAAGTGGGTCTGCATAAGAAGAAATCGGCAATTGGAGAACAAAGTAGAATTCAAAAAAGAAGATTTTTAAATTAAACGTTTAACATTTCTTGCGATCATATTTAAACGTAAAAATATGAATAACATTTATAAGTTAAATTGAATGTTCCTACGTTTTATAATTATTTAAGATTTGAATATGTAGCAATAACAACAAGTTATATCAACAAGTAAGAAAAGAAAACACGAGAAATCTGACGGCGAATAGCGATAGTGAAGACTGGGAGAAATACTTTAAAGGGCTACTAAACAAACATAAGCAGTTACAGCAAGATGAATATAGCAATTCCTTGGCATAGAAGAGTATGAGGACCAAATGATACCCTAATATTAATAATTCCAGTGTACAAAAAAGGAAATCCAATGCTATGTGAAAACTATAGAGGAATATCACTTTTGAGTGTATGTTACAAGTTAGTGACATCCTTAATATATGAAAAAGTGAAAATCAGACAGAGGACATCATTGGAGAATATCAGCTGGGATTTAGACCGAGAAGATCAACTATCGATGCTATATGTATATTAAACCAAATTATAGAGAAATGCTATGAACAAAACATCGAACTTTTAATATTATTCATTGTTTTTAAGCAAGCATTTGACAGCCTGAGACGTGATGCGATCTTCAAAGATGCCGAAAATTTAGGAATACCTAGAAAGTTGATAAGACTAATGAAAATGACGATGAAACGATCCAGCGCAGCAGTTTTTCTGCAGGACGATGTATCAAAATAATTTGAATTTAATTCGGGGGTACGGCGGGGAGATGGATTATCTGCGTCAATATTCAATATAGCTGTAGAAGGAATTATAAGAGATTGTGGTTTTAAAGGGACGATTATTGAAAAATCTATGCAAATAATAGTGTATGCAGATGATATAGCATTAATAGCAAGAGATCCAAATAGTCTAAGAGAAGCCTTGCTGAGACTCGACTCGGAAGCAAAGAAGAGAGGACTTGAGATAAATCAAGTCAAAACAAAATATATGAGAATCGCAAGACAAGAAAACATTGGGGAAAGCAAAGAAGTAGCGACGGGAAATTACAATTTTGAGAAAGTGGATACATTTAAGTACCTTGGATCCATGATAAGTAGTAAGAATCAGAAAACAGACGTGGTGAAACATCGAATGCAAGCAGGGAACAGAGCATATTATAGATATAAAAAATATATGAAAATTAAGAAAATCAGCATTTACAGAAAAATAAGAATATATAAAATTGCCATTAGACCGGTAGTGACATATGCTGGAGAAACAACGAGATTAACACAGAAGGATGAAGAAGGTCTAAGAACATTTGAAAGAAAAATAATCAGAAGAATTTATGGACCAAAGAAAGAAGATAATGGTTATAGAATCCTTATGAATCATGAGATGGAGGAGTTATTGGAGAGAGAAAACATAGTAAGAGTTATTAAACAGATGAGAATAAGGTGGTATGGGCATGTCAACAGAAGAGAAGAAGAGTCAACGTTGAGACGAATTACAAGTTGGAAGCCATATGGAGCACGAACAAGAGGTTGACCAAAAATTAGGTGGGAGTACCAAGTAGTGGATGATATCAAAGACCTGGGGACCGTAGCAGGGAGAGCATTAATGTTAAATAGGGAAGAATGGCGAAAAGTTGTGAAGAGGGCAAGTACATATCTATAGACCACAGAAAATGGAGTGACTCACCACAAAACGAGTCTTACGAGCTCAAAGAGCGACTGCAATTCCAGACTGGAATGTAGTCTTATATTATATATATATATATATATATATATATATATATATATATATATATATAATATCTTCGTGACCTTGGTATGATAAGGTAAACTTAATAAGTCAGCGATTAAAAGTCTGGTTCATTACTTCAAAGTATATATATTTAAAATAACTCTACATGTTTCGGCAATGATGCCTTTGTCAAGAGAATACAAAATATAAATGCATTGCATTTGCATAAATGCAGTGACAGTGCAGAGTGCGACATAGAAGATAATATACCATTAGCATTTTTATTTCCCAATTTTAACATCACTAATTTAGATTTAAGCACATACGCATTAATTGATAATGAGTTATTTACTGAAAATCCTAATGTTTCCATTATAGATTGTATCGATGAAATTACTGATATCAGTGATGAAATGGAAAATGAGATTGAAGAGGAATTTGTAACTAGTATATCAAATATTTCAGAAGCCCATCAAAAATTAAAAGATCTTGAGAACTATTTCTTAAGCACTAACAGTTTTAACATTGCTAACAATATTTCTCAAGCTCTTCTTGAATGTGAATTTGAGATATTTAAACATAAAATGAAAAAACAAGACAAACAACAATTAATGATTATTTCAAGTAAAATCTAGCATAAAATATGTATGTATGTATGTGTATTAAGTATTGTAAATTTTTTTCGACTTTCGTCTTATTATGTGTGATTAAATTGATATGAGAATGAATATTTTTTTTCGTTTTTTTTTCACCTCCACATTTTGGACACCTCCATATATTGGACATTTTAGGATTCCCCGTCAGTGTCCATTATAAGGAGGTTATACTGTATATATGTAAAATTATACTCTTCTACCTTTTAATAAATTCACCTATATTTATTACATTATTTATTACGTAGACATTTTCAATGTATATTGTTTTGCATAATATTGCTTTATGTTTTAAATATACTTTTTCAAAAGTAAATTGTTTTGAAAAAGTATATTTAATACATAGAACAATATTATGCAAAACAATTCTATAAGAATTCCCGTATATTAAAAACCCCGCCTTTAATTTCTGATTAGCGACATCTATGTTTGTCCCCACCTAGCTCAAGGTTCGTGTCTGAAGTAGGTTAACAAAAATTTAAGCAGCAGCACTCATCTCCCTAGAAGTTGTCTCTGGGTAAAGTCAGGTAAAGTTGAGCGCACGCGTAAAAATAAGAAATAATTGTGACGTCACGATATACACTGGCGCCATCTACGTCCATCTTCCAAATCTTATAGGAAGATTAAGTTATTTCTGGTTTTGAATAGAAGATAAAGATAGAAAATTTAATAAAAATACAACACTTTTTGCTATCTACTTGCCCATCTCGACTTATCTCTGTTAATGCTAAGCTCCTGTGTTTAATAACAATTTATATCAAAATCTTATCATTGAAAGGCCTTTCAATTATGTCAATAATTTATCTACCAAAGTGGCATCTTTATTCGAAAAATTCAAAATTAATATGCTGCTATGAAACTACATTTTTTAAATCTTGAATAGTTTCGACCTTTACTTGATGTAAATCCATTTCACAAAATAAAATAAAAATAAACACACAAATGATGTTTGTAGATTTACACTATATTTAAAAAATTCTATGACAGCTGTTTCACTACACAGTAGCTTCTTTATATAACAATAAACTAATGTTACACACTATATATCCAACACAACCATATTAGGTTACTTCAAACTATTATCTTAATTGCTATATGTCAACCTTAACTGTATCTAAATTCGTGGAAAGTACGAACATTATTAATGTAACAGAACAATTTGACAAACCTTATTTTACAGAACAAACAAATTTAACAACGGGGAAGAATTCAAGTCTAATTTACCACTTAGTAGTATATAGTGGTTCTTCTCTAATAAATGATTAGCGTATGGTGAGTCAGCTTTCCGATTGATGTAGGAATATTGATGATCCTTGATGCGTTTATTAAAAGTTCTTCCTGTCTGTCCAATATACAAGTGTCCCGTATCGTTATGTTCAAATTTTAGGAGTGTAAAGTAGACTTCATTTCAAGTAACAAAAACGCAAAACTTGTATATCTATTTTTATTTGTTTCAAAGTTACAGATCTATGAATGTGATTGTCAGATCATGAAAAAAAATGTAATCCTAAAGTCAATACAAACTGATTTTATTTAAAAAAGTTCAATTAATAATATTTCCGAAATGTCTACCTCCTTGTTGAATGCAGGCTTGTGCCCGTAAGCCAACAGAAGAAGTGCTGATACGAATTTCATACTCGTTTTGTCGGATATGCTCGGCAGCCAGGTGAATACGATCCAACAACTCTTCTCTTGTGTTCGAAACTTGCGCGTAGACTAAATTTTTCATGTACCCCCATAAATAGAAGTCAAGGGGATTAAGATCTGGTGATCTGGGTAGTCATGCAATAGGACCACCTCGACCAATCCATCTTGGATAATTGACGTTAACCCAATTTCGGACAGCAATTCCGAAATATGGTGGTGCCCCATCCATGTGAAACCAGTTGTCTCGCCGAACATTCAGTGGGATATCCTCTAAAAGACCTGGCAGTTCGTCAGTAAGAAATTGAAGGTAATTGTCCGCATTTAACCTCCCAGAAAGAACGACAGGACCAATCAGCAAGTCATCGATTAGGGCCGCCCAAACGTTAATAGAAAATTCATGTTGAAATTTAGATGGGCGCATAGCTTTGGGATTTTCTGAAGACCACCTGTGCAGGTTTCTCAGATTTGTAACACCACTTCTCGTGAACGTAGATTCATCTGTCCAGAGGACTGTTCTGCAGAAATTAAAATGAAGCCGTGACTGTCTTAATATCCAGGTAGAATAAACTAGACGAGCATAGTGGTCTACCTCAAGCAAACCGTGTCCCCTGCGATAGTGATATGGATATAAACCCTCACGTTTTAAAATTCGCCAAAGTGTCGTTCGTGGCACTCCTAGTTGTCTAGCGATTCGACGTACACTGAGAGTTGGATCCCTTGTAACAATAGCTACTGCTTCTTGCTCTAAGTCTGCTGGAAAATTTACTCCTCGGTAGAAAAACTAGTCACCCAGTACGCATTCCCGAAATTGTCTGTGTACTTCCAGAAAGGTTCTATATTCAATAACTGCTTGACGTGCACTGCCGTTACAGTAGCCATACACAAAATGCATGTACGCATACTCTCATACTCTTGAGAAGAAAATCGGTAAGGCATTTTGAATAAAGAAAACGTGTCCGCTCACTAGTAAGCTTTTGTATGAACTGAAACGTAATGCAATCCTTTATTAAAAAAATGCAACGTTAACAGTCATCTAAACATTTGTTTATTGTATGAAATTCATGGTTCAGCACTTACGACATAACTTGTTGCCTTTATTTTCTAAATGGAGAATTTAAATAAATAAAATAAAGGCAACAAATTAAATTTACTGGAAAGTTTAGAAATCAATAAATTAAAACAGTCACAAATTTTATTAAATGACCAATTAGATTTAAATAACTCGCCTTTATTAAATTTATTTACTTAAAATCTGTTTAGACGATAATACAAATGTATATGTAGTTTATTAAACAAATTTTATGCGTAAACATGTTTAGTACCTTATAATTAGAGAACGGACGCAATTTCCATAAAACGCAATCGGCAATTGGAATTGTGTATAACGTCGCTCAGTACATCCCGGCGTAATTCAATGAAGTATTTGTTTGACTTACTCGGACACCTGGTCTCGCCGCGATAACAATGGACAAGCCAGCTATTGTATTCGGAGAATATAGTGTTTTTTAAAGTGTTTTCATCAGCGTAGATAGAAGCAGGGTTTTTATAATGTATTTTATTTATTAGTTTATATTTCGTAAGATAAATAAAGTGCTGTGAGTAAGTTTCTTGTTTTCATAGTTTTAACTGTTAATTACATCGTAATTTTTGTGATAGATCCTGTTTAATATCGTTTGATTGAATCTATTTCTACCAATTATTTCGACGTAAGAGTGCATTGAATTTCGTTCAGTTTCAATAACTTACGCAGACATTTTTAGTTTTCATTTATTTAGATCTAGAGCATTGTTTAAGTTACTTTTTCAGACATGATATGGAAGAATGTCGAGAACGGCATTATAAAACAATGGCGAGTTGGATTGACGGTCATACTG
This sequence comes from Melolontha melolontha, assembly GCA_935421215.2. NCBI lineage: Eukaryota > Metazoa > Arthropoda > Insecta > Coleoptera > Scarabaeidae > Melolontha > Melolontha melolontha. Next base: position 35,921,825 of record OW285242.1, read on the forward strand.
ATTGTATGTCCATTGTCAGTGATTCCGAAGTTTGTTACAAAATCCGTAAAATATCGTCAAAAATTTGTCACTTAGGATCGCAAACACATCTGAACTCTGCAAAACTTTTATGGCAGCTAATATTCCATTAAATAAACTTAGCAATCCCACTTTAAAAATATTTCTTCAAAAATATACTGGTCGAAATGTTCCTGATGAATCAACTTTACGCAAATATTATGTTTCTAGGTGCTATACGAGAACAGTAGAACGCATTAGAAGCCATCTTTTAATCAATACATATGGATAAGCGCCGACGAAACGGTGGATATGTTAGGACGCTGTGTGGTAAATGTTGTAGCTGGTGTACTACATCCAACTATTCCCTATAACTCATATGTAATAGCAACAAGTGTTATAAATAGAGTTGATGCGGAAACAGTTGCTGAAACCATACTTTTATTTGTCAGTGATAGTGCTGCGTATATGTTAAAAACAGGCAGACTATTGAAGAAAACATATCCTAATATGCTGCATATTACTTGTGTAGCACATGCTCTCCACAGAATCTGTGAATATATCAGAGATACTTTTCCGGAAGTTGATAGACTTGTATCAGCTTTTAAAAAAGTTTTCAGAAAAGCACCATTGAGAGTAGCTCTTTTCAGGGAAAAATTTCCATCTCTGTCACTGCTTCCCACTCCAGTAATAACTAGATGGGAAACATGGTTGGAAGCTACTAGTTATTATGCTGAGAATTTCGATAGTCTAAAACATTTCGTAACACTGCTAAAGGAGGATGCTAGAAGTATTGGTGAGTGCAAGGAGCTCACACAAATCCAAAATTTAAAAAATCAGTTGTACTTTCTTCACGAACACTTTGGAAAATTGCCAAAACTAATCACTTATTTTGACAATCGAAATCTCAAATTAAATGACGGATTAACCACATTAGATGTGGCTGTTAATAATTTGAAAAGAATTCCAAGTGACTTCGGATGTGGCCTTCGGCAAAAGTTTGAAGAAATTCTTAATAGAAATCCATATTTAATTACATTGCAGCAATTATGTATGGAGACAATTCCACAAAATCTAACGGCTAAATATGAAGAAATAAAAGAATATTTCCAATATGCACCTATAACCAGTTGCGATGTAGAAAGGACGTTTTCTATTTATAGTACATGATCTGCATGATAGCTTATAGACTTCCGATTTATTACCTTTAGTAGTTCTGTCTTTATTATTTTTGATATACTTAGCTAGATTGTTATTTCGTTTTATAAGCGATATTAATACTATATTTTTTAAGAAATTTTGATAATTTATCTTGTTCTTGGCCTATGTACGTGAATAAATTAAAAAACTTGTGGTCTGACATCTCCTTAATAGTAGGGTAAACCTTACCTAATAATTTTTTGTAAGATATCTTTGAAATTAATGAAGCTATTATATTCGGTTCGTAGAGCGATTTGTTTAATTATGTTATATTATTTATTAAAATCTTCATTGAGCATCGAGATATTAATCAATCTATGGGTCATGCCGTGGTAAGCTGATAACTTATGTTGGAACGGATGGTTTGATGTATTATGTATAGTAGTATGAGAATCTTTGTTATAAATAAAAAAGCGAACTTTGTTGTTTACTCGTTTTAGTGTGAGGTCTATAAAATGCTGTTATTAAGTTCTTTATCTATAGTGAATGTAATATTAAAATCAATAGAATTCATAAATTCAAACAATTCAACTGTCTGTCTGTTTTTCTGTATCCTATCGAAATGTCGTCAACATATCTGTACCAAAATAAAATATTCTTCGTGTATCTTTCGTTGACAAAAATTCAATTTTCCAAATTGCCCATATAAATATTAGCAACTAACGGGGAAAGTGGATTTTCCATAATTTGACCTTCTTTACATAGATAGAATTTGTTATTAAATGAAAAGTAATTTTGATCTAAGCAAACCTTACATTTTTTTATACGTGTGTACAGAAAAAAGTTGCGATTACAAGTTAAAAGGGAATTAAAAATGAAGTAACCAGGAAAACACGAGAGAGAACTGCTGCAGGTAAATTTATATTTCATAAATCAAATGAAACAATACCTGCTTGTGCATTCATTCGCTTCTTAGCATCAAAAATTTGTTGATTAAAAAATGCTTACTACCTTGTATTGCATTTAATCTGACGTTACAATTTTTTTCGTTTACATTCAAAGTAAGTACTTTTTTGTTCGCTCTTATCAAATTTTAATAGACATTGACCCCGTTTTCCATTCAGGAACGATGATATAGTCGTTGAACCGTTCCAGGCCCTTGTCGAAGCAACGTAACGGTTATAATATGAATGATACCTACGGGATGGAGATTGGGAATCAATAACCACCTTACTGGCTCCATTATATGGGTCGCCGGCGATGTTCGTTGTTATTTAAAGAACTAATTCGCGGCGATTCCCTACGCTTCGCAGCGAAAAATGGGTCTAGTGGTAGACGACGTGTAGGAGGAGTGGAAGTCGGGCCATAAGCTAATTATAAATCCGAACGCGAAACAGAACGAATGTTGCTGAAATTATGTGCTGAAGAACAAGTTGCTGGTGCAATAAGTACTTAGTAATTGTGTAAGAGTAAGGTTCTGGTTTATTTCTTTGATTTTGTAACGAAACATGTGGTCTAGTTGTGTTTATTTTTTGTATCTAATTAAAACTCGATCCACAAAGTTTGGCAAAAATACAGATTATGTTAGTTGTTCAATAAACATTTATTGCAAATTGCGAAACTGGTAAATGAATATTTATACAAAATGATTCACGATTTGCGTGTCCGCTACGAATTAAATTGGATTTTATAATTCTTTAATTAATACAAAAGTATTTTTAATATAAAATATGATTAAAAATCTGGTGCGGAGAACACAATAAAAGTTCATTATTAATATTTTTGTGAACGTATCCTTCTCCAGACACGCAGTTACGTATTTCATCTTACTACAGATTCGTCAGTACGCCCCTGCTGGAGGAGGATGCATTCACAAAAAAGAACAACTTCGCTAATAATAATAATAAATAAATAATAATATAAAAAAATATAGATACAGCACGATAACATGTTGGAAAACGCCAAACAATATGTAATAGTTACAATTATATTATCTGTGAATCTTATGGAAATGGTGCCAAATATTCCTTTATTGTGTAACAATGAACATGCAGTAAACATTCCTTGACACTTCTCTTAAATAAATAAAAACTGTCAATTGCTTGTACTTCTTTTGGTAATTTGTTGTAGAGGATACATCCTCTAAACTCTAATCCCTTCTGGTAAAAGAAAGTATTATGTTTCGGTGGCAACAAATAATTATCCTGCCTCGTGTTAAATGTATGATCTACATTCTCTTTATTAAAATTAGCGTAACACTTATGCACAAAGCACAGTACATTAAGTATGTATAAGTCATAGAAAGTGAAAAGCTTATTGCATGACTGCTGTCTTTAGGCCGAAAATTATACGCATCGGTCTTTTTTGCATTAAGAATATTCTTTGACTCCACAACAAACATCCCCAATGTATTATGCCATATCGAAGAACTGATAAGAAATTTGAATGACATAAAGTTGTTAATATATCCGGACCGTATGCTCTTTTCAGGGACCTCAATGCAAAACATATTTTACCCAATCGTTGACATAAATTTTGAATATGATTTTCCTATTTGAAATTACTGTCTATCATTAAACTCAACACCCTAGTCTGATCAATTGTTGGAGAACCGGTGACAATTTAATCCAATTTCTATATCTGTTACCAAATTCGATTTTATATTTTTGAATATAACACAAGCTGTTTTTTCTTTATTAACAGAAAGTTTGTTAGCTTCAAACCATAGACATAAATTGTCATATGCAAGGTCAGCTAATGACAGCTCATTTATCGTGTCTCCCGTAATAACAACGCTTACATTGTCGGCGTAATTAATGACTGTACAGTTAATTCCACGAAGACATGAAGAGATGTCATTAATAAAGACTAAAAATAGTGTTGGGCTAAGGGTTGAACCCTGTGGAACCCCGATATCAATACTTACATCCTTACTTAAATATGATCGAAGTCAGTTGTGAGCAATCCCTCTAATGCCCATCCTTTCCAACTTGTACAACAGGTATTTATGATTGACACAGTCAAATGCCTTGGATAGATCAATAAACAACCCCAATGTAGGTTTACGACTATCCAAATTTTTATATACAGACTGTCCCGTAAAAAACGCCAACATTCATAATTCCGTTATTTATTGTCCGGTTTTATTTAAACAAAAAGTAAATTTAATAGCATCAAAAACACTATAAGATAGCAGTGTTTTATTTGTTTTCAATTGTTTTCATTAATGTCAAACGACAGTCAAGTTTTTTATTTTAAATGGCAACATATATATTTTTGGCTATATTCGGATTGGATTTTTTTTTCTGAATTCAACGATGTATAACATGTTTATTTTTGATAAACGTTTATTGCAAAAAAAACTTTATAAATTTCATCTTTGTCTTCCATTATTTATAAATATTCGAATGTGTCATGAAACATTTAAAATGTAAGTATTATAAATATTATTATAAGAAACAAAACACTTTACAATAAATATTGAAATTGCCCGCCACCTTGTTCAACACATATCGCACATCTCCTAATTACTCCAAAGGTCGCATTTAAAAGACAAGCGGCAGGTACTTCTTGACAAGTGTTAATAATTCTTTGTCTTAAAATGTCAACATTTTCTGGAGTTGTTAAATAAACTAGATCTTGTAGATAAGCCCACAACCAAAAATCGAGGGGCGTAAGATCCGGTAAACGCGCAGGCCACTCGATAGGACCGGATGTTCCTATCCACCTATTTCCAAATAGGGTGTTCAACAAATCAGTATTTACTCTGGCGTTGTGCGCGGGAGCCCCATCTTGTTGAAAAAATATTCTATTTAAATTTGCCAAAGGTAATTCATCTAAAAAGTTTTGGAGATTTTCGTGTAATAATAAAGTGTAGTATTTTTCTTGATTTAAGCAACCATCTATGAAAAATGGCCCAATTAATTGATCACCTAAAATGCCACGCCAAACATTTACGTTGAAACGTCTTTGAAAATTATTTTCAATTACAAATCTCGGATTGTCTGCACTCCACTGTCGATGTATGTTTCTATTAAAAATACCGTTGTTGCTAAAAGTGCATTCATCAGACCAAATTATCCTTCTGTAAAAATTCGGGTCTTGTTCTAATGCATTTAAATAAAAACGACAAAACTGGATTCTTTGGCCAGGATCATTTTGTTCTAATGCATGAACTTTTCGAGCTATGTACGGTTTAAGTTTGTGTTTTCTTAAAATACCATGAACTGTAGTTTTTGATACCCCAATATTATGTGCAATTTCGCGAATCGAAGTTCGTGAATTTTGCTGTACTGCAAGAAGAACATCTAATTCCTTATCTTCGGAGAATTTCCGTTTTTGTGTTTCTGGTTTGGTAAATGATCCATAATTTCTTAAATTCTTTTCAATTCTCTGAAATATTTTCGAACTTGGAACTTCTCTGTCCGGAAAACGAGCACTGTACCGACGAACTGCTTGAAGGCGATTTTTATTAAATTCAAAGAACACTTGTAACATGTCCGTTAATTCTTTGTTATTCATTTTTAACGAAAATACGCTTTTTGTTGCGAGAAAACGTTCAAACAGGATAATACAGAAAACTTAATAAAGTCAAACTGACACTTAAGGCACATTGACATAATGCTAGTGGACTGGGCCAAGTCTACTATAATGAAAGATGAAATTTATAAAGTTTTTTTTTATTTTTTATTATTAGGAGATGTGCGATATGTGTTAAACAAGGTGGCGGGCAATTTCAACATTTATTGTAAAGTGTTTTGTTTCTTATAATAATATTTATAATACTTACATTTCAAATGTTTCATGACACATTCGAATATTTAAAAATGATGGAAGACAAAGATGAAATTTATAAAGTTTTTTTTTGCAATAAACGTTTATCAAAAATAAACATGTTATACATCGTTGAATTCAGAAAAAAAAATACAATCCGAATATAGCCAAAAATATATATGTTGCCATTTAAAATAAAAAACTTGACTGTCGTTTGACATTAATGAAAACAATTGAAAAAAATAAAACACTGCTATCTTATAGTGTTTTTGATGCTATTAAATTTACTATTTGTTTAAATAAAACCGGACAATAAATAACGGAATTATGAATGTTGGCGTTTTTTACGGGACAGTCTGTATAGCTGTTAGTAAGTTATATAGAGCAGTATCGGTGTTTTTACCAAGCATGAAGACATGTTGTGTCTCACTTAGTATGTTACTTCTAATTAGAAAAGATATTAATTTTTTGTTCATCAAATATTCATACACTTTGGAAAATATAGGCAGAATATTTATTGGTCTGTAGTTATCAACAGAGTTTATGTCATCTTTCTTATAAAGAGCATGTACAATAGATTTTTTTAGTTTTGTAGGAAATATTATCTCCTGGAAAGATAAATTGATAATATGGCACAAAGGCGCGGCAACATGTTCTATACAAGATTTCAACAAAATTAAGTAATATTGTTCTCATCGGGTGTATTTGATGAATTTAAACCTCTCACACACTCAATACCATCTAAGCTTGTCACCGGACTTACAAAAAAAGTTGATGAGAAATTATTTAAATATTTACTAATATTTGACAAGTTTTCATTACTAGAACACTCAGTAGTAACAATATTACAAGGAACTGTAAAGAAATACTTATTAAATTGTGTACATAAATCTACTTCTTTTGCAAAAGTATGGGGTAGAACAACAGTTTTATTGTTACATGCATTCTTATGTATGCGTTGCCACATAGCTTTTATCTTATTTTTTGAATTAATGACATAGATTTTGTTATGATTTATTCTGTATTGTTCAACATATAAAACTTGTAATACTTTGCGAAGTTATTGAATTCATTTTTAAATATTTCATATTTGGTTGACATTTCATTAAGAAATAACAACTTCTCATGTAGTTGCAATACTTCTAGTGATATCCAGTTTTTATTTTTAATATAACGTTTGGCATATGGAAAGCATATATTTAAATAGTAAAGAACTGTGTCAAAAAACGTCTTGAAGGCTTTTTCAGCCGACGAATTTTCATATACTACATCCTATATTTCCAATGATAATAAGTTTACTAATGACAATCTTCAACACTTTGAAAGTGTTGAAGATTGTGGCCATTAATATCTCGCTTCACCGTACAGACATAACCACAAAGCACTTGCTCCAATTGAAAGGTAATAAATTGTGCTAAATGATCCGACATATTCAAATCAATACACATAGCTTCATATGCACTTAATGACATATTTGTGATAATATTATCAATTCATGATGTAGTCGTACCGCACACTCTGGTTGGAGATTTTATCGGTATTGCCATATTATAGGAAGCTATAAGATCCGAAAAATCACAACTGTATCTGTTATTAATGTCAATATGTATATTAAAATTTCCACCCAAAACAACAGTTTTGCCCTCTAAAGTTAATTTATCTAAGATAGTGGTTAGAACAGAGATGAACCGTTCAAAGTTAGCTTTAGGCGGCCGATACACAGTCACTACGACGATGTTAGCGTTATAAGTACATTCAGTGCTGCATATTAGCAAACAGACGAAGCAACTAGTTCTATCTGCATAGCAACTGTAGAACTAACAAAATCTTGCCATCAGGTGGCACTGGCGTACCTCTGGAAACTGTATTATCGTGTCTTCATTACTCTTTACGGATCAGCTTCATGCGTATGTAACAGATTAATTTGAAACATAATTGAGTGAGCAAAAGTCTAATTTTGTATAATACAAAAGTATTTTTAATAATATAAAATATTATTAAACATCTGGTGTGAAGGACACAATACAAGTTCATCATTAATATTCTTATGGACGTATCCATCTCCAGAGAGCCGTGGCGTACTGATGAATCTGTAGAAAGATGAAATACAAAAAAGCTTGGATTGATAATTCACAGGCCTGCTTATTGGAAGTAACCCCTTCCAAAGAAAAGAAAGGATTATTATTTTACACGCTGTTAGTGGCAAAAAACATAAAAATTGAAGAGTGGTTTCAGGAAAATCGGTTACCAGTATTACCCAAAAGCAGTGTAATTGTCATAAACAATACTTCATACCATTCACGACAGGTGAAGAAATTACCAAATTCGAACAGTACGATGGCTGAAATATCGGAGTTTTACAAAAAAAATTATATATATGTATATATATATATATATATATATATATATATATATATATAATCAAAAATTAATTAAAATTCGGGTAAGCGGTCAATTAAAAAACTCTTTTATTAAATTACCCTATATTTCGCGACAGACTTTGTCGCTTCTTCTGGGGTAAAAAATGTAGAGTTAAAAAATAATAAAATTGACGTACAAGATATAAAAATGATTAGATATAAAAAATATATATCTAATCATTTTTATATTTTGTACGTCAATTTTATTATTTTTTAACTCTACATTTTTTACCCCAGAAGAAGCGACAAAGTCTGTCGCGAAATATAGGGTAATTTAATAAAGGAGTTAGTTTTTTAATTGACCGCTTACCCGCTTTAATTAATTTTTGATAATATATCACGGTCGATAATTTCTTTTCAATTATTTATATATATATATATATATTGATATAATACGAAGGAGGAGAGAAAATAATGATAATTTAGTTATAAATGATCGTAAATGCCTGAAAACTACTCAATCTCAAAGGGTCTCGAAGTAGGTTCTCGATACACAGACAGACATCAACTAATACATGAAATAAAACAGAAAAGTCAAATATATGTAAAGAAATATATTTTAATATTATATTGATTAACACAAGATATAAATTAAATCAATCAAAATATAATAAAAAATTCTTTCAATGGAGACGGTGGTTAAATAAAAATTTAAAAAAAGGTATGTAACCCCTTACCACAATTATTAGTCGTATCCTAAATACGTATTTCGACAACTAAGTTGTCATCATCAGTAGGTAAAAACTACTAATTAAAAGTCGCACATGGGGCACAGTTAAACAAGAGAAACGCTTCCGCACAACTATTATACACTGCAACCCTGTATAGACTCCGTATAATAAGTTTAAAAATCTTCAAAAATAATTACCCAAATCTGACATTAAAAACAAAGTAAAATGACGTTTGAGATGACGTGAGTTAATATTGTATAGATAAGTAACTTCAAGTAATGTTATATCATTAACAAGTTTATAAATCACAATTTTCACAAAAATACCTGATAAATACTTTAAATTTTGAAGTCCACAATTTCATTAAGTTCTTTGGATGAAGTTCTCAGGACAGTTTCCAACTAGAACATCAAGATTGGCTGTCAATTGCTTAATTCAAACTACTGGATACTACTCTAGTCGCTGCGATGCTCATGATTCAATTTTTCAGGATATACCACCAGGTTATGTTCAATATAAGTCCCTGAAGAGATGTTCTTGTACCAAAATAATTCAGAAGATATCTGATTTCTTCTTTAAGAGCGTTTCTTTCATATAAATCTATTCCTTGGTAATCACATGCATGTCTATGTTCTCCTTATATGGATAATATATCCAGAATACTTAATATATCTCTTCCTTATGCATAATAAATGTGCATAAACATATAATATAAGGTATATTAACGGAATATTGATTAAACTAAATTTATATAATGCAGATTAAAATCTTTTTTATATCCGTCAGAAAAATAATATCAATAATTATGTTTTTCGTCGTCAAGACTCCCATCAGAAATTTTGTAAAAGTCTAAATCAGATATTCTACGAAATTTATACAAAGGTTACTAAAATAATTTAAAAGACAATATTATAAGAAAATCCACTCACGTAATATCAATTACAAATCTTGTAAATGAAGTTCACATAAGTCAAACAAATAACAAAATTTACAGATATTTGCTCAAAAGAAAGATAGAACATAGTTGGTTTTAAAAATCCAAAATCCTCGCGAAAATAAGTCGAAGTAAATTTACTAATAAGCAAAACATAACAATAAATTAAATATACATACAATATTATATGATATCATGATTTCAAAACCAATTATGAACCCATATCAAAATTACAAAATTCTTACTATAAAGTAATACTTCACAAATCTGAACATTCAACATATAACATTCTTGAAACAGATATCTAATAAGAAAAGAATTAATTAATTAAGAAAATTGACTCACAACAATATATATATATATATATATATATATATATATATATATATACCGGGTTCTTTTTTTATCACATACATCGCCCTATGTGTAAAGCTAAAACAAGAAAAGTTAATGCATTGGTGGCATAGTAGGCAATCAGTTATACTTATACACAATTGACGTATTTTTCTAAATGTCAAATATTTCTGATTTTTCATTCATACTTAAATCTTAAATCAAACACATTTTATTGAAAAATAATAATTTATTTAAAACAGATAATTATCCTAACAGGCGTATATCTTGTGCGAAGACAATTTTAAATATTATTTAATGTCATTTAATTTAAGATTCAATTAAGTATGCATTAAAAATCAGAAATATTTAACATTTATAAAAATAACTCACTGGTGTATAAGTATAACTGGTTGCCTACTATGCCATCAATGCATTGACTTTTCCTGTTCTAACTTTGCGCATAGGTCGATGTATGTGTAATGATAAAAAAGAGCCCAATATAAGTGCATTCAAAAACTTTCCTGACTAGAGACGGCCATGCTCATTCAAAATTATATGTTTGTGACAGATTACGTGCTCATTCAAAATTATATGTTTGTGACAGATTACGTGCACTGTCACCAACAATTATCAAAAAGCATGGCCATCTCTAATCAAGAAAGTTTTTGAAGGCACTTTATATATAAAGATAGCTATACAAAAAGTTAATTATTAGAAGTCTTTAAAACAAAGACTTTCGAAAAGGAATACGTTGTAGATAGTGCGGCCACGGGACCCACTGTTTTACGTTTGCGGACGTATTTCTGTATATTTAATTCGATCGAGTTAATTTGGAGTCAATTGACAAAATATGTTCGCCGCAATAACGATTGTCCCAAATTTAGCGAACCATCTTTAAATCGTATTCAAGAAGCGATTGTCAATATAACGCCAGAAAAATGGAAAAAATGCAATAGACATAGCGTTAGATAGTGTGATATATTATTTCAAATAGCTTATGCCAGATACTTCATTAATACATTCATTGCATTATTGTTAACATTACCAATTATTATATATAAATGAGTAATCATAGGTAAAACTATCAATATGTATATGACAATTAATTGTTGTAAAATATAAAACAATTTATTTTTTGTTTACAAAATAAGATTAAAAATAATAGGTACTTATTCATAGTTTGCTTCTATTTACAATAGCACATTATATATGTAAGAATAATATATTAAACTTCGCCTCTTATACGTATATGTACATTTATAATGGATTCATTTCATATTTCAGCGTTTACGTATTTTAACATATTAAAAACTACTTATGTAATTTGTATTTAATTAATATAATGGTTGCAAGAATATTACAAAATAAACTCCTACACATCTACGGCTCTGGGTACCTGAATATCATTTACATTATTGTTAGCTGATCGCACTTCTACACCAGGGGATGCTATAAAGGTACATACTTTCTATTTAGTCAAATTAAAATAAGTTGAAACGAACTATATATGGTGTAAATAAATAAGTTTATATTATAATGCATTATTCGTCATTTACTAAATCACCGACGAGTAAACAGAATAATGTGTACATATTCTTACACCCGTATACAGGTGGTGAAACAACTTTCCAACAAAAGACAGATTGATAGTACAAAAAAAATTATCTGTGATAGCCCAAGTTGAGAATAGGCTTAGAATTATTAACTATGTAATGTAATAAATGTATATATTGAAAAATAAAGAAATATACAAGTGTCCCGTATCATTATGTTCAAATTTTAGGAGTGTAAAGTAGACTTCATTTCAAGTAACAAAAACGCAAAACTTTTATATCCATTTTTATTTGTTTCAAAGTTACAGATCTATGAATGTAATTGTCAGATCATAAAAAAAAATGTAATCCTAAAGCCAATAAAAACTGATTTTATTAAAAAAGTTCAATTAATAATATTTTCGAAATATCCACCTCCTTGTCGAATGCAGGCTTATGCCCGTAAGCCAACAGAAGAAGTACTTATCCGAATTTCATACTCGTTTTGTCGGATTTGCTCGGCAGCCAGGTGAATACGATCCAACAAGTCATCTCTTGTGTTCGAAACTTGCGCGTGGATTAAATTTTTCATGTACCCCCATAAATAGAAGTCAAGGGGATTAAGATCGGGTGATCTGGGTGGCCAGGCAACAGGACCACCTCGACCAATTCATCTTGGATAATTGACGTTAACCCAATTTCGAACGGCAATTCCGAAATGTGGTGGTGTGCCCCATCCGTGTGAAACAACATGTCTCGTCGAACATTCGAACATTAAAAGAAATGGCAGTTCGTCAATAAAAAATTGAAGGTAATTGTCCGCATTTAACCCCCAGGAAGAACGACAGGACCAATCAACAAGACATCGAATTAGGGCCGCCCAAACGGTAATAGAAAATTCATGGTGAAATTTAAGCCGTGACTGTCTTAATATCCAGGTAGAATAAACTAGAAGAGCATGGTGGTCTGCCTCAAGCAAACCGTGTTCCCTGCCATAGTGATATGGATATAAACCCTCACGTTTTAAAATTCGCCAAACTGTCGTTCGTGGCACTCCTAGTTGTCTAGCGATTCGACGTACACTGATAGTTGGATCCCTTGTAACAATAGCTACTGCTTCTTCCTCTAAGTCTGCTGGAAAATTTACTCCTCGGTCGAAAAGATAATCACGCAGTCCGCATTCCTGAAATTGTCTTCCAGAAACGTTCTGAAATGAGGAATGCGCCTATCGGGAAACCGATGTCGGTATTCAATAACTACTTGACGTGCACTTCCGTTACAGTAGCCATACACAAAATGCATGTCCGCATACTCTTGAGAAGAAAATCGGTAAGGCATTTTGAATAAAGAAAACGTGTCCACTCACTAATAAGCTGTTGTATGAACTGAAACGTAATGTAATCCTTTATTAAAAAATGCAACGTTAACAGCCATCTGAACATTTGTTTATTATATGTTATTCATGGTCCAGCACTTACGAAATCAGTAAGAACCTTCTTTATCATAAATCAATTTCCAGTACTCTTTTTTGTAGATCTCCAAGAAATTACTGTATGCACTACGACACGTGTTTATTTATTTAAGGATAACATTTTATTATGCGACGTTAACAATCACAGGCCTAAGTTATTGAATCGTATAACTTTTTTTTAAATAAAATCAGTTTGTATTGACTTTAGAATTACATTATTTTTCATGATCTGACAATCACATTCATAGATCTGTAACTTTAAAATAAATAAAAATGGATATACAAGTTATGTGTTTTTGTTACTTGAAATGAAGTCTACTTTACACTCCTAAAATTTGAACATAACGATACGGGACACTTGTATATTTCTAACATGGTTCTTTCATATTTAAGCAGAGAATTTATTGCGCTGATTGCGTTTAGTTTGTGTTAAGATTCTAGTTTAAGTGATGCAAAAATTTTATTGTCAGCCAAGATATAATAATGTTACAGTAAACACATACAATTCCTTGAAGGGTAGTGTTTCTAACATGTTTGTTAACATATTATTGCAACAGTGTTAAATGGAAGAATAAATTCCTGTTTCTGTTTGCTTTTTGCAAATAACAAACTAAGTTCAAACACAATGAATCTTTTATCTGCTTGTTTTTTACACCTTGTCAAACAAAACATATATTTTGCAGTGCTGTAAACAGTCTTATGATTATATTAGTTCTGAACAAACTATTGCGCACAAATACAACACAAAAATGTCTTACTGAATTTGTAACAATAAGTAAATCGATTTGTTTAGATAACCCCTTCACACGAATAGGTTTGTCCTAAAAAGCCAATTCATTTCCACATTTCGGAATATGATCTCTACTAGGAAAGGTCAAAATTAATTATGTTAATTATTCCGTAATTGTAGCATTATTCATGAAATAATAAATTACTTTCGAATCAGTAATTGCCGATAAACAACATAATATAATAATTTAAGGGTATGTTCAGTTACTTTCACGAAAAATTATAGCAACGTTGTACTAAATTATTTTATTTTGCAAAATTTCTTATAACAAAAATTAATTTTAAGCTGATATAAAAATTTAAGGCTCACTACAGTCTACATAGTGCTATAGGCTTTTCCCCGCAAATATCATGAAAAGTTTTATTAGTTATGAATGCACATTTATCTTGAACTGATATATATTTTTGACTAGTGTAGTTGAAGCACGCCGTTTGGCTTTGCTGTATCCTGATCAGACATTAATGTACTCCGAGTTTAGAAAGACGTATATGAGAAGATAAATTTTTTATCTTTGTTAACCCTGTAAGTGCAGTTGTTGCTCTCAAGCAACGTTGACTTCAAACACCTGAATTTTCGTATAACTCATAATCTATAGCAATAGGACAGTGTGGAATACAAGCAACAACCGTTTTTCTACTTGTACTTTATGGGCGCCATCTGTATTAAAATGTTTGAGCTTGGTAGAAGCATTTCATATTGTGAGATTTCAACGTCAGTGTTGTTGTTGTGACAGTTACAGTTAAATATAAACAAATCGGTGAGTAAAAACAAATATTTTACTATGATATTTTTAGGATACCTTTAGAAAATGTTTATCTATTACCTAAAGGGAGTAGTTCTTTATTTTGTCAAGTAGATTTGGCACAAAGTTCATCTGAAAAGTATGTTGCTTAGAGTCAACGTCGTCATTTAGTGGTAATGGTTATGACAAATTCTAATTTTTTTTTTAGAAAAATGGAAATACCTCCTCTTACATTTTATGGAAGAAAGAGTTACGTAGTTCCTGTTAGGCCAGATGTATCAGACACAGAATCTGTATCTGATGACGAGGAGTTTGAAAATAAAAAAATTGAAGAATATCTAGCAGAAGATTCAGACGATGAACATGATGAAAGTCCAATAGCAAAAAGCAGAAATATCGAAGTTGTAATTGAAGAATCTGATAATGAACGGGAAGAAGAGCATCAGGACGAAATTACTTTGGAAGAGCCACAGTCGAAGAAAAAGAAAAAAGGAAAGAAGCCTATCGTAACGTACACGTGGTCAGAAGAAGACATACCTACAAATTATGTTCCTGACCTACCTCCATCTCAAATAACTGAAGTTTCAACATCTCTGGAATATTTCTCAAAGTTTTTCTCTTTGGATATAATGAGTAATACGGTGTATCAAACAAATATTTATAGTACCGAAAAAACAGGTTCCTCTCTCAACATAACCAATGCAGAATTTACTGATTTTATTTCGATAATTCTAACAATGAGCATTATAAAGTTGCCTTCTATAAGTGAGTATTGGGCTTGAAATAGTCGAATTGACAAAATAGCTAACATAATGCCTCTGCGACGTTTTATGAAAATCAGAAGATATGTGCATTTTGCTGATAATTCTACACTAACCCCAAACACTAAAGACCATTTTTTCAAGGTAAGGCCTCTAATAGAAAAAAATTAGAAAAAATTGTCAGAAGTTTCATATTGGCAACCAGTATTCTGTAGACGAAACTGTGGTACCTTATAAAGGTACTTTTGCAGGAAATCTCAGGCAATATATTAAAAATATGCCACACAAATGGGGTTTCAAATTATTTGTAAAAGCAACGGTTTCTGGTATTATAACCGATTTTATAGCTTATCAGGGTGCATTTACATTTGAACAGTTATTAGGTAGCTCGAATGAACTAACAAGTTCAGAAAAGGAGTTAGGTGTCGGTCCAGGTATTGTTGTTGCACTTTGTAAAACCCTTCCAGATCCAGAAAATGCGGTGGTATTTTTTGACAATTATTTTAGCAGCCTACGATTGCTTCCATATTTAAAAAATAATTTCGGAATTCACAGTTTAGGAACATTTAGAGCAGACAGAATTGCTGGTTGTCCATTGGAAACTGACAAAATTATGCAAAGACGACCAAGAGGTTCTAATGTCTCTAACAACAAAGGGATAATTCTTGTAAAATGGCATGATAACAAATGTGTGTTATTAGGGAGTACTCACTGTGGAATCGAACCTGTTACTCACATAAAAAGATACGACAAGCTTACTAAACAAAAAACTGATGTGCCTTGTCCTTCCATAATTAAACAATATAACAGACATATGGGAGGTGTGGATAAAGCCAATTCTCTATTAGGATTATATCGCAGTCCCAGTAGGGCTAGAAGATGGTACTAACCTTTATTTACATATTTACTAGATATGTGTGTTGTTAACGCCTGGCTAGTGTATAAACATGATTGTGCTGAGCTAAACGTCAAATCAATGCCTTTAAAGAAATTTAAGATGGACATATCGGAATCTCTTCACCAAACTGGAAAAATTAAAAAAATTGGGCGCCCCTCACTGAACGAAACTGTCGAACAAATTGTAAATCCTACGAAAAGTCGACCAAATGATGCTGCCACTAGGAAGGACAACGTGGGGCACTGGCCTATGTATGGTTCAAAAGGACGATGTCGATTTTGTAAGAACGGTTACACTACAATTCTGTTTCAAAAATGTGACATGAGACTTTGTTTTACACCGGCCAAGAATTGTTTTTTTTGACTTTCATAATTCGCAATAAATTTGTTTTTTTACGTCTTGTTACTGTGAAGGTATTAAACTTTATGATTACTTATTTCTGTAGTTTTTCTTAGTATTTTAGGCCTCAAAAAATTATTTTTGTCAGTACTAAACTCTCGTTTGACTTGTATTAAAATTTGAACCTCAAATTGTTACTGTTGCTTTGGGGCAATATTCTAAATTTACCACTAAGTAACAACGTTGCTTGGGAGCAACATTATCAAACTCCACTTTTCGACTAAAAATTGCATATTCCGACCACACAAGCACATTCTTAGTGGCTTGAAAGTCACGTGCACGAATTTTTAGAATTTTACTAAAAGTATTTGGAAGTGTGACCCTTACAGGGTTAAGCAACTTCGTGATTTGATTTAATTGTGTTGGTGTTTGATTCATTACGGATATTTATTTACGAGTTTGTTGTACTCGTAATTGTTATTTTTTAAAGCTTTCTAACTCATATGTCTCGAGAAAATATATATATTGTTTTACGTAATTTTACGTAAGTAAATTATATTATTCTTATTATCATTATTATTATTATCTTGAATGTATTGATTTGTGTATTTCTCCATTGAGTCTATTTTGATATTTACATTTTTATTCTTAGTTATTTGAATTAAATGACAAAGAACGTTTTTTAAAATTTCTGATATTAAAAATTTTCTATAACTTTAAAATTTTGTTCGCTTGGAATATCAAGGGCATATTTTTTTCATGTGGTTTGCACATGCGTTAGAGTTTGTTTCGGGCTGTCATATAAGTTTGTTTATTTTTGTCTCTTGTGGGAGAAATTAAAAGGCATCTTTGTAATTTATTAGTTTTAATTTTGTTCGGTTGTCATAAAGGATGTTTTTTTATTGTGTGAGGCGGTCATTTCCACACGATATTTTTACCTTAATAATATTGTTTAATGACGCAATATTAATCTTTATACTTCATAAAGATATTTTTTTTGTATTTTTTTTATTTGTATTAAAGTTTCATTTAAAGTTAGCTGTATGTGTTTTTGAATTTTACCTTCCTTCATTGGTGCTCATAAGTAACTCGAAGATATTATAATTATAACATTTGTCAATACTCTTTTACTGGCGCTATATAAATTTGTAAAAGAGAAAACCGACGTTTTCCGATTGGAACCCCGAGGGAAAAGCAGTCTCATCTAGAAAATAAACCGACTGAATATCTAAGCTGGACAGATTGGTTGTGAATAGTGGTATTATCTAATTCAAAACCACTATTCATAGCAATATGTATATTCAGGTGTCCTTGAAATAAAAAGAAAACGTATGAAAAATAAAAATATGTAATTATATAGAATATGAATCCAAAATATTGTAAGCCAATTGTGACGCGCTCCCAAAAATTTAATAATCCCCTAAAAATTGTATCATATTCCGCCTATGAATTCAGAATGTGTATAAATAATAAATATGTACCTCTATTGAAGTTACACACACACCGTATGTTTACATACGTAACACCTGTAGATGTTATAAAAACTATAACATCCTGTATGCTAAGTGATTATTAAAAATTAAGATGTGTTTGGAACTTCATTAATTTACGAACGCATTTAAATTTTTTTTTTGTATTTAATTTGATGAATCAACAGATGTAGAAAACATTCCTCAGTTCTTATGTTTTGTAAGGTATGAATGTGATAATGGTACATCAATCAAAGAAAATATGTTGTTTTGTAAAAAATCTTTTTGATGTTTCTTACGAAGCTACTAGAAAACAAACTAACATAGATTGGACAAAATGTATTGCAGTATGTAATGATGGAGCAAAGGCGATAACAGGAAAGAATAGTGAATTAATGAAAATATTAAAGAATCCTTTTACACCAAGGGAGGAATGAACGCACTGCTTCTTTCACAGACATGCTTTTGTTGGAAAAAAAACATGCCGGAAGGTTTCAATCAAATTCTTTGTGAAGCTGTAAAAATGGTTAATTTTATTAAAAGCCCACCGTTACAGAACATGCTGTTTGCTAAACTATGCGATGAAATGAGTAAAAATAAAAAAAAATTTCTTTTCTATACAGAAGTTAGATAGTTATTGAGAGGGAAAGTGGTAACCCGGGTAAACAAACGTCATTTTCATTGCTTTTATAGAATAATGAGTGCATGTTGTTGTTGGCTTACTTAGTTGATGTATTCCCACATTTAAACGACATGGTTGTGAATTTAGAAGGACATGATAAAAACATTTTATTAATGACAGACAAAGTTCATGTCTTCATTAAGAAGCTTGATATATGGATTATTCACCTTCAAAGCAAAAATTTAGAAATATTCCCACTCACTTGGGCTTATATTGAGAAAAATTTTAATGAACAAGACACTATTATTCACGACAGCTTGGATTGCATGAAGATGCATTTGCGTGAGCTAAAAACTCAGTTGACGGAGTATCTTCCAGAAGATAAAAATGATTTCTCGAAGAGAAGGGTACTGAATCCGTTTAGTGAAAATGTTGTTGCCGCTGCTAAGTTACCAGTTACTAGAGATTCACGACTAGCTTATCGAAATGTCTGCTGACAAAACGCTACAACTGCAATTTACATCTAAAGATGTAAATACGATTTGGCTTGCTCGTCGAAATGAATATAGAAATTTAGTCATAGAAGCATTGACAATATTAATCCTTCTTGCTACGTCTTATCTTTGTGAAAAGGGTTTTTCGTCTGTGGTTGCGCTAAAAACTAAATACAGGAATCGCCTCTTATGACTCGAAAACAATTAACTTTTGTGTGTTTCTAACGTAGATCCACCTATGCAGAAACATTTAAATGAAAAACAAATGCAACCATCACATTAATTTCTTCTCTTTACGTGTGTACTTATTGTAAGTTGTATGTTTATAATAAATGATTTTGTTTTACATAAAATGATTTTTCATTATTGTTTAGGGCTATTTCGCGCCCCCCTTTAATGCCACCGCTACATCCAGGAACGATGCTATAGAGTATCGATAATCAATGGATATGATATCTTGTACCAATAGTTTTATACTATATACATATAATACATATTGCTATGAACTGTGGTTTCTTTATATTTACTGTACCACCGTTCACGACAAATCTATCCAACTAGGATATTCAGTCGGTTTATTTCCAAAAATGGGACTGTTTTCCTCTCCGGGTTCCAATCGGAAACGTGGTTGACTCTTCTACAAAAAATTTTTAGGCGCCAGTAAAAGAGTATTGACAAATGTAATAATTATAATATCTTTAAGTTACTTATAAAACTCGTAATGAAAGGTCAATTCAATAAAAATCACAATATAAATTTAAAATGAAAATTTAATACAAAATCAAAAAAAAAGAAAAAAATCTTTTTAGAGTATAAAGATTAATTAATATTGCATCATTAAACAATATTTTAAAAGGTAAAACGTGCATTCAAAAAACCTAAGTGAATACCGAACAACTTAAAAATAAACTAAATCACAAAGAATATTTCTAATTTCTCCCCAGAGAACAATATAAATAAACAAACTTGACAGCTCGAACAAAACACTAAAAACATGCGCACTTGCATGTCCAAGAAAAAATGCCCTTGAAATCTAAACTTATAAAATTTTACATTTACTGTTTTTTACTTAGAAATGTTAAAAATCCTCTTTGTTATCTAAATCAATTAACTAAGACTAAATCTCAATACAACAATATTAAATACAAGTGAAATACAATATTCAACTCTTAAATATAATATATAAATATAATAAGATATCTTTTAAAAAATACATATATTTTTACTTACATAAAAAAAACAATGTGAGACACATTACCGAGAATCGTTATAAAATTAGCTATTCAAAATTACGAGACTAACAAACTCGTAAAATATATACGGGAAATTAAAATACAATCACATCAACTAATTAAACTCAAAAACAACCCGAATTTACAATAGATAATTATCTATCTTAAATAAAAATAACGTACTTCTCGTCTTAAGGTTAACTTGTGTCTCTCTAGTCCACATGAAGCATACAAACGGATATACACAGATATCCAAAAATAATAGTACAATCATTTTTAAAATATTTATTGGGGAAAAATCCATAGCAATATGTACGAACATAATGATATACAGTGTCGGCTGGTATTAAAGGGCACAAGGGCACGTGCCCACCCAGCCACCAAGATAAACAAAGAAATTCGCATGTAATTCAGTGCATTATTTTACTTATTAATAATTTTATTATTTTTACGTATTTTTATAACGATGGTATCAAAGTTTCCTTCCGCATCACAGACACTATGCCAACGCTCAAAACTATGTTCCGGAGCACGATTTCAGATGTGCCTATTTCGAGTATGAATCGGCCGGCTCCGCTTATCTTCGGCATATGCGCTTATGCCGTCGGTATGGGGCACCAAATAGACCGACTCCAGTTAACGTCTTGCATGCATTGTGACTGTATTGTTTTAGGCGCGTACCGCACGTATATGATTTCAAAGTCTTGAAGTGACGTTTATTATTAATAATGGAAGTTAACTGTGTGCAAAATCTTTTAAAAAACTCGCTATCATTTCAGGAAAAAGTTTTAATTAACAAGGAGGGAAGGCATATCCCTGATCTTAAAATAAACTTTACAACCACAAGTAAAACTCGAACTTACAATAGAGTATTCAATAAAAATAACTATGAAAAAAATTAGTGGATTTGCGGATGTTCATTAACAAATAACCTAATTTGTTTTATCTGCTTAATTTTTGAAAGAGGTTAATGCGTGGAATAAACAAGGGTTGTTGAATGATTTAAAGCATATCGCAGACAGGGCAAAGAAACACGAAAATTCCGTTTCTCACATGAATGCATGCGTTGATTTTAGTGTTCTAGGCAAAGTGGACATACGTGAACAATTAGACAGTGCTTACTTGCGACATAAAACTAAGTACAACGAAGTTGTGGAGAAAAATTGTCATATTTTGCGCCGGTTAATTATGTGTATAGAATTTTGAGGAGCTTTTGAATTGGCGTTACGAATCCATGATGAGACATTGACGTAGGAAAAGCTAGGTATTTATGTAGGCTTAATCAACTTTGCAGCTGAATTAGACGCTGTGCTTGCAATACATATAAAAGGTTCACAATTGTTTAAAGCAGGCGCGGCTCGTGATGACGTATTTGGGGGTGCAAGTACAATGATGCGAGTGCTTCGTGTATTCTCGTGTACTAACTGTAACGTTTTCTTAGTAAAAATACGTCATCACGAGCCGCGCCTGGTTTAAAGACACTTCAAAAACTATTCAGAACGAATTGCTAGATACAATGTGGCAAATTTACAAGCAGGAAATATTAAAAGAAATTAAATCTGCAAATTTCATTGCTTTGAAGGCCGATGAAACTACAGACACCTCTAATAATCAGCAAATGGTTGTTATTATTCGATACGTGTGTAATGGACAAATTTTTTAACGCTTTTGGTCCTTTTTAAGCCGGGTGGACATAATGCTGATGTATTAGCAAACACATTGCTGAATGAAATGCAAACTATTTTAAATTCTCCTTCTGTGTCTGATAACAATATACTAATCGCCCAAAGTTACGATGGGGCGTCCGTGATGAGTGGTGTCCAAGCTATTATCAAAAGAAAATTTCCACATGCGCATTCACTGTTACACGCATCAATTTAATTTAATATTGAACAAGTGGCACCAGTGCAATAAAAATGTAAAAATTTTCTTTACAAATTTGCAGTCATTTTCAAGTTTTTTTTCTCGACCGCCAAAACGAACGGTAATTCTTGATGAAATGTGAAACGTAAATTACCACGCGCTGCTCCTACACGCTGGATTTTTAAAAGTCGAACTGTGTACACATTATTTGAACACCAGGATTCTTTTAAGGAATGTTTAGACCAAAATTATTTACGAAGATAGGATAGATTCAGTTACTATTAGTGAAGCAAGTGGTTTATGAAACATTTGGTTTGCCAGGAATTTCTCTACTAGTTGAAAATATTTCATTTCATCATGCCAC
This sequence comes from Melolontha melolontha, assembly GCA_935421215.2. Taxonomy (NCBI): domain Eukaryota; kingdom Metazoa; phylum Arthropoda; class Insecta; order Coleoptera; family Scarabaeidae; genus Melolontha; species Melolontha melolontha. Next base: position 35,944,673 of record OW285242.1, read on the forward strand.
ATGTTGAAATATTATTTAATCAGACTCAAATGCGCGGGATTCACAGTGCTCAACTGCAAAAGGCAATTAAACAGTTCCAACAGCAAATTATTCACATTGGAAATTCTACTGAAAATGACAATCAAGAACGCAATAATGAAGAACCTACAAGGAAAAGACAAAAAAGCGACAGCTGGAGATAACAGCTGTTATTGCAAAGGAAGTATATGACACTATTTATAGCCAAATTAGTGACCGATTTGATTTTAGGGATCACTTAGTGCAGCAAAATTATTTGATTCTCAAAATTTTGAGACTTATAGTCGTTCATTTCGACAAAAAAAAAATTGATGAAACTCTAGAATTTTATCCTATGTTGGACAGTGTAGTATTGAAAAGTTAACTTTTAGTAATTTATGAGCGCGATGACATGTGTAACGTAGGTGGCGTTTTGCCACTTTTAGTGTTCATAACAAACAACCCAAAAAAGGTTTTGACAGAAACATACAAACTGTTAGATATTATTTGTACAACGCCCATGTCGACAGCAGCACCCTCAAACGCATTAAAACTTTTCTGAGAAGCACAATGTCAGAAGATCGACTGAACGCATTGACGGTCCTATCAATAGAAAAGTTCATCCAGTCAATCCCGGATTTTGACAATAAAGTCAAGTCATAAACGTCTTTTCCAGTATGAAAAGTAGGAGAATAGATTTTATGTACAAAAAATACGTAAGTTTTCACTAGTCACTGGCAGTATGTAGTGACAATTGGACGGGAATTATGTTGAAAAAAATAAAATACTTTTTATTCCAAAGTAGGTATTTTATTGAAAACTCACTCTCGCGCTTAGTTACCCGTATATGAGCAATCTCATAAGAAAAAAGATATTAAAGATGTCGAATCTATCTATAGTAAATAAGATTTTTAATGGCATTTATTGCCTCAAGCAGCGTCTAAAAGCAACGTACTAAAATAATTTAATTAATTTAAGCAATGTAAGTTTCTAAAATGAATTTGTATTTAGAGAAAAAGGACAAATGTTTTATTTTTACTAGGATAACAAAAATAATTTCGTTTAAACGAGTGTATCGTGAAAATAAACATTTGTTAAGAAAATATACCGATATTTCCACGATATCTTAATCGGATTGACATGATAAAAAATGATCAAAGTTATTCCACTTGCAAAAAAAAGTAAAACATAACTTGTATATTTTCTCAATACAAATTGGTCATCTTTTAATTGTAAAATACACAGGAAGATCGTAAAATTATAAAAAATATGATTCAATAATTTACGCTTTTAAATTTAAAAATTGTGTTTTCCTTGGCAAAGATCCTGCCTGCAAAGTATGTAAATATCACTTTAAGAATTCTATAAAATCTGTGCACGCATACACATGTATTGTAAGCATACGAAACGGGTCCACCGTTCAGTTTGCAAACATTCTATTTGCGCTCTTTGTAGTTTACCCTTAAACTTCGCAATCCACTATAATGGCTGAGAGTACATATTTATTAAAATCATAATACTATCGTGTTAGTAATTTATATTTTCTTTATGAATAACACAATTTTTCTGCGAAAGGAATATTATTATTTGGACAAGCACTTTGCATAATTTGAACTGTTTATTAGGGTGGGCCAAAATTTTTTTTTTCTCGTATCGACTTCTAATAGCGTAAATATGTTGTATTTCTGTCTGCATTAGACCCCTGTAAAATATTATGAATTTATTTTTAGTGTAAGAGCCCGCGCTTTGATCTTCAATTTTGTTAAATTTTGAATATAACGACCATATCCCTTTTTTACATAACAACATAGCATTGTATCAGAATAATTGAAACATACATGAGTAGGTAAACCCCACCAGTTTTGTATAATACAAAGGTATTTTTAATAATATAAAATATTAAAAATCTGGTGTGAAGAACACAAATACAGGTTCACTATTAATATTTTTGTGAACGTGTCCGAACATATCCCTCCCCAGAGACGTACCGATGAGCCTGTAGGAAGGCGAAATACGTATCTACGTCTCTAGGGAGTGATATGTTCAGACACGTTCACAAAAATATTAATAGTGAACATGTATTTGTGTTCTTCACACCAGATTTTTAATAATATTTTATATTATTAAAAATACCTTTGTATTATACAAAACTGTTGGGGTTTACATACTCATGTATGTTTCAATTATTCTGATACAATGCTATGTTGTTATGTAAAAAAGGGATATGGTCGTTATATTCAAAATTTAACCAAATTGAAGATCAAAGCGCAGGCTCTTACACTAAAAATAAATTAATAATATTTTACAGGGGTCTAATGCAGACAGAAATACAACATATTTACGCTATTAGAAGTCGATACGAGAAAAAAAAATATCCCTTTTTTACATAACAACATAGCATTGTATTGCAGAAAAGCATATTACTGTATCCTAACGACTTCTAAGTTCTCGAGAATTCAGACACACAAGCAATTCATTCATTGAAACGTATATCTTCTTCCAGGAAATATTATTGATAGAATACATATAAAATAATACATAATAAAAAGATCAGTTTGGTTTTACTACTCGGATAGTGAAGTTGTGTGTTAATTTTTTTATTTGAACTGTTTTAACTTCTAATCGTTATTATGGAAACCAGAAGCCAAGGTTATTTCTGCACGATATTCGGAAATGTAGAAGATATTAATGATAACGTTTTGCCAACTTACGAAGATGTTATGAAATGCTATGAGTGGAATAGGTTGCAACTAAAAATAACGAGGTATACTACCAAAGAACCATCGTTTTTAGATATTGCAAAACTTGTAGCTCAAAGGGTAGAATGTGTTTGGAGAAAATCGTCTCTTCCTACAGTTTCAAATACAAGAGTCATACAACTAATAAACGGTTATCATATAAAGTGCAAAAATCTCAAAAAGTCGTTGAAAAAAATATCCGTTTATCAGAAAGAAAATTTTCTCCGACGTAGCAGAGTTTTGTTTGATATTTGTTCCTGTAAATGTAAACAAATTGAGCTTTGTTGCTGTCCAAGACAATATAAGGTACCCAAAGAAGAACAGGAGTTTTTGAGTGACCAAAAGGGAGAGACGTACCGATGAGCCTGTAGGAAGGCGAAATACGTATCTACGTCTCTAGGGAGTGATATGTTCAGACACGTTCACAAAAATATTAATAGTGAACATGTATTTGTGTTCTTCACACCAGATTTTTAATAATATTTTATATTATTAAAAATACCTTTGTATTATACAAAACTGTTGGGGTTTACATACTCATGTATGTTTCAATTATTCTGATACAATGCTATGTTGTTATGTAAAAAAGGGATATGGTCGTTATATTCAAAATTTAACCAAATTGAAGATCAAAGCGCAGGCTCTTACACTAAAAATAAATTAATAATATTTTACAGGGGTCTAATGCAGACAGAAATACAACATATTTACGCTATTAGAAGTCGATACGAGAAAAAAAAAGACCATATCCCTTTTTTACATAACAACATAGCATTGTATTGCAGAAAAGCATATTACTGTATCCTAACGACTTCTAAGTTCTCGAGAATTCAGACACACAAGCAATTCATTCATTGAAACGTATATCTTCTTCCAGGAAATATTATTGATAGAATACATATAAAATAATACATAATAAAAAGATCAGTTTGGTTTTACTACTCGGATAGTGAAGTTGTGTGTTAATTTTTTTATTTGAACTGTTTTAACTTCTAATCGTTATTATGGAAACCAGAAGCCAAGGTTATTTCTGCACGATATTCGGAAATGTAGAAGATATTAATGATAACGTTTTGCCAACTTACGAAGATGTTATGAAATGCTATGAGTGGAATAGGTTGCAACTAAAAATAACGAGGTATACTACCAAAGAACCATCGTTTTTAGATATTGCAAAACTTGTAGCTCAAAGGGTAGAATGTGTTTGGAGAAAATCGTCTCTTCCTACAGTTTCAAATACAAGAGTCATACAACTAATAAACGGTTATCATATAAAGTGCAAAAATCTCAAAAAGTCGTTGAAAAAAATATCCGTTTATCAGAAAGAAAATTTTCTCCGACGTAGCAGAGTTTTGTTTGATATTTGTTCCTGTAAATGTAAACAAATTGAGCTTTGTTGCTGTCCAAGACAATATAAGGTACCCAAAGAAGAACAGGAGTTTTTGAGTGACCAAAAGGGGGCGAGAAAGATGCGTATTGGAGGAATAGATCGAGTTCTTACAACTAAATTGCAAAAAAGAGCAGCTCGAGCACCAAAGACAGGAAAAAACGTAAATAAAAGTCACGACAAAATTAACTCAAAACAGCAGGACTTGGAGTTATCTGAGAGTAATTCCAGTTCTTCTTGTGATGATTCTTTTAATTTACCTTCCACGTCAAAGGCAGAAGGAAAAAAAGAAAAAACAAAAAAAATTTTTAGTTTGCCTATGTTGTCAAAAACTTGTGACCGTTACAGTGTTTCCGATAGAGTAGCGGCTGCTGTTGCTTTTTCTGTATTGCAAGATATATTTAAATCAAAAGCTTACCGCCTATGGTGATAAATACGCAGTTGCCCGTTAAACAAGCCGGACCCTTTACAAATTTTCATTACGGTTACATTTTCAAAGGTCTCTTGTATAAAACAATAGTATTTCGGAAACGCCATTTATCTAAGGTCGAGTCTGGGTAAAACCATGTATCTATCCTCTTTCGATCAATCGTAAGAAATAGGGTGGAGCCTTATGATTGCATTTTTCTTTACTTGCCTAATATTTTTAAATTAAAAATTAAGTTTGCTAAGATCCATCAACGGAATCACACGTGACATTCCAAGCAGCTTCAAGCGTTACTAAAATTAGAAATGTAACCAAGTTTTTGTAATAATATATTTTGCTACGGCTTATGTGACATTAGTTTTCTGTATTTAATAATTAAAGAGTGTTGTGCATTCAACAAGTGTTTTTTATTCTGCGAACCACTGAGCAAGAGAAGACCTTCTATTCGCAAGTTGAATCAACGACGATTCAATCAAAATTAGTCATTACGGATTTACGACCCGTGATTACGCAGAAGTGTCAAATCCAGCCACATTCATATTGTTCGCCTTCAAAGTAAAAATTTCGATATGTTCCCACTCACTTCGAATTATATTGAGACAAATTTGAATGAACAAGACACTATTATTCACCACAGTTTGGATTGCATGAAGATTCCTTTTTGTTAAGCTAAAAACTCAGTTGATAGAGTATTTCCTGGAAGATAAAAATTATTTCTCGAAGAAATGGGTTCTGAATCCGTTTAGTGAAAACGTCGTTGCCGCTAATAAGTTAAAAGTTGAGATTTACGATCAGTTCATCGAAATGTCTGCCGACAAAACGCTACAACTGCAATTTACATATGAACATTTGAATTCGTTTTGGCTTGCCCGTCGAAATGAATATGGAAGTCACAGAAGCATCAAAAATATTAATCCCTTTCGCCGCATCTTATCTCTGTGAAAAGGGGTTTCCGTTTATAGTAGCGCCAAAAACTAAATACGGGAATCATCTCTTATCACTCGAAAACAATTTGCTTTTATGTTTCTAATGTCGATCTACGTATGGAGAAACGTTTAAATGAAAAACAAATGCAACCATAACATTAATTTCTTTTCTTAAATGTGTACTTATTGTAAGTAAAATGTTATAATAAATGATTTTTTTACATAAAATGATTTGTTTATTATTGTTTAGGCTATTTCGCGACCCCCTTTAACATCACCGCAACCCCCAGTTTGAGAAACGATGTTTTAGAGTACTCTAATTATATAAATTCTTATTCGGATGTCCTTCTTTATAAGCGATTAAAAATAATAATTAGAGACATTATTTAACTTTAAAATGTATTCAAACGCCGGCTTTATTAAGTACGTTTAACGAGGTTGTTAAAGTTAAAGAACTATAAATTAATTACGGCAAGTAATTAAATTTATTATTGTTTCAAAACTGTTTAATCATTAATTTGCGCCTCTGTCATGTTTATACATGTTATTTAACACTTTACAGTCATATTCTAAAGTGTATTATTTCTTAGCTGCTAATTCAAATACGTGCCCCTTAATGATTCATTGTGATCCGTTAGTAAGGTCAATATTCTCAAACCGAACATCTGATTTAGATGTGTACAACTGCGTATTTGAATTCGTCACATAAAGAAACTGACTTTTAAAAGGTTATTGAAACATATACAGACGTATATATACAGTTCTGATATTTGAGAAGCGATATTTCATCTCACCAACGGATTGTGAAACATTGTGTGGTACCACCAATCCAATCACTATTACATTTTAATTATGTCATGTTTGATAATAATGATTTACTTAAATTTAGTTAGAGCGTGCTATAAACATCGACAAGTCTGTTCAATTATAAATAATGATGAAAACGATATTTATACGCGTTGCTGCAATATAAAACGTTTTAAAATGGTGCACGTGTATGTAAAGGAAAACATAACATTTTCATTGATATCAGCAGAGAAATTTACGTTCTCGTAATTCGCTTGAAGAAGGGAATACCGGGGTAAATTACTATATGAAATGTTGCTTTAGAAGAAACACATCTCTTACAGCATTAAACCACATGACAGCTAACCTAATTAGTAGTAGCAAAAAAGCAATCCAACGACCTGTCAAACTAAATCCAATATGGCGGTTGTGTGCAAATAAAAGATTTAGGTGTAATGTAAAGTTTATTTATTTTAAAAAACAATTTAATATACTGTGTTTGTTTTAAGTGCTTATCTTAGTTAATATAAGATATTATCTACTGAAAGAGTTTAGAAGTATCTGAGAAAGGTTTTAAAAGAACAATGCCTGTGACTTGTTTAGCAGTTGGTTGTGGAAGTCGATCAAATCAGGACAACGTTAGTTTTTATTCAGTGCCAGCCATAAAAAATACAAGGTTTCTAACTCATTTAAATGAATTATCAGAAAAACGTAGAGAGAAATGGTTAGCTGTAATCAAACGAGAGAATATTACAGAATCGAAACTGATCAAAGAGTTTGCAGTAAACACTTTATCACTCGTAAATTATGAAAATAATTTTCACAACTTTTGGGGAATTTCCCAGAGTGTTAAAATATATTTTTTTGTGGAGTTGAGTAATTCTAATAATCCTATTATAAACACAATTTTAAATGTTTCAGTGACAAATGTTACAATTACTACAGAAAAGATTGTTATTGAAGCCGGATTGAGAAAGGAGGAATGTGAAATATGTATATTGACATATATGTATTTAAATTTTGAAAACATTTATGAACTATGTTATAATAATAATAATAAACTTTATTCCGTATTACAAGTATTTTTATTCCGTATACATGTATGGAAAATGTAAAAATAGTAAAATTATCATTCACAATAACATTAATAATTGTCGACATATAAAACTAAAGTCTACATTAAATTACAATGCAAGTAACCACACTATAATCAAAATCCATGTTCCAGGCTTCTGATGTTAGCAGGCGGCACAAGACTTGTTTAAATTTTATCTTTTTTTCAATTTTTATAGCAATTGGCAAATGATTATATACTCGAGTCGCTTGTGTTACTACACTCTTACTTATTAGAGATTTGCTAGTTTGGGGAGGCACTATATACGCGTTTCTAACAGCTCTTGTGTCATACTGATGAGTGAGTTCTTTGCTTGCAAATAGTCATAGTTTGCTTTTACGAATAACACGCACTCAAGTATATAAAGACATGGCAAGGTAAGTATGCTGTTCCTTATAAATACCGGTCTACATGTGTCTCTTCGTCTTAGTCCAAAAACAGTCCTAATGCACATCTTTTGCAGAACGAAAATTCCCGAGACGTCCACAGACGTACCCCAAAAGATTATGCCACGATTGGTAAGCATCCAGTGCAGTGGCTCTATCTACAGAGGGAGCTATAGTACAAACCCAGACGTTCTCGAAGCTAAGTATTCGATATGTACCTTCCAATTTAGTTGGCTATCAACATATACTCCCAGAAATTTAGTGCTATCACAAAAGGGAAGTTCTTCCCCTTTATAGTTCATGGGATGTTTTATTCTTTGTAATAGTTAAATTGGATAATCTTGGTCTTATTTACGTTAAGTTTGAGGTCGTTTTTGGAAAACCATTCTTGAAATTCTGTCGTAGTTCTTCTTTCCTCCCCGATATCACCACGAGATCTCACAACCACAGCAGCGTCATCCGCATACAGAGTTGTTAGGTGGTTAGTAATTGCCGGTATTTCGTTGGTATAAAGAAGGAAAGGCAGGGGGCCCAGCACCGAACGCTGAGGCACACCCCTTTTAAGAGTGCCCCAGTCAGAATACATTGCTCCAAATCCCTCATCAACCACACGTTGTTTTCGATCTGACAGATACGACTTGACTAGGTCCAATGATAGGCCTTTGGATACCCATACGTTCAAGTTTGGTGAACAACTTTACCATTCAAGCTTGATATAATTCCAGGCATACCCACTAAATTGGCGTACAAACATTTACAGATACAATGTAGTAATAGTAGTAATCCTCTCGCTCTCTTTGAGGCATCTACGAAAGTGGATTGATATACATATAACGTCCCCAACATTGCCATTGCCTGAGTAGTGAGGATAGGAACAAGTTCAAGCTTGCAAATTATTTATTTCGAGTATCTAGTCTAATATGCAAAGTTTCATTCCGCGGTGTACTGTCGTTGAGTAACAGTGCGTACCAAGCAGCGATCCACGATAGAATTTGATTGCGTGGACATCGAAATTTACTGGCGTTTGACAGCTGTTTAACGATTGTATAGATGTGAAGAATGTTCGCCAGTGGGTTCGAAGTGCAAAACTCTGTTATAGAGGCGAAATGAAGGAATACACACAAACAAACTGCTCGGCAATTAGGACTCTATCTTGACTAATCACGATAGAGTCCAGTAGATTGTTCAGACGTTGAATTACAGAGAAATTACGCCAGATAAATCCTGCGCCAATTAACCGATGTCATGGAAGAACAAAGAAAAAACATTTGTCAAGAACTTCTTAACCAGTATCGACGTGAAGGGACAACTTGTTCTTAAGTGTGTGGTTAAACAAAAATAATTTTAACTTGAAAAAATTCAGTCCCAGTATAAAAGACGTTTTTGATGATGTGGATAATGATCTTGTGAGAGCAAATATGCCTACAGATAAGGAAATTATTGCCCAGATTAGTCGAACTGAACTGCCTGAAAGTGATGAAGCAGACAAAGAAGCATCGTAGGAAGAAACGTCTCCAAATCTTGATGCTTCCATTATAGGGATAAAAAATGTAAAATGATTTTAGAAAGTAAAAGCAACACAGATCATATTTTGAGCGCATCGCAACAAAATATATGTACTTATAAACCGCCAAAAGCAAACGTATTTTTGATATAACGTACGAAGTTCCTCTCTGGTACGTTATAGCCAAGCGTTGCTGTAATTTTCTTTTAAATTTGTGGTGGCACTGACAAATACGGACAGAACAATATAATTCATCGGTAAAGAGAATTACTGATGAATCAGAGGCGGGAGCACGTATTGTCGCCCGTAAATTTAACTGCGACAGGGCCTGACGCAAATATAGCAAAATCATTTTCTCGTTACTACGTGAACATTGGATCGCGATTTTCTAATGAAGGCAATATTCATGTGTATTTCACAGCTCTTTTCTTTGTCGCTATATACAACTAAGATTGTATGTATATATAGGGTAAAGCGGTTGAACTATTAAAAAACGTATGGCGGAGCACACAAGATCTATTCAATATAGTGTCAAAAACACAGGTTCCTCTGAACATTGTATAGAACATAACCACTTGCCAGATATGCATAGCTGTAACTTAATACATAATGTAGTAAAAAGCAAAATATTAGATCTGTTAGAAATTTTAGAAACCAAAAAAGGACAGAAACAAAATTTGTTAGTTACTAATACTAATACTAACATATTTCTCAAATACCCCCTTTATAGACGCTATTGTAAATATTAATTAACCACCCTCTCATCCACAAGAGCGTTAGGTATATAAGCCTTATATTTACATCCATTAAGCTAGATTTAAAATATATAAATGGTTTTGTAATAAAATCTTGAAAATTCCTGAGCAAATCTTTGTTTTTGTTTTCTGAATGGCAACCCTCATATGATAGGCCGTCTTTCCTCTAGACGTGAGTGCAGGTGCTAGTTTAACTGCAAGTGTCAATATAATTATATGTTGCAAACTTCTTTGGCGCAAGAGTGGGTATTAAATTCTATTTACTTTTACTAGACTAGTGTAATAGTATGATTTCTTGTGAATATAATCGTAGTATTGTTTTCTACTGGTGACGGCCATTTTGGTATCTAACTCGAAAATTAGTCCATGGGTCTACTTTGATTAACGATACGAGGCGACATTTATAATTATCAATTACACCCCGAGGTCTACTTAGATAGATAGTACGTAGGAAATAGGATTATCAAAGTGACCCCTGTTTTATTTTTTGTAGCTTTAGTGCAATTTGGTGCGGCGTTACAAGAAGCCTATGGGTCGCGAGAGTATAAAAATTATACGCAGGAGACTTTAGAAGAAGCCCCGGAAAAAATCACAGATAGGGAATTGAGCATAAACACATCAGCTGGCATATTATACAACAAATATAAGGGCATGATGGTTCTACTCCGAGTGGACAGACGGTATTTACACAGAAATAGCCAGTATAAGATCAGCGGCCATTTGTGCTGATTATAGCCCCTCGCTCACCTCTTATGATCTTTGAATGTTTGCGAAGTCATATTTTGACCAACAAGGGAAAACTGTAACGAAGTTCTCAAACAATTTTGCCCGGAATTGATTGGGCGCTCAATGTTCTAAAAAATGGGTTTGGCCAACAAACATTAAAATAATACAAAGGTATTTTTAATAATATAAAATATTATTAAAAATCTGGTGTGAAGAACAGAAATACAGGTTCACTATTAATATTTTTTTGACGTGTCCGAACATATCCCTCCCCAGAGACGTACATACGTATTTCGCCTTTCTACAGGCTCATCGGTACGCCCAGACACATTCACAAAAAAGAACCACATCGCCACATCACAGAAATTATCCAGACCGGCGTAGAAATAAATTCAGCGCTGCCTGTTGTCAGACGGCCGAAGTACCTCGCCCCGTCCACATAACCAATGTGAAGTAACGACGCCTTTCCAAAGGTGGCACAGTCATCCCTCTGGAAACTGCATTTTGTTTGTGTCTTCACTCATACTACGGACTAACCGCATGTGTAATGTATCAGAATAATTTAAACATACATGAGTAGGTAAACCCCACCAGTTTTGTATAATACAAAGGTATTTTCAATAATATAAAATATTATTAAAAATCTGGTGTGAAGAACACAAATACAGGTTCACAAAAATATTAATAGTGAACCTGTATTTGTGTTCTTCACACCAGATTTTTAATAATATTTTATATTATTAAAAATACCTTTGTATTATACAAAACTGGTGGGGTTTACCTACTCATGTATGTTTCAATTATTCTGATAAACATTAAAATAGCAAGAGCTGCAGTGGATCAGAACTCATTAAACTCATATTTTGACAACCTTCAAAGGGAAGTAGTTGACAATACCATCGTCACACATATTTAACTACGATGAGTCCAATCTATCAGATGATCCTGGGAAGAAAATATGTATTTACCGGCGGGGTGTAAAATATCCCGAAAAAGTTGCACCACTATAATGATTTGCGGGTCTGCCGATGGGATTTTATTGCCGCCTTACGTCGTTTACAATTTTCATTTCTACGATACTTGGAAGGAAAGGGGCGTTGTTGGTCATCCATGCTGTACCGAGTCATGCTGCAGTCGTGGTAGCAGGTACAACAGAACAATAAGTGAATGGATAGATGCACCTACCTTCAAAGATTGGTTTATGACATGTTTCTTACCTCATGTTAATAGGCTCCAAGGACGAAAGGTACTGATTGGCGATAACTTATCGCCGCATCTTGATGCAGATGTATTAGAAAAATGCGAATCTTACAAAATAAGTTTTGTTTGCCTTGTGCCGAATTCCACACACATCTGCCAATCTCTAGACGTTGGTTCCTTTCGTCCAATGAAAACTGCATGGCGCAAGACTCTCGAAGAATGGAAAAAATCCAAACCGAGGGCAACAGTCTTACTAAAAGAAGCAATTTTTCTAAATGTTAACAAACCCCTTTAATCAAAATCACCCCACAGAACTATGAAAGTTTGTAGGTAATTTTAAAAGTAATGGGTAGAGTAAGTATATTCTTTCTGTTCTAGCATCCTGTAAGAGGATACTTTTATGTTCAGTTAAAAAAGTGAGAGTTGTGAGTGTGTCAAAGTTGATAAGTAAAATTTGATTTTTTTTTCTCGGAAATGACAAGCATTTTTTATTATGCCGTTTTAATCAATACTGTTAGTCCTCAGATAGTCAGATTTTTGTTCATATTTTTTACATTCAACTTCGGTGTTTGAATTTTAAAATTAATCAAAGTCGCCCCATTTTACAGTATTTCTTTGATCCGAAATTGGTGGAGACTGTGGCTTGAAATCTGAAACAGAAATAAGAAAAACACCCTAACCACAATATAGTTATATTAATAAATACTATATACGTATTTCGGCAACTAAGTTGCCATCTTCAGTAGAATAACCTTAAAACTGAAAAAAATTTAAACGTAGCGTTTTTGGCTAAGGTAAACCTTAGAGTGTTATCCCACTGGCGATTTGGTGAAAAGCATATCTTCTAAGGTTTACCTTAGCCAAAAACGCTACGTTTAACATTTTTTCAGTTTTAAGGTTATTCTACTGAAGATGGCAACTTAGTTGCCAAAATACGTATATAGTATTTATTAATATATATTGTGGTTAGGGTGTTTTTCTTATTTCTATTTCTTTGATAATAGCATAACAGCCAAAACATATTGCTGTGAACTTTGCTTTCAAATGTAATTTATTTAAATGAATGGTTGTGTGAGCAGTTACACAAGCATAATTTTGTCGAGACTCTGTACACTCTTTGGGTATCTCAGGGCTGTCTTTTTGGTTCTACGCAACTAGGCCTAGCGTCCAAAGTAAATGCAAAGAAATAATACAACAAGAAGTACTCGTTTAAAAGTATTTTATTGTTTGTTTGTATTTTCACATATCATTTTAGTTGTAACTTAAAATATCTCATTCTTAACCTATCAATGAAGCTTTAATATACTAATATTCTTTCGTGAATCCGACGCGGATAATATTGGAGTTTTGACTTTGATTCCAAATGAATCTCGCAAACAAAGACAAAGAAGTATTTCACTCGCAAAAGGGGATATTTGCCTTCCGAATGCTGAGATTAGTACTTAAACTCTCTCTCTGTCAGAAAGGTGAATCTCTGGTCTCTACTGATAACTTTCTATAAAGAGAGTGTGCTATTGAGCGCCTATTTAAGTTGAAACGAGTCCCTACAGAATAGGACGCTTATCATCTTTTAGTCTCGTCCTTCTTGGAATAGCTCCACTTTCGCGTTCAATCTTGCTAGCTTTACGCGGGAAATCCATGTCTACGTAGGATCTTCGCTTTCCTATAGTAATTTTGTCTCTCCTTCTTCCCTTGGGCTTGCTCATATGGTGTCATCTTGTTCTTTGCTTTCATTCACACATGCTATCGATACATTAATTGAGCATGCGTCTTTTGATATGCTTTTGTTTACATCGGACGATTACTGCATTAATTGCTGTATCTGTATTTTAGAATGTTTATTTACTTCTTGATAAAATTGCATTGGACGCCTTATGTTAATGCGTCCATTTTGACAAAATTATATTTACAAAAATATAATTAATTGAAATTACATATGGTTACTAAACGATATTACTGCACAAAGAAAAGTTTCTTTTATATCCTTTTTTATAATCTTACTGGTGCGTATAGCATGTTTTATTAATTTACTTACATTCTAAGCGTTTAATAATCAAATTAACCTAAAATTTATTGACATAATGTTACTTGTTTACCTTTCTTGGAAATATACATCTCAAATTTTAATACTACATTAATGTGTGATATACGAGGTGCATTTAAAATACACAACCTCGGTTGATTTCTTTTTTAATTTGTTTTTGCTTATCCAGTTACGTTTAATTAATTTATAGGTTATTATATATATATATATTATATATATATATATATATTTTTATTTTCTTTCCACAGAGAATTACACAGCAATATGTTAGAGTTATTCTAATAAAATTAGTGAAATATAGCCAAATGTTTTATTTTCAATATTTAATCTAAATCAATTACTAAGATGTTTCACCAGGAAGTCCATGCAACATCAATTAATGATAAAAATGTAAAGTTTTCATTTAATCTATTTTTTTTTCTGTCAAGTCGATAACATATGGCGCTTACTCCGCACATTTCCATATTCAACATGAAATGCAATTGATAGTCGTACGTATTAGCATAAAATTATATCGACATTTTATGGTATACCCCACAGTTTAAATCCGTACCATATTGGACTCATTAATTTAGAAAATTAAATTAAAAATCGTCTTTCACAATGCTATATTTCGCGTTCACGAAATTTCATTATTTTCAAAACGGAATCAGACAGACTAACATCTGAATTAATAATTTCCCAGCTGTCCGTAGACCGGTGGGTTCACGGAAGGAATCAAATGCGGTAAAAGATTAATGCCCCGCCGAGTCTTCGGAGTTTCGAGGAAAACGACCCTCTTGGTCCTTGTCATTGACCCTCGCGTCCTCAACATTCAATGATTTACACGCAGACACTACAGTTTCACACACAAACGCGAACAGTGTCATCGTTCAATGCGCTTAAGTGTATTCAGAGAGCCAAGGTCGAAAGCGATTTCCGAGTATCTAAAACAAAGACTTCTCGTGTTTAATAAAACCATCGACTCGTCCAAGAAAGGAACCGGGGTGCAACGACTTACAGAAACATATGTGAGACCCGCCGAGAATTAAACAGGACAAAGCCATTAAAGATTTGGAAGACATGAAGAGACCGTTTACCTCGCGATTTCTGTTCGGGGTTGCGGCCGCTAAATTGTAGATAATGCCGGATGAGTCACGAAATTTAATTATCAGAGAGCGCGGCGCGATATTAAAAATTACATTTATAATAGGATTCGTCTTACTTAGAATGAGTCAGGTTCGTTAGAAGTATGTAAATATTTCGGGCAAAAAATCATTAATTGTAATAACCCAAATTCAAAAAAAGGACTTCTACAACTTCTGGCAATTGAGTTAAACTCATCGTATATTTTATTTATACACAAGATATAGTATGTGATGGAAAAAACGAATGGCCCAGTAAAAGTACATACAGGGTTCCCCATATCAAACTACCCCTTTATATCTCGAATAAACTCCTTCTAAGTAGAGTAAAAAAATATTTTAATACACTAATATACATTTGGAACTTACTGCAAGTGAGAATTAATGAATATTAAATCTCATTCTTACATGTAAATGTCGACTTATGTGATGCGTTCATAATTACAATCCGACAAACTAAGTTTGTACCAATATGCAGAACACACCCTTTCGCGACAACGAACTTCCTGGTAATTAGGTTAATTAAGAATTGCTGAAAAAAACAAGTCAATCAACGGGAGGAAACGTACAGACGCGTTTCGTTCTAGTTGGAACTTTTCAATGCACGGCATTCCTCGAAGACGGACATTACTTTTCATTTCTATACTTTCTGTATATATAGTTAACATTTGGAACTTACTGCAAGTGAGAATTAATGAATATTAAATCTCATTCTTACATGTAAATGTCGACTTATGTGATGCGTTCATAATTACAATCCGACAAACTAAGTTTGTACCAATATGCAGAACACACCCTTTCGCGACAACGAATGTCGACGATGTCCGTCTTCGAGGAATGCCGTGCATTGAAAAGTTCCAACTAGAACGAAATGCGTCTGTACGTTTCCTCCCGTTGATTGCCTTGTTTTTTTCAGCAATTCTTAATTAACCTAATTACCAGGAAGTTCGTTGTCGCGAAAGGGTGTGTTCTGCATATTGGTACAAACTTAGTTTGTCGGATTGTAATTATGAACGCATCACATAAGTCGACATTTACATGTAAGAATGAGATTTAATATTCATTAATTCTCACTTGCAGTAAGTTCCAAATGTTAACTATATATACAAAAAGTATAGAAATGAAAAGCATTGTCCGTCTTCGAGGAATGCCGTGCATTGAAAAGTTCCAACTAGAACGAAACGCGTCTGTACGTTTCCTCCCGTTGATTGACTTGTTTTTTTTCAGCAATTCTTAATTAACCTAATTACCAGGAAGTTCGTTGTCGCGAAAGGGTGTGTTCTGCATATTGGTACAAACTTAGTTTGTCGGATTGTAATTATGAACGCATCACATAAGTCGACATTTACATGTAAGAATGAGATTTAATATTCATTAATTCTCACTTGCAGTAAGTTCCAAATGTTAACTATATATACAGAAAGTATAGAAATGAAAAGCAATGTCCGTCTTCGAGGAATGCCGTGCATTGAAAAGTTCCAACTAGAACGAAACGCGTCTGTACGTTTCCTCCCGTTGATTGACTTGTTTTTTTCAGCAATTCTTAATTAACCTAATTACCAGGAAGTTCGTTGTCGCGAAAGGGTGTGTTCTGCATATTGGTACAAACTTAGTTTGTCGGATTGTAATTATGAACGCATCACATAAGTCGACATTTACATGTAAGAATGAGATTTAATATTCATTAATTCTCACTTGCAGTAAGTTCCAAATGTTAACTATATATACAGAAAGTATAGAAATGAAAAGCAATGTCCGTCTTCGAGGAATGCCGTGCATTGAAAAGTTCCAACTAGAACGAAACGCGTCTGTACGTTTCCTCCCGTTGATTGACTTGTTTTTTTCAGCAATTCTTAATTAAACTAATATACAGGTAATTCTCTTGGATTTATAATTAACTTAAACCTTTCTTTATATTGACATACGAACAAAAAGCCAACAGGAATATTCAGAAAAATAATTTATTAAGATGGATAAAATTACTTTATCTATATTATTTGGATTTATAGCAAAATTTTACAAAAATATAATCATCATAGAAACGACGTTTTTTCGACGCATCATTTTTAAAATTAAAAAAAAAACACAATATATAAGGCTAATTTAATCATAAATGTCGTTTTAAAAATATAGTAAATGTAATTACCTTAATTGAAGACTGTCTCCGAAAGAAAAAGTGATGTATTTTCAATAATAATATATATCAAGAATTTTCCTGTTTCAAAGCCAATTAATTTTGGAAGTATTGGCTAAAAAGAATTAAATAATAGTTATTTACGAACCAAGTGCGTGAAATCATATTTCGCGAATGAGTGATCAGTTTATGGACACGAATTCGCGAAATGTTTCACGCACGAAGTTTGTACAATATTTTTTGTACGAGAACTATAACCAATAATAATATTTATATAAAATATAAATATCACTTCAAAATTTTTATATTTATAAGTCTTTTTAACAATATTACTATTATCTGTCAGGATGGCCGAGCGGTCTAAGCCGCGAGACTCAAGGTTTACCTTGCCCGTTATACGGGTTCTCGAGCGTTCTGGTCCTCTCTGAGGGCGTGGGTTCGAATCCCACTTCTGACAATTTTTTTTAGTTTTCTATAAATTTAAAAAATAATATTTGTTGCTGTTCTGACTTTGAATTACATACCTTCCAAATATAACAATTTCTATTTCATTTCCTTTTATTTTCATAGAAAAACAACGAACTGGGTAGCATATTATTAAGGTTAGGGATTTATGATTTTAAAATGTCACTAAATTAGTCAAGTTCCAGGAAGTACCAACTTTACTTTTACGCACTCGTGTTTAAAGTGACTTTTTACGCACGCAAATCGAATCGTGAAATGACAGGTTTTGATAAGCGAGTACAAAAACCATATTTAGACAACCAAGAACCATTTAAAAGTGCTAAATTAATTAAACCTGATTCATTTATTGAAGAATTTATTCCGAAAGTGGCCCTTCGTAAAGGAAACTGTGCTACATAAAGAGTACCACAAACGACCAACCTTTACAGATCCAGTCTGGTATTTCCTGAACACCTATGAATCTTTATATATTAGTCCTGAAAACTTCATGCTCTCCGTTAATAACAGGTATTCCCAGGTGGAACTATATATACATAATTTCTAAAAGAAACTTCATTTGTTAAACCGTATTATTTAGTATATCATTAAACTCACGTTATCTTGGGGCAAAATACCATTTTTAAGCACTATATATTCATAGAATTTCATTGTTAGTATAATCATTTCTAATATAACCTCCATTTTTTAATTCGACTAGTTTTCAATAGTCATATGAACATCGTATAGGCAACTATTTATATTATTAGTAAAAGAGGTTAAATGAGCAACTTAGTATTCTTTGATATTTTGAGATAGTATATTAAGTGCATGTTTATATCTTGTATCGGAAATCAATAATTGTCTTGAATATATTTATTTATTAATTTATGAAATTGTTTTTATTTTATGTATGCTTATACAAAAAAAGGTTTAAGTATATCAATACGTTAAGCACGTATTACGCATTTGTTCCCGATGAAACAGACATGCAATATACACGTCTGTAACTGTACACATGGACAAGACACCTCGTATTTTCCAGCAGCGATTTAAGTAACCCGTGCATTCTATAGAAATTTGTCACTACACATCAAATTACGAATTTTAATAATTTTTTTCCACTCACACCAGAGTAATTAACAAAAACAAAATGGTTTTAACGTGTTTTGCTTGATTAGAAGTGGATATACCTAGTTTTGTTTGAAAAAAGAAAGAAAAATTGGTATTTATTGGATACTACTACTTACCAGATGCAATTAAAAAATTATGAAAACGTTTTATTAATGTTTCTTAACATTCCAATGGAAAAATATAACAAAATTAAATTTTATTTTAAAACTCCAAAAAATTATTTTTTGGATATGAAATTTGATTTTATTTTTAAATATGTACGCCAAGGTCATCTTCAAGACGGTCGGTCACATTCTTCGTTATCACTGTCTTCGAGCTCATCACCAACTTCAGACAGTATTCTTTTGTACCAGCCCAAATTTTTGTCTTCCTCCCATTGTGCGCCAAATTGTTTTTACTTTTTTATGTGAAAGATTACGACCCAAGTCAATTTCTTTTAGCTCCATTGGAATCGCTTTTCCTTTCTTGAGTAAATTGTGGTGTTTCGTTCAAAGTAATAATAACACTAACAGAGATTGGCTTTTTTCCAAGTGCCATGTAGATGCCATCTTCATTAGAGACTTAACACTGCAGTCATAGTTCTGTTGCCGGTATCTTTAGAAACGGATTTATCCAGCTTTGGTTGAAATGTAAATTTAAAATTATTTTCTTTGGATTTATCCAGTTTTGCTTGATTGGTTAGATTTTGAACCTTAGTTTCAACAGGAAATATTGCGTTTTACTTGATTCTGGGTTCACCAATGAATTTATTTGACTGCTCTTACTAATAGTACATAGTTAGTTTATTTTTCATGTAGAATGGATTTAACCGGTTTTGCTTGATTGTTCCTCATATATTCTTGTGATTTCTTCTCGAATGCGCTCTTTTAAGGTACTCATACATGACGATTTATTTTTAAATCGCAGCGCAATTAATTCGATTTTTTTTATCTTTTTACGTGTAATCACGACGCGATTGATGAATTATTGTATGTGCCGCATGCTGACGCGTGATATGTCGGGTTGCCAGTTTGAACAAATAATGCATAGTGTACACAAAAAAGTCAATTATCTTGCGCGTAAAATAAAAGTCTAGACAATTCAGAAAACTTTCAATCTGCAACTTTTCAGGCGTGAAATATTTTTTTAAGTTTATACCTTCGCCAGACCTCTGTATTGTACACTGACAAGAGAGTAGGTCTATCTGTTGCCAAAAATCTTTAATGTTAAAAACTAAACATTCAACTGATGGTATAGTTGGTCGCATAGTAGTACTTATCCTGTTTTTTAATTAAAGGAGATACTTTCTTTAATAAATGAGCAAAATCCGCAACTGACATCCGTAAAAAATTGGTTTAAAATGCCTCCTCTTCACATTCCAATTCACTTAATAGGTTATTCACAATACCACAGTTTCCTCTTTCCTTTACCCAAAGTTTCACCCAAAGCCTTTTTCTTCTATGTCGTTTTAGCGCTGTATATGCAACCACTACGGACTTTATCCATGTCCATATGCACGTTGCACATAGGTCGATTTGGCCGATTTAGATGGCCAAAAGTGAATGTGCAAAAGTATACCTGGCAGCAAAACAAGTTATAACCTGCCCTAGCAGACTGTTCCAAGAACAATCTTCTTATCCTTTATATTGTGCATTAGAGCGCCTACAGGTAGTCAGAATTTGGTCGTTGCTCATGGTGTACGTATCTGATCTCGGTGCTCTTAGAGTAAACAAAGTTTTCAAAGTGAATATTTATAATTTCGAATTATTTTTGTTTCTAAAGACTATGGATTCTAGTGCTACAGGTAAACACTAAACGATAATTAAATTTTTTGTAAAACATTTAACATATTGCTAGGCCCTTAAAAGTAGACTTGTTAGCGCCTTAGTATAGGTGGCATTCAATGACTCCAACAATGCATAAAGTCCTGATTCATGGAGGGATCGTCGTCGAAAATGCCCTTCTGCCCATAAGGCAACTATCAGAAGAGGCAACTGAAGCCCGAAATAAACATTTTAGGTCTTACCGCCAGAATTATGCTAGGAAATTCTCTATAGAAGAAGGCAATGCGGATATATATCGTAGATTACTCTTAAGTTCAGACTAGTTAATGAGTACAGTTCATAAATTATAAGTTTTCAGTTCGTACTGCCCGAGTGTGAACCGCAAATTGTACTTTATCTCTTTCTAACACATATGAATACGCGCTGTAATACTACACACGTTTGTCATTTTAAGTTAAGACGTACGTCTTTGAAATATTATATTAAATAAAAACGATAAGTTGTCTAGGAGATAGTCTTATGATATTCGACTTGTCAAATTATTTCAATATTGTTGTTTATTGACTTTGTTTCCGGTATCTGACTTGTAGGTTAAGCATTCTTCTAATTTGAATATTAAATTATCAAAAATTACAAAATCTGTTTTTTTGAGAATACTGATAATAAATAGTAATATAAATTAGTGGCAATACCTACGAAATTGTTTGATGATCACTTTGACATTTCTAACCTATTTATTTTACAGAATATTTCTTAGATCTCAGGTAAACCTCTTGGTTCTGAAGATCAACAGCTTGCATTAAATCCTACAGCCTATTTTGAACAGGAAAAAGAGAATGGTGGACCATTTATGTTCATCGACCGTGTTCATGAGGTAATTCACATAATCAGTTAGATAAGGTGGTGTTATAAAATAAATTTTATTTTAGAGGGTAGCAGAAGCCCTAAATATTTCTAATAGAAAGGTCTACACTAGGGTGGATCAAAAAAATTTTTTTTCTCGTATCGACTTCTAATGGCGTAAATATGTTGTATTTTTGTCTGCATTAGACCTCTGTAAAATATTATTAATTTATTTTTAGTGTAAGAGAGTTAAATTTTGAATATAACGACCATATCCCTTTTTTACATAACAACATAGCATTGTATTGCAGAAAAGCATATTTCTGTATCCTAACGACTTTTAAGTTCTCCAGAATTCAGACACACAAGCAATTCATTCATTGAAACGTATATCTTCTTCCAGGAAATATTTTTGATAGAATACATATAAAATAATACATAATAAAAAGATCAGTTTGGTTTTACTACTCGGACTGTTTGTGTTTATTTTTTTATTTGAACTGTTTTAACTTCTAATCGTTATTATGGAAACCAGAAGCCAAGGTTATTTCTGCCCGATATTCGGAAATGTAGAAGATATTAATGATAACGTTTTACCAACTTACGAAGATGTTATGAAATGCTATGAGTGGAATAGGTTGCAACTAAAAATAACGAGGAATACTACCAAAGAACCATCGTTTTTAGATATTGCAAAACTTGTAGCTCAAAGGGTAGAATGTGTTTGGAGAAAATCGTCTCTTCCTACAGTTTCAAATACAAGAGTCATACAACTAATAAACGGTTATCATATAAAGTGCAAAAATCTCAAAAAGTCGTTGAAAAAAATATCCGATTATCAGAAAGAAAATTTTCTCCGACGTAGCAGAGTTTTGTTTGATATTTGTTCCTGTAAATGTAAACAAATTGAGCTTTGTTGCTGTCCAAGACAATATAAGGTACCCAAAGAAGAACAGGAGTTTTTGAGTGACCAAAGGGGGGCGAGAAAGATGCGTATTGGAGGAATAGATCGAGTTCTTCCAACTAAATTGCAAAAAAGAGCAGCCCGAGCACCAAAGACAGAAAAAAAGAGTAAATAAAAGTCACGACAAAATTAACTCAAAACAGCAGGACTTGGAGTTATCCGTAAGTAATTCCAGTTCTTCTTGTGATGATTCTTTTAATTTACCTTCCACGTCAAAGGCAGAAGGAAAAAAAGAAAAAACAAAAAAATTTTTTAGTTTGCCTATGTTGTCAAAAACGTGACCGTTACGGTGTTTCCGATAGAGCAGCGGCTGCTGTTGCTTCTTCTGTATTGCAAGATATATCTCCTGGCAGTGAACCAATTGATAAATCAAAAATACGACGGGAAAGAAAAAAAAGTACGTAAAGAATATATTCAAAAGTAGAAGCAGCTAGACCTACCAGCTGTATACTTTGACGGCCGAAAAGATAAGATGCTTAATATTATTAAAAAGGGAGCTAAGAAATACAGACAAATATTGATTGAGGAACATGTATCTGTTCGTAAGGAGCCAGATTCAGCTTATGTTGGCTATGCAACACCAGATCGAAGTACTTCTAAAATTATTGAAATGTCAATTATTGCCCTTCTTTCGTCTCAAAAAATTTATAAAGAAAATTTGATGGCAATTGGTTGTGATGGTACAGTCACTAACCCTGGGAAATTTAACGGAGTAATAAGAGTATTGGAAAAAAGACTTCAGCGCCCACTGCAATGGATTATTTGCATGCTACATTTGAACGAATTGCCATTAAAACATCTATTTAACAAACTAGATGGTGTTACCATCCGCATGCTGGTTCTATTGGCAACTTATTAGAAAACTGCGAAAAACTACCCATAGTCAAGTACGAGAGAATTGAAGGCCAGCTTCCGGAAATACAATTTGAGGGCTTAAGTACAGATCAAAAATATTTGTATGAAATAAGTATATCTGGACATAAGTGGACACTGCCACGATGGCTTAGATAACAGGTCTCCAGGAAAAATATCCCATGCTCGATGGCTAACAAAAGCAATTTGAATTTTACGTTTATATATTTCTACATCAAACCCGTCATATAAGTATTGTGTAAAAGTTTATGCTCCAGTATGGTTTGAAATAAAAACAAATCCAACTTGCAAACATGGGTCTAAAAATTTTTGGAAATTGGTAACAAACTCACGATACCTTCCTGCAGAGTTAAAACTAGTAATAGATCCCGTAATTCAACGTAACGCCTATTTTGCTCACCCAGAAAACTTGCTTCTATCGATGTTGTTGGATGAAAATAAAACAGTGAGAGAACTGGCAGCCAGACGGATTCAAGAAGCACGAAGCTCACCTCATATTGGAAAGCAACCTCGCGTGTTTGAGGTCCCGACTATCAATTTTGACGCAAGTAACTACTTTGAAGTTATAAATTGGAATCAAAAGTTTTTCGGTCCACCAATTCATCGAAACATCACTACTGAAGAAATAAATGCGGCAGTTGAGTGTCAAGAAAGTGACAATCTAATTTTTGCCAAGCTGTCATACTCAGGCGGTGGAACGAACTGTGAAAATAGTGTCAGAAGTAGCCATGACTATATGCGATAAAAAATCAACAGAAGGTTTAATACAGACGAAACTTGAATCAAGACGAGAGATGCCCAGATTTGACAGAAAACAAGATTTTGTGACCAAAAAATATAACTAATATAATTTCGTGATTTTATTGTTTTATGTTGTATAAGAACCAAAGTTTAATTTTTTTTTAAGTATAATTAAAAATGTTTTCAGTTTTAATTAATAATAATAATTGATAGTAAATAAAATATTAAAAGTTAAAAAATGGTTTTTTTTTCAAAAATACTTAATTCTTAGGAGCTCCGGCGCGGCTCAAGATGTGACTTTTTTTTACTTTTTTTTAGCAATTTTTATTTGTTTTAACGTAAGACAAAAAATATTGCTATTAGAATATGATTCGAGAACATTTATTTTTTCTCATACATCAGTGACCCACCCTAGTCTACACTATTAAACATCGTAGCATTCAGAATCCAGTCTTATCGTCTCCTGGCAAAAAAAAAGTCTTGTAAGAAGCCAAAAACTAAGGACTTACCAGAAGCAACTAAAATGGAAGTTCGTTTGTGACATGTGTAAAGAAAGTATGTTTTTAATATATTGCAAACATTTATTACATGTTCAAATTTTTCAGAAAAACATCTTACCTTAAAAGCTCTAAGCAATGTTTTGGCTATGAAAAAATTTATTCATACAAGTACAACTTCTCTAGCAATATTGCTTATATTGGTTTTAAATATAAGAAAGGGTGTAACAGGAGAGCGCTCACAGAGAAATTAATTAAATATAGCCCGCATGAGAAATGTGTTTTTAATAAGGGAATATATGAATAACTTAAATTCAACTTTACATCAGGTCGTGTTCCTTGATGAATCTTGGATCATTTCGAAAGGGAATATAATGAAATCCTGGCAAAATGATAATATAAAAAGTGTTAGGAAACCAAAAGGCTGTGATGGTAAACGGTTTATTATGATACATGTTGGCACAGAAAATGGCTTCATTAAACGAGCTAGTCTGATTTTTCCATCAAAAACAATCACTGGTGATTACCTGGAGAAAAGAATGGTGACTCCTTTAAGCAATGGGCAAATGGATTTCACGCCATTGATAAACCCATGCCATAACTGGTGTGAATGTTGGCGCATTATCCCTATTATTATCACCAAACTGCCATCGAAATGCACGCTGAACTTCTACTGAACCAGTTCTAAAGTAAATTTCCACGGAAAACATACGTTGTTGCACTGACTAATGCATACTACCGAAAAATTTGACACAAATTGTAACACTTTGTTTGTGACACTGACGCGAATTTATGTCTAGCAATTATTCAATTAGTTTGAGAGAGACGCCTACTCGATAAAATGTAATCCCGAAGCCTACTGAACTTGACTTACTAAAGAAAAAATAATCACATACTTCGTTTAGGTTTAAATCGCGTATCAAAACGGGTAGTGTAATATTGAGAACCCTGTATTTTTAAACTAAATTGTGTACAAATATTTACTATGTTCAGAATAATAAACGATTATATTTTCATAAATACTCCTTACTTCTTACCTTACTGATAAAATAGAATTTGTATACTATAATAGCTACCAATCAGCGACGTATCTTTCTACTTTTGAAGTGCCCCAGGGTTCCAATCTTGGACCCTTATTATTTAGCATCTTTGTCAATTATTTAATAACCTCCATTAATTGTAATATTTTAGCGTATGGGGACGATTTAAAACTTTCTCATCGGATTGGTGGTGTGCAAGACGCTGCCTTTCTTCAAGAGAACCTGGATCGTGTCACAAATTGATACTCTTAAAATAAGCTAAATCTAAACATCGACAAATACCGTTATATATCTTTCACCAAAAAACTCAATAGATTTCTTTCCAATTATTCTGTTGAGAACATCGCAATCAACCGAAAAATGCATGTCAATTATACTGGAGTTACTTTTGATGAAAAGCTGACTTTCACGGATCATGTTTCTCAAGTCACGACGTCAGCATATCGAGCATTGGGTTCGTACGTGTAAGGACTTCCACAACATAGCTTTGTTAGCAAGTTATACAATTATTATTATTATTAAAAGTTGTACCCTTTTTAGAAAAAATTTAATGAGATTCCACTCCACGTAAATGAATAATCTACTATTCGTTTGGGCATGCTTCTAGTAAGATCATCTATGTTTAGTTCTTAGATATATGGTAAAACGAATGGTTCCAGATCTTTTTAAGTGGATCTTTAATGGTTTAATTGGAATTGAGGAATGTTACAGTTTATTATTTGAAATATCGTTTTTAAATGTTCTTGGGTGTTTTTGCGTTATATTGTACGTGCATATTGAACTAGAGTGTACATGAGCGATGTGTCTATGCTAGGGTCAACCATCTGGTCGGACACCCAAGCCGAGCGTCCCCTTTAGAACTTAATAACCACATTAATTTACACCATTTACTTCAAAACAAATTTTTAAACTTAGATTAGACTAATAGATTAGTTATTACGAATTTTGTATGTGTCGTAAATATAAAGTCAAGTTTACTATGGGAATTTCTTTAGAAACATCTTAACAGTACTTAAGGAATCTTACAGGAAAAGCGTAAATGCAATAGATCTTTCTGACTGATCTAATAGTTATATATCATAATTATATACTTATATAATCATATCACCTGCTCAGTCAAACGTCTGATTTATTTTCTTTAACTTAACTAATTCTTAAATATCGCAACCTATCAAGGTCACGGGAGGTCTTAATGTGTAAAATGTGCGTGTGAGCGTTTCAAGGCTTTGTTACTGCTATCGTTATTATATTTCTTTGTTAGAATATACGATAAAAATATTTTAATTAGGTACATATTTGGTAAAATTCAACACACAACACTGGATTTTAGTGATTATATATTATAGCCACGTTACGAATTAAATGTGAAATAATTTGCAACACAGTGTGCATTAAAATGATTAAAAATTAAAACAAATTATGTTTTTACCGAGTTTATCTTGCGATTGCGTGTATATAAAATTAATGAAATGTCGTTAAAGTAGAACACTCCCTTAGCATATCCAACTTCTTTTTAATAGGTTAGCTTAGCATAGAGCAATATGTTGTCTATCTAAATCACAATATTAAAAACAAAAATTATTTATAGCACTTATCAGCTGAGAACAATCAAATAACGCAGAAAATATTTTCTACTCAACTCCCCCAATTAATTTGAAAATATAAAATGCGTGACCGGATGCCGTGAATATTTAATGCAAATCTGTTATTCGTTTATTTTATGTGTATATATACAGAGAGTTAATATAATATTTGAACACTTAAAGTTCCACACGTACGAGAGTGGTTCGTAAACTACGCGGTCTAACAAGGAAAACGCAAGTTTTTTTGACAAAAAAATTTTATTTTTCAATATAGTCTCTTGCTCGCTCAACACCCCTATTCCAACGATATTCAAAATTAGTAATGCTTTCATCGTAGGTCGATGAATCCCAGTCCTCGAAATAGCTATTTACAGCAAAGATTACCTCAGAATTAGACCAAAATCTCTGACCACCGAACCATTTTTTCAGGATTGGAAAGAGATGATAATCGCTGGGAGCCAAATCTAGGGCGAATGAGGCACTAATTGAAATCCCAATTCAGGAATTTTTGCCATTGCAATCGCAGCCTTGTGGGCAGGTGTGTTATCCTGATGGAAAAGCACTTTTTTCTTTGCCAAATGAGACAGTTTCTCTTTGATTTTGTCGCCTAATTGTTGCAATACATTGGCATAATACTCTCCATTTATTGTTTTCCCCTTTTGGCAAAAATAATTCCATGAGAATCCTAAGAAACAGTTTGCATTACGTTTCCTGCGGACAAAACCATTTTTGCCTTCTTTGGTGGCGGAGAATCTTTTTTTGTCCATTGTTTGGATTGTTCTCTGGTTTCAGGAGTGTAACCCAGGTTACATCGACGGTAATGAAACGGCGCACAAAGTCCTTCTGATTGTGACGAAAACGTGCCAAAAGGCTCCGGTGTAACTGCGGCACCCAACGCGCCGAACATTTTTTCATTTCCAATTCTACAGTTAAAATGATGTGCACATTGTCATTTGAGATACCTACAATGTCTGCTAACTCGTGCACTTTTAGTCGACGGTCACCCAAGACGATACGCAGGACTTTTTCAATCATATCCGGAACAGTAACAGTTTTTGGATGTCCACGGTGTTCATCATTTGCGCTCATACGACCAGGCTTAAATTCGACAACTCCATTTTTAACAATTGAAAACGAAGGAACGGATTCTAATAGTGTTGAATCCAGCTCTGCTTTGATTTTGATTGGTGTTACGCCTTTCAAATGAAAGTACTTTATTACCGCTCTCAACTCAGTTTTTTCCATTATTACAAAATCACACCAGACGTCCACTTTAGCGTACTGTCAAAAAACAGTCATATTTAACCTATTAAAGATGATTCTACAGAATGGTAAAGAAGATTCCTGCGAATTCGCGCCATCTCTGTGCTAGGCCATGTAGTTTCCAAACAATTCTCGTATTACCGAAATATCCTCAGGAAGCAGCTTCTGGGCAAGAACGTGATAAAAGATGGAGTCGAGTTCACCTCGAAGAGTAGGCTTTTCGAGAGTCGAATTCACCCCTGAGAAGACATGGGGGGGGGGGGGGGGAGAGTCGTAAACATATTGCTTTTATCACAAATAACGGGGCTAATTTCTCATCAATTTATAGAACCACCAATGCTTGTGAATTCTACCATTTCGATTCTAATATTTATTCGTTACATCCTAATTTTTCTATATTATTAAACATTTTGAGTTACATCGAACAAAAAATCTCTATGTACTGTCTATTTAACCAATTAAAGGATGATTCTACAGAATGGTAAAGAAGATTCCTGCAAATTCGCCCCATCCCTGCGGTAAGCCGCGTAGTTTCCGAACAATTTTCATAGAACAAAACAAGTATTAAAATGAAAAATATGCGTTTTGGAATAAATGTAGAGAATAATAAGTTTAATGTAGCATACTTTTTACAGTAAAAAGTCTAAATTTATAAACGAAAGCATTAAAGTGTTTGATAATATTATAAGGTCATGTTTTTAGTATCACAGCGACAATAAAAATAACTACCGCAGTGCTGAAGTTGGTACTGATTTTATCAACCCTAGATGATATCCATATACCAGGAAAAGGAAGGTCAATACAGAGTAATGCAAGGTCAAGCACTTGTAAGCTAAGTTCATGGCATTGGCTATTATAAGTTGATAGAAGAACTCAAGGCAGATCCTGTTACAGCAAAACCGAGTGATGCCATCTTTCAGAAATTCAACTTTAATAAAAATGATCAAAGAGTTATATCAAATAAGATTAGGGAAAAGGTCCCCTGTTCAGGTGTAATCTATCTGGTATACTAATGGCTGTAAAACAGAACAAGATATTGGAGCTGAAATACGAGGACGATTCGTAAAGTAAGTTCTGTTTGGTTATTAAAAAAAATACAAACAAATGAAGTGGTTTTTATTATATTCAACTTAAAGCTACTACTTTCAGCTATTCTTCTACATAGTTTTCATTAAGATTGAGACATTTGACATAGCGATGAACCGGCTTTTTAATGCCCTCTTCACGGAACATGGAACTCTGTCACCTGTGAATTAAGCCGTGCTGTAACACTGTACTGCAGCTCATAAAAAAAAGTTGCCAAAATTTGTTCAGCTGAGAGTATAATAATGCACCCAAGTTTCGTTGCACATTACGATTCTATTCAATAATACCTCGTCCTCTTGCCGGAATAGATTTAACAGACGCTGAGAAACCTCTAGCCGATGTAGTTCTGTTCATCCTATAGCAGCCGCGGAACCCATCTTGCAAGACACCTTGTGGAATCCCAAGTCCAGTGTCACGATGTACTAAGCACTCCCGTAACTAAGGCTAAGTTCCGCGTTATGCGCCTGTCGTCCTCCATGAGTTGTCGAACCGCCGCAATATTGGCTTCAATCAAGCTTGTCCTCGGGCGGCGATTGTAGCTCTGGTTATAAACGTTTTCACGTCCTTGAGAAAATTCCTCGTGCCATGCAAAAACACGAGTTGGTGATAAGGTGCTGTCCCGGAACTGTGCTTGTAATACCAGCAAAATTTCCGTTGGTTTCACACCCTTCTTGGCTAAAAACTTAATTATCCGTTGCTCCACAGAAACATGCAGTTGTTACTCACTCATGGTTTCTATAGTACTAAGGTGACTTGAGGGAATTCGAGTCGTTACTATCCCATCCCTAAACTCCCACCTCAGCTGAAAATCAACCCATCCCGGATCAGCGACCTGTGTGGAATTAAAAAAAAATCAGTTTCGTTTAAATTTGATATACCCTCGTATGTTTAAGCTCAAACGAAATCCAAGATATTTTCGATGATATGTTAATATATAGATTAAACTCGGATACATTACTATATTCCACAGACAAAACATAGTCAAAATAATGCATTTTTCAACCAATAAGATTATAGTAACGATTTGTTGGGATTCCGGCGTAATTCCAGGCGTAATTTTTATCGACTACCTACAGAAAGAAAGTACGGTAACTAGCCAATATTATGCTGATGTATAGACAGGTTTCGATCTCAAACTGAGGAAAAATACGCTCTTTCATTCATCCACTATTGCAATTGGTAAATTTGTCGAATTAGTAAACCACTATATTTGTCTGATGATTTTTTTGCTCCCAAACTTGACAAAATGGTTTGGTGGAAAGCGCAAAATGGCTTGGTGGAAAAAATTTACCTTAGAACAAGTGTTTCATTGAAAAGTAATCTCCTGTTAAATCATTCTCGTTTGTATATTTAAATACTCTTTGAATGAAACAACCAATTAATTGACTTAATTGTTTCACCAGAAGCCACATCAATTAATGATAAACAATTTATCTGCTTCGCTACAAAGTATCTTCCTCAGGTGGAGATATTATATTAACTAACAACATACAAGTTTCAACTCGTATTTATAACAAATACAAATTCCTAAATTACTAATTTTAAATACGATTTTTAAACACTATTATTAACACTAGTTGATTGCCTAAATACCTATAAGGGGGTGATTGTTAGATTAGGGAAAACCTGTGTCAATAAATAATGTAAATTTAAAAATGGCGAGGGATTAAGGTTCACTTTATCATTTAATAAATTGTCTGAATATTTACGTTTCCTAATCTCTAGATTCTAACAAATCTAATTTTTCACATTTATTTTCTAGATGAAGAATCTCAAACAGTTCGTTGAAACTATGGTTGTTATCTATCAAATGCTTCGTGTAGGTAGAATATTTTTCTTTTGTTTAATATAACCAGAGCCACGATCAACTATCCGTATTTTATATGTTCCTCCTGTCTGTCCAATGTCTCGTGTAGTAAGAAATAATTTGGGCAGATAGGAAGAACGTGTAGAATACGGATTGCTGATCATCACTTCGCTTATATTAATAGAAAAAAAATGATTCTACCTACGCGCAGCATTTGACAGATGACAACCATAGTTTTAACAAACAGTGTGAGATCCTTCATGTGGAAAATGAAAGTTAAAAAAATAGGTTTGTTAAAATCTCTAGAGATTAACAAAAACGTAAATATTCAGAGATGTTGTTAAATGATAAAATGGACATTAATTCCTCACCATTGTTAAATTTATATTAGTTATTGACGCAGGCTTTCTCTAATCTTACAATTTATCCACTTCTAAGTGTTTAATTATTAGTTTAATTAACTAGTTATGATGTTAGTAACAGATACCACTAGGTTTTATAGAAATCGTATTTAAATTAATTTGTATTTGTTATATGAGTTTAAAGTCGCACTGATGGAAAAAAATTACGAGTACACCCTGTATAATCTGAACGTGTTAAGATAAATGCGTAGATTTAGCGGAGCATTAAGGTTTCCTCTAGACGAGTTTGCGCAGCGAGTTTTGACTTTTTCTATAGCTGCATTTTTTACTGAGTCCCTCCGACAGCTGTAATATGTTATCTCCATGGAGACCGATGCGGGGAGGGAGAAACCAGTTATTGTTAGTGTGGTGGAAGTGTAGTTGTAGTCGTACTTTGTGCGTGATGGAAGGCCGATCGCGTTATCTGAGTGAGTTTGAGCGAGGAATGGTTGTGAGGATGCACATGACAGGAGTATCCTTCCATGATACCGTGCGCCGTCTCGAGCGGTCATTATCGGCAGTGCAGCGGGCATGGCAAGAATGGATGGAGCAAGGACGTACGTGCCTTCAGCCGCGAGCAGGACAGCCCCGCGCGAGCACAGCATGTGAGGATCGCGCCCTTGTGCACAGCGCTTTAGCGTCGCCGTACTCACTACGAGAAATGTGCGGGGGCGTTTGCTAGAAAGTGAACTGTAAGCGCGCTGTGCGTTGCAGCGGATTCCGCTGACTCGCGAGCATCGCCGTACACGGCGCCAGTGGGTGGAGGCTAGACATCAGTGGGTTGTCGAGTGGAGGCACATTTTGTTTTCCGACGAATCAAGATTCGAATTGAGCACCGGTGACGCGCGAATTTTGGTTCATCGGAGACGTTGTGAGCGTCACCTCGAGGAGTGCATCCAACCACGCCCTATCCACCGCCAGCAGGGCATTATGGTATGCGGTGCTATTACACATGGTGGACGTACACGTCTGCTGCATATATAGCATACGATGACGGCTCGCCGCTACGTAGATGCGGTGCTACGGCCCGTTGTGCTTCCCTACGTTCGACGGCGCCCACATCTTCTATACATGCATGACAACGCCCGACCACACACTGCACGTGTTGCCCAGACCTTTGTGGAAGAGAACCATATACGGATGCTTCCATGGCTGGCACGTTCTCCGGATCTCAATTCGATCGAACATGTCTGGGATATGATCGGTCGGAGACTTCAACGTTATTCAACTCCCCCGGGCAACGTTGAGGAGCTATGGAGGCGAGTTGAAGCAGCATGTTTGGACATTCCTCCCGCTACCATGCAACGACTTATTAACTCCATGCCTCGTCGTGTAGCGATGGTACGCACCGCTCGCGGGGGATACTCTCGCTATTAACCCATTAAAGCCCGGTGGCAACTAAAGTTGCCACCGAACTAAATCCGCCAAGTACGCGTATGTATGTAGTTAATGAAGGGAATTTTGTGTTGAAGTGGTGGCACAATGTGTACTGTATGTAGATTTTAATGCTACAACGTTAGAAGTGTGCTACAAGTCTTGATAATCACAAGTGTTTTCAAGTGCGTCAGCGTATTTCACTAAGCTCGATGGCAGTAGATCAGTCTTTGTAAGTATATAGGCTTGTAATCATATTTATATTAGTATTAGATAATTTAGTAGTATTGCTAAAATATGTTATTTTGTACTTTTATAATTAGTTTATCAATTCAGTAAGATTTTACAAAATGGCGGCCATTTACATTTCGATGGCGACTTTAGTTGCCAATGGGAAAATGAGGTTATATATAATATATAAAGTTTTTTCGTTAGGTATATCCGCGGAAGAGACGGAAAGGGTTACTTTTTCATGAACTGCTGAACATGATTTCAGAAGATGACTAAATACCCCAGACCATCGCAATTTGTCCCCCGTCTGAACCACCCGTTGCAGAAACTGATAAAGATTCCGATTTATCCGATGAAGAAGTAGAGAGAAACATTGATCGTCTACCTGGTCGCATACTTCGCGCAGAAGTTGCTGTACGGTACGATGATAACGTCGAAATTGATAACGCCTCAGACAACGAACCAGTGGACACTGGTATGCCTTCGACTAGTGCACAGCCAAACAAAAAGGGTACAATAAAACGTAAAAACTCAAATAAAAAGCAGCCATCGGCTAAGCGTTCTAAGGCTTCGTTAGCTCGGGAAACAAAGTGGTATGCTAATATTACCGAAATAAATTCTGAAGTACCAAAATTTGATGACAGTGTGATTCATTCCAATGCAGAAGATTTGCTAAAGGAAACCGTTAAAAGTCCTTTTGAGGCAATGAAAACGTTTTTGAATCAAGAGATGTTAGTGCATATTGTCCGTGAAACAAATCGTTATGCCTCGCAGAAACTGCTGCACAATTTTAATGTTTCAGAGCAAGAAAATTGGACTTTTATTGGTGTAATGTTGCTTTCTGGATATCATCCACTACCGTATCGGAGACTTTATTGGTTATCAGAACCCGATGTTCACTGTGAACTTATTTCGTCGAAACCGCTTCGATGAGATTATGGCTCATCTGCATCTTGCTAACAATGAAACCAATGACGGTAATGATAACTTATATAAAGTGCGCAAGTTTATTGATATATTGAATGCATCATTCAAACTAATAAGTGCAGGACCAACTGTTAGCATAGACGAAAGTATAGTACCTTATTATGGCAGACATGGACTGAAGCAATTTATAAAAAGAAAGCCGACGTTTCGGATTTAAATTATGGGTAGCTGCAGATCCTTCTGGCAGAATACTTCATGCCGAGCCCTATTGTGGTGCTTCAACACATCTTCCGACAACAGGTTTGGGTCAAGGTGGAGATGTGGTACTTGGTTTAGCTGATTACTTAGAAGCCAAGGCGGGTACTATATTTTACTTTGATAATCTTTTTACTTCAGTTGGCTTATTACAAAATCTAAATGAAAAAAAAATAGGAGGTACCGGCACATTACGTGAAAATCGGTGCAACCCTCTAATGAAGTTACCAGACAAACAAGCTTTTAGAAAAACACCACGAGGCGCACTATCGTCATCTGGTACCGGTAATATTCTCGCAGTGCGCTGGAATGATAATAATGTGGTCACTGTTCTCAGCAATTGCGAGAACATGTATCCCTTGAAAATATCAAATAGATATAGCCGAACTGAAAAAGCCAAGATTCCAGTGAATATACCTAATCCAATTGATCGCTATAATAAGTGCATGGGCGGTTGATCTGTCGGATCAATTTGTAGCATCTTACCGATCCAGAATAAGATCTAAAAAATGGTGGTGGCCATTCTTTGCTTGGGGAGTTGACATTTGTTGTGTACAAGGTTGGCTTATGTACAAGGCTTATGTACAAGGTTGGCAAGAAATTTGGCCATAACTTAACCCTTTTGAACTTTCGGAGGGAATGTGCCATTTTCATTTTGAAGTCTTTTGGGGAATCTCGAAAAGCCACAGGTGTTCGTTCTTCTTTGCAATTTTCCCCGGCCTTGGAAGAAATTCGGAAAGACCGAACTGATCACATTATTGAAAAGGGAACTTCCAAATATAGAAGATGCAAAGTATGTGGAAATAGTACACATTATATTTGTAGCAAATGTGATCTACCATTACACCCAGAAAACTGTTTTAAAACATTCCATAAGTAAAAAATAAAATTATTTAAATTATATCATTTTTTAATAAAAATTTCCTATATTATCCCATTAGCAACTTTAGTTGCCAGGACGAAACGTCCTTATATAAAATTAAAAGGATGCTTCTCTTCAGGGAAACTGTATTTAAATACATTCATTATTAAACACATAAAATATCAAATAAAAATCAGCAAAAATGAATTACGGGCTTTAATGGGTTAATGGTGAGTTATGCTACATTAGTACTACTTCCATACCAAATTTCATTGCGTTAGAACCACTTCTTCAGATTATACAGGGTGTGTTCGTCACATTTTTCCAACAGTGTAATATTTCCACATAAAGAAGCTACTTTGCATCGAAGCAGCTGTTGTGGTTTTCGAAATCTAGTGTAAATTTAAACTGATTAATTGTTTATTTCATTTCAAGATATAATACCTTTAATTAGAATAATATATAGTTCAACTAAATCAAAATATTAAAAACCGAAATAATATAGCATTTATCCACTGTAAATAATCAAATTCGAATACATTATTTACACAAGTTACTCATCTAACTTGAATATATAAAATTACGAAATCAGCACATAATGAATATTCGATGTGAATTTGTTATTCATCATCTATTGTATACATTCAAATGCATATGTATAAATAAACCTACGATACATATAGCGGAACGTACTTACCTTTTAGTGGACGAAAACGTTCTAATGCAAACAAAAACACCACATTTGTCGTTGCAAGGCCGTACAAACTAATCTAAAACAAAACAAAAAGAATTATTGGCGTGATTAAGTAACAATTAACTTAATATAAAAATGTTTATGATGTGCTTAAAGTAATCACGTTGCATTCAGTGTTACATTCTACTGTCCATAGTAGGATACTTCACATTCCAAAATAAGTATTTCTTTATTATTAACGATTCTCGGAATATTTTTTAACCAGCTTCAATAATACTATCTTGATATGTGGTGCACTTATCAATACAACTCGATTTATTGACTTATGACACTTAATGTAAGCTTAAATGTCCAGATGATTTAATTTAAAAGAAGATATTGAAT
Organism: Melolontha melolontha; assembly: GCA_935421215.2. Classification (NCBI taxonomy): domain Eukaryota; kingdom Metazoa; phylum Arthropoda; class Insecta; order Coleoptera; family Scarabaeidae; genus Melolontha; species Melolontha melolontha. The sequence goes on from OW285242.1 coordinate 35,981,084, forward strand.
TGATAAGTATGTGTGTACAAACACATACGCGTATATATGTATGTACACATGACTTTCAATTGCTGATGGTGATAAATTTAGTTCTTGAGATTATTTGTATAAATTAAGAATCATTGACTGCATTAACCGTTTCGTATTTATAGACGTATTTTATTACTTTCGAAAACAAAACTAGTTAATATATTCGTCAAATTAACAACATCGACAACGATAACGTTGGTGAGTAAGTAATAATAAAGATTGGCCTAGTTGAATGCGTGAATAGTATGAGGAAGGTTCGCAATGTTCTCGGCCTGACAAAGAAAACTCAAGATTTTTGAGATTTTTTTACTTTTCAACATAGTAACCAGGCGAACATAAATTGAGCCCTGAGTATGTGGGACATTTTAATCTTATCTTGTAAACTGGACGCTGTATTAGGGGTTAGAATAATTACCAGGGATTAACATAATTACCAGGCAGATCTTTATCCTACCCTTAAATTGAATTGTTGCAAATTATAGGTTATTAAATAACTACAATTTGCAAATAATTTTTAGATTCACATTGCATTTGGTCAAATATGTGTTAGTTACGTTAATTTTTCGCAAATATGGAAATTTCGAATGTTATTAGTTAGACTGTGGAACCGGCGCTATCCCGTATCGGTTGTGATTCATCGGTGCCGACAATGTACAATCGATCAACTTAACAGTATATACGATTGTTATAGCGCGATGGCGGTGATAAAAGTTGTCTGTTTGTACGTCTTTCAATGCAAACAGGCGGAGTGTGAAATATATTTCGCCAGAGTCGTAATAAAGCCAATGAAATGTATACAGGCTGATTCATTTTCGGCCCTCACCATGGGGATCTCTCTTATTATTGGAGATAGAGTATAGGTTTAAATTTGGCAAAGTTGTTAAATTTTGTGTTTGTTATAAATCCGTAAAGAAAATAGACCTGTGACAAATGACCTTCGTTATTTAAAAAAAAAACGCGAAAACCCCATTTTCTTCTTTTACCTGTAGCACCGACATTTGGCCTTGTAGAGACAAAATAAAAACACATCCTTGTGGCCATTTCTAAACCTCTACCCAGTGGTGTACTCTAAATTTTTATACGACGTTTCGTTTCTTTCTGTCCATCATCAACTATCTAATTTCTTATAGGCGCCATATTGGATTTAGACATCTTCAGAAAGAGTTTTTTTTTTCTGATTTCAACCATGTACCACATGCTGACTAAAGTTTTTGATATTAGTTTTTATTTGAATGAATAAATTATAAGATTAAATAAGGTAGCCATGGAATTTCAATCTGTCAAACATTTCATTTATTGTTCATTAATAATACAAAAATGTCATACACTAACGAAGAGAAATGAGATATGATAACTATTTTTTATTCTTCGAAACGAAATTCAACAGTAGCGAGTACAAGATAACAAAAACATTAATAAAAATACATAGAAAAGTAAACAATTACAGTAAATGTTCAATTATCTGGCCATCTTCGGTAATGCACAATTGGGCACGCCTTCTGGCATTTTGTACTGCCCTTTGTATAGTTCTTCTAGGAACTGCATCGAAGGCATTCTGAAGTCTGTCTCGTAATTCTTCAATGTTTTGTAGCGCATCTACTTTATAAATATTATTTTTAACATATCCCCGTAAAAAAAATCTAGCGGACTTAAATCAGGTGATCTCGCAGGCCATTCCCCTATTTCCAATTCAACCGTTTGCAAACTCTTGATTTAAGAAATTTCTAACAACAGCTGCATTGTGTGCTGGTGCGCCATCTAGTTGCCACCATAAATATTGTAATTGATTTAATGGAATATTGTCGTCAAGATAGTCAGATACGTATGTACGTAAAATGTTTAAATATCTTTCTCGATTTAAATGTTCTTCATACATAACTGGTCCTAAGAGACGATTTGCCAAAATACCCATCCAAACGTTTATTCCAAAACGATGTTGTGGTCTTCTAGCCCTGTTTTGTCGGGGATTTTGTACCGCCCAATAGTGCTCCGTATTTCTGTTGAACATTCCAGAATTTGTAAATTTTGTTTCATCTGACCAGATAATTTTGCTTAAAAAATTTTCGTAATTTTCTATCCTTCCCATTAACCGATTATAATATTCTAGCCTTCTCAAATTATCTCCAGGCAGTAAAGAGTGACTAACATGGATCCTGTATGGTTTAAACCTACTTTTATGTAAAGTTCTCCAAACTATGGACTGGCACAAATTTTATTCTGACGCTACTTCGCGTGTAGAAATTGATGGATTATTATTTATCTATAAAAATACAAGATTAACATGAAATTTGAAAACACGCTTTTAATTTACCATTTGTAAAATATCTTGTCGATTTTCATTTAAATTCCTGTTGTCTTGACCATTACGCGGCTTAGTAAACGACCCATTCTCGACCCAATTTCTGTCGAGATCTAGAAAAATGGTACGATGAGGCTGCTGTCGTTCTGGATATAATTGTAGATATCTTGTACTCGCTACTGTTGAATTTCGGTTCGAAGAATAAAAAATACTTATCATATCTCGTTTCTCTTCGTTAGTGTATGACATTTTTGTATTATTAATGAACAATAAATGAAATGTTTGACAGATTGAAATTCCATGGCTACCTTATTTAATCTTATAATTTATTCTTTCAAATAAAACCTAATGTCAAAAACTTTAGTCAGCATGTGGTACATGGTTGAAATCAGAAAAAAAAACTCTTTCTGAAGATGTCTAAATCCAATATGGCGCCTATAAGAAATTAGATAGTTGATGATGGCCAGAAAGAAACGAAACGTCGTATAAAAATTTATAGTACACCAATGGATAGAGGTTTAGAAATGGCCACAAGGATGTGTTTTTATATTTTCTCTACAAGGCCAAATGTCGGTGCTACAGGTAAAAGAAGAAAATGGGGTTTTCGCGTGTTTTTGTTAAATAACGAAGGTCATTTGTCACAGGTCCATTTTCTTTACGGATTTATAACAAACACAAGATTTAACAACTTTGCCAAATTTAAACCTATACTCTATCTCCAATAACAAGCGAGATCCCCATGGTGAGGGCCGAAAATGAATCAGCTTGTATATGGAAATTTATTTTTAGGAAAATAAATGAAACACTGAAGTTAAATGAATTTAAATTAACTTGAGTTGAAATTAATTCAAGATATATGTATACACAAAACGCATTTACTTTATACAGTGAAAAAATTCAAAATATGGAAAAAGTATAAACTTGAAATTAATTATATCACCTATAACTAAAGTGTGTAATTAAAAATTTTTTATTCACATTAACTATGAAAATATATTCTAAACTTTTTTCTGTAAAGTGCGTTCTTTTATTGGACAGTATGTCTTTAAATATAGAAAAATTTCGCTCAACATCAGAGCTAGTGAGTGGCGCATGGAAATAATAATCTTTAAATTTAATATATCTACCGATTTCCGTATTTTGAACATTACTGCAAAAGCCTATCAGGACATTAAAATCAGGGCTATGAGCGAATACTGCATCAATCATATTATTAAGCGAAACCGACTCTGTCTCTGCGCCTACATGACTCATTAGAAGATAGCGTCCGTTTTGCAGTCTAGTTATTAGCGAACGTGGAAAAGAAGTGCTGGTTGTGGAGTGTGCCAAATTTACTAAAGATAAAGTTTTAAAAAGTGGCAAAATTTGTTGGAGATGTGCCATACGTTCAAGTAAATAAATGATTGTTCTCGTAATGAATTTTTTAATAGTATACGCCAGCGTTTCTTAACCTGGAGGTCAAGGTGATATTAAAGGAGGGTGGCGAAATAGCCTAAACAATAATAAAAAATAATATAATTTTATGAGAAAAATTAATATATTATAAACATTTTACTTACAATAAGTACACACGTAAATAAAAGAAATTAAGGTGATTTTTGCATTTGCATTTCAATTAAGTTTCTCCATATGTTCGCCCATACGCAGGGTTCGAACCCACGTCCATGGTTTGCCGGACCATTGCTTTAACCACTAAGCTATTAAGGACTGTGATTTCGAATCATTGTGGGAAGACCTTAAGTCACATTAAGGAAACAGATGCATATTCGCCCATAGTCGTTGTTGCAAATTTATTGCATTTAGCATTGTCGGTTTTAGAAAATATGAAATAAAAAAAGGCGAAGATTTCTGCACTATTATAATAATAGCTACAATAGCTATTCACCATTATTATTGAGTCATTTGGGTTTCGTGATGTTAACAATGGTCAATTAGCAAGGCTGAATTTACTTCCACGTTGTCTTTTATGACCTGATGCAGTAAGAGAGTTGTTGCAAAATTTGACTATCCCACCCAGCACCATGCACTGATGAGTCTATAGCAGGACGAAACACGTATATGCATTTTCACACAGATATGTATTTGTATTGCGTTCTCAACATGCGATTTTTAATATTATTAAATACAAATAGTGAGATTTTACACACTCAAGTATATTTCAAACTGATTTTGTAGTATTTGTATTTTTAAAAATTGCAAGGAATTATCATATATCTACGTATCTAAAGGCTACATTTTAGATATGTGAAATTAACACAATTTTTTTTTTATACAAAAAAGTTTAAGTATATCAATACGTTATGCCCGTATAACGCATTTGTTACAAATGAAACAGACATGCAATATACATATCTGTAACGTACACATGAACAATACACCTCGTATTTTCAGTATTTACTTCTGCTTAAAACACGTGTTCTGCCATCTATAGGCGTCATCAGTCAAGCTAGTGAAGCAATGTGATACAAAATAATACAAATCTATTAAAAAACAGAATTGTATCTGTACATACATTTAAGATGAAATTGCCTACAAGACAGCAACTTTTGTCCTATCAAGTGGCACTATATAATAAGTGATATCTGACGGACGAAAGAGACTATGCCGAAAAAGGCAACCTTTCCCTTGACCAACTAAGCTGGTACATAAGAGAAGAAAATACGTATATAGGTGAAGTCCACTAACACGAGCCAGATGGCAGTAAATATACAAAAAGGTTTAAGTATATCAATACGTTATGCACGTATAACGCATTTGCTACAAATGAAACAGACATGCAATATACATATCTGTAACTGTACACATGGACAATGCACCTCGTATTTTCAGTATTTACTTCTGCTTAAGACACGTGTTTCTGCCATCTATAGGCGTCATCAGTCAAGCTAGTGAAGCAATGTGAAGCAAAATAATACAAATCTATTAAAAAACAGATTTGTAGCTGTATATACATTTAAGCTGAAATCGCCTACAAGACATAGCAAATTTTGTCCTATCAGGTGGCACTATATAATAAGTGACATCTGACGGACGAAATGTACCAGCTTAGCTGGTCAAGGGAAAGATTGCCTTTTTCGGAATAGTCTCTTTCGTCCGTCAGATGTCACTTATTATATAGTGCCACCTGATAGGACAAAATTTGCTATGTCTTGTAGGCGATTTCACCTTAAATGTATATACAGATACAAATCTGTTTTTTAATAGATTTGTATTATTTTGTATCACATTGCTTCACTAGCTTGACTGATGACGCATATAGATGGCAGAAACACGTGTCTTAAGCAGAAGTAAATACTGAAAATACGAGGTGTATTGTCCATGTGTACAGTTACAGATATGTATATTGCATGTCTGTTTCATTTGTAGTAAATTTTTTTTTTATTTTTATCTAATCACGTGTATATTTTGCTCAATGAATAAACTTTCTTATATTACGTATAATGCAGTTAAAGTAATTTATGAAAATATAAAAATTTATCCGAGATAGTGAGATTATTTATTCGATTTAATTTTATGGATTACATTTTATTTAAATGTTATGTAACGTTTTTATATTAACTGAAATGATTAGTCATTTACAAATGAACCGATACTGTTTATTTTCTAATGTATCTTTTAGCCGAGACCTTAACCTTTTTCTGTTATTATTGCAAACACAAGGTAAGGTATGTCTCAAACTTTTGGCACAAAATACAACTCTGTGAAAAATATTAAAAATATCAAAATATCGGGTTGGCTTTATAAACAAAAGTAATTCAATGATTTATCATTTTTAATGACAGTTCAGTTACCGAAATTGATTGCGTCGTAATGGTTTTAAGTTAGAGGTTAGAAAAAGCGTTTATAATTTAGTTGGGCAGATGCCTAAAGTTTGAATAGTCCAACTTTTTGAAAATCAAAATGTGTCCCGGAGAAACATATATATATCGTGCGATAGCAGAATGTGAGCAAGTTTTGCCATGTTTAAATCTTTCGAGGAGTGGAAGACCGAGACTGTTAACTGGGCAAAGAGCAAACCACTTAGTCGAATGTGCTAAGAATAAAATTGGACAGTTATTGAGAAAACTTTCACGACGTTACGGTGTTTCCAAGGATACAATTTCCAGACAGCTGAAGAGAAGAGGTGTTAAATATCGCAAAAGAAAGAAATGTCCTAAATATACGCCAAAGCAGTTAGCTAGAATACCGAGATGTTACCGTGCTTTAAGGGCCCTTTCATTTTGCAAATAACAAAGTCATCGTCATGAATGATGAAAAGCAGTAATTCCGAAATTAAAGGAAACGACGGTTTTTACATCGACAATGTACAATAATGTCCAGACAATATAAAATAGAAGCAAAAATCCAAATTTGCTGATAAAGTTTTAGATTGGTGCGTGATATCAATTGGCGGCATTTGCAAACATTAGTTGGACGAGTTAGAGGCGAAGCTGTGGACAGTCGAAGTTATATTAACAATTGCTTAACAAAATTTATTAATTTTATCCATCAGAATCATGCTCACAATGGTATTATATTTTGTCTTAACTTGGCTTTCTTCCATTATGCACGCAAAACTCAAAATTGAATGCTCGCAATTTGAATTTGGGCAGGCTCGGCCAATTGAAGATTTCTGGGCCATTTTGTCTCGAAAAGTGTATGATGGAGGTTGTGAAGCCAAAAACGAGTAATAATTACGACGGTGGATTTTTAGAAAAAATTGAGAGATTGATGTTGAAACGGCCCAACGCTTGATGCGAGATGTTCCCAGAAGACTGCATATTGTTGAAGACTATGAACCTTTACATTTTAATTAATATAAAAATTTTGTTGTTAATAAAGCTGTTAATCATATTTGTTCTGAAAAATTGCCGTAAAATCATTTTTACTTTTTAAAATGCTCTAAGAAATTTGTGCCAAAACTGTTGAGATATACAGGGTGGGGCATAGGAACCAAGTGTTTTTGGTTTGGGTAGTACTCGGCCATTAGAAAAGGGAGGGGCGCGCGGTTTATTACAATCCATTCCTCGACTCAAAGCATTTCACTTTCTCAGTTGCCACTTGCCATCATGGAGAGGTGGACGCTAGAGCAACGCGTGTTCGCGTATGATTGTTTTGTTCGAAGTGGCGAGTCGGTGACTGCAGTACAGCGTGAATTTCGCAGAAGATTTAATATCCATCGTAATGACTCTGTTCCTGCCCGAGACACCATCTTACGCTGGGTCAATAACCTTCGAATAGTAGGTTCAATAATGAAAAGAAAGCCGCCCGGTCGTCAACGTACTGTGCGTACTCCTGAGAATATTGAAAGGGCGAGACAAGCATTACTGCGAAGTCCACGCCGCTCTGCACGTCGACATTCAGCTGCACTTCAAATCAGCAATCGCACTGTACGGCGGATTTTGCATGGTGACTTACATTTTCACCCATACAAAATACTGGTTGCCCAACAATTAAATGTAAGAGATTACGCCCAACGCTTGAGTTTCGCACAACAAATGCTTGAACTTGTTCAGGAGAATGAAAACATGTTGTTACTCATGAGTGATGAAGCTCATTTCCATCTTACGGGGGCCGTCAATAAACAAAATTGCCGGTACTGGGCTGACGAGAATCCATGACAGTTACATGAGATGCCATTGCATAGTCCTAAGGTAACAGTTTGGTGTGCGGTGGGAAAATTTGGCATCATTGGCCCATATTTTTTTGAAGAAAATGGGGTAACCGCTACAGTAACATCTGCGCGTTACATTCATATGGTGAATAACTTTTTCATACCTGAATTGTTAAGAAGAGGTGTGGATATTCAAGATTTGTGGTTACAGCAAGATGCCACGGCACACACCGCCAGAGCATCTATGGCTGTTCTTCGCCACCTGTTTCCAAATCGTCTAATTTCGAGATTTGGTGACGTTTTGTGGCCTCCTCGGTCTCCCGACTTATCGATTTGTGATTTTTATCTATGGGGGTACCTCAAGTCACGTGTTTACGAGGCCAAACCCCGTACGTTAGACGCATTAAAGGAATCGATTCGTTATGAAATCTCCCTAATCGACAGAGACATGCTGGAAAGAGTGGAGGCCAATTTTCGTCAACGGCTGCAACAGTGTATCAATGAAAACGGACATCATATGCCAGATGTAATTTTCCGTACTTGAATATTTCAAAATGCTTTATTATTAGCTATGTTGTACTACCAATAAATTTTTTTTAGAGGAAAAACTAATAATTTTATTATCATTTCAAAAACACTTGATTCCTATGCCCCACCCTGTACATTAGGGTGGCGCGCTAATGAAATGAGGCGATTTCTAAAAATTATAAAACAACCAATTTTTTCTTAAATTTATTAATGAAAACATAATCTACACGAGTGAAAATTTTGAATTGTAAAGTCTATAATCTTTCCTTGTTTAAAAATAATGTACAAAAGGGGGCCTCCATTTTGTTGCACATATTCTTGAAGCCTCCTTGCAAAACTAACCATAACATTGCGCAACATTTCTGTCGCTACTGCGGTCAGTTATGTTTGAATCCCTTCTTTTAACGCCTGGATTGTCCTTAAGGGGTTACTTTGAAGCACTTATTTTTAGATACCTCAATAGAAAAATGTTACACGCGATCAAGTCAGAAGAGTGGGCCGGCCCGGGATAAGATGAACGGGAAACGCTTGTCTCAGCACATCCATTGAAACTGGTGCTATGTGTCTGGTTGCATCTTGTTGGAAAAGTGTTATCTCATTTCTGCAGGAATTGATTGCAGGAAAAATCATCTGCGACATTTCGACGTAACGATATGTGTTCACAGTTACTGGGTACACATTCCTGTTCTCAAAAAATGTAGAGCCGATTATCCTTAAGGAAGAAATCGCACACTACACGACTGTTTTATTTGAATGTCGGGATCTTTCATGCAATTCTTGTGGGTTATTGTTTGATCAGTAACGAAAATTTTTGTTGGCTGACGAATCTACTAGGATGAAAGAAAGCTTTGTCACTTATTCAAAGGTTTTGCAGCACATTATCATTAGCATTAATGCGTTGCAACATTTGCGCGCAAAATGTTAGTCGTGTAGTGTAATTTAGAATGTTGAGAGATTGTTTCAAAGGATAGTAATGCAGGTCTGTATGCATTCTTCTCAAACACCGTATCCAGTGGCGGTTTCTGCTATGGTTTGCAAGTTTGCGCAACCACCAAAACTAATAGATTTAATTTAATGAAAAAAAGCGTAATTCTACATTTTTTAAATTAAAAATTTGTACTACCTCACAGAATAAATGAACTATTATAAATTACTTATAATAGGTATATCTAATTGGATATGAATACGTTAAATAAATGAGAGAATAACACACTTGGTTTGCAGACTCATTGCAATCCACGAACGTATATATCCCTATACGGCTGACGAACTTTGTCGAACGTCTTTCGGGTATATCTCCATAAATGACAATAGTGTTGCAGCAGCAGTGCAACCAAAACATTAGACATATTTCTTGCTTACGGTGCAACGGTATAAAAGCGAATAAAAAAGTTGTATTTGTGTGTTTAAAAGTGTTTATGCTCTTTATTTTTAAATAATAATGAATTCAGTGCAGAGTTTAATAGTGGATCCGTTCTATAAAAGAACGTACGCCGAAAAAATTGAAATAAAGCGGTTGGGCCGACCTGTTCCGAATTTAAATCTGAAACAAACGATTTCCAGTAAGACGCGAACTTTTAATAGACTATTTAATAAGGATATTTATAATAAACATTTGTGGATTTGCGGTTGTAGTATAAAAAATGCATTATTCTGCTTTCCTTGCTTACTATTTGAAGGTGAAGAATTATGGACGAAAATGGGTTTAACTGATTTAAATCATTCAAGCGATCGAATTAAAAAACACAGTATATCACAAAGGCATATGAAAAATGTAGTCCAATTATCGCTTTTTGGGAATGTGGATATTGCTGCTCAGATGGATAGTGCATATCGAAGAAATATAGCATTGCACAACGAGAAAGTTAAGTACAATCGATATGTAGTGAACATTATAATTAATTGTGTAAGTATTTGTGGAGCTTTTGAACTTGCTTTCTCAAGAAAGATAAATTTGCGACTGCGAAAGATCGTCGCATGGATTTTTTGCTTCAATAAAATCAGGATCAGAATCAGTGAGTTTTAAAAGCCTTTTTTCTTCTTTATATGTACCTTAGCAAAATTACTTTTAATAAAACATACTTAGTGACCTACCTTGTTTACCTACTGTAAAAAGTATTAGTATTCACTAAATTTGCAACCCCCACATTTTTGATGCACGAGCCGCCGCTGACCGTATCCAATATGTTTCGATGCAAGAAATCTGGATGTGCGTGAGTCAACACTTGCAGCATAGCGTGCGTTTCTACAGTAATCTCCTTGAGATTTGTTCTTTGCGGTGTATATATCTGCTGATACGCAGAAAAAGATCGTTCTACAACTAGCTATGTAATATTCGCGTAGTTAAAGTGGTCTTTAAATTTGTACAATGGATCTTTTGCACTGTTATTAAAAAGTTGTCTTAATCTAGTAAAATCAACATGTTTACGTAATACAGTATTAAATTTATCTCTAACACAAACACTTTTATCATAATTTAAAGTATGTAGCACTGTTTATACATGGGCAACAATTTCAACCGAATCCGGTAAGGACAACGAAGTGTTCTGTAATTTTATTATCGCGTCCACTACTGGAACGTAATTCTCGTAAATAATGCAACTTGAAGATTTTGAAATTGCATTTGACCGAGTCTTATTGCAGCTATCTCTTCAGGGTTTAGTTGTAAACTCAACTTTATCTTATCAAAATGTTTAAAATAATAAAATGCTGCCTCTAAGCATGTACCCCATCGTGTAAGAATTGGCTGCGGCGGTTCTGGAATGTCAGGACATTGTGAATGAAAGAGTCGAATACGTTTCGGAGATTTAAGAAAAACCGCTTTCGTCTGTCCTATTGGCTGATCCACATCTAGATAACATTTTGGTATAGTGTCTGCTACAAGATGTAAACCATGATGAAGACATACATTCAAAGATGTAACGTGAAGTAAGTTTGGCTGAACTTCCTTGAATAGTTGTCCCATGCGATGCATAACTGTGGCAGCATTGGTAACCATTATTAATACTAGCTGTTCCGTCCATATAGATTTAATTTGTATTTTAGTTTTATTTAAGTACAATCAAATAGATTTAGTTGTATTTATTTTACGCATTAGATAACAGGTTTTAATTTTATATTATTTGTAAATGTTGAGTTTATAGAAAGGTCTTGGAGTTTCCCAAATATCTAATTTGTTAATTTCATAATTGGTCAGGTATTATATTGCTTATGCATTGTTTTGTTTCCTGCGGTCATAAAACTCTTACACTCAATACAGGTAGAATCCTTTTTGTAATTTCATTCATTTGCATATGTAAACCTATATAATAGCATAAGTTTTATTGTTATTTTTCATTTATTGTATTTATTATATTGAATGTTTCAATATATTCATCCTTTTACGATAAGGTTTAAAGATTTCGGTTTATTGCATTCTGTATTCTTCGAATACTGCTCTTTATCTCTAGCCCACTTGCTGTTTATTGTAATTTACGTACTCGGTACATTGCCATTCAATACCTGTAGCAATTGTATTGTTTGTATTTAGTATTTATATTTTATTTGCCAGTATTATGATTAAGAGTTCATGTGCATATTGTTTATTTTAGTCCATTTATGACGTTGGTAAACTGCATTATATACCTTTCCTTGAAAAAGGGTAAAATCTATGCAGTGCAATTTCACTATAATTATTTTAGTTGTTTTCTCCCTCCCTTGTAACTGGCGGGGAAAAAAACTTTCTTTGTAAAAATAAGTTAAAACAAAGTTCAGCTTGGACCCCGATCTCAGCGATCTCATTTCAAGAATATAAAGTATTAGCCAGTTTCTCGGTCTTTCTTATTAAGGCCAGATTCATACATTTATATTAAGTTTAATGGAACTCCAAGATTTAATTTATTAATAATTCTCTTGTAAATACCGTATGTGTTATATATCGTTAGGAATAGGGAATCAACGTATGAGTACATACAATGTACACGTACATGACAAAGCCAGTCCAATGCCAGCGAAGACCGCGACGACTGACGATTGTCTCCGATACCGATTGACTGGAAATTTTGCATTCAGTCTAGCTGCGGCCGTTACAGTTTGAAAGCGTACAATAAAATTAATGTATAATGGCTCTTTATACACCCACTGAAAAGCTTCAGTTAGTAAAATGGTTTTATGCTGACAAGTCTGCAATGGAGTGCATGAATTTGTTTGCGCTGACTTTTGCAGACCGTTCTGTACCTTGCAGACAATTTATAATATTATAAATAAATTTGAAACTTGTTTCTGTCTCAATAACTGTACAAAATGCAAACCAAGAGAGGTATCACCACAAAAAAATTGAGGAAAGAGAACGGCGGGATGTATTAATTTGTAGTATTGTGGAAATTGATAACAAGAGATCTACTAGAAGTGCTGCCGAGGAATTGGGTACAAGTAACACAACTATTTCACGTGTTTGGAAATGTAATGTTTTAAAATGTTTCAAATATTCGAAAACTTGAGAAATATTTCCCGAGGACAATTTCCGGAGAATGGAGTTTTGTCAAGACGTTATGGAAAAGATACATCGAGATGAAAATTTCGTTAAAAATATTCTCTTCACCGATGAATCAACTTTTCCATTATACGGAAAGCACAATCCCTGTTCTTCGATATTGGGCTTCGGAAAATCAACACCGGCATTTTGCAAATCGCACTCAGTATCCTCAAAAACAAAACGTTTGGGCAGGTATTTTAGGTGACCATTCTATAGGACCCTATTTTATTGATGGTATATTAAATGCCGACAAGTATTTCGAATTACTGAAAAATCAAACTTCCCGCCATTCAAAACATTGGAATAAATCAGGAAATCGTTTGGTTTCAACATGATGGCTGTCCAGCACATAATGCAGTGAGGGTAAAGGAATTTCTAGGAAATACTTTTCCTGACCGTCTTATTACTGGAACAGAAAACATTAAATGGCCCCCGCGATATCCTGATCTATCTCGAAATGATTTCTTTTTGTGGGGATATCTAAAAAATATTGTTTATACTCACGAAGCTGGTAGAGCAGAAAATCTAGTTGCCTAGAGAGAAAAAATAACTGAGGCTGCGAATTCATTAACTGCCGACATGTTAACAAATGTAAGAGCTAATTTCTACGACCGCCTAGGACAATGTCATGCTGTGCAAGGAGGAATTTTTGAACCTCTTGTATAATTTATTATAATTTTTAGAATCCTTTTTTATTTATTTTTTAGAATTATTCTTTAATTTTATTAGAATTACGCTTTTGTTTATGAGACGCACCGCAGCTTAAAAATTTCCTGCATCTACTGAAAGAAATAAGAAAAGCAAATCCCTTGCAATTCGTAAATGTTATTTTAGAACGCATTACAAGTACCTATGTCGATGGTCAAATGATTATTGCTAACTTGTGTTTGCGGAACAATCGGAGACAATCGTTGCCGGCCGTCGCGGTCTTCGCCGGCATTGGATCGGCTTTTCCATATACATATACATCGTATGTACTCATACGTATTCCCTATGCCTAATGATATTTGACACATGCGGTATATTAGTGTTAATTCAAACTAGTGTAATTATTCAAAACATATATTTCGGTCAAACACATTCCGAAAATTCCTTCAAACCTGGAGGAATAACATTTCCTTTGGTAAAATTTCAAAGTTGTGTAGTGTTCTAACTAATACATTATGAAGCGCTACAGTTGTACATTCTTGCAGTTTTTTACACACTAACAAATAAGGGTGCGACGGTCCTTTCGAGGTCATTGTCCGTACAAGAATCGATACAATGGAATTTTTTTTTATATCTGTAGTTTCATCTATAGTGAGGCACAGTCATTTACTTTTTACTACGATTTTAACAAAATTATTCACGTTTTCGTGCACCGTCGGTAAATACCTACGTAGCGTCCTCGAACTTGGTAGTTTCCACGTAAGATTGTATTTGTTCCAAAATTGTTCCAAAAACATTCTTTGTCCGATTTTTCCAACCGGTATATTACATGCACTCAACATCATACTTAAATCACCAAGAAATTCATTATACGGTCTTTCCTTTTTTTTTTTAATTTGTGTGTTGCACTATTCACATGTTTCCTGCACAAACGTGAATTCCAACATAATAAACTCTTCACACAAACTAAGCACCTCATTACTTTACCATTATATCGTAAGTCTGGGAATTACTATAAAAATATGCTACCTTGTTAGCAAACAGGCGAGTTGATGCATTTCTATAAACTTTAGACATTTTCAATGTTTTGCACATGAATTACACATGCGTGTATTCGTAAATACATCTACGCATTATGGTAGCTGTTCACGTACTAAAGTGAGAAATGCGAGATGCACAACTTGAGCCGGCAGCAGCTCTGAATCACTCAAAACCCTCGTTCTCCTACGCTAGTGTAAACCGACCGAGAATGCCTATCTCTATTAATAACACAGGTCTACAAAATTAAACTTTTTGACAGATGTTTTTATTTTGAAAACTGATTTTATATAATTTTGGTAGGCTGATTTCAAAAATTCTATGCATTTATTTGTATCACGTAAGGTTTTTTTGCAAATATTAAATGAAAGAAAACGATATTTCTAAAAAAAATTATTTGTTTATTGAGTAAAAAGGTGGAATACAAATTAAAAAAGTGGAAAAAAATACTTTACTCAGTCTTTTTAAGTGAAATCTTTGTCTTTTTGCCAGAAAGCTGCGTTGTCCGGACATTCCGTTGTATGTTTTTAAGGGCATATCCCGTTTTAACATCTAGCAGTAGTCCGCCATTTCCTTAATGTCTTGGTGAAATCTCTCTCCCTGTTCTTAGCTAACTGCTCCAAGATTTTCAGGAAAATAGTTCAAGTGTGAAAACAGGAAATGCACTTTCAAACTCATATTACAACCTAGACGATGAAAGTGTTGTAACATATTTTGAACAATATTTTCGTAGTTTTCGTCCTTAGAGTTCCCAAGAAACTTATCAATTACTTCTCTAAATGAAACCTAGGCGTTTTTCTCGACATTGGTCATTGTGTTTTGAAAATCCTTGTCTTTGCATAATGTTCTTATCTGCGGCCCAACAAAAATACCTTCTTTTAACTTGGCATCGGATAAGGCTGGAAATGTCTCGCACAAATATTTCAAACACTGTCCATTTTTGTCTAGGGCTTTAACAAACTGCTTCATCAAGCCAAGTTTGATATGGAGAGGAGGCAGTAAAACTTTTTTGGGGTCAACCAAGCTATCTCTTAATACATTTTTGCTACCAGGTGTAAGGCTTGTTCTAGAGGGCCATTCTATTTGAGTCCATTGTCTATCCCTTGCTCTACTATCCCACTCACAAATAAAGCATGGAAATTTTGTATAACCTTCTTGTTGTTGTAGTAGCATGCACAGCACTTTAAGGTCACCACAAAGCATCCACTGATGTTCTTGGTAGTTTATTTTCTTTAAAAGAAGTTCAAAATTTTCATACGTTTCCATTAAATGTACCGAATGGGCAACGGGAACCGAGGCCAGCTCGTTACCATTGTGCAATAAAACGCCTTTTAAACTACGCTTACTTGAGTCAATAAACAGGCGCCATTCTTCTTTTACTCTTTTGGGGCGGTAGGTATCGTTACATCTGGTCCATGAGGAACTGGTCCAATAGCAGAGTCAAGATTGGGATACACAATTTGTTTCTTATTTTTTCTGTTGAATCCTTGAACATTACACGAACAAAAATAACAATCATCACTGTGATTTCTAGGCTCTCGCCATACCATAGGAACACCAAAGCTTAAACATTTCTTCCTACCTTTTTGCCAGTTTCTTAATGCTTCAACGCAAACGGAACAAACAGTATGAGGAGCCCAGGACTTGTCTTGGGCGCCAATTTTTACACCAAAATAAGCGTGGTATACATTTTTCACAAACGAAGTTATAGTTTGCCTCTGCTTTACTACGACATAACTACCACAGATATAACAAAAGTTATTCGGATTGTTCACACAATGTCTTCTTTCCATATTTATACGTTCTAGAACACTTAAAATACGCAACAGCGAAGACAACAAGCGCGCGGACACAGTAGCACGACGACTAACACAACCAAACTGCACATAAGCAGGTTTCAACGTTGTATTGACGCTTCTGCGCCGACTCTGTTGCTTTGCTGAGAAATCTAATATTAACCAGTGTTGCCAAATCACATTTAATTTCATAAAAATCAATTAATTTAAAAATCATGCCTAACATGGAACAAACATATTCTTGTCATAGGTATGTATATTAATAAATTAACATTTTTAAGACATAGAGCGCTATAAAAAAAATTTACGTGATAGAGCAAAAATATGGCGTTTTTTGGAATAAGGGCCCCCAAACATATACAAATTAGCAAACAGCTTTCAAACATCAAAATCACTGTAGACCTGTGTAATTCATTTATCTCAATTATCAAACCAGTCTCGTAACTCATAAACAACATTTGCAAACAATAAATAACTTCAATACGGTTTATTTGAGTTATTTAATTCGGTTGTCGTGGATTAAAAACATCGAAAATTTCAAAATATTTACCTGTAAACATTTACCGAATATATTGAAAAAACGAAATAAAGTCGGAGTATTTTTGTATGAATAACCTTGAAAAATGTATTTTAAGCACAAAATAGATCAAACCACATAGACTTGACGTCAAACTAACGCCGCATAAGACAGAGTTATCAACAAAATCATAATTAGGCAGTACCCTATTAAGTTCAGTTACAATAATGTTTTGCCATGAAATTTTAGAATTAATTTGACCTCCGGTTATTTATTATTAATAATAGGTTTGAGAAAAATGTTCGAATATTTGTAAATTATATTACTAATTTGTTTAATAGTTTAACTCCTATTTTATCCGCCTATTTATAGATTTATAGATTGTAACAAGATATATGTTCAACTAATTTGTTACTTATTATATTTTATTACTATATTATAATTACATATTACATAGTCATAATGAGTCATATCGTATATTTTTAAGTAGCGAAAAACGTAAATAAGTTAATTATATTGTAAATTATGTTATCTATTATAGTTATTATTAATCTAATAATTAGAGCAGACATGAGCGCCGGTATGGGAGTGTAATTCGTAATATATTAGAATATGCGATAGAATAGGGACGCAACACGATATAAGTATAGAAGTAGAGACATTTATTCTATCTGAAATAATTAAATATACATTTGGTTTCCTGCTATTAAAGTAATATGCATAAACAAACGAAAAATAAGAATAGTACATATTATGGCAGCGTTGTATGTACCTATAAATAAAATAAATATATGAAATCAGTGATTGTGTGCACGACAGAGGATTTAAAAAACTTACCGTTTTAAGCGTCTTCCAAGGATTGACAAACTGGAGAAACTCGATTGTATATTTCAACATCAGGTGCATTTCTAAGGTTATTTCTGAAAAACATGTCCGCCGCGAGGAAAAAATATGTTTATATTCGGAAAACGAGCGTTCTACATCAAGTGATGTTATATTCGCATAATCAAAATACTTTTTTAAGCAACTTAACGCATCTGTAGACGTGCCCTCACAAATACCTGTTAAGGTGTCAAAATCTGCATTTCTGTCTAAAACACTTTCAAATTTCATTAGAACACTTTCACTTTTTGCGTCTTCTACAGCACACAGTTGTGCGTGAACATCTTTAACGATTTGCAGTGATTCCTCTAACGACAGCGACGAATTTTCTAATTTTGTTATTGCTTCTTCTAGTCCCAAGTAATTCTCACGAATAGTTTGTAAATCCATTTTAATCTGGGCATCTTGAAATTTTTTCTGGCTTGTATTGATAGCTGCACTTTCTTTCGGATCGAATGATAAAACCACGTCCTTAACTTTTTCAATATGTTCATGATAGTAAAACCCCGCCCGTAACCATGTACCCCAACGTGTCAGAATCGGCTGTGGTGGCTCAGGGGTATGGGGACACAATTCGTGAAATTTCCGAATACGTTTTGGAGATTTCAGGAACTCGATATTAAAGCATCTACTTCTGGATAACATCTACGAACCTGTTCTGCCACAAGGTGTAGAGCATGGAGTTTATAAGTAATATGTAACAAGTTAGGACAATATTTTCTAAGAGACCGGCCTACAGAACACATGGTTGTGGCACCATCGGTCATAAACATTAATACTTTCGAAAGTTTAAATTTTTCCAAAGTATTTAATAGCACCTCTGAAATTTTTTCGGCATTACATTGTTCTAGTCGTCTGGATGCTAATAAAATTGAAGACGTTGGTTGATATGGTTCCATATTACGCGCCATCACATTAACTACAGATTGTTTTTTACTGTCAGTTCTTTCGTCAACACATAACTACAGTTTTGTATTTTTCAGTTCGGCCTTTATTTTATTTTCAACCTGTTTACATGGTAAATTCCTTCGTAACGTTGTCGTGCTGGGTAATGTTTGATTCGCGTATTTATTCCAAAATGAAATAAATGAATCATTACTTAACAAGGTAAACGGCAGTGTACACACAATCATAGTTACAGATAGTTCATGTATATACTGTTGTCGATTAATTTTGTTATTATTTTGCTTCGAACTGCTTACGTGTTCTTTACAATGTGTTTTTGACCAACACATTAGATATGTATTGCACACTAAACATTTAATTTTTGAGCCATCGTATATTAAGTCCGGGAAATCCATAATAAACTTATTCACTTCGTCTGACAATGGTCGTTTTCTCGATTTATGTGTCGATGACATTTTATTACGTATGCCTACACTTACATGCAGTCTAAGCAAGTACCAAACACATACTGAATGCTTTTTATTAGTTCTGATGCAATACAATCATCCTCACATCGGCGCACATGGCGCGCACGGAAATTGGTCTGCTCTACTAATAATAAGAATAATGATAATTATAAACACAATAACAATAATATTTATTGTCCAAGAGTAAACACAAATTACTGGACAATGTAAAAAGTTTACATTAACCCTGGATAGGATACATGAAGTATATGCGCATTAGTGGATCATGGGGTATTGAAAAACCGCACCCAGCAAGATGACTATTATTTTTAAATAAATGTATATTGAAATACTTTGAACATAATTATAAACTACATCTGGCTAATTGTAGCATAAATTGCAGACATCTAGACGATGGTCAGGGCATACAGCTTTGTGACACTTAGCACATGATGTTTTTGATTTTCTGTCGCTTGACCTAGGGCACAGATAACATCTAGCGCTTTTGGCCAATTTAGGCGGTGGTTCTAAATTATTACGCTGCTCAATAGACAATATATCATGTATGTCTTGGCGGAGTTCCCGTGTCAAATTTGTTTGAAGCCTTCTTTCGTTGTTGTCGTGCTGGAATCCAAGTTAACGCAGAAATTTTCTGCGATTAACTTTATCTTGTCTTTTAGCAAGCCTGAAAAGTATCGTGGATTTAATACCAGCTTGATCCAACATTCCGAAAAATATCGCAAAAGCCATCTTTGAGTTTTACGCGCTACGGTATAAGAATGTGCGATTTGATCAAAAGTATCTACTCCACACTTCGTGGAGTTGTAAAAGTCAATTATTTCTGACTTCTTTGTTTCCATATTTATGGTTTTTAGGTGTAAAGGATACTAAGGTTTTTTGTAATGAAAAGCAAACTGTGAAGATAAAACATCCTTACTTCTGTTTGGTAAAAACGATTGCGGAATTTCTTTTGGTGTGCCGAACAGTGCCCACAATGGTTAATTTGTGTTTTTTAGCATATCATCTGCCAGCTTGATGGACTTAAACCAATTATCCATGGTGATGTTACGAAAAGTTCCATGTATTGAAGCTGATAATGTTTTGACTAAATAGGAACCAAGAGTTTCTTGACTTTCCAATGTAAGGAATCGCACTAACCATGTAAAAAGTTCTGCTATCATTCATTGAAACAATCTTTATTCCATATTTGTCTGGCTTAGATTGTATATACACACGAAATGGGCAATGCCCTCTAAATGCGAGCAATTGCTCATCAATAGCGCAATATTCATGCGGCGTGTAACTGTCAGTACAGTTTGTAATGAACAACTCCCATAATTGCCATATAGGTGAAAACTTGTCTTCACGATTTCTTTGCATTTTGTCAACAAATCTGACGCAGCTAATCAAAAATTTACTTTCTTCAGAAAAATTATGAAAAACATCTGCGTAAACGTTAGCGAATTTATTCATTTTGCAGATAGGGGAATTTATCAATAAATTAGTCCGCGGTGTCGATAATACAAATGTTTAAATATATCTAGATGGACGATTCGAAACATGGAAGTCCCGTTTAGATAATAAGTCACTACAGTCGATAAACCCATTTACCAGTTTTCATAAAAATATATTGACTGTCTTTGTGTCTTTGCTTACGTTTAAGAAGGTATTAAAATCCATAACGCTTTAGTAAAGAGTTGTCCCTAGTAGAATACCGGCCGTCAGCTTTAAATAAGATGTATTTTAACAATCGCTGCTGAATCCTGTCCTAACAATTCATGAAGTTCACAATCGTAATGTTACTACATTGTTTAGAGTTGGGTATTATGAATCCCAAACGTTTAAATGCTACTGTCGAGACGTATTCAATATGATTCTTAAAGCTCAATCATCGATCGAAAACCACTATAAAATTCTCAAAGGTATTCACCTTAAGATAGAATTTGTCCAACAATATGATACTCGGATGATACAGCTGTATCTTTACTAGTATACGTAACGACTTGGCATTTATGAATGTTCAATTTTAAGTTATTTAATACAAAGGTATTTTTAATAATATAAAATATTATTAAAAATCTGGTGTGAAGAACACAAATGCAGGTTCACTATTAATATTTTTGTGAACGTGTCCGAATATATCCTATCCCCAGAGACGTAGATACGTATTTCACCTTTCTACAGGCTCATCGGTACGCCCCTGCTGGAGAAAGGATATTCCCAGACACATTTACAAAAAAGAACAACATCGCCCTATCACCGTAATTATCCAGACCGGGCGCAGAAGTAAATTCGGCGCTGCCTGTTGTCAGACAGCCGAAGTACCCCGCATACCGTCCACATAATTAATGTGAAGTAACGACGCCCTTCCAAAGGTGGCACAGCCAATCTCTCCAGAAAACTGCATTTTGTTTGTGTCTTCACGCATACTACGGCTTAACCGCATGTGTAATGTATCAGAATAATTGAAACATACATGAGTAGGTAAACCCCACCAGTTTTGTATAATACAAAGGTATTTTTAAAAATATAAAATATTATTCAAAATCTGGTGTGAAGAAGGGGCGTACCGATGAGCCTGTAGAAAGGTGAAATACGTATCTACGTCTCTGGGGATAGGATATATTCGGACACGTTCACAAAAAATATTAATAGTGAACCTGCATCTGTGTTCTTCACACCAGATTTTTAATATTTTATATTATTAAAAATACCTTTGTATTATACAAAACTGGTGGGGTTTACCTACTCATGTATGTTTCAATTATTCTTAAGTTATTTACTTGACACCACTGAGACAAAATGTTGACATTGTTCTATAGGATTCGAACATCAATAGCGCAAGAGATGACATAATAGATTTTGATATCATCAGCATAACTCAGTTGTTCGTCTATTTATAATATAAACAGTAATATAAACAGTAATGGCCCTAAATGTCAACCGTGAAGTACATCCGATGCTGTTAAAAATACATGAGAATAATAATAATCGTTATAAAAAAAGTTGATTTGGTATATTCGATAAATCACTTTTCATCATCAAGAAGCCAAGATGACTTTTTGGGTAAAATGCCATGGTTTATGGTATCGAAAGCATTCCAAAAGTCGATGTGAACGACATCAACCTGTCTTCGAGGGTCAAGAGCTTCACTAATGTACTGGGTAATGATAGTCAAATTTGTTAAAGTGGATCTATGCTGAAGTGAGGATATATGAGGTTTTACATTAAGTAAAATACGTAATTAGAAAACTTAGAAACTTGTCTTCATCTGCTGTAGGCTTTTTAGGAAATGCAGACATTATCTTCATTAATTTTTTTCTCAGTTACTAGTAGTATCGAGAATGATATGTAATTATTAAATTCATCAGTAAGAAAAAGAGAACTGCTCCAACAATTGCGAATCCTCAATCTTTTTGCCATTAAGCATAGACAACATGAACATACAAAGCGAAACAATCCATATCAAGAGGGTCATATGCAGAGGTTTTAGTTCAGTGTCTTATTTGGTATGTGCATAACTCCTATATCGCGAAATGACACAGTATATAATTTTAATACAAATATATTTTTAATAATATAAAATATTATTAAAAATCTGGTGTGAATAATATTTTATACTATTAAAAATACCTTTGTATTATACAAAACTGGTGGGGTTTACCTACTCATGTATGTTTCAATTATTCTGATATAATTTTAAGATAAAACATCAGAAGAAAACGCAACATAATATTAATCACCTTTACACGAGTGTCAAAATTGTATGCTGTCTCACGCACAAACGAAACTACAGACTAACAGAACATAATCAACAATACATTCATGGAATTTGGAATACATTCGCAAAAGCGTAGGATCCTTCATATGCAGAAAGGACGATGGAACCAAAAAGAAATATTGAAGCTTAATTATGAAAAACTGAGTGATGCTGCAAGAGAAAATATACCAAGTTATATCTAGGTTATAAACAGAATACCAAATTAGACCAACAGAAGTAATAAATAAAAAGAATATAAAACAGGATTGATATAAATTGAATAGCAAAAATACATAGAAAACCATTAACACGCAGGGATTCCAGTCTTAACGTACTCATTTAGCGTAATAAAATTGAACAATTCAAACTTGCAACCAATTAAACATGCGCATAAGAACGATCTTAACAAAATTCAGAAAAGCATATACAGAGCATACAGAGCAGCTGTATCTACTTAAAGAACTAGGAGACAGTGGTATGATAGACATTAAAACATTTCACAATAAGCAAATAGATACACTCACCCATTTCTTTTAATCGAAAACTAATAGCACCCTAGACAATGCAGTTATTAAAGCTGACAAAAATTATACAGCTTCTCAATTAGTAGATAAGCAATGGAGGTTCGAGCACAAAATTCCATGTATTTCTTATGAAGCTTGATTTTGCAATTCAAGGTCAGTCATCTATGTATTTTATATAGGTTCAGCACACGTGGCTCGTCGACGTCCAATTAAACCAAACTTTGTAAATAATTTCGCACACCATAAGACATCAACCCTGGTGGCTAACTATTTTAAGCAACATTCCACCGCCAAATTTACGAAGAAACAATGCCTTTAGTCAGAGTTCAGAAAGATCTTAGAAACTCGCCAACTCCCCATCAATTTCGAAGTCAACAACATCAAGGTACAAGATTGTGGTCCGGATATTCCACTGTACTAATTCACAAAGAATTAATTATTACTAATGCTTCAACAAATGTCTTGGATCACCAAACCACCGAGATTGAGATACCACGTAATGCATGGTCAAGCTTAAATAGAATCGGGCGCAAACAGTGGAAGATGTGACTGCGGCGCTACAAGTCAAACCATATGACAAACTGTTGTGGATTATCTTCTGAAGCAGTTTTTGAATGAGACGGAAAGTGAACGTACTATTAAATCCTTGGAATTTAACATTATCCTCTTCAAAGTATACTCTTTGGGAATGCTCATAGCGTCTCCAGCGATTTTGCCATTCTTGGTAAGAATTCTGGAAGTCTTGTTACAGAATTGTTGTCTATTGCTCCCTAATGGTATCCTTTCAATTTCCGTTTAAGCGTTAGAAAAACAAAATAATCACATGGACCCATGTGGAAGTACCGGAATATTTTTCTTTACCAAAAATTCTCTAACCGAGAATGAGGTGTGACTGCGGGCATTATTATGATACAAGATCCAAGAGCTAGCAATGTCAGGTCGCACACATAAAACCTTTTTCCGCAAACGTTTAAGGATCTCGCGACAAAAGATTTGATTCACCATCTGGCCTTGTAGTGCGAATCCTTGTGGATAATTTCATGACGCTCAAAAAAATGACAAGCATGGACTTGATTCAGGATTTGCTAATGCGAGCTTTCTTCGCGCATTGTTCTTTTGTTTCAGGATCGTATTCAAATATATACTAATTATTCGTCACCTGTTATCACTCTGTGCATGATCTTAGGCTGGGTTGTGAAGGGATCCAACAGTTCTTGGCTAATAAATAAGCGCTTTTCTTTTTGTTTATCAGACAAGTTCTTGAGCACAAGTTTTCCACAAATTTTTCTCATACCTAATTCCCCTATTAAAATTCGATGAACAGTATCCTTACTTATGCTTACCCCATGTACGTAAACACCCTGACTGTTAACCGTCTGCCTCGTGCTAACATAGAACGCACCTTCAACACGCTTCCATCGACTTTCAATGTGGCCGGCCATCCGAAGCGATCTTCATCTTCGATGATTTTGCAGACCTCTTTGAAAGTCTTGGTCCATCTGAAAACTTGTGGCGAAGACAAAGCAGTACCTCCATATATTGTTCTTAACATTTGAAGCGTCTCTGAAGCAGTTCTTTCCATTTTGGCGCAAAATTTAATTGCATATCGCTACTCGATATTTGCCTGCATTTTTCGCGTGACAAGGTATTGGTCTGCACCTTTTCTGGTTGCATACGTATCCCTTGCGCTCACATGCAGTCGTCTCCAGTCTAGTGCATTTTGAGAGCACATTGAGAGCGTAAAAAAATAATTCTCACTACTTCTGAGATATTCCTCGTATAGAAGCCATACGCTAAATAAATAAATAATAAATTCATTTATTGCAATAATGATATAATTAAATATGAATTAGTTCCTTATTTGGAAATGAATATTTGCAACCTATTTCTTCATTTATAATACAACCATGAATCATAGGAAAAACTATAACAAGAAAACAATTTTTCAATTCAACGTAAACAAAACAAGATTCATTGAAAGCAAAAACAAAACTATATTTTCGAAATTCAATCCACCTACGGCCTATCTCTACATTAATATTCCTTTAACCTGCGAAAGATCTAACCAAATTGATTAGCTATAGACATAAAGTTTCTTGCAAACGTTAGTTGTAAAGATAATGAAGCGGGACTGTTTACAAACTACTGAAAAAACTTGGCGAAGTTTGTTGTAAAATTGTTGAATGGCAAATTATATGTTTTCCGTGATATAATAATACTTGGACTATAAATATAAAAAGGAATTTACGAAAATAGATTCAAAATATTGGGCTCGCTTGCTGCTGACGTGCCTTTTTTACTATTTTTACGATTTTTTTTTAATTCAAAATATTTCAATGCTTCTAGGCAATAAAATTAATCCAATAATTAAATTGCTATTCTTGTTTTGAGTTTCTTTGGGCGTTTTGGTTATAATTGTTTTCTTTTAAATATTCATTAAACAGTAAGAACAAAATAAACGTTTGTGTTTTCCAAAGAATGTTTCGTAGTTTACTTAACTACAAGGTCCGCCAGTGATACAGGAAATTTTGAAAATCCAATCGTTAATTTTCTGCTCCGAAGGGGGCGTGGAGGTTTTGGTTTATTGTTTGATATTTAATGCCATTTGTTAAACATGGGGAGTGGTCCTGTGTAGAGCGTGCTTTCTGCGTAAAATTGTTTTATAAAAATGGTGACTGTGTGACTTCGTTACGATTGTTTCGTAATCATTTCAATATTCCACAACATGGAAAAGTGCCATCCGTTCATGCAATTATGTCATGGGTGGGAAAATTTGAAGAAACTGGTTCCACATTAAACTTAAAGCATAGAGAAGCAATAAACTTTTTAACAACAGAGGAAAGCATTGTAAGAGGTCGAGTAACATTGGCGCATAGTCCACAAGGTTCTGCAATGAAATATGCATCCGCACTAAACATTAGTGACACATGTTTACGCCGGATTTTGCATAAAGACTTTCCTTTTTATCCTTACAAAATTCAAGTAGTCCAAAACTTGAAAGATGGCGATATATACTGTGTCACAGGATTTTCAATGAAGAAATATTACGACATGTAAATGACGATGAAAACTTTATTCATCGCATGTTTATCTCACATGAAGCACATTTTCATTTGAATGGATATGTAAGCAAACAAAATAGTCGATATTGGAATGATGCAAACCCAGGTGAGTTGCATGAAAACTCATTCATAGTTCGAAAGTTACAAAAGAAAGTGTGGTGTGCTCCTTCATCATCTGGCATTATTGGGTTATATTTTTTCCAAGACGGTAGAGGTAACGCCACAACTGTTAATGCAGACCACTACACGCACATGGGCAAACCATTTTTGATGCAGTTGCTCTCTAGGTTTCCGAAAATTAATTTTTTCCAACAGGATGGAGCCAAATGTCATGCTGCACATGTGTCCATTGCTGCTTTAAGAGAACTCTTGCCGGACGAACTCATATCCAAACATGGCGACATCTTGTGGCCAGTCAGATCCGCAGATTTTTTCCGCATGCGACTTTTCTCTTTGGGGATTTCAGAAGAGCAGACTCTACATTGATAGACCGTAAACCTTACCGGAATTAAAAACGAATATCAAACAAGAAATTGCACGGATTCAACTCGACCTGATTCGTCGAGTAATAGAAAATTTTCGATCAAGATTAGAAAAATACACAGAAATGGCTCACTTGAGCGGCGTTATTTTTAAAATGTAAAATGGTATATTTTACTCAACTGAAATCTGTAAAAACAATTCTGATAATAAACGTTTCATGAAAAAAAATTGGTACTTTTAATTTTCCCGCTTCACTTGCAAACTCTGTACATTTTCGGCTCCTAAAAAGAAAATATTTCTCAATTAACATGAAGACTATACTTATTAAGTTATTATAGATATTTACACATCAAGAGAGTAAAGTAATATTTTGCAGTCGAGACATGGATATTGTGTTCGAGGCGAAGCCGATAGCGTAACCATGTCGAGATTGCGATATTACTTTGTTCCCGTGTTGCGTATAACATTTTTTGCTCGCACCATAATTTTTACTCAAAAAATATCATAAAAGTACCTACTGAAATTAAATAGTTGGAAAATGTAGAATGCTTATTAAGCAGAACATGATACAGTTACTTATTACAGGTGTGTTTCGATTTCAAACACAATCTAAATAGTGAATACATTGTTATATCGCATAGATTTTTCTGGGAGTAACTGTTTTATTGTGGAGGTAGCGGTTTGTTCACAATCTGGGGGAATATTCTCGAACACAATATTATTTTCGCTTTCACTATCACTTATTGTAAAGATTAAGAAAAGAAACGAATTCACAACTTTTTCATTTTTTGACAGTCACTGATATTGCCAACTGTCAAATTGGATCTAACCGGCCGTGATGAATGTATTCGTAATTGTGTCGAATATGTAACACAATATACACCACAGCGGCTGTTACTGCTTTTCTTTTTCTATGGAATGAAATGTTGTATCTTTCTATAATTCTTCAGCACGGAGATGTAATATATTTGATTCTTATAGGTCGTTATAACTAACATTTTCTTAACATAGTGAAGGGCGAAAATTAATATTTTTTTACCTTAAATTTATGTTTAAACTACTTTTCTTTAATGCTAAGTCGTTTTATATTATAGTTGGCAGCACATTGGCGTGACAAATATTTTTTAAATATTTTTGTCTTTTCTTTTCTCCCTTATGAGAGAGAATTTTTGGAAAATAGTTTGGATTTATATGCTATATGATTACATCTCTCCATTTTTCATACGTCGTCTTTTTATTTCAAGGACACCTGTATATCAATTAAATTGGGCTCATATAATCGCTTTTGAAAGCAGTGAATCATTTATAAATTGTAATGATGGGAAGAAGCAGATTTATCGTGGCTTTTCTTCAGTTTCTTTAATGAATTTTCAACGTAAAAAATAATGTTTTAATACACAAAATAATAGTTTTTTTCAACTACTGGTTTCGTTACGGTACGCGTATCGTTTGGTGATCATTTTCTGTGCAAGCGTTAGTTTTGCACTGCTTTTGGACCGGCGATATTATAAAGAAGTTGGAACATATTTCTAGACAGTATGGCACCTAAAATTATGTTTACAGCTAAGCTGAACATATTTATACCGGCCAAGGAACAGGCAAAAAGTCACTCGATCGATTGTGATGCCGGCACTTGGTACACGGATGGATCACAATCCAATTACCGCATAGGCATATGCGGACTGTGCCCCAGAAAGAAGATATCGATAAGTCCAGGAAAACATACGACGGTTTTCCAGTCTTAACTGTTTGCAGTTGCAGCCTGCAGGCACAGTCCGCATATGCCTATGCGGCAATTGGATTGTGATCCATCCGTGTACCAAGTGCCTGCATCACAATCGTTCGAGCGACTTTTTGCCTGTTCCTTGGCCGGTATAAATATGTTCAGCTTAGCTGTAAACTTAATTTTAGGTGCCATACTGTCTAGAAATATGTTCCAACTTCTTTATAATATCGCCGGTCCAATATATATATATAAATATATAAATATATATATATATATATATACATATATATATATATATATATAGGTTAAAAGAAATTAAAAACGGGCAAGCGGTCTATCAATTAAAAACTCATATGTTAATTATCTCTATATTTCGTAACGAGTTTGTTGCTTCTTCGGGAGATAAAAATGTAGAGTTCAAAAAATAAAAGACCGCTTGCCCGTTTTTAATTTATTTTAACCAATATAGTACGGTCGATAATTTCTTTTAAATTATATATATATATATATATATATATATATTTCTAGGAGGAGAATTCGTAACTAAACTTCTACGAGGGAGACATCTATCCTGGACTTTCGATTGTGGAGACAGGTTTTACTTTTTGTAATACGTTATCAGCAACGCAAGATGGGAGGGCAGACTTCCCAAAAGAACGAAACTTTTACCTATATCATAAACAAAATTTAGTGTCAAGCTTATCTATTATAATTTAAATTCTATCGATAACCCCTGGATTTTGCCTATACACAGGGTGATCGAATTTCACATAATTAACCTAGGGTCATGCCCAATTTTTTTCTTTAATAAATTGATATTGTTTCAGAATGATTAAATTTTAATATATTTCTTATAAATTGATGTGCCTAAGTCAGGCTAATAAATTCCAATAGTTTTATTTTACATTTCACAATGTTTTTTTAAAATGGCTTTAAACTGTAATTTTCTTGGATAGTTTAATAATCCAGTAGCATATATACTGAATGTGTAAAACCACATGTAAAATTAAACTCTAGATCTGCGGATGAATGACAATTTTTGATCTAGATTAAGGTATATCGAAATTTCGACCAATTACGTAATTATTATAATCTTAGCGTAATTTTGCAGTTATTTAATTAACGTTTATCTGATTTTGAAATTTTAATTTCACTCAGTTTAATTTCATGTGATTTATCTTATATGTAATTTTGTTAATAATTGAATGACTTAATATACCGGGTGATTCATATCTCAATTTAAAATCAATTTTCATAATTTTACTTTCTATTTAATTGATTAACTTGTGCATTTAATTTTAAGCAAGTTGGTCGCTTGTATATTTATTTTGATATTAATAATTGCGGCTTGAGAGCCATCTGTTATGCTGATAATTTTCTTTATTGTTTCTTTCAACATACGTTTTTTTTTGTTAATGTACTACATACCTGTTAATGTACCTTGTTAATGTACTATATATATATATATATATATGTATATATTTGACCTGTTTATGAGATAATAAACCATACCTTGTTATTGTTATCGAACTTTGATTTTTTTTTATTATTTGATTATCGTCTGCTGGATTCCTTCGGATTTATTTGGCTTGCCTTTGGCAGCTTCTGTGTTAGCTGTGTAAGTTGATATTATAAATACGGTGGCGCCTATTTTTAAAAACAATCTCTCCCTAGCTCGCCTCTAAACTAGCTAGCATCTCAACCTAAGTTCTCCGGGGCATTCGTGTTGGTAAGTGGGTAAGTCGTTAGGTTTTTGAGATAATTATGAAAGGTGCGCGTAACAATATCCATCAAGGCGAATGTGTTGCCCACTTTAGAAAAGTCACTATATCGCCAAATCACGTCGCTTTCACCATATCAGTTTTGGTTTATTTTGCTATTCAAACTAAACATGTTCTACAAAAATTTCTCAGAGTATTTAATCTTTGAGGCATAAATTAATATAAAAAGCATTTGATAGATCGCATTCCAAGCACAAATCTGAAGAAAATATATTTTTATATAAGTTAAACGAACATGTAAAATATATAATTATTTATAGCGCGTTTGGTATTTCTGTAACACCGGAGCAGTTAAAATCCTATTGCAAAAATGCTTAATATAGTAAACACATTACCAAAACTATTAACTTTTCATTCATATCAAATTAATTGACCTAATTATTCAGACAACGGAATTATTTTGTTTTGCAACTGTTTAAAGAAATTAACTTATAGAAAATTACTTATTAAAACATCAATGAAATCCAAGAGATTATATAATTGGCAAGTTTTAATAAATATAAAAATAATGTGCAGTATCGAATACGGAATCTAAAAATATTGCGGACATTTCAAATCCTTGAAACGAAATACTCGTTACAGGTGTCTCGTGTTCGTTGTGCGGGATTACATCGTATCATAACGTAAACAAGTTGTAGAGCGGTACACAGCAGAAACTCACAAGAGAACCGGTGTTTTGATATGTATGTGACGGTGTGTCGCAATCGTAATACGCCCGCCATTAACAAAGGTCATTTCACTCATTAAGCAGTGTGTTGAAAATAACTTCCTGTATTTGTTTGTGACTAATGTATATAAATCTTTACGAGTGACTTTCAATTGCTTCGATACCTCTAATATGCATCGGCTTCCATAAATCCAGTCAGGTTAAATCGAAGTAATTGGTGTGAGAATAGCCTGGATTATTTCTGCGAATTGAAACACTAATCGCATTCATTGAAACAATGAAGTATGTTGAATCATAACTTGTAATCTTGTAATGTGATGGATGATTTGACTTTTAATTTCTATCACGTATTGCGTGTACTTAATGTAAAATAGAAGTAAAACTTATAGTTGAAATTATCACTTTATTAATATTTGTTCGGTATAGCGATGTTAGTTTGTAACGTGTGCTAGTAAGTACCTAACGGATTTGGAGCCCCGTTGAAAAGTAAAAAGAAGTAAATGACAAGAAAAAACATTTTTCTGCTATGATTTTATATTTATTATGGTTAATTAGTAGAGAGCGGACTCGAGCGATTGATGATTCATAGCCCATAGACGTCCGCCTTGAGACATAATTCATCATTGCTTGCCTATGCTGTAAACTGTTTCCATGCTCAATTAATAAGTTACTTATATGCTTCCAATCTTTATATCCATTTGGAGGACTCAAATTATGGCCAGTACCAGTAGTAATATTAGATAGACGACAGCAATAACAGTATACAAGTTTCTTCGACGGCGAATAAAGAGCCATTTTCTTTCTAAAGACTCACCATTCCTCAATTTACGGCTGAAAATATTCTAGTCAAGTCTCTAGTTTTTGTTTTACCACTTGAATCTGTAAAACTTGCAGAAGTTTCGGTGAAGTCACAATTTTTATTTTGGAAAAACTTTTCGAGTCCAAATATCGCGTACTTTTTAGTTAAAATTTCATCACAGTACGTACCAGGATCAGGAGATACATTTTCTAAGCTTGTAGTTAGTAAGTTACAGTAGCTTGAAATGGAACTCTCAAACACACAACAGATGCTGAATGATCTGTTGTGTGTTTGGCAGGCTTTACACCTAGATCTCGCATTCTAATATTATAATTTCTGTCACACGTAAACTCATTCTCCCGTTGAAATTTGGAAGTATCTTGATTTTGAGGTGATGAGGGCGAAGAATCAGTCAGCCTGTTTGTTTCTTCAACCGTAAAAAAGTTAGTTTAGAAAGCTTTTTGTCTATTTCTTTTGTGCTACAACTTTTTTCTTTTTTGTCAACCACTTAAATATGTTATTTTCGACATAATGAAATGAGTTATAAAACAATATATAAAGTTGTTTGCAACGTACACGTCAACACTTCTATTAATTATCTTATATAACTTATGTTAAACAAAACAATATCACACTACTTGTTGACTGACTTGAAGTTTGACACATCCGAGGAATCCCCAACTATAGATAGCGTCGACTTCTATGTATTGTATAGGAATTATATAATCTGTGATAGCTTGACTGCAGTCAGAGTGGTTTGTGTAGGTGGCCGCTAGATGGCGTAGTTAATCAGTTTTACTAATAGGTAAGTAATATGTACTTTTTATTATTAAAATGTCCACTGTTTAGAAAAAATTAAAAATCTGATCTGATGTACGATTAATATTTCAATTTTGACGGTAATTCTTAGGTGTCTACCTGAAAATATGGCACGGACCCTGTGTGGCCTTATGGCAAAATCAGAAGAGGATTCAGGCCAATATCTACCCCAACAGGTGATTTTAGTCGCAACTTACACGAGACTTCACTAACTACACAAAATATATCGTGGCCTTAACACACACGGTCTCTTCGATATCTCAAGCGCAAGTTAAGTTCGATTACCCAAGATTCCAACACACGCGCACATTGGTGAAATACACTCGCTCAACCATGTGTTGTACACCCCATGTAGACAAACACATGCCGACGGTATAATCCAATACAAAAAAGACGTAACAACAGATGAACAATGACTCTGTTAACTAGAGACTAGACTAGAGTTAAGGCAACCACGTTACCGCCCTAGATCTGGCACCTTTCATTGAAAAATCAACATCAAGGCAAAATGTTTTGCAATTGAAGATGTCTTGAAAGTTCCAGTGTTGTCGAAAGAGTTAATGTAAAAAGTACGGGACAATTATACGAGGTTGTCAGCTAAGCGCGTGATGGTCTATAGCTCCTAAACCAATTCCTTCCAATGGGAATTTCGTTCATATGTCGATCTATTCTATTTGTAAGACTCTATTTTAGGAAAACATTTTTGAGTGTACATGCTGACCCATATAAGTGTGACGGTATTAAAGTAATTTTTTAAAAATTAGACATCCTTTGTTTTTTATACATTTCAGTTCATCTTAATGCACTTTATCAATTCCCAAAAAGTTATTTCATTAGTTCTGGTATTTTAGGGAAAATAAATTAAAAAACCATAAAAAAAAATTTTTGTAACTATAATTGTATTTAAATTCTCGCCGGTTTTCTAGATATTCACGAAAAACCATTTATTTTGCTTTCCGCAGTAAATTTTTGTTAACAGAATACCTATGCGGCTATAAAAAAAAGTTACTCGTTAGTATGACAATGTTGTTAATTATTCTGACATTCGGTGATATCTTCTGCATATTATCCTTTCCTTTGTAATCAAAATGAAGTATACGATCTAAGAATCAATTGACATGATTTATATCCTCGGAGAATGTTTAAAGAATTGTCTTCTAGCATCCCGAGTGTACAGCGAGAGGTTTCTTGATAGAAGGCACCCAGATACAATATCATTTCAAATGTTGGATAGATTTGACAGGACTGGGACGGTTAAATATGAAAAGCATGACAGAGTAAGGCCCGTAGTAAATGAAAAAAAATTAATTTAACATTATTGCAAGTATTGTTGAAGGCCCATATAGAAGTACAGCAGACATGATGTGATTTAGTGTTTGCTGCACATAGGTCTAACTTCTGTTAAAAACATTTTGAAAAAGTATAAGTTCCATCCATTCATGTACAACTGAATCAAACACTTCAAGGGCAAGATTTTGAAAATAGGATAAATTTCTGTAATTGGGGTCTAGCTCGAATTCGAGAAGATGTACGGTTTTTTTAGTACTGTATTGTTTACCGATGAGGCGACTTTCCGCAATAATGGTCATGTGAATAGGCATAATCTACATTACTACGCCAATGTGAATCCAAATTTTACGAGGGCAATTGACCGGCAACACAGGTGGAGTGTAAACATCTGGGGAGCCATAATTGGAGAGCGCATATAGGAGAGCGTAATAGGACCCCATTTTTTTTATGGACATCTCAATGGGGGTAGTTTTCAAAGATTTTTAGACGATTTTGATAATCTTCTAGAAAATATACCATTAGGGCTATTAAGAATAATGTGGTTCCAGTTAAACCGAGCGCCTGCTCATTTATTATTGGAGTTCGACATACTTTGAATGAAAAGTTTCCAGACCGCTGGATTGGAAGACAAGGACTATTCCGTGGCCTGCAAGATCACCAGATCCGACTAAACTTGATTATTTCTTATGGGGATACGTTAAAGATCTGGTCTACCGAATACCCCAACTACACCAGAAAATATGCGGGAAAGAATAAGAGAAGCCTTTAATACAGTTACTCGTTTAACGTTAGAAAATGTAAATAGGTCTTTAATAAACAGGTTAAATCTATGTTTACAACAAAATGTTTAAAAAATTATCTAATATTATTTTCTTTTTCTAGTCAGTAAATTCATGATTTTTAATTTATTTCTTCTAAAATACCAGAACTAATGAAATAAATTTTTGGGAATTGATAAAGTGCGTTAAGATGAACTGAAATGTTCAAAAAAATACAGGGCGTCTCATTAAAAAAAAAGTACTTTAATATCGTCACACTTATATGGGCCAGCTTGTACACTCAAAAATACTTTCCTAAAATAGAGTCTTACAAATAAAATAGATTGACATATGAACGAAATTCCTAACTTCATTCGTTTAGGAGCTATAGACTGCGCGCGCTTCGCTGACAATCTTGTATAAAACATGAAATAAACTGAGGCGGGTATGTCTTTTCTTATGGCTGGGTAGATAATATAAAAATACTCATTTTCCGTAGAATAAATATATTCATATAGCACATTATAGACACTTCGTGAATTAATTGTTTGTAGATATAATAAAACACAGTTGTATAGTTTCAAAATAATATATATGCACTACATATGTTTCACCACACTGTGGCTTCATCAGGTGGATGAATATACTGAGTATATTCATCCACCTGATGAAGCCACAGTGTGGTGAAACATATGTAGTGCATATATATTATTTTGAAACTATACAACTGTGTTTTATTATATCTATATAATGAAGTTTCAACAAGTATCTCCTTCGTCGATTATTAATTTAATTGTTTGTTTTTGCGTATCGCACGCTGAAATAGATTGAGTTTCAGATGTTCGAAGATTCCGTGAACAAAAAAAGAACTAATTTATTTCTACATCATTTTCCATTCCTCTCATATTCAAATGTACTCGCATCATTAAAAAACAACCCAGACAAAAGCATCCATTTCACATCATATCAAAATTTATTTATTTATCACCTTCATTTGGCTTTCCCTTGTTTTTTGTTGAAAGGATTTGCATAGACCGAGTGAGTGAGCGTCAGACGAAAAGTAAATACAGGAAAAAAATTTACTTAATCTCCCGCGGAAAACAATTTGTACAAATGTTTGACTCTGTTTGACTAGGCGATTAATGTTTCATGAAAGTGGTAGCGACCCTATCACCTACACCTGATAAATTTGAAATTTTTTTATACATGCAGACGATCAAATCCTTTTTTTTCGGCGAATTTGTTATTTCGTGTGTCCATTATGCCTTCTTCTTACGACAAAGAGATTTTTTTATGTTCTACCTTATTTTTCTGTGGTATACTTAATGCTATGTCATGGATACTTCAAGAGGGTATTGTAATCTTTTATTACCTAATGTACATCTTGTAATATGAGACACTCTGAATAAGGAATATCATGTGTTTTAAAAATATGTTTCCTTTATATTCATAAGTAGGAGCAGGACACGAGAGGCTGATGATTCATCGCCCACGGGCGTACTATTGAAAATTTTTATTTTTAAAGAGTTAATTTTATTTATATAATTGGAAAACAAACGGGTGGTAATCTATAACATAAGCAATACATTTTTATTTGTTAATTTTGTAGTTCAAGTTGAGCAAAGGAGTATTAATATTAACTAGCAATACTTTCTCAAGGTTCGCTTCTGTAAAATTTGTTCTCTTTGAATGAAATACATCCTTGTAGATAGAAAACGTCCTTTCTACATCGCAACTGGCTATAGGTGCATACTGGAAATATTCTTTTTTTATTTCAGCGTATTTAGCAGTTCGATTTTGAGGCATTGTCCCCATACGCAATTGCCGCAATGTTATTAAATCTGGATTTCTATTAAAAACTGCGTCAAACTTTTGCCGAAGGCCACATCCGAAGTCATTTGGAATATTTTTCAAATTATTAATAGCCACATCTAATGTGGTTAATGTGGTTTAATTTGTGATTTTGATTTTCAAAATAAGTGATTAGTTTTGGCAAATTTCCAAAGTGTTCCTGAAGAAAGTACAACTAATGTTTTAAATTTGGAATTTGTATTAGTTCCTCGCACTCAAAAATACTTCGATTATCATCATTAAAACATATAACGAAATTTTGTAAACTATCTGCAAAAAAAACTAGAAACTTCCAATCATGTTCCCTATCTAGTTATTACTGGAGAGGGAGGCAGTGATAAAGATGAAAGTTTTCCCCTGTTAAGAGCTACTCTCAATGGTGCTTTTCTGAAAACTTTTTTAAATGAGGATACAAGTCTATCAACTTCCGCAAAGCTATCTCTGATATATTCACATATTCTGTGGAGAGCACAAGTAATATGCAGCATATTAGTATATGTTTCCTTAGAGACATCTTTCCGGAAGTTGATAGACTTGTGCCTACCACCGTCTATTCATTTGATAGGCCAATAAGGGTATAATGAAATGCCTTCGAATCCACCAAAGCCGCTAATTATCAAGATTCTAAATCGATGTTCCCCCACCCAAATTTATTTTCTATTTGTTTCCGTTTTCAGTTGGCCGTGTTGTTTGATAGCTTATAATGTACGAGTCTGTTCAAGGTTAGTAAATAGGTAAGGTTGCCTCGTAACTAATGGCGATCGCCATATTGCGCGTCACGGGTGTGCAATACGTTTCCTGTCTAGTTGAATTACCGGTCTAGATTAATGTTTCTAGTATTCGTAGCGTTGTTTTCTAAATTAATAGTGTTTTATGTGCTGATATATACACTTTATTTGACTATTTACAAGTGTTTTACATTATAGTGAAAGCAAAACATTGAAAAATTTTAGAAAAATTGTGAATTAAAGTAATGTATTAACTCAATTTGTTTATAAAGATTGTAATTTTATTTTAGGTATTTATAAGAAAACTGCAGCAAATAATATCTTGATATCTAGTTAGTATTTGTATTTGTGAAACCATTTTTTTAGACATACAAAACCTTTTATTACATCCGTAATAACAGTTTATTGAAAGAACTGGGTTGTGACAGTTGAATACTAAATTAATTAATATGTGACGGTATTTCAACCAACTTCATTTCCTTTATAATTTACAAGCGCATTTTTGGTAAAAATATTTACATTAAATATTTTTTACACCCATGAGTATACCGATAACTAGCAGCCATTAACCATTACTTAAAGCAATATTTGAAATAAAGGACGACATGCTTTGTGTAAGTATATGTGATTAGATCGTACATAAACCAATGGTTTTCTCTATGGAAAACAATGATTTACTTTAGTCGATTTATACCTATTTAACTAATGATAAAATTAAAGTCAAAATCATTTTAATTTGAATGGACACGCTGAGAGACGCTTTGCCGTGTAAGAATATTATTGGTGGAGAGTTACGAGGCAACATTTAGTAACCTTGGAGTTTGTTAATTTCTTGGTATTATTTTGGTAGTTTTCACTAGTGTTTACATATTTTATTTGAGTTTGAGTTTTTAAAAATAATCTATTGCATGGGATGTTACATAAAATTAAATAATTAAGTTGTAAAAAAATAGTTTCAAATAATTTATTGTACACTAACATACACTATAATATTGTTTCGCCAAACTTTGTCTTCATCAGGTGATTAATAATATTTACAAAATTATATATAGCCTCATATATGTATTCTTACAAAAGTGCGGGGGTTAATTACAAGTGGAGGTGTTACTAGCAATTTAGAAATCCAGTAGAGGGGAATGATTTAATTTAACTTGTTCATTTAGCGCCACTATTTTACTATATCTACGAAAGATACGCTGAATTGATTGAGAATAAGAAAATCTAGCAGACTGTGAAAAACAATCATACAGTGTTTAAAAAAGGTATATAACCCCTTACCACAATTATTAATCGTATCCTAAATACGTATTTCGACAACTAAGTTGTCATCATCAGTAGGTAAAAACCACTAATTAAAAAGTCGCACATGGGGCACAGTAAAGCTAGAGAACCGCTTAACGCAAAAACTACTTTACACCGCGTCCACGTATAGACTAATTTTAACATGCGATTCTAAACTACGGAAGGTCGAAGAAAACACTTACCTCTAAGGAAAAGGTCTACACATATGTTAAGTCTCCGAGTTGAAATATGTCGACCGAAAGACCGCCAACATTCCTATCTTAAGGGAAACGGCACTAAATATGTCCCAATAACTTCAATTTTAAAAACGACGATGACACAGTTAGGGTAATAAAAATGAAAAGAGACAGCTGAAAGGAATCGGTGATCTATCGCTATTCATTGAATTATATTTATTTTTCGCGATATGTATACTTTCATAAGCATCAAGTTCGTGGGGTTTATTAATTCCTTTGACTAACTTCAACCCTGTAATCGATACATTGTGCAGTGTGCTCAAAGCGTGGTAGGCGACATTCGATTTGCGTTAAGCGGTTCTCTAGCTTTACTGTGCCCCATGTGCGACTTTTTAATTAGTGGTTTTTACCTACTGATGATGACAACTTAGTTGTCGAAATACGTATTTAGGATACGATTAATAATTGTGGTAAGGGGTTATATACCTTTAAGTTTTTTACTTAACCACAGTCTCCAAAGAAAGAATTTTCATACAGTGTTTATTTAGAGCAACTCTTTATCTGTCATTTGACGTTGTATTGTTGAAGTTACGTTCCTTATAAATGGAATTAACCAGAAAGCACTTTCGAATCAGAAATTATTATGATTTTAAATGACGTTTAAACGCTTATGAATGCAAAGGGAACTAAGATTCAGTTTTTAGTGAACAAGCACCTTCCTTGGCTACAATTTACCGACGGTATAAGGAATTTGAACGCGAAAGAAATTCTGTTTAACGTAAAAAAGAAGCGAGGCGTCCTCATACGGTTGTTACCAACATAAACATTGCTGCTGTTAAAAAA
Organism: Melolontha melolontha; assembly: GCA_935421215.2. NCBI lineage: Eukaryota > Metazoa > Arthropoda > Insecta > Coleoptera > Scarabaeidae > Melolontha > Melolontha melolontha. The sequence goes on from OW285242.1 coordinate 36,020,840, forward strand.
TAATTGAAGAGGACAATAAAGCCACTTATACGGTAATAGAGTTAGATCCTCAGCTGTTAAAACAATCACACGCGACCACCTGCATTTAAAAAAAAAGTGGTAAGTCGTTTTGTGCCGCATCATCTTTCTGCCCTCCAAAAAGCAGAGCTTGTAAGAATTTGCCATGGAACTTTAAATTCCGTAAAAAATGGCGGGCCCCAAACCAAAATAGTGACAGGTGACGAAATTTATATTCGCTTTTTCGATCTTTCTACCAGCCAAGAGAGTCGTGTATGGATTCACGAAGATGAGGAAACTACTACTATGAAAAAGGTTATGAGTGCGGTATTATTCAGAAGTACGGGCTTAGTAATTGTAATTAAGCTAGATGGACAAAAGAGAGTTACAGTTCCAGACAAGGGAATTATGCTCCACCATGATAATGCATCGTCTCATACGGCAGTTTTAGCTCTCCAGTTTTTGTCTGGAAAAAATATAAAAGTAATAGAACATCCACCGTACTTACCTGATTTAGCAATTGTTGGCTATTTTTTGGGTTTAAACGCAATTTGCGGGGTAGAAGGTTTTCGTCTGAAGAGATTGATACCTCAAATTCACGCTTATTTTGAAGGTATTCCGAAAGAAGCTTGGTTGGAAGCTTTCAAACAGTGGAAAGAAAAAATGGTCAAGTGTATCATTGCTGAACGGAATTGCTTTGAGCATATTTAAAATAAAATACTAGAAAATATTTACTGTTTTTTATTCTCAATACTTTCAGCTTGTCTCTTGTCCGTTGCCTTCCCTTCAAGTGGCCAGATCTAGAAGAGGATGATTCATCTCTAAACGCAACGTCGAACTAATCTTCTCTCAGTTCACGTGCTCTGTGCTCAGTTCACGTATTTATCGGATAGTAACAGTTGAATAATTGTGCTTCAATAAATGATATCGTGATATCCATACTATCATTCAACTAATATTTATGTTCCTATTGGCTAGCTCGGACTGTCCTTAACAAAGTGTTAATTGCGGTGTTTTCTTAAATATATCATATTCTTTCTATTTCTTAAGATCATCTAAACTCTGGATTTGGTGGTGCGTATTTATTTTAACTGAAGCTGTTACCTGCATCACATACAACGGATAACTGAACTAAAATTGACCAAGCGTATTAGAGAGAAGATATTTCTACTTACTCTCTCAATCTCACCCCCCTAGTAAGTTGCCGTTGTAGCATATTGACCTGCGTTTCTTATTATACTGTACTGCTAAGGATTTTACAGGAGAAATTTGCGAGATTAACATTAAGAATAAACGATTAAAGTCAAAATAAAATTTAATTAATAATAAGTGGAATATTATTAAAATTTTCAAGTCATAAGATTATGTTTAGAGGTAGGAATTTAATTTCGCAAAGCCTACGTAGAATAAGAAACAAATCATTTGCCCAAAATAACTAGATAGATTTAATTAAAAATGAACCCTCATCACAATGTAGTTTTCAATCAATTTAGAATTAACTTTTATAGATTTAATCAGTCTCCAATCTAATTAGAGACTGAAAATACGTATAAAAATTGTCTACAAGAATCTATTGTTCAGAGTATTAGCTTAAATTGCTTAAATTAGATGTAGGCACACGAATTAAAAGACTGCTCGAAAAGCCATAAAGTTTATCGACCGTAAGTTGAATAGAATTTTTTCAATTTTAATAATAATAATGGTTTATTGAGTGCCCAACAGTGCAACCAAGTACAGGCTCAAAAAAAAGTACATCATAACGAATAATTAGAAATTATAGAGAATTTAACGAAACATGAAAATTAACATTAATATAATGGGTGTCCCAACAAGAGCGCCGGACTTAAATTTGCCGCCATTTTGGTAATACGAGTTGTACGGTGTACGGTAAAAACACATTACAAAAATGGTGCAAGTTTTGCGAAAACAGTTCGCCAATTACGTCAAGTTTTCGGTCGCAATAATGCGCCAAATGAATCGACAGTGAGGCGTTAGACCAAATTTACGCTGATGGATCAGAAGATCATTGTTCGTCGTCGTCCTTGTCGGTCACTCGAAAATATAGGCACAGTAAGTGAATCTGTGGCCGAGAATCCAGGAACTTCCATTCAGTATCGTGGTCAAGAATTAAACATTTCCAGAAGCACTATGCAACGCATTTTGGCAAATGATCTGCATTTGCACGCGTACAAGGTTCAATTGGTGCAAGAAATCAAGCCAAGGGACCATGCGCAGCGCCGTGGATTTGCTGATTGGGTGTTGGAACATCTTCAAATTAATGCGGATTTTTCGAATAAAATCATTTTTTCAGATGAGGCACATTTTCCACTCGACGGATACGTAAATAAGCAAAACTGTCGGATTTGAGGTGCTGAAAATCCTCGTGTGATACTCAAACAACCAATGCATCCACCGCGAGTAACTGTTTGGTGTGCATTTTGGGCTGGCGGAGTGATTGGGCCGTATTTCTTTGAAAATGCGGATGGAAATGCGCTAACTGTTAATGGTGTGCGGTATCGCGAAATGTTAACGGAGTTTTTGAGGCCCGATTTGGATGTAATTGAAGTGGAGATGTTTTTCCATCAAGACGGTGCGACCTGCCACATAACACGAAATCCAATTTCTAAATCCGTTGTTGGTAAAACTTTAAGACGCTTTGAACAAACGGGTAGCGTTAAAGATTTGCCAAGGAGTGGTAGACCTAGAACAGCAAAAAGCGATGATAACAAACTGGATATTTTATTGGCTGTATCTGAATATCCCCATTTATCAACCAATCAATTAGCGGCCAATTTCAATATTTCACAGTCATCGATCGTGTCATTTTTAAAAAGTGAAAAAAGTATAAACCTTATAAGGTACACCTTGTACACGAGTTAACGGAAAATGATTTTGATAGGAGATTACAATTTTCTGAAGAAATGTTAAATATTTGCAATAATAATGAAAATTTTGTCAACAATATTTTTTTCTTTGACGAAGCTACTTTTTGCCTTACCGGTGAAGTAAACAGACATAACTGCAGATAGTGGTTATCGGAAAATCCCTCTTGGTTTTTGGAGCACCATACGCAGTACCCCCAAAAGGTTAATGTTTGGGTTGGCATTCTAGGCGGTCATATTATCGGTCCCTTTTTCATCAATGGCAATTTAACTTCGGCTCTGTATTTGCAGTTATTTCAAAATGAATTAATACCTGCTTGTGCTACGCTCTATCCTCGTGAAAACAATGAACACCTGCCCAATGACAGTATCTGGTTCCAGCAAGATGGCGCCCCACCACATTATGGTGTAAATGTTCGTCAATATCTGGACAACGTTTTTCCCCACAGATGGATTGGAAAACGAGAAACCATTGAATGGCCAGCCCGTTCGCCAGATTTAAGTCCTTTAGATTTTTTTCTTAGGGGATACGTAAAAGAGTTATTAAAATGAATTTTAAAAAAACAAAAATATTATTGTAAAGAGAAAAAAATTCTCTATCGAATGGTAGAGTAAAATTTACAAGTTCCCATTTAAAAAAACTGCGCAGACAGGCGTAACTAAAAAACAATTGAAGAAAAAAAAAATTCAAATATTCTCAAATGTAGATCAAAATATCTTAACAAACTTTTATATTGAACATAATTCCCTAAAATGAATATTAACGACAATAAATCGCCGTCTCCATACTTTTAACTAACCCTGTATAAACCTTATTTGACTATTTACAAGTGTTTTACATTATAGTGAGAGCAAAACATTGTAAAATTTTTAAAAAATTGTGAATTAAAGTAATGTATTAACTCAAAGTTTTTTGTTTATAAAGATTGTAATTTTATTTTAAGTATTTAGAAGAAAACTGCATCAAACAATATCTTGATATCCAGTTAGTATTTGCATTTGTGAAACCATTTTTAGACATACAAAACCTTTTATTAACTCCGTAATAATAGTTTATTGAAAGAACATTCCGCTGGCACCTTAAAATCATTGCATATTCCAATATAGATATTTTATCGTTTCCATGTTCGAAAAATATTTTGAACTGTCAAATAACACTCTTAAATCTTTGAGTACAAACAAAAAAACGTTTGTAATAAGTTATTACAAGTGGAAACTCTTGTTGATGAACATTTTTTTCATTGTTGCGCGCATTTGTGTTTATGATGTTTCAATGGCCTATTTGAAGCAATAGCGCATCTGTATTAATTCTGTTTTAAACTCTAGTTTTGGTTTGTAGTACCGCAGAAACCTACAAAATATTAAAGGAAGCATTCGGGAACAACGCTGTGCAACTAGTTCAAAGTGTCAAAAATGGCCAAACGTCAGTTTATGTTACAAATGAAATAGACATGCATTATACACATGTGCATTTGTAGACATCTGGTGCCACCAGGTCAAAATTTGCTATACCTGTGAGGCGATTCATCAAATTTTACTCACTAACCAAACTGACAAAGTCTATTGAGACAGAAACACTTGCCTTTGGCGGAAGTAAACGTTGGAAAATACGAGGTGTTTGTCCATGTGTACAGATACAGATGCCTGTACTGCATGTCTGTTTTATTTGTAACAAATGCGTAATACGAGCTTAACGTATTGGTGTACTCAAATTTCTTTGATATATTTGCTGCCATCTGGCATCGTGTTAATAGACTTACATCTACATACTGCAGTGAACTTTTCCCCGAAGAAGAAGTATATTGAACTTATATTGTATTTATGACATTTATTTAAAATGTATTTTAATTCTATAGTGTTTAAATGTTTATATTTTTGGATGTTTTATTATGGCCAGAACTGTATAATAAATTTGTTTAGGATGTAGTCCGTCTTGCGGCCTTATTTTGTAGCTTTGTTGTACGATGTCCGATCTTTTTGGGTTTTTCATCGACAGAGATACCAGAGTTATTGAAGCATATGGTCGGGATATAAAAACTTCATTTTTATTTCCTGTTGTATTTGATTTAAAGTCGGTTTATTTTATTTTAGTGTTTTTGTTGTGCAGTTAATTTCATTTACGAATTTTACGAGTGTTGGTGATCTCGTTTGTATTAAATTTAATTATATTTGGTATCTCTCGTTACTATAGTATTTTTTCTGCGAGTAAATGAGTTACTTACGTAAGTAGATAAATTCCTATTTCGATAATTTGCTGATATTTGTGCTTATTTGTAATTTTGATTTATTTCTATATTAACTTATAATATAGGTAGAAAAGAAAATTACCATATTTTTTGAATGAGGGAGTTTTTTGTGTTACGATTTTCTAGAACATTTTAGTCAGGATTGGAGGGGAGATTTGGCCTTGTGTTTTGTTCGCATAGGTAAAGTTAAGTACGGTTTGACGTTTTGTCTGTTTACGTTTGAAATTAGGGGTTTTAATGTAGTATTTGAATTTGAGAATTTTCTTAATTATCTATTAGTTTTATGTTTGCTCGCGTGGCACAGGAGGTTTTTCTCTGTGTGCGTGTAATTTATAACACAGACTGTTTCCTCCAAGCTTTAGTTAATCAGGCTTTAGCTCTCTTTACATTTTGTAAAGAGTATTTTTTTATTTTTATTTTAAATATACATGTAAAATCAAATTGTGAAGTTTTATTAATGACATTTTGAATTTTATTTTCCACGATCTTGCTTGTGCGAGAGCAAGACCTGAGGTACGAAGTTTCAAGCAGAAGTATTTACGATTGAACTAGTCCGGACAATTGTCGTGAGCTGACCTAATAAGCAAAGGCACAGTTCACTGCAATACGTATTTTGTTCCCTTCTGTACCGGCATAGCTGGACGAGAGAAAACCGCTATTATCGGCGTAATCTCTTTTGGCCGTCAGATGTCACTAGATTATCTGGTGTCACCTGATAGGACAAAATTTGCTATACCTATAAAGCGATTCATCAAATTTTACTTCAATTCAATAGCCAAACTGACGAAGTCTATTTGAGACAGAAACACGAGTCTTCGACTGAAGTAAACGTTGGAAAATACGAGGTCTATGTCCATGTGTACAGTTACGGACGTGTACATATATTGCATGTCTGTTTCATTTATAACAAATGCGTAATACGTGCTTAACGTATTGATGTACTCAAATTTCATCAGTTTTTGGTTACGGTCAATGCCATCAACCGGCATTATACCAGAACATCATCGTTGCTATTCGGAATACAGTTGTTAATGAACGTAGACAGACCATCTAATACATCTGTAACATTATTTTATGGCACACGTCAGCGGATTTTATCGGAAGAGTTGAACATGAGAAGCATAGCAACAAAATTTATGCCACTACTGCTAAGCGAATAGAGAAATAATATCGCGTAGATGTCTGTTGGAAATTGAAAGGACAGTGTACTCAACTGATTCCTTGCGACTTTTTTCTCTTTCCAAAAATAAAATAAAGTTGAATGGGCGAAAATTTGATACGATAGAAAGATTTTTAAGCTGAATAGCAGACGGTTCTGACCGCATTAATAAAACAAGACTTCCAGAATGCATATTCTCTTCATAGTAGAGGCAGTAGCATGCTTACACTCTCACGAGGGCTACTCTGAAAATAACGGAGGTGAATTAAATCCAGATATCCTGCACTTTTATTTATCGCTGTATTTCGGGAACTTTTAAATATCACCTCGTATTTCCTAGGATATGAATCAGGTGATATATTACTCATCTAACTTTATAAATAATAAAAAATTCTACGAAGAGTAAGAAGGAAAAGCAATGGACAACAGTTGCGTCCATTCACTGCCAATTTTCTGTCATTTCAGAAGCACGCTAGGGTATTTCCTAAAGTATCAGGTGATGTGACTCAGGTAATTTCATAAAATAATTTATCATTTTTTACAATTAAATACGCGTTTAAAAAGCAAAATGAGGATCGTTTATCATTTCTTGATACGTTAGTAATTAAAAAAAAATTGATAAAATCGTATAAATTGATATCGTTTCACAGCACAATACATATACATATCAATAAAGTTTTTACATAAATAATATTCTGTTTATAAACTTCTGGACAAAATTAATATACCACTTGTTTAGTACAAAGGTATTTTTAATAATATAAAATATTATTAAAAATCTGGTGTGAAGAACACAAATACAGGTTCACTATTAATATTTTTTGTGAACGTGTCCGAACATATCCCTCCCCAGAGACGTAGATACGTATTTCGCCTTTCTACAGGCTCATCGGTACGCCCCTGCTGGAGAAAGGATATCTTCAGACACATTCACAAAAAAGAAAAAGAATAATATTTTATATTATTAAAAGTACATTTGTATTATACAAAACTGGTGAGGTTTATCTACTCATGTATGTTTCAATTATTCTGATACATTACACATGCGGTTAGTCCGTAGTATGAGTGAAGACACAAACAAAATGCAGTTTCTAAAGAGATGGCTGTGCCACCTTTGGAAGGGCGTCGTTGGTTCGCATTGGTTATGTGTACAGGGCGAGGTACTTCGGCTGTCTGACAACAGGCAGCACCGAATTTACTTCTACGCTCGGTCTGGATAATTTCTGTGATATGGTGATGTGGTTATTTTTTGTGAATGTGTCTGAAGATATCCTTTCTCCAGCAGGGGCGTACCGATGAGCCTGTAGAAAGGCGAAATACGTATCTACGTCTCTGGGGAGGGATGTGTTCGGACACGTTCACAAAAAATATTATTAGTGAACCTGTATTTGTGTTCTTCACACCAGATTTTTAATAATAGTTTAAATTATTAAAAATACCTTTGTATTATACACAACTGGTGGGGTTTATCTACTCATGTATGTTTAAATTATTCTGATACCACTTGTTTATTTTTATTTGAATCAAAGATAATAATTTTTTTTTGTTAGTAATATTCTTACAAGTAGCCTTTGGACCTCATCTGACATTCAATGTAAGTGTTGTCCAGAGATCTTTTGTCAGTGACAGCTATCAATTTAAAACACTTTTATTCAAAGTTGTTTATTTTTGTGTTCAATGAGTAAAGTATTATAGTTTACATCAGGCATTAAGTTCTTTAATTTATTTATTTTTAAGAATACTTTAATGAATAATATTTTATTAATTTTTGGAATGAACGTTTATTTTTTTCATCTCGCATTCTATTGTTTTCAATTTTTTTATTAAATTTATTCAAATAAATTTAGCTGTGTAAGTTTTCAATTTTTTTACCGTTACACAAAGGAGCATGTCTATTTATTTATTTCTAAATTTTTATTTTTATCATTCTCTCTAATTCTGGTATTTCAATTAATAAAATTAAAATGCCATTTTACTTTTATTGCATATCTGCTATCATCATTTCTTAATAATAATAATACGAGGGTCACGCTATATATTTTCAGATACTAGAAAACTACAAGTCTTTTTACGAAAATGATTTTATTTATGTTCAAAATAATCACCTCCTGCATCAATGCACTTTTGTAACCGAAGTTAACACAACTGGCTTGAAGCCAGTCATCTTTTGGAATGCTCTCAAGAAATAGATGAATTGCTTCATCTATCTCATTCTCCGTCGTGAAATGTCGACCACGTTAATGTTTCTTTAGGTTAAAGAACAACCAGAAGTCACACATGGCCAAATCAGGCGAATAGGGTGGATGTTCAATGATTTTTACCTTATTTTCACGTAAAATTTCAACTGTCTGCTGTGTCTGTCTGTGACGATGTATTGTCATGACGCAATATTAACCCGCGAATGTTGACTGACTCAAGAACTGCAAGTAAACATTTTGTGGTGTACCAGTTTGCTGTGAGTGTACGTTGATTTTCCAGCTTCATTACTTTTACTAATCGAGTACATTTCCATTGGCATATTTCCAAAGTATTTCTGAAGAAAGTACAACTGATGTTTTAAATTTGGAATTTGTATTAGTTCCTTGCACTCAGAAATACTTCGAGCATCGTCATTTAAACATGTAACGAAATTTTGCAATCTATCGAAATTCTCTGCATAAAAACTAGTAGCTTCCAATCATGTTCCCCATCTAGTTATTACTGGAAAGGGAGGTAGTGACAAAGATGGAATTTTTTCCCTGTAAAGAGCTACTCTTGATTCTGCTTTTCTGAAAACTGTTTTAAGCGGTGTCTCAGATATATTCACAGATTCCGTGGAGAGCATGTGATACACAAGTAATATGCAGCATATTAAGATATGTTTCCTTTAATTGTCTGCCTGTTTTTAACATATATGCAGCACTACCACTGACAAATAAAAGTATTTCTTCTTTGTGCATATTCTCGTAAATGGTTTTAGCTACTGTTTTCGCATCAACTGTATTTATAACTTTTGTCGCCATTGCATTTGCGTTATATGGAATAGTTACATGTAGTACACCGCTACAACCACACAGCGTCCTAATATATCGATAGTTTTGTCGGCACTTATCCATAGGTATAGCAAACGCCAATTAAATTAGCGCGAGGAGGGGTAAGTTCGCGCAGGATTAGAAGTAGTGGGGATATTTGAATTTGGTTTTACATCAAATGTCAGATAATTCTAACCTCTGAGCGTGGATCACGTTATGATCCCTTAGCAGAGACATTATATTCCGTCAACCGTCAATGACAAATGTATTCTGACAATTACTTGAGTAGTGGGGGTGGACATTTTTAAAAACGGCTTCTGCGCACCCCCTCCTCGCGCCAATTGGCGCTTGCTATACTGATTTGAAAGATGGCTTCTAATGCGTTCTACTGCTTTCGTGTAGCACTTAAGAACATAATATTTGCGTAAGGTGGATTGATCAGGAACATTTCGACCAGCATATTTTTGGAGAAATATTTTGAAAGTGGGATTGTTAAATTCTTCGTTGTAACTGTTCTTCGTTATAATTGTCAGATTCCAACGGATCTAATATCAGTGTATGTGTTTGCAATGCTAATTAACGTTTTACAGGCGATTTCTTGGAATTGTTTAACGATATTTTACAGATTTTGCAATAAATTTCGGAATTACAGGCAATGGACATACAATCAGTTTGACCCTTAATCCAACTCGCCATTGTTTCACGATGCCATTCTCGACGTTGTTCCATATCATATCTGAAAAAATAACTTAAGCAATGTTCTAGATCTAAATAAATAAAAATTAAAAATATGCGTAAGTTATTGAAACTTGAAATTCACTGGACACTTAAAGTTAAAAGAATGAAAAAAAGAAACTAACTCACCGTACTTTATTTATCTTACGAAATATAAACTAATGAATAAGTGTTATATCGAAGAAATTGCCTCACAATTCAACGACAAAAAACACATGTGTGGTTAGCCGAATGAATAGTGCTATTCAATAACTGCGTGTCGTACTTAGCGATGTTATAGACTATTCAGATGGTCCATCGTAATTTCGGCTCGATGCGTCCGGTCTCTAATCATCACAGCTATATTATATAGCTATGAAACATGGGTGACAAATAAAATCAGAAAGAAAGGCTAATGAGATGGGAGAGAAGAATTGTCAGAAGAATCCTTGGAGGAAAAAAACGGAAGAGGGTTACAAAAGAAGAACGAAGAAGTATATGGCATCTAACGAGGACCAAAAATAGATGAAATAATAATAGCTGGGAGACTGAGGCGGCTGGGACATCTAGAAAGGATGGCGGATGTTAGGATACCAAAACAAATATGTAGTGTGGAGAGAGCCGGTCGGTAAGAAGAAAAGAAGAAGACCAAGAGAAAGATGGAGGGAAGGAGCGCTAGAAAACCTGAGAGAAAAAACTATGGTAAATTGGAAGATAAAAGCGCAGGATCGAAGATTATGGAAAAGTATTACACACTTCTGGGCCTGAATAGCCTGTTAAGCTACACTATATACAGGCTGTCCTTGAAATACAGAGACAACATATGATAAATGGAAGGATGTAATTATGTAGAATATAAATCTAAAATATTGCGATTCAAGTACGATGCGAACTCCGAAATTAAAATCACCCGGAAAATTGTATTATGTGACGCTTATGAATTCAAAATATTCAGAATGTGTATAAATAATAAATATCTCACTCACACATACGCTATAGCGTATGTTTACGTACGTAACAGCTGGAAAAGATGAAGAAGAACAAAAGTATTATTTTTATTATTGTCGGTCTTTCAGATATCGTCACTAATACTTTTTATAATCGCACAGTGGCGTGACAATTTTTTTTTAAATATCTTTGTCATTTTTTTCTCGTTTATGAGAGAGAATTTCGGGAAAATATTTTATCTCTAATAGTTTTTATAATGGCACAGTGGCGTAACAAATTTTTTTTTAATATGTCATTTTTTTCTCGCTTATGAGAGGGAATTTTTGGGGAAAATATTTTAGATTTATATTCTATATAATTACGTCTTGCCATTTTTCGTACGTTGTCTTTTTATTTCAATGACATTCTGTATATAATATATCATCAAGAAAAACACATAAAAAGATAAAATGAAAATTTCCTATGTTTTTAGCATAATTTTGGCTTCATCTCTTTGTCTTTTTTATTGGATGGACAATTGGATGGATTGGACAATAATTTTGTTAAGAGACTTGACAATATCTATTAATCGATATCTTACAGCAGTAAGAGACTATAACCTATCAGACCATCTAGTGGGATTACGACGTTTCAATCAAATTGATGAACCTGCCATAAATTTGGAATGTAAGACCCAACGATCTATACTATTTCCAAAAAAAGAATATATTTTCTCTAAAATATTAAAGAATGTATCAAACTCCTTAATACCTTTGAGTGCATCACTAATAAATAGGTTCAAGTTATGCGTGACGCAGTGCATATTGCAGTTGGTTCAATATCAATTTTTTTTTTTAACAACAGAGTAAATACCTTCCATAAGATGCGCCCCATAATATCTCTGTACCATGCAATTATGAATATCTAGCCCCATTTCATTTAACCAGTCTGATATTACTGAAGTAATATTTTTGGCACGTTTTAAATTTGTTGGTTCTGGGCCCTTACAACCCTTGGGCTCCCCGCACGGCGGGGACTTGCGCGGACATAGTTACGCCACTGCCTCACCTCCACGATGATGTTTTGATATTACCAGGAACATGTAATTTTCTGATTAAAATTATATTTGACTTACTTTTTCTTTCACTTCTTACAACTTAACAATAAAATCCGCAAACGTACCGTATTATTATAAATCTAATAAATTTGCATTATATGTAAATTCATAAAGTGCTTCAAAGAATATTCACCCATAGCACGCTGTGAGGAAACACCTTAATTGTATAATAAAATTCTTACTCTTATAAAACGACTTGACGTTCTTTAACAATAAGTTAGCCTCTATAGTTTCGTAAGTTAAATTCGCAAAACACACGAAGCATTATATAGACACGTTCTAATTCTCTTACAGTTTACGTAACTGTACACATCGGTGTAAGTATTTACATACCATATACATAGACAGAAATAACGGTAAAAAAATGAGACAACGAGTAGAGAAAAAATTAAACGATTAACAATGAAGCTATTATTATCTTTTTAAACTGTCGTTGTTTAACGTCATTATCTACGCTTGCATTGGAGACAATGAACAGCTTGCGTTTGGCACACTTTCCCATCCCTTCATCGATCTAGCAAGTCGGCTCCGAACAGCTGTATATGTTATGTTATGAACTTATGACAATGCGCTGTGTGATATTGGTGGAAATCAGATCTTGAATTTCTCACCAGGCGTCATATTCACATGTAAGTGCACATGTACTGATTTTAAAATAACTTGAGGATGGATTAAAATTAATAATGCAGGTGAATGTTTTGGTAAAGAATTTAAAAAGAAAATTATGGCAATTATTAGATTTTGTGTCAATTTATCTGCTTTGCTAAAAAAAGAAGCTGTGTATTATTATATTTTTCCTGACCATATAATTCACCTTTTTAGAAAATACAGTACAAAGTATAAAAGGAAATTTATTCCTATCTGAAGAATTTTCTTTAATATACAGTGATGTGCAAATGTGTGGAATCATGTAAATATATGTCAAATTAAAAAGATATTGTAAATATGCTTTCTACATATTACGACGCTAATTTATTCGAATTTTTTATGGACAAAAATTCGCCCTTAACCCTGTAAGGGTCACACCTCCAAATACTTTTAGTAAAATTCCAAAAATTCGTGCACGTGACTTTCAAGCCACTAAGAATGTGCTTGTGTGGTCGGAATATGCAATTTTTACTCGAAAAGTGGAGTTTGATAATGTTGCTCCCAAGCAACGTTGTTACTTAGTGGTAAATTTAGAATGTTTCCCCAAAGCAACAGTAACAATTTGAGGTTCAAATTTTAATACAAGTCAAACGAGAGTTTAGTATTGACAAAAATAATTTTTTGAGGCCTAAAATACGTAAGAAAAACTACAGAAATAAGTAATCATAAAGTTTAATACCTTCACAGTAACAAGACGTAAAAAAACAAATTTATTGCGAATTATGAAAGTCAAAAAAACAATTCTTGGCCGGTGTAAAACAAAGTCTCATGTCACATTTTTGACACAGAATTGTAGTGTAACCGTTCTTACAAAATCGACATCGTCCTTTTGAACCATACATAGGCCAGTGCCCCACGTTGTCCTTCCTAGTGGCATCATTTGGTCGACTTTTCGTAGGATTTACAATTTGTTCGACAGTTTCGTTCAGTGAGGGGCGCCCAATTTTTTTAATTTTTCCAGTTTGGCGAAGAGATTCCGATATGTTCATCTTAAATTTTTTTGTGTAAAACAAAGTCTCATGTCACATTTTTGACACAGAATTGTAGTGTAACCGTTCTTACAAAATCGACATCGTCCTTTTGAACCATACATAGGTCAGTGCCCCACGTTGTCCTTCCTAGTGGCATCATTTGGTCGACTTTTCGTAGGATTTACAATTTGTTCGACAGTTTCGTTCAGTGAGGGGCGCCCAATTTTTTTAATTTTTCCAGTTTGGCGAAGAGATTCCGATATGTCCATTGTCCATCTTAAATTTTTTTAAAGGCATTGATTTGACGTTTAGCTCAGCACAATCATGTTTATACACTAGCCAGGCGTTAACAACACACATATCTAGTAAATATGTAAATAAAGAATAGTACCATCTTCTAGCCCTACTGGGACTGCGATATAATCCTAATAGAGAATTGGCTTTATCCACACCTCCCATATGTCTGTTATATTGTTTAATTATGGAAGGACAAGGCACATCAGTTTTTTGTTTAGTAAGCTTGTCGTATCTTTTTATGTGAGTAACAGGTTCGATTCCACAGTGAGTACTCTCTAATAACACACATTTGTTATCATGCCATTTTACAAGAATTATCCCCTTGTTAGAGTCGGACTTAAAGACATAGGAACCTCTTGGTCGTCTTTGCATAATTTTGTCAGCTTCCAATGGACAACCAGCAATTCTGTCTGCTCTAAATGTTCCTAAACTGTGAATTCCGAAATTATTTTTTAAATATGGAAGCAATTGTAGGCTGCTAAAATAATTGTAAAAAAATACCACCGCATTTTCAGGATCTGGAAGGGTTTTACAAAGTGCAACAACAATACCTGGACCGACACCTAACTCCTTTTCTGAACTTGTCAGTTCATTCGAGCTACCTAATAACTGTTCAAATGTAAATGCACCCTGATAAGCTATAAAATCGGTTATAATACCAGAAACCGTTGCTTTTACAAATAATTTGAAACCCCATTTGTGTGGCTTATTTTTAATATATTGCCTGAGATTTCCTGCAAAAGTACCTTTATAAGGTACCATAGTTTCGTCTACAGAATACTGGTTGCCAATATGAAACTTCTGACAATTTTTTCTAATTTTTTTAAAACGGTCTTTAGTGTTTGGGGTTAGTGTAGAATTATCAGCAAAATGCACATATCTTCTGATTTTCATAAAACGTCGCAGAGGCATTATGTTAGCTATTTTGTCAATTCGACTATTTCTAGCCCAATAATCACTTATAGAAGGCAACTTTATAATGCTCATTGTTAGAATTATCGAAATAAAATCAGTAAATTCTGCATTGGTTATGTTGAGAGAGGAACCTGTTTTTTCGGTACTATAAATATTTGTTTGATACACCGTATCACTCATTATATCCAAAGAGAAAAACTTTGAGAAATATTCCAGAGATGTTGAAGCTTCAGTTATTTGAGATGGAGATAGGTCAGGAACATAATTTGTAGGTATGTCTTCTTCTGACCACGTGTACGTTACGATAGGCTTCTTTCCTTTTTTCTTTTTCTTCGACTGTGGCTCTTCCAAAGTAATTTCGTCCTGATGCTCTTCTTCTCGTTCATTATCAGATTCTTCAATTACAACTTCGATATTTCTGCTTTTTGCTATTGGACTTTCATCATGTTCATCGTCTGAATCTTCTGCTAGATATTCTTAATTTTTTTTATTTTCAAGCTCCTCGTCATCAGATACAGATTCTGTGTCTGATAGATCTGGCCTAACAGGAACTACGTAACTCTTTCTTCCATAAAATGTAAGAGAAGGTATTTCCATTTTTCTAAAAAAAACAAATTACAATTTGTCATAACCATTACCACTAAATGACGACGTTGACTCTAAGCAACATACTTTTCAGATGAACTTTGTGCCAAATCTACTTGACAAAATAAAGAACTACTCCTTTTAGGTAATAGATAAACATTTTCTAAAGGTATTCTAAAAATATCATAGTAAAATATTTGTTTTTACTCACCGATTTGTTTATATTTAACTGTAACTGTCACAACAACAACACTGACGTTGAAATCTCACAATATGAAATGCTTCTACCAAGCTCAAACATTTTAATACAGATGGCGCCCATAAAGTACAAGTAGAAAAACGGTTGTTGCTTGTATTCCACACTGTCCTATTGCTATAGATTATGAGTTATACGAACATTCTGGTGTTTGAAGTCAACGTTGCTTGAGAGCAACAACTGCACTTACAGGGTTAAGTAGGATTCGAACCCATGTGCATGGTTTGCCGGACCATCGCTCAAACCACTAAGCTATCAAAGGCAGTGATTTCGAATCATTGTGGAGATGCCTTAGTTACATCAAGGAACAGACTTTAAAAGCTTAGTGGTTGGAGCGAAGGTCCGGTAAACCATACACGTAGGTTCAAATCCTACTTCAGGGTTATTTTCTTTTCCATAAAAAAATTCGAATAAATTAGCGTCGTAATATGTAAAAAGCATATTTACATTTACGTTACTTTGCGAAAAATGCGACAAATATAAAAAGATATTGTAATAAATTTTTAGACACGAAAATTAGGGATAAAGAGCTATTATTTCAAGTATTTTTAAATATAAAGATGTTCAAAAAAACTGTAACGTACTAAAGTTATACTTTTTTAATTGATTTTTTTTAGATCTTGGGATTTTCCTCGATAACACGATGTCAACTGACTATAACACTTGTGGTCTAAAGTATTTTTTATTTATTAATTCGTAAGGAAGAGAAAATAAACTGGTCATACAAATAAAGTTAAACTTAATTTACAAGATTTTCAAAATGGGCACCACCTACTTCCTGAGAGTAAGCCAATTTGTCTGTAAATTCTCTTGTAACCCTAGCTATGCTGTCTGGTGAAATGCTTCGTATCTCTCCATTAATTCTTTCAGCCAAATTTCTAGGTCGGGTAAGATTTAGAGAGCCCCCACAAGAAGTAATATCTAAATTCAATTTCGCCTCTCCTTACAATCCATCTGTAGGCAAAAGTTCGATCTAATCGATCACGAACGATAACTGAATAGTGAGAGGGGGTATCCCACCGAAACCAGATATTTTGTGGAAGTTGGCCATTCTCCTCCGATGCAGGAATTATCTGGTTATTTAAAAGTTCTAATTATCTTTTATCATTTAAAGTTTCTTCTATAAAAAGACCCTATTATTCTGTTTCTACAAATACCAACCCAAATGTTAGATTTCTAGAGTGTTATGTATGCGCCTCTTGTATCCAGTGAGGATTATTCTGTGCTCACGGTTACAAATCTCCATCATTGATTCACAAAACTCTTGCCCTCTGTCTAAATCATCATCAGAGAGTTCCTGATTTTTAGATCCTCTTTCTCTTAATCACAAAAAAGTACGTGTTTTATAAGGCGTCGGTGAAAAAATTCTATCCTTCAATAAATTTTGTGTTTCCAAAGTTACGAATTTTTATAAATTTTTATGATTTTAAATTGGAAATATCTATAGTTTAATTGATTGATTCTAGTAAGTATTTTTAGTTAAATTTTTCTAATATTATGCTTTTGGTCATTTATGTTTTTTAATGCTAATTTTCTTTTTAAAAATACATTTATATAGCAACTATGTTAACGTATTCACAGTTTAAATAATGGTCAGCCAAAAGTATTTGTATAAGGTTACTCAAAGTATTTGTACATTTTTACGAATAATCAGAATTAGTTATAAAATTATTATTTATTCACGGTATTTAATGTAAAGGAATGCAAAATTTATTTTATAAAATAAACATATGAAGTAATAAATTTTCAATCAAACAACTAAATAACTGATTTAGATATTACAATATATTGGTATATAAATGATTAAATATTTAACATTTCTATTGAAGCATTATGTAACGCAGTGAATTTTATGCTAATTCCTGCCTATATTTTATTTATTAGAGCCTGTAAATGTGACTCGCTACAATTATTATATATATATATATATATATATATATATATATATATTTTTATATATATATATATATATATATATTTTTATATATATATATATATATATATATAATAACTTCGTGACCTTGGTATGATATGGTAAACCTAATCAGTAGGCGATTAAAGGTCTGTATATTACTTCAAAATATATGTATTTAAAAAACTCTACATGTTTCGGCTGTATATCCTGTCATTCATATTTTGTATTCTCTTGAAAAAGGCGTATACAGCCGAAACATGTAGAGTTTTTTAAATACATATATTTTGAAGTAATATACAGACCTTTAATCGCCTACTGATTAGGTTTACTATATATATATATATATATATATATATATATATATATATATATATATGGTAAACTTAATAAGTCGGCGATTAAAGGTCTGGTTTATTACTTCAAAGTATATATATTTAAAACAACCCTACATGTTTCGGCAATGATGCCTTTGTCAAGGATATAAAAAATATAAAATATAAATTTATATTTTTTATATCCTTGACAAAGGCATCATTGCCGAAACATGTAGGGTTGTTTTAAATATATATACTTTGAAGTAATAAACCAGACCTTTAATCGCCGACTTATTAAGTTTACCATATCATACCAAGGTCACGAAAATATTATATATATATATTGATTTCTAAGTATTATCGACCGTACTATACTAATGTATCACTAATTCATTGGATAAGCGTTCTGTCAACTAAAAAAAACTCATTTATTTTAAATATATAAAAATTAGGATTGAACGTCACTCAACATAAACAAATAGAATCAGTCTATCTTTAACTTCTCCTGAAGAAGTAACCGATGATTACGAAATATAGAGGTTGAAATATATGACCTTTTTTTGACCTTATATTTAAATTTTTGCGGAGTTTTTTTTGGCGTTTTGTAAGTCAAGCATAAAACAATGGGTTGTTTGAAGCTGTCTTTATTTTTCATACATGTTTCAGATATGTTCCTTTATCAATGAACAAAAATTTTTTTTCTGTTTATTTGGTTGGCAAGTTTTTTCCTTGTTGAGCGCAACTGAAAGATCTTCCTCTTGTTTTCATTTCCATGGACGTGTTGTATTATTTGTTTGAATGTCTCTATCCAACGAAACATAAATATATATATATATATATATATATATATATATATATATATATATATATATGAACTTCATGTGTATGAGAATTAATAATTATTAAATCTTATTTTACATGCGATTGTCGCTATAATTTGTTGCATTTAATTCTACAATTCGGCAAATCACTTTTGCCCTAGATTGTAGACGCAACAAGCCGCGACATCAACTGTACAAGTTGTCAGTACAAATGAAAAATTTTGTGAAAAACTTATCTGCGCGGAATGTGCATATATCGATATTTCACTGTTTTTTACAGATCATCAGTGCACCTTACCGAAGACAGACATGCTATTCACTTCTATACTACGTGTATATATACGAACTGTAATGAACTTCATGTGTATGAGAATTAATAATTATTAAATCTCATTTTACATGCGATTGTCGCTATAATTTGTTGCATTTAATTCTACAATTCGGCAAATCACAAGGGCAAAAGTGATTTGCCGAATTGTAGAATTAAATGCAACAAATTATAGCGACAATCGCATGTAAAATGAGATTTAATAATTATTAATTCTCATACACATGAAGTTCATTACAGTTCGTATATATACACGTAGTATAGAAGTGAATAGCATGTCTGTCTTCGGTAAGGTGCACTGATGATCTGTAAAAAACAGTGAAATATCGATATATGCACATTCCGCGCAGATAAGTTTTTCACAAAATTTTTCATTTGTACTGACAACTTGTACAGTTGATGTCGCGGCTTGTTGCGTCTACAATCTAGGGCAAAAGTGATTTGCCGAATTGTAGAATTAAATGCAACAAATTATAGCGACAATCGCATGTAAAATGAGATTTAATAATTATTAATTCTCATACACATGAAGTTCATTACAGTTCGCATATATACACGTAGTATAGAAGTGAATATCATGTCTGTCTTCGGTAAGGTGCACTGATGATCTGTAAAAAACAGTGAAATATCGATATATGCACATTCCGCGCGGATAAGTTTTTCACAAAATTTTTCATATATATATATATATATATATATATATATATATATATATATATATAGTGATTTTAAAGGTGGCTTTATCTAAAGGACGGTTTTAGTTAGAGGGACTTTATTAGTGCAATTATGAAACTAGCTCTTAATTTCGATAGGGGTATACAGACGATTATCGCTTAAATGTGCCGTATCTTAGCTTCTGGTGAATAAAATATCATGAAATTTTTACAGATTGTTAATTTCCTTTCAATAGAGTAATTCGACCTTTCGGAATAGAAGTATTATAATTAATAAACGTAATATTTAATATTAATATAAAAATTTTATAATATTTTAAAATAGTTTAGTTTATTTTACCTTTCACTTTGTGGAATTTAATACTTCTATCAAATAATATTTTATCGTTCTATTAGAATTCCCAAGGCCAATGATATACAATTATAGGTGGACGGAAATATATGAACGGTAGTGTAAGAGACTATTCCTGTCGCAAAATACACAAATTAATATAATGGATATGGCTATAACAGACTGTGTGACCCCGCGTTGGTCTTATATTTTTATTCAGAAAGTCGCCTGGGATTCGTGTGGAATCCCACGCAACACGATTTTATATACGTTCTGAGTTTTTCACCTTGTGTTATAACATTGCGCCCAATTTTTCACGTAAAGACATAAATGCCAAAACGTGTAACAGCATGTTAGAACGCCAATAAATCTTTTCATATGTATGTGTGAACGCAGAAGTTTCTTCCTTTTTTTTCCATAAATTGAGGAATCGTCTGTAAAAGTCATAACAAAATATATGGGAAAGCACTTTTTTCAATTATATATGTACATATGACTTCCACTTTCACATAAATTTGAATTTGTTGAATGGCAATTGGTAAATATGGGGATACGATAAGGAAAAAAAGTAAAAAGAAATTGAATTTTTGACTAATGTATCATATACATACAAACACAAACAGTTTCAGTAGATTATGATCTACTCATGATGTTTCATTTTCTGCAAAACTTCCTCAACGCTAGTTGTAAATTTACTACTTCGTTTTACAGTCCTGTCCTGTCTCCAGCTAGTGAGATACTAAAGAGTTTATACTTCAATTCCTCCTGAATTTTTGTTTTTGCAAAAGTTATTCGAATATTTCGAAGTGCAAAAAAAAATCCATCAACCATAAACCTTATACGTTTGAAAGCGGCAAGGCGTATTATCTTGTCTGAACTGCTACAGTGCTCTTTAAAGGATCATACAGGCTGGCCCAAAATGACCGAAGGGGTTTTAATTCCTTATAACTTTTTTATATATTTTTTTTGATTTGTTTTCAGTATTTTGTAAAGAAGACTTGGGGAATTTAAAATGGAACAGTACACAATTGAACAACGTGCCAAAATCGTTGAACTTTATTTCTCAAATCAACGATCCATTGTTTTGACTCAGCGTGCATATCGTCGTTATTTTAATGTGCGGGTTGGACCTTCAGAGTCAACAATAAACCGTCTGATTGCAAATTTTCGAGAACAAGGGGCAGTGAGGAACCTTCCTGGTGCCGGCAGACGACGAACGGTGCTTACGGCTGACAATATTGAACGGGTACAGGAGAGTATTCGGGAAGATGGAGAAACATCAACTAGGAGACGTTCGACAAAACTTGGCCTCTCAAGAGGGTCGCTGCAGAGAATTTTGCATACAATAAGAATGTTTCCATACAAAATTCAGCTTGTCCAACAATTGAAACCGACAGATTACCAGCAACGACTTGATTATGCAGTTTATTTTCGTCAAAAAGCAGAAGAAAATCATGATTTTATTCATAATTTAATTATGAGCGACGAAGCCCATTTCCAATTAAATGGGTTCGTTAATAGGCAAAACTGCAGGATATGGGCTACGGAAAATCCAAGAGTAGTTCAACAGCGAGAATTACACCCACTTAAGTGTACCGTTTGGTGCGGTGGCTCTTTTACGCGACATTTTTGGTGAACGAATTATTTCCCGTACAAGCGATTTTAATTGGCCTCCGCGTTCACCGGATTCAACCGCTTCAGACTGTTTCCTTTGGGATTATTTGAAAGGAAAAGTCTATATTAATAAGCCTCGAACCATACAGCAATTAAAAAATAATATACGCGACAAAATCAACAACATAACACCTGAAGTTTTGCGAAAGGTTATGGAAAATGTTTTGGAAAGAGCACGAATATGCGAAGCAGAAAATGGCCACCACTTGCGAGATATTTTTCATAATTAAATTAAAAATATTCTCCATTAATATACTGTATGTAAAATTTAAAAAAAATTAATAATTATGTCTTAAATAAGAAGTTATAATGAACTCAAACCCCTTCGGTCATTTTGGGCCACCCTGTACTTTCATAAAGAAAACTAATCTTCTAAAATACCCTAATTCTTATACAAGATTTCCCCATAATGATGTGCCAGTGTATATTCTATATCAGAGCTTTGTAAAGGATTCTGATAAAAACGTTAAAAAATGTTTTTCTGTACAATTAGAACACTTAGGAGGTTACTAAATAGCATGGCTTTCCAAGTTAGACTTAGAGTTAGTAACTCGCGCAGCTACGAAATTCTATCACAAAATCCACAAGAAATTAGATATAATTTTCTGTAGTAAAAGTAATACAGAAAAGTTTCTTGCCATTTTATCTCGAGCCTAAATAAAAACTTAGCCTATTCTCCAATTTCAAATATACTTTGCAAGCTACACCGTGAGTATTTAAAAAAATTAAATTATTATGAGTCATTATGCAATAACCATTTGAAAACTTCAATCTGAATCCAATAGTCAATATAGGATTTAAACCAATAGGTACAAAATTTTGCTGGAATTTCTAACATATGCCACTTTCAGATAAACTACATAGTACACGTTGCAAAACAAAGCCAGTAATATTGAAAAAAAATGTTAAAGACGATGCTGACGTATAACAAATACTATAGATAAATCAACACTTCATCATTATCTTGTAACCGATAATGAAGTGTTGATTTATCTATAGTATTTGTTATACGTCCCTTTCGACCCTTGTATACTTTAGTATCTGCTAGATTTAATTATTACTTTATCGTACCACTTGAATTGCTTGAATTTAAATTACCTAATTCTGCATTTTGGGTATTAGTTATTTTTGTATAACTATGTATATATAATAAGGTTGTTTGTATGAATATGTAACACATTTATTAGATCTTTTAAGAACGGATTTTTGCATTGTTTAGTTAAGGGTTAATTTATTTCCATGAATCGATTAGCGTTGGTTATCTGTAAAATTGGTAATTAAAACGGAGGCAGATTACTGTCTTCTACCTTTACCAGTGCTTAAAATCGTAATATTGTACGGGTTTCCTAGTTAAATAAATATTTTCCCTGTGCTTTGAGTGTTGTCTACACTTTTTAAATGATATGCTTTTGACATTTATAGTACATGCGCCGTACATGCGATTTAGATTCATAGACACATAGAATTTGCATATCTGTGCGTTCAGTTATAGAATTTATGCAAGTCATCGAAGTTATATTTTTAAATTGTAATTGAACAATGCAGTTTTAATGTAAAATTATTAATTATATTTGGTCCTTATTAAATACCATTTCCCCCCGGGTTATAACTTCCTTTGGGTTATTTCGAATAGTTATTTGAATTTCGTTATAGAATTTAGTATTTGCAGCTGAGATAAAACGACATCTATACGTAATTAGTAATACTATTGCTTGGAATTATTGAGCGGTAATTTGGCCTTTTAATTGATTAAATTAAAATAAATTTTCAACACTGTTAGCTTTGGTTTTATATTAGTTATCGATTCAATTGTTTATTCTAATTAAATTGAGGTATTTAAAACTTTTCTTCCAAATATATTTTTTGCCGTATGACGTATTTGTCGTCTATAAAAAGCGCGTACAAGACATTCTCGCTCTCATTAATCTTTCGTTCAGGTATTTGTGGTTAAGTCTTCATTCCAGGGATGTGAAGTATCTAACTGGTCGAATTTTAATTAAAACATGGTATGTGTTCGCTTATAGCGGGTGTTAAATTCTACTGGGCATTGCAAACCAACGTTGAAGTTGTTCTAAGGTTGGTTTGCATCGTGATGACACGGATTTAAATGGATACATTCTTCGACCACGTGGGAAGTCTTTAACTTTGTAGGAATTAAAAATTCATTGAACGAGGTGAGTCCATAACTAAGAATTATAGAAAATTTTCTTGATTCATGTCACGGTGGTAATCCATGCTTTTACTATTTGTTGCAAAGACTAATTCTGCTCCAGGAACGAAACTATTATTGCTACCAGTATGTACAACTATGTATCTACAGAACAAAAGTCAATGATATATTGCCCGTGTCAATACTTTATAAATAATTAATACCTTTTGTCACCTACTTTTACACATTTAATATTTTGATCTTGATATTATTTTGACAGCCTCTATCTTGAAAAACCCAGGTTTCATAAAAAAACCAACTGGAACGTATTTTCTTTTTAAACGCATTTATTGTTGCAAAAACGTTATTCTTTTCAAAGCAATGTGAGGCAATTCCATTAATTCTCATTTAGGGTCGTCTTTCTTAAAATGGAAGCCAATATTTTGCAATATTTTCCACCAAGAAGCAGTGAATATTTTTCGTTCTCTAAGAACACCGTTCGATGTACCCAATTTAATATGTTGTTTTACGATTCTGGTAGACTACGTACACAGCAAAATGTTGTTGAACACGTAGAAAACCTTGTTGGAGAAAACCTACATACGTCAGTTCGTCGTTTATCAGTTGAAACGAACGTATCTTCTAAAACTGTTTATAGAATTTTACATATGTATCCATACAAAGTATCGATTGTTTAACAGATCCTATCTAGAGATCACGCTAGTAGGCTTAATTATTGCAACTTCTTTCAAGAAAATTTAAATAATGACGAAATTCTTGATTTAAGTTTTTTTACTGGTGAAGCATGGTTTCATTTAAGCGGGTTTGTAAATAAAATTACCGAACATGGTAAACAATCCAAACATTTACATCCATCATGTTAAAGTTGGAGTATGGTTAGCTGTATCTCGTCGTAGCAAAATAAGACTAATATTTAGTCTCAATATCATTAATAGCCAACTATACCGAGAAAAGTTATTAACACCGTTTTTAACTCAAGTGCAACGAGACGAATTCAATGGGGGTTATTTCCAGCAAGAAGGGACAGCTCATGAAAATTTTGCGCTTTTAGAATATTATTTCCCTCGTCGAGTTATAAGTAGAGGTATTTGGCCAGCAAGGTCGCCAGAGCTTACTTCGTTAGATTTTTCTATTTTCGGATTGCTAAAAAATATCTAAGACAATAATGAATAATACAATTAAATGTAATGAAATAATACTAAATGTATGGCAGAATATTTTTATTATATATATATATATATATATATATATATGTATATACATATATATATATATATATATATATATATATATATATATAATATATATAATTATTTTATTACACATAAAGTTTAGTACAATAATTGCACTTTTCAAAGCATAAACCCATGTTTAAGAGCATAATTTAATAGTTTATCTTGCGTATTTGGATGTATTTTCTTTAACTTTTTTAGTACATATTTTCCAAACTCTAGTTATAACCACAACGAATGCTTATTTTGACGACCTTCCGAAAGGTTACTCTTTAGACGATCAAAAAAAAAGTCGCTTGGCTAAATGTATAGCATTGGGAGGGAATTAGGTTGAAGAATAAAATATAATTTCTACCCTAAAATGAATATTTCATTGAATAGTCACTCTCGATTCTAATCACCCTCGTATATTCAAGATAACATTTATTATACAAATAATAACGCGCAATTGTATAATACTATCGATGCAATAAATTTGTCTCAGTGTATGGTTGAAATTTTAAGAGTTCATTTAATAGCATCCCTTTCCAAAAATAAGGCGTTCCCATAATTTATAGTGTTGCCATTGTCTTACGTTTATTAGCAAACACTTACGTCAGTAACTGTTCCATTATATGAAACTACAAACATTCACATTGGAAGGTTTTGTTCTGCAATCGATATTATTCTAAGGAAACGCGTAATAAATTACGAAGTTAGTCAATCCAACCCGTGTACCTCCTCCGATGTTGTCTTCTTATGGACCGGTCGTACAGCTTCGTGAATTTGCGTTTATGTCTATTGTTGTAAGTTTATTGCATAGATTTAGCATTAATTTACGAACTTTTACTTTCGTCTGGGCGCTAGGTGTATGTAGATAATGCACATGTACTTACGTACCTGAACATAACTGAATGCTACATGTTCGTGTTTCATTCGTTATGTATTCCATTTGAATGAGAAAGTTATATCGCGATATATAAAATAAGTCGTCAATGTTTGATTAAACTCCAATATTATTATTATATACAAAGTATTCCACTAAATCGAGAACAAACTTTCACATATGATAACCAATTTGTTTCTACAACAATCAAAAAAGCATTTGTGGACTTTCTACTTATTTACTATACAGAAGTGAAACATAAAAACAGAAATCAATGTTATTCTACGATATATACGTGGGTGATAATTTAGATGAATGAGGAAGGAAAATGCAGTCTTCAATGACCTTGACACACTTGATTCATCAGTGCCTACTTTTATTATACAAGGGGGTACCAAAAAAATTTCCGAAAATGGACACTAGATGGCACTGGCCGTATATTTAAATATGATTGTCTTAAATTTTGACATTTAGTATGATAAACGCGATTGACAGAAAAATAATCGGCTGTGTAGTTTTGTATTAATAACTAGAGAACGGACACGCTTACCACCCAGTGCAGTACTGGCGAAAGGCTGTATTTCTAAAATATTTAATTTTATTTATATAATTGGAAAACGAACGGGTGGTGATCTATAAAATTACGAAATACATATTTATTTGTTGAAAAGTTGTATTTATACAGTTTTTAATTTTATTTATATAATTGGAAAACAAACGGGTGGTGATCTATAAAATTACGAAATACATATGTATTTGTTGAAAAGTTGTATTTTTAAAGTTTTTAATTTTATTTCTATAATTGGAACATTTTTATTTGTTCATTTTGTCGTTCAAGTTGAGTAAAGGAGTATTAATATTGACTAGCAATAGTTTCTCAAGGTTTTCTTCTGTCAATTTTGCTCTGTTTGAATTAAGTACATCCTTATAAATAGAAAACGTCCTTTCTACATCGCAACTGGTTATAGGTGCATACTGGAAATATTCTTTTATTTCTTCATATTTAGCCGTTAGATTTTGTGGAATTGTCTCCATACATAATTGCTGCAATGTAATTAAATCTGGATTTCTATTAAGAATTGCTTCAAACTTTTGCCGAAGGCCACATCCGAAGTCACTTGGAATACTTTTCAAATTTAGTTAACAGCCACATCTAATGTGGTTAATCCGTCATTTAATTTGAGATTTCGATTTTCAAAATAAGTGATTAGTTTTGGCAATTTTCCAAAATGTTCGTGAAGAAAGTACAACTGATTTTTTAAATTTGGGATTTGTGTGAGCTCCTTGCACTCACCAATACTTCTAGCATCCTCCTTTAGCAGTGTTACGAAATGTTTTAGACTATCGAAATTCTCAGCATAATAACTAGTAGCTTCCAGCCATGTTCCCCATCTAGTTATTACTGGAGTGGGAGGCAGTGACAGAGATGGAAATTTTTCCCTGAAAAGAGCTACTCTCAATGGTGCTTTTCTTAAAACTTTTTTAAAAGCTGATACAAGTCTATCAACTTCCGGAAAAGTGTCTCTGATATATTCACAGATTCTGTGGAGAGCATGTGTTACACAAGTAATATGCAGCATATTAGGATATGTTTTCTTTCATGTTTCAATAGTCTGCCTGTTTTTAACTTATACGCAGCACTATCACTGACAAATAAAAGTATTTTTTCTTTGTACGTGGCGTCCGAATGAAGCATTTTTTGCATATTCTCCTTAATGGTTTCAGCAACTGCTTCCGCATCAACTCTATTTATAACACTTGTTGCTATTACATATGAGTTATAGGGAATAGTTGGATGTAGTACACCAGCTACAGCATTTACCACACAGCGTCCTAACATATCCACCGTTTCGTCGGCGCTTATCCATATGTATTGATTTAAAAGATGGCTTCTAATGCGTTCTACTGTTCTCGTATAGCACCTAGAAACATAATATTTGCGTAAAGTTGATTCATCAGGAACATTTCGACCAGTATATTTTTTCAGAAATATTTTTAAAGTGGGATTGCTAAATTTATTTAATGGAATATTAGCCGCTATAAAAGTTTTACAGAGTTCAGATGTGTTTGCGATCCTAAGTGACTAATTTTTGACGATATTTTACGGATTTTGTAATAAATTTCGGAATCACTGACAATGGACATACAATCAGTATGACCGTCAATCCAACTCGCCATTGTTTTACGATGCCGTTCTCGACATTCCTCCATATCATGTCTGAAAAAGTAACTTAAACAATGCTCTAGATCTAAATAAATGAAAACTAAAAATGTGTGCGTAAGTTATTGAAACTGAACGAAATTCAATGCACACTCTTACGTCGAAATAATTGGTAGAAATAGATTCAATCAAAGGATATTAAACAGGATCTATCACAAAAATTACGATGTAATTAACAGTTAAAACTATGAAAACAAGAAACTTACTCACAGCACTTTATTTATCTTACGAAATATAAACTAATAAATAAAATACATTATAAAAACCCCGCTTCTATCTACGCTCATGAAAACACTTTAAAAAGCACTATATTCTCGGAATACAATAGCTGGCTTGTCCATTGTTATCGCGGCGAGACCAGGTGTCCGAGTAAGTCAAACAAATACTTCATTGAATTACGCCGGGATGTACTGAGCGACGTTATACACAATTCCAATTGCCGATTGTGTTTTATGGAAATTGCGTCCGTTCTCTATAATAACGCTTCAAAGAAATCAATTTAATGAAAAAATGGACAATTCTCGTGAACATGTTCGTGCGATGATTTTTTACGATTTTAAATGTGGCTTAACTCAACAACAATGCATCGATCGACTTCATTCTTCCCTTTAGTGATGAAGCACCGTTCAAAACCACAATTTGTGACTAGTTTACAGAATTTAAGCGTAGACGTACTAGTGTCAGTGACGAATTTGTTGAAGGTCGTTCATCAACTGCTGTTGTGCCGGCAAACATCAATGCTGAGCGCTAAATTATTGAAGCGGATCGACATGTGACATATCGAGAGATAGAGGCATCCTTGGGTATTGGTAAAAATCAAATACAAACGATTTTACATGAGTGTTTAGTAGTGAAGAAACTTGGATCTTTGGATTCCATACAATTTAATCAAATCTCAAAAAATGGCTCGTTTGAGTTGGTGCAAAAAAATGCTGGAATAATTAAATCGTGATGCTTCGGCCGACTTATACAGACAGTATCGTAATAGGTGAAGAAACCTGGACATATTCACACGAACCAGAGACATAACAATCGACTGTTTGGGTGTTCCAAATTGAACCAGAACCAAAAAAAGTTGTTCGGTTCGAAGTGCTTCCAAAAAATGATTGCTTTTTTCTTCCGTAAAACTGGACCTATTGCTACCGTTACTCCTGAGGATTGAAAAACAGTAAAATTGGTATACAACAATTTGTTTGCCTGAAATAAGGACACCTTTCTAGCCTCCACTGCCAGCTGCTAAACATAGGTTCATTAAGGGTAAATCTACTGCTACCAATTTGTCCACATTTGTTAATTATGTGTCAGAACGTCTTGATGTTCGTATTCAAGTAGAATTGATCTACGTGTCCAGGAAACTATGCAACAAAGGGAAATTTTTTTATGGTCTATTTCTCAGGAAATTTTATTCTTTATAAAAGTTTTTGCTTTACTTAAAACCCATTCACCCGTTAAAACAAATGATATATCGCTTTAAATAATAAAAATATTCTTTAATAACTAAAATACCTACAGGCATGAAACATCCCAATAAAAATATTAGGTGGTCTACGGTATCCCCGAATTTTGCGACAATTTAAACAAACAGGCTCTTTGGAATTTAATTTTAAAAAGGAACATGACCGACCAGTAAGAAATTTAGATAATTCTTTAAATGTTTTACAAAGTGTAATTGAGAATCCTAAATTATCTGAGAAAATGTGCAACTAACTTAGCATTACATAAATCATCAGTACCTAATATATTAAAAACATACAAGTTTACTCCATTTAAACCAAGATATGTCCAAACGTTGCAAGAACGGGATTATGACAAACCTTTAGAGTTTTCCTTCATGATACAAGGTGAAATAGAAACGGACATAATATTTCCCAAAGAAATATTATTTACCGATGAAGCGACAATTACCACAAATGAAGTAGTTTGTTCGCAAAACTGTCGATGGTGGTCTCAAGAAACTCCCCATTAAATGGAGTGTAAAAACCAATATTCACGAAAGATAAATGTTTGATGCGGAATTTTGAAGAGAAGAGTGGTCGGACCGTTTTTTTTCCAGCAAACTCTAAATGCTGAAAGGTATTTAGCATTTCTGACAGATGGATTTGACAAATTACCCTTACAAACAAGACGTTCTTTGTGGTTTATTCAGGCTGGTGCACCTGCACATAGTTCTCGTCGAGTCGTGCTGTATTTAAAAAAAATAATTTCAAGAAAAATGGATGGGAAGATATTCAACATTTCCATGGCCTTCACGCTCGCCGGATTTAAATCCTTTGGATTATTTTTATGGGGTTCGTTGAAAAATCAGGTGTATTCAGATAGGCCATTTGATAACCAAGAAGATTTGCAGAACAGGATTAGCGAAGCGGTAACGCATGGGCAATAATCCCAATTTCCCTGCAAAATGCCGTCAGAAACTTAAATAGACAAATTTATGTATTGAGCGAGAGGGGCATCATATCGAGTGATGTTTGTTTAAAACATAAAAATAACATTTGTTGTATTTTCAAGTTATCAAAGAATATCTTCAATATTTAAAGCGATAGGTCATTTGTTTTAACGGGTAAATGGGTTTTAAGTAAAGCAAAAACTTTTATAAAGATAAAATTTCCTGAAAAATAGACCATAAAAAAGATATCCCTTTGTTGCATACTTTCCTGGACACGTTGTATACTGATTGTTCTAAGGCCTTTCATCAACTTCCACATCCTATAATACTTGGAAATGGCGGATGATCTTATCGATTTACTCCATTCATATTTAACAGAAATAATTATGTTGAATACAGAGGTGGAAGGGCTCGAAAGGACTCTACACCATAAGGAAATTGCACTTGTAGTTTTCTTAGGCATAGAAGGAGCTTTTGATAATACCTCAACGTCTTCCATTATTAGATCTTTAAGAGATCGAAAAATAAAGAGCACCACATGCAATTGGATCCATAACATGCTGCGTAGCAGAGTAGTTCATGCCCAAATGCAAAATAAACGATCTCCATGAGGACAACAAAAGGCTGTCCTCAAGGAGGAGTATTATCACTGCTACTATAGAGTCTAATAGTGGATAATCTCGTCAGAACATTAAATGACTAGGAAATATTGACGTAGGAATTCGCCGATAACATTGTCATTGCATCCCAAGGGAAATTCCCGTGGACAACGGCGAGTATCATGCGAAATGCTCTGCGAATTGTGGAGAGATGGTGGTTTGAGGAGTGATTAACTGTCGAAAAACCAAGATGGTAGCTTTTACTAACATGAGAAAACTAAATGATCTGGGTAGCGTAAGGGTGTTCGGAGAAGAGCTAGAACTAACCAATGAAGTGAAGTATCTAGCCATATCACTTAATGCGAAACTGAATTAGAGCAGGCACCTAGTCAACGTCGTGGACAGGGCGACTCAGTTCTTTTGGAGATGCAAAAGAGCTGTTGGTTGTACACAGTAGTACTAAGACCAACGATTATCTACGGGGGTAGTTGCCTAGTGGAGGATGAAACTGACATCGTCGGTGGGACTGCTTACGACTCTTCAGCGACAGGCTCTGTTGCTATGAATACCACGGGAACCGCTTCCGTGGAGGCCACCATCGGTCTTACTCCACCGAAACTATTTGTGAAAGCGGATACCATGGCTACAATCCGGCTGAAGGCCAATGACATATGGCGTCCTAATAAGGTTGGTGGGGGACATACAGATATCACAGGAACTATACTGGAAGAGCCGATATTTCAAATGCTGGCGGACAGTATGGCACCTAAGATTATGTTCACAGGTAAGCTGAACATATCTATATCGACCACGGAACAGGCAAAAAGTCGCTCGAGCGATTGGGGTGCCGGCACCTGGTATATAGGTGAATCACAATCCAATCAGGGCACAGGTGCAGGTATATGCGGAATGTGCCCTAGAAGGAAGATATTGTTAAGTCTGGGAAAACATATGACGGTTTTCCAGACTGAATTGTTTGCAGTCCTAGCCTGCGCCGAGGAAATTCAGGAAGCCGGACCTTCATATCCTTTACTCATCATTCCGTCAATGGGATACCCCAAGGATAAGTTTTCGATCCTCTTTTATTTCTGATATTTAGTAATGATATTGTTGATGGTATATCTTCTAAATGTTTGCTTTATGTTGATGATCATTCGTTCAATCAAAACAACTAAGTAGTACCACGTTGTGATACTGTTAAGGCCCTTGGTGTTACTTTCAATTCTAAACTAACCTGGCCTAACCTGACTAACTGGCCATGTGTTAAACGTAAAAAATGAATCTTTCAAACTGTTGGGTTTCCTGACACGCAACATCAGGGATTTTTTTGGAACTGATGCACTTATTAGCTTTTACAACTCATTCATTAGGTTAAAGTTAGAATACTTTTATTTTTTTTGGAATCCATCTTACAATAAATATAGCCGCATTATTGAGAGCGTACAACGTAAATTTCTTGAGATACTTGACTATCGGAAATATTGAATTGTTTTGACCACGAATATTGATTGTCAAATAATTATATTTAAATAATTCTACCGATAAAAAAATATCGTGAAAGTAGCAGTTTTCTCAAAGAAAAAAAGAACTGGGAGACCAAGAGAGACAACATCTAGTGAAAATGTGGTCATAGTAGTCAGCTACTAGCAAACGACAGAGATGAAAACAGTACCGAAAATGCTCGTGAATATCATCACTGGACAGTAGAAGACTGCAATAAAGTGTTTTGAACTGATGAGTCTAAATTTGAAATCTCCGATTCAGGAAGCCGGGCTTTGGTGAGAAGATTTGTAATTAAACGTGCAATAGTAGGATGTATTATGCCTACCGTTAAACACAGCGGTGGTTCGGTAATGATTTGGGTATGTTTTGGTGGTACATTCGTTGGTGATAGTTGAAATCGACGGAACTTAAAAAAAAGGGACAATACAAGCATACTTTGGAAGTCAACACAATACCTTGTGGAATCAGAATTTTAGGTCAAAATTATGTATTCCAACAAGATGACGAACCGAAACATTCTTCCAAAATTGTTCGAGAATATTTAAAGTAACCGGAAGAAGATGGAAGAATAAAAGTTATGGAATGGCCTCCTCAAAGCCCCGATTTAAATCTAATAGAGCTACAATGGGAAGAACTCGATCGAAAGTTCTGATATGTCGAGTAAGCTACAGGAGGAATGGGCACAAATAGCACCGTATGCATATATGTTTGTTTATATATTTATGTCATTGATCATCCATCTAATAATAATCCACTGTTTGACTACAGCAGTTACAATATCTTTACCTTAATTATCCTGTGGTATTGTCGGTTCCAAGTTTAATAAAAGTTATATTCTCGCTTCCTAAACATTATGCGCTAATGCGATCCTTCAATATTATCTACAATGGGTAAAATACTAATATTTTATCTCGTAAAAGGTTTATCAGTTATGCAATAAAGTTCTAATATTGTTATGAAAAAATAACTTTCACACACTGACCTTTATAAAAGGTGAAAAGTTTAAAGACATTAGGAATTACTTGAGATTCGATGCGTGAAAGTCTAACCTCTTTCCAATGAAAGGGATTTTTAATTGTTTTCTCGAAATATAGGATATATCTTGAAAGTTGTATATAACTAAAACCAACACAAAAAATTACAATTTATACATCAATGGAGGTGGGAGTACTTGTATATAGTTTTGGCAATTTATTCTTTGGCTCTGTACCAATAATGTTGTTGTTAATGAACACTAGTACAGGTATAAAAGTTAATGTGTATGCTTTTAGAGTATAGTATTTATATGCCTTTCCAAGGACTATCGCTTATTTAATAATGTAAAGTACTAAGAATTCGTATTTGTATACAAAACTTATTTTCTTTTTTGATCGTTTGATTGATAACTGCTAATTCTTAGATTTGTGTACCTTCCGACGTTTCGGTCGTAAAGTCGAAATAATTGAAACGGAAACTAAATGCAATAAAAGAGTCATAAAAGATATAGTTAACATAAAACACACCCAAAAACAATACATCAGAGTTAAATAATAATTAAAAATAATTTTAATATTAAAAAAAAATTGTACAGTAAAAAAGAAACTGGTATATTAAGCTCCCTCTTCGGTAACAACTTTAAGAGAGAGACCACATGACCAGTGTTATTCATTTAAGAAAGTATCATTCACATTGCAAGTGCAAAGTAAGTAACATGAATTATACACTGATGGAACAGCGCGTACAAAAATAGGGAAACATAATTTTGAGATAAAATAGTGCTACTGTGCGCCCGTAGGCGCAGTCTGGGCGTATGAAGACGTACGGAAAATGTCGAGATCGGTAGTCATAACTAGAGACCGGACACATTGGGCTGAAATGGATGTCATTACGACGGACGATATAAATAGTCTACAACATCTGTAAGTACATGACGCAGTTGTTGAATAGCACTATTTATTCGGTTAACTGCACATCTATTTTTGTGTGCGGTGATGTGCTTACAGATGTTGTAGACTATTTATATCGTCAGTCGTAATGAGGTCATTTTAGCCCGATGTGTCCGGTCTCTAATCATTACTAGAGCAGACCAATTTCCGTGGGCCATGAGCGGCGGTATGGGAGTGTAATTCGTAATATATTAGAAATGCGATAGAATAGGGACGCAACATGAGCTTGTTACCGATATAAGTATAGAAGTAGAGACATTTATTCTATCAGAAATAATTAAATATACATTTGGTTTTCTGCTATTAAAGTAATATGCATAAACACACGAAAACTAAGAATAGTACATATTATAGCAGCGTTGTATGTACCTATAAATAAAATGGAAAATGTATGAAATCAGTGATTGTGTGCACGACAGAGGATTTAAAAAACACTTACCGTTTTGAGCGTCTTCCAAGGATTGGAGAAACTCGATAGTATATTTTCAACATCAGGTGCGTTTCTAAGGTTATTTCTGAAAAACATGTCCGCCATGAGGAAAAAATATGTTTATATTCGGAAAACGAGCGTTCTACATCTAGTGATGTTATATTCGCATAATCAAAATACTTTTACACACAAATACGTGTTAAGGTGTCAAAATCTGCATTTTTGTCTAAAACACTTTCAAATTTAATTAGAACACTTTCACTTTTTGCGTCTTCTACAGCACACAGTTGTGCGTGAACATCTTTAACGATTTGCAGTGATTCCTCTAACGACAGCGACGAATTTTCTAATTTTGTTATTGCTTCTTCTAGTCCCAAGTAATTCTCACGAATACTATGCAAATCCATTTTAATCTGGGCATCTTGCAATTTTTTCTGGCTTGTATTGATAGCTGCATTTTCTTTCGGATGGAATGATAAAACCAGGTCCTAAATTTTTTCAAAATGTTCATGATAGTAAAACCTCGCCCGTAACCATGTACCCCAACGGGTCAGAATCGGTTGTGGTGGCTCAGGGGTATGGGGACACAATTCCTGAAATTTCCGAATACGTTTTGGAGATTTCAGGAATACTGCCTTTGTACTCGATATTAAAACATCTACCTCTGGATAACATCTACGAACCTGTTCTGACACAAGGTGTAGAGCATGGAGTTTAGAAATAATATGTAACAAGTTAGGACAATATTTTCTAAGAGACCGGCCTACAGAACATATGGTTGCGGCACCATCGGTCATAAACATTAATACTTGGTCTTTCGAAAGTTTAAATTTTTCCAAAGTATCTAATAGCACCTCTGAAATTTTTTCGGCATTACATTGTTCTAGTCGTCTGGATGCTAATAAAATTGAAGATGTTGGTTGATATTACGCGCCATCACATTAACTACAGATTGTTTTTTGCTGTCAGTTGTTTCGTCCACACATAACCACAGTTTTTTATTTATCAGTTCGGTTTTGATTTTATTTTCAACCTGTTTACGCACCGATGGTAAATTCCTTCGTAACGTTGTCGTGCTCGGTAATGTTTGATTCGCGTATTTATTCCAAAATGATATAAATTAATTAATTACTTAACAAGATAAACGGCAGTGTACACACAATCATAGTTACACATAGTTCATGTATAAACTGTTGTCGATTAATTTTGTTATTATTGTGCTTCGAACTAATTACGTGTTCTTTACAATGTGTTTTCGACCAACACATTAGATGTGTATTGCATACTAAACATTTAATTTTTGAGCCATCGTATATTAAGTCCGGGAAATCCATAATAAACTTATTCACTTCGTCTGACAACGGTCGTTTTCTCGATTTATGTATCGACGACATTTTATTACGTATGCTTACACTTACACTGCTTACACATGCAGTCTAAGCAAGTACCAAACACATACTGAATGCTTTTTATTAGTTCTGATGCAATACAATCATCCTCACATCGGTGACATGGCGCGCACAGAAATTGGTCTGCTCTAGTCATAACGCACAATTTAAAAGAGAGCCTCTATTTATCGTGTATGCCTAAAACACTAAACAGGTGATAGGTAGCGCCACTTAGTTTAACACACGGAGGCTCGAGACTGAAAACTAAGAAGTGTTGCGCGTTAGAAGGCGCATGCGCTTACAAACTGTTAAATTGAGACAAAACATAGAGACAAAACTAAACTGAAGGAAGGGTACCTAAATACAAAATAAGAAATCTAAAATTGTTAATTCGTATATTAACAAAAAAACAAGTATTAACAAAGTGGCTTTCAAGCTGCAAACGAATTTACGTTGTAATAGAATGAAAATTGAAAATGAACACTCGGTATATTATGACATTAATATACAGGGTTAGTGTAAAGTCCCGAAACGGTTAAATAAGTTTGTTTTTTCAGAAGAAATTTTTTTGAAATTTATTATTGATATATAGTTAAAAATTACGAATTTATTCGTGACTAAAAGCCGGATTATATGCAGTTTGCATAAATTTGCATATTTGCATAATATATGTATTTTGTATATTATCTGCATATTTTGTAGTAATTCAGCATTTATTTGCATATTTTGTAGTAATTCAGCATTTTTGCATATTTTAAGTATCCGAGTTTTTTGTATTTACTAAATCAAATTTATCATAGGCATTACTAAAAATATGTCGTGGATGTAACAAACAATGAAAAATTAAACAGCCCTCTTTAAATTCAAAATAGCATTTTATTAAGCCTCTTCCCGCTACTTTTCCGATAAGCGTCTCCAAGAATTTATCAATGCTCTTCCCATACACCAGGCCGAGACAAAATTCCAGTGAAAGCTAATACCTTAAAACCTCTAAATAAATACAAAAATACATTTTACCAGAAAATTAAGAGTATATGTGTTTCTTTGCTATTCGGAGAAATTTATTCCCATATTGGAAAGTAATTTTATTTTAAACGTCATTTTACGTTGGCTTTTCGAAGTGTAAACTTGTGAGTTGTGATATATAATAGCAAAAATGCCGAAAATAGCGACTGTGCCTGGATGGATTGCATCTTATTCAGAATTGCGAATAGATGGAGAAAAAGTGTTTTGCGTACCATGCTGCAAGATTATGAGTAAAATTTTAAATTTATTTCCTCTTATTAATTAATTAAGTTTTAATTATTCCTTTATCTTTTACTAATATTTATTTTATAAGAAAACAAACGATGATGTGATATTTTTTTGCAGATTACAAGTGAGAGAAAGTTCCAAGTCGATCAACATATGAAAACTCCATCACATGCTGCAAAACTAACAAAGATGAAATTGGCGAAGAAGAGTTAGCAAACATTACCGTAATGTTTGCCATCAACTTCCAAGAAAAATTTAATGAAGATTTGTGTCAAATGTTTGTGTCGGTAGATATTCCACTAGATAAATTAAACAATTTAAATGTCAAGTTATTTTTGCAAAAGTACATCAGCAAATATAACATTCCCGACGAGAGCACGTTAAGAGAAAATTATATTCGCTGTATCTATGCAGAAACATTGAATAGCATTGAGAAGGTTGTTGCAAACAATTATCTTTATATATGTGTAGAGATGAAACTACTGATAGTGTGGGCCGATACATAGTTCATTTAATGATTGGTATCCTTAACGTATCGGTTCCAGCAAAATGTGATTTAATTTGATCCAAACAGTTGGAAAAGGTAAATAATTTAACAATAACAAGGTTTATACAGGAAGAACTGACAACTTTCTTCCTACCGGAATCAATTCCAATAGAGAAAATTCTATTGTTTTTGACAGATACTGCACCATACATTGTCAAGGCAGCTTTCAATTTGAAAATCTTTTACCCAAATAATTCACACAACTTGCTTGACGCACGAACTAAATCGTGTTGCAGAAGAAGTTAGAAACAATTTTCCCTTAGTAAATACTTTAATTAGTAGTGTTAAGAAAGTATTTTTTAAGGCCCCATTACAAATTCAGATTTAGAAGCAACATCTACCCAGTGTTCAGTTTCCTCCTCAACCGGTAATCACACGATGGGGAACGTGGTTGGAGGTTGCTATTTTTCATGGAAATCATTAAGAAGGAATAAAGACAATTATTATGGATCTTGATAGGGATTCACAATCTGTAATACACGTCCAAATGGTGATGTATTCGAGTAAAAAAATACCTCAACAGTTGGCGTTTATTAAAGCCAATTACAGTTTTATTTCCACTTCTATATTGCAGTTGGAAAAACAATTTATATCGCTAATCGAGAGCGTTGAAATAATAAACAAATTTGAAAGGTCATGTTTTGATGTTAAAGAAGAAGTGGGACATTCCGTGTATGAAAAATGTTTAAGTGTAATAGGAAAAAATGAGGGTTTTAAAAAGCTAAAGGACATTGCTAAAATCTTGTGTGGTGATTCAGTAGAAAATATTGAGTTGACAATAGATATTTCTAATTTGAAATATGCTCCTATAACAAGCGTCGACGTAGAACGAATCTTTTCAATATACCATATGATCATATATTTCTACCCTCTAGAAGGCAATGACATTTTCCTTTTTTAAACTTAAGTTGGTACCATAATTTAAGTTAACTTATTTTGCAGCGTGTGTGTGATATAGGTTATTTTATACTGATGACAGATTCGGTTTTGTCATTTTGACAAATAATTACATACAAACGTTTCAGTTGAAAAAATAAAAAGTTTAATAATAAAAACAGCTACAATAAATGTTCAAAGTGAGCTCCTTCATTTTCTATGCATAGTGCAACTCTTCGTCTCATATTATTGAAGGCATTCCTTAAATTATGTGGTGTAATTTCCTCACAGACATTTCAGATGTCATTAGTAAGTTCTTCAATTGTATGTGGACGATTCGTAAATACTCTATTTTTTAGATGTGGATAAATGAAATAGTCCATAATTGTTAAATCCGGAGATCGTGGTGGAAAGTCTACTATTCGATTATCAAAGAATTCATGCAATAATTCCATCGTTTCTCTTGTCTTATGGGCTGTTGCATTATCTTGCTGGAAATATCCCTCGCGGAGCTCATCATCATGTAATTGATTTACAAATGGTAGCAATAAATTATTACGATATCGTTCTGCATTTATCGTATTATTAAAGAATATTGGACCAATAATCCGTCTACGAGAAACATCAAGCCAAACGCCTATTTTTGTGAATGCAAGGGTGTTTCAAGAATTTCATGTGGATTTTCACTAGACCAGATGCGCATTGTTTGTTTATTTATATATCCTGATAAATGAAACCATGCTTCATCGGACCAGAAGGATTTGTCAAGAACGTCATCGTTATTAATCGTACCTAAGAACCACTGACAGTAATTAACTCTGGTTACATGATCGATTGGTAAAAACTCTTGCACGCAATGAAATTTATATGGAAATTTTTGTAAGTCTTTTTTAAGGATTATCTGGCAGGTCCCATATGACAGTTGTGTTTGTTGTGAAAGCTTACGAATCGATTTCTTAGGTGATTGATTTATTCGTCTCTCAACATCTGCTATATTTTCAACTGTCCGCTTTAGTGGTCTACCAGCACCTGGTTTTCGAGACACAGACCCTGTTTCACGGAATTTAACCACTGACTTTTGAATTAATTGCCGCAAACTGTCATATGTTGTTGGAAAATTTGGAAATTCTGCCCGAAATTCTTCTATACAAGGATGCAAGGAGTACGACCATTCTCCATTTTCTAATTTTACACCATTCCTAAAGTATGATTTGATCAGAAAAACTTTATGATTTATTGTAAACATTTTGAAGTGTCAATTAATAAATACATTAATGACAGGTGAGTTTTATTTATCAGAACATACACATAATGACAGATGTATTTTATTTGTCACTACCAACACGATATTTTCAAGAAATAATTTCATGGCTTGCTAGAGGGTAAATATAAATGATCATATTGTATAAATACATGTTTTCAGACAAGCGTCACAATTTTTCTGTTGAAAACTTTGAGAAATATGTGATTGTAAATTGTTTTCATAGTTAATCATGTTGTAAAATGTTCTAAATAAACTTGTAGTAAACATAATAGAATATTTTTTACAGTATTCCATTTTTTTTACCAGCATTTTTTCATATGGAAGTGCATATTTAGGCTAAAATATCTACATATTTATGGACTTATTTTCAGTTTTTTTTAGCATATAATCTGGCCTTTACTCATGACATTCATATTTATTTTCTATTCCCGGATTGACCGGAAATGCTTCCTACTATATTTTTTAAAATGGAACATCCTGTATATTGTTGCAATTTCCGAAAGAGAATTAAAGCTACATTCGGAAATGTAATTTTTTTTTATCCTAAAGAAACTAAGAGAAAAATTAAAAAAAGTTAATGCAAAATTAAGTTATATTTGAGAGTAAGCATTTTACTCTAATCTGACAGATTGTTGGAAAATAAATAAAATGGCATTAAAACTAACAGAATCTGAGCGAATTGAAATTTTGATAATGCGTGGATATGGTAATCGTCAACGCTCATATGATGAAGTTCGTGTTTTATTCAGTACTGTTTATCTCGATCGCCAAATCAGTAAAAGTACAGTGTGCCGAATAATTCAGAAGTACGAAGTATTTCGCAAAATAAAAGATTTACCAAGAACTGGATGTCCAAGAACAGCAACTGATAAAGACCCCAGTTTGAATCTTTTACTTTCAATACAAGAAAATAGTCATGTGTCGACAAGGGAATTGGGACAAATTCATAACATTTCTCAAAAATCTGCCCAAAAAATCCTCCAGTCTGTGAAACTGTAACCGTATAAAATGCAAACCGTTCATGAATTGTTGGAAGATGATCCAGATCGGAGACTACATTTTTGTGAAATAATGACACCATTAATCACAGATTAGCCAAATTTTGTAAATCAAATAGTCTTTTCCGACGGAGCAACGTTTTGTCTAAATGGTACGGGCAACAGGTACAACCGTCGTTACTCGTCAACAGAAAATCCTCACAGGATAGAAGAAGTCCATACGCAGCACCCACAAAAAGTGAATATGTGGGATGTTACACTGGGAAATCAAATAATAGGCCCTTTTTTAATAAGAAAAACTTTAAATGGTAATAGATATTCAAATTTATTGCGGAACGATATCGTATCAACAATTCCTAATCTAGGAACCAACACTCCTTTAACACACGGGTATTTATCTACTTCATCTTTTACAAAGAAAAATCAATTCTATTATTTTCATATCACAACATAGAATTGTAGGACCT
Source organism: Melolontha melolontha (assembly GCA_935421215.2). NCBI lineage: Eukaryota > Metazoa > Arthropoda > Insecta > Coleoptera > Scarabaeidae > Melolontha > Melolontha melolontha. Next base: position 36,062,747 of record OW285242.1, read on the forward strand.
TTATCATTTTAAACGGTAATCTCATTGTTTGAAGCACATCAAATTTCTAATTCTCACATACGTGCACTCTAGCTGGCATGTACAGCATTTTCTCTTGCATTATTTTCAAATAATAATGTTATAATGTCATTAAATCCCACTGCTAATATGTGTCAATTCTCACAGAAAATTACTAATTGGAATTTATCATAATTAAAATTAAATACCTTGTTGTTTCGTAAATGATATATGTGATATAATAATTTAAAAAATCCCACGTAGATATCGAAGTTTACTAGACAGGAAATTATCACGTACACTACATATTATTGACTCATAAGCAGAGAGCGGAGAGGAGCGATTGAATGACCAATTACCCCGATAAAATGTTGTGGCGATCTCAGGTATAGCAGGCATGTTATAACTAAAGACGGCAGACTGTGTGCCCGGTGCATGGTGACATGAATCATGTCACCATGTGTACTAAATATTATTTTTAATACCACTTTTTCTTTAGAATAAATGTTTCGTTCATTGTTAGAAATACAAAATAATGTTTTTTTTTAATTTTGATTTAGAACTGTAAAATATATGTTCAAATTCTGTTATCTCTTTGATAAATGCATGTATGGAAATATTTAGGAAACTACTAAATATATGTTTTTCTGCTCCGATATGTAAACAAAGCGAGAGGAATGAATGAGCCATAATTTTTTTCCTAAAAGAGGAATACTTTCTTTGTATTATTGGCAATAACAGATGCACCTGCAAAACATATTTATATTATAGTATCCAAAATAATATTTAGTACACATGCTGACATGATTCATGTCACCATGCACCGGGCACACAGTCTGCCGTCTTTAGAACAGCCCCTGTATTTGCTAGTACGGTTGCATTCTTCGACCAGGTGCTCATTATGAATAGCACATTGCGTCTATTCGTTCATAAATTCTACTAATGCAGTTACGTGTTTACATGCTGGTATACATGCATATACATAGAGGGTTAGTTAAAAGTATGGAGACGGCGATTTATTGTCGTTAATATTCATTTTAGGGAATTATGTTCAATATAAAAGTTTGTTAGGATATTTTGATCTACATTTGAGAATATTTGAATTTTTTTTTCTTCAATTGTTTTTTAGTTACGCCTGTCCGCGCAGTTTTTTTTTTAATGGGAACTAGTAAATTTTACTCTACCATTCGATAGAGAATTTTTTTCTCTTTACAATAATATTTTTGTTTTTTTTAAATTCATTTTAATAACTTTTTTACAAGAAAAATTAAACAAATTAATAACAAAGTAAATTAAAGTAAGTGTTCAAATTGTCGTCCATTAGTAATTTGACAATGACCCAATCGCTTTACAAAACCCCAAACAGAGTTCTGTAAAAAATCTCTGGGAGTTTCTTGTATCGTTCTGATAATTCGGATTTGTAAATCTTCGACGTTATCGGGCTTATCTTTGTAAACTTTATTTTTTACGTATCCCCAAAGGAAAAAATCTAAAGGACTTAAATCTGGCGAACGGGCTGGCCATTCAATGGTTCCTCGTCTTTCAATCCATCTGTGGGGAAAAACGTTGTCCAGATATTGACGAACATTTACACCATAATGTGGTGGGGCGCCATCTTGCTGGAACCAGATACTGTCATTGGGCAGGTGTTCATTGTTTTCATGAGGATAGAGCGTAGCACTAGCAGGTATTATTTCATTTTGCAATAACTGCAAATACAGAGCCGAAGTTAAATTGCCATTGATGAAAAAGGGACCGATAATATGACCGCATAGAATGCCAACCCAAACATTAACCTTTTGGGGGTACTGCGTATGGTGCTCCAAAAACCAAGAGGGATTTTCCGATGACCAGTATCTGCAGTTATGTCTGTTTACTTCACCGGTAAGGCAAAAAGTAGCTTCGTCTGAGAAAAGAATATTGTTGACAAAATTTTCATTATTATTGCAAATATTTAACATTTCTTCAGGAAATTGTAATCTCCTATCAAAATCATCTTCCGTTAACTCGTGTACAAGGTGTACCTTATAAGGTTTAAACTTTTCACTTTTTAAAAACGACACGCTCGATGACTGTGAAATATTGAAATTGGCCGCTAATTGATTGGTTGATAAATGGGGATATTCAGATACAGCCAATAAAATATCCAGTTTGTTATCATCGCTTTTTGCTGTTCTAGGTCTACCACTTCTTGGCAAATCTTTAACGCTACCCGTTTGTTCAAAGCGTCTTAAAGTTTTACCAACAACGGATTTAGAAATTGGGTTTCTATTTGGATGCGTATCATTAAATAAATTACTAACGTCTTGTAAACTTCTGCGTCTATCTCCATAACACAACATCATAAGTATTTCAATTCGTTCATGTTCACTTAAACTCGCCATTGTTAATATTAACAGCAACAAATTGCACAAATGAATTATTTCTGTCAAAGATTTGACGTACACAATAACCACTGATAAAATTATGTCGCTCAAGTTTGTTTATCGCTACGCTTCTGTCTATCTGCGATGTACCGAACATCTCTTAAACACATAAACCGGCTTTTTCTTATAAAAAAGTTATTAAAATGAATTTTAAAAAAACCAAAAAAATTTTGTAAAGAGAAAAAAATCTATCGAATGGTAGAGTAAAATTTACTAGTTGCCATTTAAAACAAATGCGCGGACAGGCGTAACTAAAAGACAATTGAAGAAAAAAAAATTCAAATATTCTCAAATGTAGATCAAAATATCCTAACAAACTTTTATATTGAACATAAATCCCTAAAATGAATATTAACGACAATAAATCGCCGTCTCCATACTTTTAACTAACCCCGTATATGTATTTATTGCTCTTGAGATAGTATATTTTCTATTCTCTTCAATAAGGGATTGTTTCTGGTTTCGTTTCTTTCTGTGTTATTTGGTTACAACTTTTAGTAATTAAAAAAATCCGTTTTATATTGTTATATTGAATATTTATCCTATAATTTTTTATAAATATTTTGTGATGTGGAACGGACATTTTCTATTTTTAAAGACGTTTTAACATCTAAAAGAACTAATTTAACACAGGAACACCTTGAACAAATTTAAGTTGTTCATAGTAAAGTTTTACACTTTTAATGTTTCACAGAAAATACATAGTTTTGCGTTATGTTCTTTGTAAATTATTTTTATTCAAAATTCGATACGCAATTCGCTCATCATTACTTTTGTTTCAGCAGTAGTTGCTGCCGGTTACCAAACCGTTTATTACATTCGCTCTGTTGTGCATTGACAGATACATACTAACTGCATATGTAGGTATGTGCCACTTATGCAGCTTACCACACGTATCAAATTTGTTCGAAACTCACAGATTACTTACGGAAACAAATCTATTGCGAATACAAGGCAGACGCCTCTGAGTATGAATCATCAATCGCTCGAGTCCGCTCTATGCTCATAAGCAGTACAAGTCACTATTTTTCTAAAAGTTAACAAAAACCTTACCAATATACAAGACACTGGTGTATTTTCCTATATAAATGCAATAGAAATTATTGCAACAATTCCAGAATACATATAGGCTGTTTTCAATTTCTGTTAATTTATTACAGTCTAATTTGAAACGGTTTCCATGTCTTTTTATCATCAGGTATATTTTGTCAAAAATGAGAAAATATTTAAGATAAATAAATTTGCCATTAGGAAGTATACCATACGATGAAGAGAATGGGATTATATTCTCTCTCATATTTTAATATCTTCCTTTTCCAAAATTAGGAATTTCTTGGTAATTCGAAAACTTCAAAATTTATTACTTTTCTGCTTATAATATTTGGTATTTCAATTTTGAAATTCTATATGTATGTTTTGGTAAGTTTTGTATCAGTTTTAACACAAAAAATAAATCAGTAGCTGAAATGTATACGCGAACATGCTGCGTATACATTTCAGACTTTGTTCTATGAGATGTCGTTATTAGTGCATTCTATTAGATGATCGTAGTATGATCAATGCTTATGATCGGCGTAGTCTCTTGTCCGTTAGATGTCACGCGATTATCTGGTGCCATCTGATAGAACAAAATTTGCTATTTATTCCGAAGGGCGAGCTGTTAAACGTCACTTCATTAGCGACACTGATGACGTCGTAAGACAGAAACACGTGTCTTTGGCTGAAGTAAACGTAAGTAAAATACGAGGTTATTTTCAGGTGTACAAATACAGAATATGTATATACCTATATACATATATGTATCATTTGTAATAAGTATATAAATACTTTAAAAACGGAATTTATGTGCAGATAATTGCATATTCGCACTATAATGCAAATTCCTTGAGTAAGTTCACGCATTGTTTTAATGATAATGATTCAAACATAAACGTTCAAACAAAGATTCCTAAATAATTATCTCCGAAGCGCTAACAAGTTTATTAAATAAACGAATGATAACTGATAAATTAAACTTGAAAGTTATTTTGTACAAAAGTTCTGTCTGCGTTTTTTTAATATAGTTTTTGTTGTACATGGACTGATAAAAATACTAATTATTGTGAATATTTAATAAAAATTTTAAGCGAATCTTCAAGTACAAGCATTACTTATTACTTAAAAATTTTCTTTTGCGTGACTTTCTAGCTTGGAGTTTATCAAGACAGCCTGCTGAAAACTCCTAGAGAAGTCGGTCATCATGTGGCTATCCCATCTTCCTTTTCTGGAAATCGAGTGGTTGTGAAAATAGAGAACTTTTATGCTCACAGTACAATCATATTAAAATTGGTGGAAGACAATTTTGTACTACTTGAACAATAGCACACCAATCAAGCATTAGATTCAATCTCATTCATTGATGGGGTATATTGTAAATCTTCAATAAGCTGACTTATATGAGAAGTATTAAGTACTCCAGCATTCTCAGTTTTTCCGTGGTAATTCCAGTAAATTTACGTGTCAAGTAGCCAAAACAAAGTCTATCTTAACTTAAAGCCTTCACAAATTGCTTCAAATGCTCCAATTTGATATGCAAGGGTGGAAATATGATTTTCTCTCTAGCAACCAGAGGTTCGTTTAACGTTTTTTTCATTTACTTCAAATAACAATATTTCTTAAAAGCCAATTTCTGTTAACCTAGTGCTGTATCTTGCTTCTGCTGTCACAAAGACCTAATGAAAACAAGGATATTTTGTATATTTGCTGTCCAAGATGTTTACTATTTTTAGGTCGACACAGATCACTCACTGATGTTCTTCATACTTCATAATTCTGTTTCATGTTGGTAGAATGATTGGTACTAAGCTAGATATATTTGTTAACGTTATTTGAAAGGACACATTTCAAACTACGTCTTGAACCGTTACTAAAAAGGCGGCATTCATCTGGCTAACCCATTGTTTTAAAAGTTCGCGTATATCGTTACAGAATACCAGGTTATTTCCCCCCAAAAAAAGAGTAGCAAATCAAATAATAATTATTATTTTAGCGTATTTATTATGTATTATGTATATATGTATATATTATGTAAGATTTCGTTATTTCATTATTTTTACATTTTTTTCAGAACTAAATTAATTAATCTGTATCTCAAAAACTAGAGTTGCTATGAAAAAAAAGTTATTTTTGGAATTAGCACATCAAAAATATCCAAAATCAGTTTTGGCTTTTCCATACTAAGACAAAAATTGCAAATTATTGGGCTGTGTAAGTATTGTTTACCTATATTTGAAGGTGTTATTGCCATTATCTCATTCAAAACAACAATATACAATGTGCCCCGTATCGTTATGTTCAAATTTTGTGTAATGTAGACTTCATTTCAAGTAACAAAAACGCAAAACTTGTTTATCCATTTTTATTTGTTTCAAAGTTACAGATCTATGAATGTGATTGTCAGATCATGAAAAAAAATGTAATCCTAAAGTCAATAAAAACTGATTTTATTTAAAAAAGTTCAATTAATAATATTTTCGAAATGTCCACCTCCTTGTTGAATGCAGGCTTGTGCTCGTAAGCCAACAGAAGAAGTACTTATACGAATTTCATACTTGTTTTGTTGGATTTGCTCGGCAGCCAGGTGAATACGATACAACAACTCTTCTCTTGTGTTCGAAACTTGCGCGTAAACTAAATCTTTCATGTACCCCCATAAATAAAATTCAAGGGAATTAATATCGGGTGATCTGGGTGGCCATGCAACAGGACCACCTCGACCAATCCATCTTGGATAATTGACGTTAACCCAATTTCGGACAGTAATTCCGAAATGTGGTGGTGCCCCAACCATATGAAACCACATGTCTCGTCGAACATTCATTGTGACATCCTCTAAAAGACCTGGCAGTTCGTCAATAAGAAATTGAAGGTAATTGTCCGCATTTAACCTCCCAGGAAGAACGACAGGACCAATCAACAAGTCATCGATTAGGACCGCCCAAACGCTAATAGAAAATTTATGTTGAAATTTACATGGGCGTATTGGGATTTTCTGATGACCACATGTGCAGGTTTCTCAGATTTGTAACACCACTTCTCGTGAACGTAGATTCATCTATCCAGAGAACTGTTCTGCAGTAATTAAAATGAAGCCGTGACTGTCTTTATATGCAGGTAGAATAAACTAGACGAGCATAGTGGTCTGACTCAAGTAAACCGTGTCCCCTGCGATAGTGTTATGGATATAAACCCTCACGTTTTAAAATTCGCCAAACTGTCGTTCGTGGCACTCCTAGTTGTCTAGCGATTCGACGTACACTGAAAGTTGGATCCCTTGTAACAATAGCTACTGCTTCTTCCTCTAAGTCTGTTGGCAAATTTACTCCTCGGTCGAAAAGATAATCACGCAGTCCGCATTCCCGAAATTGTCTGTGTACTTCCAGAAACGTTCTGTAATGAGGGATGCGCCTATCGGGAAACCGATGTCGGTATTCAATAACTGCTTGACGTGCACTGCCGTTACAGTAGCCATACACAAAATGCATGCCCGCATACTCTTGAGAAGAAAATCGGTAAGGCATTTTGAATAAAGAAAACGTGTCCACTCACTAATAAGCTGTTGTATGAACTGAAACGTAATGTAATCCTTTATTAAAAAAATGCAACGTTAACAGTCATCTGAACATTTGTTTATTGTATGATATTCATGGTTCAGCACTTACGAAATAAGTAAGAACCTTCTATATCATAAATCAATTTCCAGTACTCTTTTTTGTAGATCTCCAAGAAATTACTGTATGCACCACGACACGTGTTTATTTATTTTAGGATAACATTTTATTATGCGACGTTAACAATCACAGGCCTGTTATTGAATCGTATAACTTTTTTTAAATAAAATCAGTTTGTATTGACTTTAGATTACATTTTTTTTCGTGATCTGAGAATCACATTCGTAGATCTGTAACTTTGAAACAAATAAAAATGGATATACAAATTTTGCGTTTTTTTTACTTGAAATTAAGTCTACTTTACACTCCCAAAATTTGAACATAACGATACGGGACACTTATACAGGCATACATAACGTGCCTTCAAAAACTTTCCTCATTATAACAAGCCATCGAAAAAATTAATAATTGGACTGTGAAATTGGGTTGATACTTTAACCACTTCCACATAATGACATTTATTATTTGACATTGAAACTATAAGTTTGTGTCAAATTTTTCAAAACTCTTATTAAGAAAATTGTTTGTGTTTAGATGTAAATGGACAACATTTTCAACAACTTCTGTAGCAATATGTAAATTTTGATTTCGATATTAAATAAATTATTTTGTTTTCTTTTTGTTGTAGTATCATTTCAATGCCATAACCTTTTTTTACAATAAAACCAAATGAAACTGTCAAGCATCAAGTAATGTGGCATTATGTGGAAGTGGTTAAAGTACCAACTCAATTTCACAGTCTACTCCAATTATGAATTTTTTCGATGACTCGTTACTAGGTTGTTTTTTAACCAATTAAGTAGTCAAAAATTGGTGTACATGCGAAGCTATAGAAAACTTCAAATTCTGACAGTTGTCATACATAAATTCAAATTATAATAGCTTATACTTTTTTAATTATTTTATTATAATGTTAGAGTTTGTACACAAAATATTTATTATTCGAAATTACTATAGAACCAGCCAAAAATTAGAAAATGGAGACTGAGTTTATTCCACTAATCATTGCTTACAGGATTTTCGCCAACAGTATCCTAATCTGCCAGTTACTTACGCACAACTGCAAAAACATATTCAAGCTTGTGTTATTAAATTTGGTGAAACAGGGGCAATAGCTCGTAAATCAGCCGTGGAGCACCTAGAAAACGAACAGTAAATTATATAGAGGATATTCGTCGCTGAATGGACAACTCATCCAAAATTTCAATCGCAAAACTATCACAAGTTCATTTGTCAGTGGGAACATGTCATACTATTTAAAAAAAGGACTTAAAGTTGTTTTCATATAAAATTAAAGCGGTTTCGGAACTCGAAACAAGATTTCGTTACGAGAACACATTATTGTCTATGGGTTTTGAATAACATAAATAATATTCTCGACAAATGCTTTTTTTCGTATGAGGCTTGGTTCCATCTTTCAGGATATTTAAACAAGCAAAATATGAGAATTTGGCCTGCTGAAGTCCCTCATAAATTTGTGAAACTACGCTACATCCACAAAAAATAGCCATCTGGCTAGCAGTTTCAAGAAGACGAATTATTGGGCCTATATTTTTTAATCAAACCATAACTGCTGAAAGATATCTAAATGAATTATTAGAGTCGTTTATTAATGAACTTGATGATGTTGGACTTACGGAAGGATATTTCCAGCAAGATAATGCACCAACGCACAAATCTTGAGAAACAATAGTTTTTTTTGCAAGAATTTTCGAAACACGAAAGTTTTCCTCCAAGATCTCCAGATTTGACAATTTTAGACTATTTTGTTTTTCCATAGTTAAAGAACACCATTTTCAAGACCAGATATCACACAATCGAAGAGCTTCGTAATGGTATTGTGAATTCTTGTGCTGACATAATCCAAGAAATCAACTAGAGTTCAACTGCGTCTTCAAAATAATGGTCAACATTTCCAACATCTGCTTTAGGGGAAACTGGGGAGACATGACCATACAGGAGACTTGACCAGCAACAGAATTTGCTGCTATTTTTAGGTATTTAAATAGCACTGTGGAGAGAGTCAAAACTAATCATGTAAAACAACGCTATTGCTAGGAGAGGCAAGCAGTTGTTAGTTAGATGCGTATGAGGTTAGATGTGTTTTTGTATAGAGCAACTGTACTTCTTTCGGTACTGTTTGTAAGAATTTGGACGACTTGCTTTTTGATTAAGGTAAATTGCTTGAGTAAAAATCTGTAGCAAAATTACTCTAGTTTTGAATGCTATTATGTGTTTTAAGAACACAGGAGGCAATAGTTTTTTTTTTTGCAACTTAAATAAATATGGCGGTACAGGGAGACATGACCAATTGATTTTAGGGGGAGAGATCATGTCTCCCTATACCAATACGTTTGGAATACTTGCCTACGTAAGTGATATTTTTTTAATTGCTGACTGTAATTTTTTTTCACTTCACACCCTTTTTATGTTATTTTTTTGTAGGGTAGATAACAAAAAATATACTAGCTAATTAAAACATTTTCCTGAAATAAACAGTTTTTACTTTTGCAAACTCATTATCTAGCTTTTTTGTGTTTTTTTTTGTAGAATGCCTTTTAAATATAAACCAAAGGAAGGGTCTGCAAGAAGAAATTATTCATCAGAATAATTGAAACATACATGAGTAGGTAATCCCCACCAGTTTTGTATAATACAAAGGTATTTTTAATTATATAAAATATTATTAAAAACCTGGTGTGAAGAACACAAATACAGGTTCACTATTAATATTTTTGTGAACGTGTCCGAAAATATCTCTCCCCAGAGACTTAGATACGTATTTCGCCTTTCTACAGGCTCATCGGTACGCCCCTGCTGGAGAAAGGATATCTTCAGACACATTCACAAAAAAGAACCACATCACCACACCACCGTAATTATCCAGACCGAACGTAGAAGTAAATTCAGCGCTGCCTGTTGTCAGACAACCGAAGTACCTCGCCCCGTCCACATAACCAATGTGAAGTAACGACGCATTTCCAAAGGTGGCACAGTCATCCCTCTAGAAACTGCATTTTGTTTGTGTCTTCACTCATACTACGGACTAACCGCATGTGTAATGTATCAGAATAATTGAAACATACATGAGTAGGTAAACCCCACCAGTTTTGTATAATACAAAGGTATTTTTAACAATATAAAATATTATTAAAAACCTGGTGTGAAGAACACAAATACAAGTTCACTATTAATATTTTTCTGAACGTGTCCGAAAATATCTCTCCCCAGAGACGTAGATCGTATTTCACCTTTCTACAGGCTCATCGGTCTTCTACGCCCGGTCTGGATAATTACGGTGATGTGGTTCTTTTTTGTGAATGTGTCTGGAAATATTCTTTCTCCAGCAGGGGCGTACCGATGAGCCTGTAGAAAGGTGAAATACGTATCTACGTCTCTGGGGAGAGATATTTTCGGACACGTTCACAAAAATATTAATAGTGAACCTGTATTTGTTTTCTTCACACCAGGTTTTTAAGAAATTATTCACCTGAAAGAATGAGGTCGGCTGTTGAATATGTGGTAAATGACAACAGCAGTACCAGAGGAGCTGCCATTAAATTTGGAATTGACCGTAAAACACTTAGTAGATGCATTCAAAAATATAGAAATAGTGATAACAAAGATTCTGTATCTATGTCACCAAAATATAATTCTTCTCAATTTTTTTCTGCCGATGTTGAAAATCTTTTGGAAAACTACTTAATTTATTCCTCTAAACTTAATTGCGGATTAACTACTAGAACAGTCCGATCTTTTGTGTACCAGTTTGCAATAAAAAATGAAACAAAAATTCCAGAAAGTTGGCATACTAACAAGTCTGCAGGATATGATTGGCTGAGAGGATTTATGTCACGACATAAAAAACTTTCACTTCGACAACCTGAATCGACAAGCCTCAGTCGTTCTACGGCATTCAATAAAACAAATGTCGACCAGTTCTTTTCTAACCTGAAAGAAGCATTATCAGCACATTGTTATGGTCCAGAAAACATCTACAATATAGACGAAACAGGTGTGACCATTGTACACAAACCAGGCCAAATTATAGCAATCAAAGGTGAAAAACAGGTAGCTAAAGTAACATCGGGAGAAAGAGGCAAATTAGTCACGATGTGCTGTGCGATATCGGCTATAGGAACATTTATACCCCCATTTTTTATTTATCCGAGGAAAAGGGTAACACCTGCTATGACGAAAGGAGCTCCACCTGGTTCAGTTGCAGTAGCGTATCCCTCCGGATGGATGACTCAGGAAAATTTTGCGTTATATATCAAACATTTCATTAAGCACAGCAGAGCTTCAAAAGAAAATAAGTGTTTAATTATTTTTGACAACCATGAGAGTCATATAACACCTATTATAATAGACATGTGTCGAGATAATGGCATCGCACTAGTTAGTCTACCTCCGCATACTAGCCATAGATTGCAGCCCCTAGATAAAGGTGTTTTCGGGCCACGAAAAACCTTCTACAATCAAGTTGCAGATGATTATATGATTAATTTTCCTGGGCAATCAATTACAATACAAGATATTCCTACGTTAGCTGGAGTCGCTTTTCTTAAAACATTCACTCCGACAAATATACAAAAAGGATTTTCGTCATCAGGAGTTTATCCATTTAATAGTACAATATATACTGAGAATGATTTTCTTGGAGCCTATGTAACGGACAGCCCATTACAAGAATGTACTACTTCAGCCAACAATTTAAACTCTTGTAAACGTAACAATTCTGAAGTGGCAGTTGACGTAACTTCTGTACAACCAAAAGTTCAAAAATACATATATTATCAAACGATATCATCTCTACTCCTGTTTCAACCCTACATTACAGTCCAAACACATCAGTTTCTAACTTAAAATATTTACCTGAAGATGTTCGCCCATTTCCAAAAGGTCCACCCCGAAAACCAACTGCACGTGGACGAAAAAACGATGTTCCTTAATTTTGACAACAACTCCTAATAAAGACAAAATTGCGGAAGAGTATATGTTGAGAATGGAACAGAAAAACAAGAAGAAAACAAAGAATACGGAACAGGTTAAACGAAAAATTGTCGACAGTTCCGATGAGGAAAATCAAACACTAGTGTTAAAAAGACAGGAAAAAGACATGATACAAGAAAAAGACAAATTATAAAAGACATTTCTTCATCTGACACGGAAAAGGAAGAACTTCCAAGTGATTTCAGCGACCAGGACCTTGACCCTGAAGATTTTCCTGATGAGCAGCTTAATACAGGTGATTTTTGCTTGGTAAAATTTAGTACAAAGACAACGATATACCATTATGTTGGTAGAATCACAAAAAAAATGCCTGATCAAGAATACGTAGTAACTTTCTTGAAAAGAGTGGGAGAAGAGTATTTGTTTATATATCCTGTATCAGAAGATACAGCCATTGTGCCAGAAGAGGACATTCCAATTAAGCTACCGCAACCTATTTCTAGAGGTGGAACAGAACTTGCAGTGCTCAAGATTTCTTTTGATTTTGACTTTAGTAGCTTTTCTAATATTAAGTAAATTCTTACCTGTTTGTAATAATTTAAATACATGTACTTAATACTTTTGTTTATAAATGTTAATTAATTACTACAAAATCCACTAAGTGGTCAAATCTCCCAATGCCCTAGTCATGTCTCCCATAGATAGGGAGGTTTGACCCATTTGCAATAAAAAAGTAAATTACCAAAATCCACAAAAAAAAAACAAAATACAAAGGTCAAGTTAACACATTTCGAAAAACAAACATCCATTTATTTGTATGACATAATTTAAAAGTTTTCACGGGCAATTTTTCTATTTTTTTTATCAAAATTTGTTACTATGGTCAACCGTCCCCAGTTTCCCCTAGTGCTTTTCTTTTAATTTTGGCTATTGTAGTACTTTTTCAAGAACTAAATTACTAATTATTACATACATTTACATAACATAACCAAACTATCAAAATTATACGTTTGTGACAGAATACGTGCACTGTCACCAACCATTAAAAAAGCATGGCCGTCTCTAATGAGGAAACTTTTTGAAGTCACGTTACATACATACATATAACTTAGTTTTATACCATTCAAAGATTTTAAACAACCTTGACATTATGAATATTTTAATTATGATTAATCACGGTCCAGTATACTTTCTGTAACAACTTGTTATTAAAACACATATTAAATCGTCTTAGGCATTATTAAACAGAAAAAAAGTTTTTTGAAGTTTACGTGTACATCGGTGTACCTGCTTCGTAACTTATACAGTTTCACTAGAGTGATTAGCCTTGAAAATTTAATAGATCCGACATGAGAAAAGGGCGTCGAACCTAATAACCTTCAAGTACGCGAAAAATCAATTTCCGATTCATAGAGGCCAATAATTATACCCAATCCATGAGTAATTTTAGATTGTTTGCAAAATTAACATCATATTTATAATATGTTAGAACTAGATATATTATTTATTATCATAGGTCAATATACTTATAAATGCCTTTTAATACGTTTTGAATATTGTAAGTTCATTGGTCATAAAGTGATAATAAGATAAATTAATAATAGTAAGTAGATAAATAACATACATTAATAGGGTAGTATATAACAGTATGTTTAAATAAATTATTAAGCAAAGGGTATCCACCTAAGATACAGGTCACTAGTTGGTATAAATGAACTTATCTAAGACGCCGTATAATTGTTATTTTGTGCCTGGCTATCAACACATCTGCATTATCATTTTTTCAAGATATTTTTCACTGTATACGACAATTACGTCTCTAACTGAAGCAAGTAACATGACAAGAATTGGACTCACTGGCTCTAAGTTGCCATCTTCTAAGCTATTGGATCTTATTTAAGTTAATGTCGAGATCATATATATAATAATGTTATAATTGGACTAATGCGCGATGCCAATATCGCGAAAGTCATCACTAATGTAACTCAAATATTCAAAGCCCATATTTTGCATATCATATGCATTTTTTTGAAATATTTGCATAAATATCCTTAATAAATAGCATATTGTGCATAATTGAGAGAATTTTGAATGATGTAGATCTTTGGCAGGCGTTTCAACAGTTCAAGATAGACAATTTTATAAATCTTCCATTATGAAGTAATTTATTTTATTATGGTTGCGGTTCTCAAGAAATTTTTTTTTTAGAGGTACAAGATAAAATAATGCGCCGCATATGGAGAAGAATGTGTATAAAAAAACCTCGATGGAATTTACACGCAAACATAACGCTGAAATGTTTATAAAAATTCAAAGGATAAAATTGTTTAAACAGTTGCCGATGTTATAAAACCTCGACAATGGAGGAGGTTTGTTTACCTAGGGTTCAATAACCTCAATACGTACGAATATTTCAGCTGTAAACTCTTTCTTTATGTTTCATGTAACAACTATTGGCTGTTACTGAAAAGAACAGATTTGTAAATAAGTGAAACAGGTGAAAAGCTCAGATGAAATGTTCGAAGCATCCGTCTTCAGTGTGGAGACAAACGTGAGTATTTGTTGCGAAATTGATGAAAGGGTGTCTCATGTTTAATATGTTGTGCATTACGTGAATGTGAGAAATAAAAAAATATAAGATATTAGCAGATAACGAACTCGAGCGATTGATGGATTCATAGCCCAAAGGCCTTCTGCCTTGTATTCGCAGTAGGTTTGTTTTTTTTAATTTGATACGTGAGGCCAGTTGCATAGGTGGCACATACTTACATATGCAGTTAATATGCATCTGTCGATGCACAACAGAGCGAAGGTAATAAACGGTTTGGTAACCGGCAGCAACTACTGCTGATACAAAAGTAATGCTGATAAGCGAATTCCGTATCGAAATTTGAATAAAAATAATTTATAAAGAACAAAACTATGTATAATAAAGATTAAGAACAGAAAGAAATGGACTAAAAAGAAGAAACGAAAACTACTCCAAAAATAATGTAGTAAATTAATCTTAATATTTATAAAAAAATTATAGGATAAATATACAATTATGTATAACAATATAAAACGGATTTCTTAAAATACTAAAAGTTGTAACGAAATAACACTGAAAGAAATGAAACCAGAAATAATCCCTTATAGAAGAGAATAGAAAATATACTATCTCAAGAACAATAAATACATATACCGTGTGCACAACGTCGAGCGATCGATGGATATATAAGTAATGACTGGCCAACTGCAAGTGGGAGGGGCTACATACGTTAAACTCCTACAGGGCGTATTTAATTGTGGTGAACCAAGAAAGCGTTATGGTTGTTTATTAATAAATGATGTATCAAAATAAATATTCCAAATTAATAACTAATTGTTTAACAAACTACAAAATTATTTGTAGTATATTATTTATGGTTAATGTACGAATTTGGATATTTTATCCGACTACACCGTTGCTTTTCGCACTATTAGTCATATGCCGGCTGTCAACGTCCCTACAATAACGGATACTTTTGTTTATGCCTCTTCGGCCATAATACTTTAAATTTAACATTTAAATTTAAATAAAATGATATAATATAGTTGAAAGTATCATAAAATACAATCCGCCGTAAAGTGCAGACTGCAGAGTTTTTGTTTACTGCATAATAATAATTCTTACCGGCGAAGCATCAGATATTTTCATCGCTAAATATTCAATGATAAGTTTCATCATAGCTTCGTGGCTTGAACTTAAAAAATTCTTATTCAAATGAAAACACATAAATAATATAAAATTATGAAACAAAACCGTAACTCTTATTGAAAAAAATTAAAATAAAAAGTATTCTGTAATAGCATAAAATTTCAAAACAATAACGATTCTTGCAAGAATATAAATAAAGTGTTTACCAGTATAAATAAATGGTTTCCTTAAATAAACTACTTATAAAATATTAAATTTAACTAAAATACCTTTATTGGTAATAAATATTAATTATTAAATAAAAGAACATTCTAAAAAGAAAAACCAATTATTTAGTAAATGCTCAAATAAACCACCCTCTTGAGCCGAGCAGTAACCCAATCGGTTATAAAAATTACGACGGACATTTGTTAACATTTCTATACGTACTCTACGTACGGATAACAAGGAGCAACTGCAACTGAATCGCCAGTCGCAACCTTGTTTTCCGATTCAATATATTCGCCTTGCGTGAACACCATGAGCGACTGATAGGAATATTCAATGCGTTAGAGAGAGATTATTTGATTCGTACTTAGATCGTATGTAGAATGTGTTGGATAAAGAAAGGGAACGCCCGTACAGTTAGACAGTAGAACAGACTGAATATACTCTCTCAACCCTAACCACATAAACTCGCTATTCGTCTTCGTCTTACTACATTGTGGTAGATCAATCACTCCCGGGCGTTCATACGGTATGTAAATATGTTTTGAAGGTGCATCTGTTATTGCCAATAATACCACTTTTTCTTTAGAATAAATGTTTCGTTCATTGTTAGAAATACAAAATAATGTTTTTTTTTTTAATTTTTATTTAGAACTGTAAAATATATGTTCAAATTCTGTTATCTCTTTGATAAATGCATGTATGGAAATATTTAGGAAACTACTAAATATATGTTTTTCTGCTCCGATGTGTAAACAAAGCGAGAGCAATGAAAAATAATAATAATATATGTTCAAATTCTGTTATCTCTTTGATAAATGCATGTATGGAAATATTTAGGGAACTACTAAATATATGTTTTTTTTGTTCCGATATGTAAACAAAGCGAGAGGTTAGAAAAATAATATTTAGTACACATGGTGAAATGATTCTTGTCACCATGCACCGGGCACATAGTCTGCCGTCTTTAGTGATAAGTGTCAAATCTGTCATAAAAATCGTTGCCATTTTGTTAAAAATAAAGTCGTCCGAATATTAAGTTGTCAGCGTCATTTACTACGAGAAAATTAAGAGAGAACAGTTATTTTTTGTCAGAAATTATCTAAATTGTGTATTTATCAAATCAGAAGTAAAAATGAATAATCAACAATTTTCAGTATTTACAAAAAATATTAACTATAAAAATTAGTATCGTCCGAACATTAAGTTGCTAAGGCTCGTACAATCAGATATTTTTATTTGCTCACATTTAAATCTTTAAATTGTCGTCACCTTGTATACAGGTGTATAAATACGAGCGAGTAAGGAATCTATATCAAATTTCTACTTGAACGTGTTCATAGCCTTCAATTTGCGCTTTTATTATTGTTTTTATTTGATTTATTTTCGCCAATCATCAAGTATGATAATAAACACTCCTACGTATATGTATACTAATACTCGTGTATTTTTAACTACGCAGTATATTTTAAGTTTGTATTTGTATTAGCACGTTATCAGACGCTGACGTTGTCTTATCTCCTTTATAGTGCTTTTATTACGTGAAGGAAAATAAGTATACACATGTTCACAACATAAAGACTTTATTTATATACAGGGTTAGTTAAAAGTATGGAGACGGCGATTTATTGTCATTAATATTCATTTTTGGGAATTATGTTCAATATAAAAGTTTGTTAAGATATTTTAATCTACATTTGAGAATATTTGAATTTTTTTTCTTCAATTGTTTTTTTAGATACGCCTGTCCGCGCATTTTTTTTTTTATGGAAACTGGTAAATTTTGCTCTACCATTCGATAGTGAATTTTTTTCTATTTACAATAATATTTTTGTATTTTTAAAATTCATTTTAATAACTTTTTTACAAGAAAAATTAAACAAATTATTAACAAAGTAAATTAAAGTAAGTGTTCAAATTGTCGTCCATTAGTAATTTGACAATGACCCAATCGATTTACAAAACCCCGAACAGAGTTCTGTAAAAAATCTCGGGGAATTTCTTGTATCGTTCTGGTAATTCGGATTTGTAAATCTTCGACGTTATCGGGTTTATCTTTGTAAACTTTGTAAACTTTACGTATCCACAAAGAAAAAAATCTAAAGGACTTAAATCTGGCGAACGGGCTGGCCATTCAATGGTTCCTCGTCTTCCAATCCATCTGTGGGGTAAAACGTTGTCCAGATATTGACGAACATTTACACCATAATGTGGTGGGGCGCCATCTTGCTGGAACCAGATACTGTCATTGGGCAGGTGTTCATTGTTTTCATGAGGATAAAGCGTATCACAAGCAGGTATTATTTCATTTTGCAATAACTGCAAATACAGAGCCGAAGTTAAATTGCCATTAATGAAAAAGGGACCGATAATATGACCGCCTAGAATGCCAACCCAAACATTAACCTTTTGGGGGTACTGCGTATGGTGCTCCAAAAACCAAGAGGGATTTTCCGATGACCAGTATCTGCAGTTATGTCTGTTTACTACACCGGTAAGGCAAAAAGTAGCTTCGTCAGAGAAAAGAATATTGTTAAACAAAATTTTCATTATTATTGCAAATATTTAACACTTCTTCAGAAAATTGTAATCTCCTATCAAGATCATCTTCCGTTAACTCGTGTACAAGGTGTACCTTATAAGGTTTATACTTTTCACTTTTTAAAAATGACACGATCGATGACTGTGAAATATTGAAATTGGCCGCTAATTGATTGGTTGATAAATGGGGACATTCAGACACAACCAATAAAATATCCAGTTTGTTATCATCGCTTTTTGCTGTTCTAGGTCTACCACTCCTTGGCAAATCTTTAACGCTACCCGTTTGTTCAAAGCGTCTTAAAGTTTTACCAACAACGGATTTAGAAATTGGATTTCTATTTGGATGCGTATCATTAAATAAATTACTAACGTCTTGTAAACTTCTGCGTCTATCTCCATAACCCAACATCATAAGTATTTCAATTCGTTCATGTTCACTTAAACTCGCCATTGTAAATATTAACAGCAACAAATTGCACAAATGAATTATTTCTGTCAAAGATTTGACGTACACAATAACCACTGATAAAATTATGTCGCTCAAGTTTGTTTATCGCTACGCTTCTGTCTATCTGCGATGTACCGAACATCTGTTAAACACATGAACCGGCCTTTTCTTATAAAAAAGTTATTAAAATGAATTTTAAAAAAACAAAAATATTGTTGTAAAGAGAAAAAAATTCTCTATCGAATGGTAGAGTAAAATTTACTAGTTCCCATGTAAAAAAACTGCGCGGACAGGCGTAACTAAAAAACAATTGAAGAAAAAAAAAATTCAAATATTCTCAAATGTAGTTCAAAATATCCTAACAAACTTTTATATTGAACATAATTCCCTAAAATGAATATTAACGACAATAAATCGCCGTCTCCATACTTTTAACTAACCCTGTATATAAATGATAAACGTATGGACATCATCAATTATTAATTGCTTAAATATGAAGGACTATTGACACCTACGATATCTTTCATTATTTATTGATAAATGTATGTAGTATACAGTCAGTTGCAAAACTAAATTGACACTTATATAGAAACGATATAAAAATTCATTTTGTTTTTGTTATGAAAAATACCTAAATGTTTTTTTATGTAGCTTTTTGTAAACTACATTCGTCCGACTGGGATTTTTGTTGAAACACTGCAATCTATATAGGCTTACGTTCAACTTATCATGGCTTATAATTAAGCCTAGACAAAGCAATGGGAAAATGACATTATGTATGTTACTTGTTGAACATCTAACAATTTAAATAAATATATATCTTTTCTTGCAAATAAAATTCCTGTAAAATACTGCTTTTAAATTGAATTCTTCTATTGTATTGTGATATATTAATATTGGGTCACGTAATCTGAATTGAATGGTTCTACTGTGTCTTAGATTACGAGTTCAAATATTAATATACGAGAACAAAATAGAGCAAGCAGTATTTACAGAAACAATATATATTTATGTAAATTGTTAGATGTACACAAGTCAGATACAGATGTCGTGGCGTATATCCTTTCGTTTGTCCAGGTTTACTTATAAAGCGGGGCACAAATATACGCGGTAACAGCGGTGGCGGTAAGATGCTGCTAGTTGTATTTCACCGCTGCTACCGCTAATAAACGTACATACAATGGCAAGTGAAGAAAATAACTTTATTGAAAAGCTGATAGAAAATGTATGAAAAATTCCGGTTCTATATGATATGTCGCATCCGCAACTTTCGTATTAAGAACAAAAGAATAGGATGAAATTGTGGATATTCTAAGCATTGAAAGAATGGACGGTTAATAGTATCTTCAAAACAATTTTGTTGAAGTATATTGGCTGATAATAATAAAATTACAAAATAACAAAATTAAAAAATTACAAAACACTCGGTATAATTGTTTCATTTTAATCTGAATTAACTAGACACGTGTTTCGACCTCTCGGTCATTCTAAGAGTTTACAAATTCACGCTAAAATCTAAAGCTTCCAATACCTATTTATAAGTCTGTGCTAGTGACTTAATTACTGTTTCGATGATGGGGGTGTTTCCGAAGTCTAATTGTGTGTTTGTGACGTTTCTATTGGCTGTCTTGGCTTTCTTGATTTCTAAAACTTCCAACATGTCTAGTTTTTTCCCTTTAAAACTATTGTGTAATAATTTGTAAGTGTTAGTATTGAATACATGCAATGTTCAGCAAAACCTGTATTTCGGTTATGATTTAAAATCCCTTTTTTATGTTCGTTACACGCTACACGTTATACGCTCCTGTATAGATCTGCCTGATTAACCAATATAGATCGCATCACACACTGCAACCCACCTCGTAAACACCTGACTTGTCACCCAATTTTGTTTCTTCTTTATTATTGACTAACATTTTTCCTAAATTGACTTTGTTTACTTGGATAATATTCAAACCTAACTTACCCAATTGGCTAGAAACCTTGTTGCTAACACGCGGTATTAGCAACAAGGTCTCTAGCCAATTAGACACGAATGTAGTAATAGAAAGTACGTGGCGCAACATGAAACAATTTTTAAAAAATCACCCACAGCGAACCATGGCCAATTTACAGTTCAAATTTTACAAATCTGGAATTTATTCAGTGTTTCAGATTATGTAGCTTTACTGGATTCGATGCTAAGGAGCATTTAAGCTATTACCAAACCCAAAGGCAACGTTACACCATATTAGATTTTTTTTAAATTTTGTACAAACATTTATTCGTTAGTTATTTTTATATTAAATTATAGCATATTATACGTATTACTTGTTTAAAAAAAGAACTGTTTTCGTATTAATATAGGACTCAGCCAATATACTCATATAAAAAACTGACATTACAAGCATTACAGTCCATAAATTATTAAGCAGTTATAATATATTTTTCGATAATTCATCAATTGTCCGGACACATAATGATTAGGGCTTGTACGTCTTTCTATTGACACTCTGGACGATAATCACCACGTTACAAAACTCTACGAACTGTAAATATGCTTTCTACATATTACGACGCTAATTTATTCGAATTTTTTATGGGAAAAAAAGTCGCGCTGAATTAGTATTCGAACCCACGTGCATGGTTTGCCGGACCATCGCTCTAACCACTAAGCTATCAAAGACAGTGATTTCGAATCTTTGTGGAGATGCCTTGCGTTACATCAACGAAACAGATGATATACAGGGTGTTCCCTGAGGTAATTGACAATCTTACACAATGCGTTCTAGAAGTAATTTATTAATTTCTTAATTTATTTTTTGTTCTTTAGATTTAAACAAAAGAAGAAAACTGTTTCAGTAATGTATTTAATCGTGGAATTAAATAATAAACTAATAAACTATTATTATAAGTTACTCGAAATGTTCACCTCTTCTTTCTAAACATGTTGCCAATCATTTTATAAAATGACAAATATGTATCCTGAGCTTCGGCATGTTTTATGAACATGGCGATGCGCCTCCGCATTTTAGTAGGCAAGTTATTGGACTTTCTAAATCAAAATTTTGCTGAACGGTGGATAGGTTGAGGGGGCCCAGTATTATGGCCTGGCAGTTCTCCTAACCTTTCGCTGTTGGACTTTTTCTTTTGGAGTTGTCTAAAAAATCGTGTTTACTATAACGGTAAGCCAAACACTTGAGAAGAATTGATGGAAAAAATAGTTGCAAATGTAGATTCCTTACGAAATGAACTTACAGATATTAACTGGAAATAAAATATGGCCCAAAGACTAGTAACATGTTTATAAAGAAGAGGCGAACATTTCGAGAAATTGTTATGATATTAGTTTGTTATGTGATTTCATGATTAAATGCATTACTGAAACAACTTCTTTTGTTGAAATCTAATGAATAAAAAAAAATCAAGCTAAAGTGTATAGGAACTTTTTTGTTCAGAATTACCTCTATGGTCCATTCCAAATAAGAATGGACTAGATGACGCTGAAATCCGAGTATAATTTACACAATAATTTCAAACAAGTAGAACATATGGTTGCTGTCATATGTTGAGGTTATATACTTACACATCTATATAAAATATTGTTTTTTGTCTTTTACGTTTGTTCATTAACAACGAATGCTTCTAATTGTACTTTTTAATATTTCGTCCAACTTATTGTAAGCATGTTGGTAACTTTCTTTTTTTAAAGGAAAATGTATAACTCCATACATATCTACATACAGTACTTTCAGAAAATGAATATTTTACATTATTAGCTCTATAATTAACTATTTTTAATGAACATGAACATTAATAGCACATTAAGTAACTTATAGAATACGAAAATCCTACTTACAGTGACTGACAGTAAAAGAAAATTAGACGGAATAAAAAAATTCTTGATTTTGCCTGCGTAAATTTGCGCACTCTTTTAACCAATCACAAGCTTTTATTTTAACTTCTATTTGCCCCAATGGTCCATTCTTATTTGGAATGGGCCATAGAACACATTGTGTAAGTTTGTCGGTTACCTCAGGGAACAGCCTGTATATCTTGCCCGTAGTAGGCCGTTGTGCAAATTTTTTGAATTTTTCGCGAAGTAATGTAAATGTAAATATGCTTTCTACATATTTAACTATTCGAATTTTTTTTATAGAAAAAAATTCGAGGATTCGAACAACTCGATGGTCCGGCAAACCATGCACGTGGGTTCGAATCCTACTTACTACTCTACGAATAAATTAGCGTCGTAATATGTAGAAAGCATATTTACATTTACCTCACTTCGCGAAAAATGCAACAAATTTGCTCTACGAACTGTTTTAGATCGTTTAAATGTATGACCATGTTTCTTTTGTTTTGGTTTAATTTCAAGGCTTTCCGGATTTTGTTTTAAACAAAGCTAACAAAACACATATGGTAATCCTTAAAGTATAACAAGAAAATTAATTTATCTAAATGTAAATCTGTTACAACAGTTAATGATATCAAATACGCGATTGTCATAACACTCATGAGTAAAATTACATAATTTTCTATATTAAACTCAATACCCAAGGGCATCATATACATCCATAAAATTAAGCGTATATGATTTTACAAATTTAACAGTGTAACATTACCTGGAACATTTTATAAATTGTTAAGAAGTTAATTCCGGCATATTACATAATAACAATGTTGACCATACTTCATAAGCTGTGTACTCAAGATCGTTATCTTTTCGGCAATTCTAACTTTAAAGTATTATTTTGCTTTCAAAATATCCAAATATTTGCTTTGTATTATTGTAGATTTGTGCATCTAAAGATAAACAGCACTTCACTTAAACATTTTAAGTGTTTATACACGATTTTTGAAATAAGTTCTACACTCTCGTTCAAAATTTATGGACTGTTGCATAAACAGCTGATGGATAAAAATATTTATACCAGTCTAAAATTTGACTAATCTTAAGTATATAAAAATGAATACGTGTCTG
Source organism: Melolontha melolontha (assembly GCA_935421215.2). Classification (NCBI taxonomy): domain Eukaryota; kingdom Metazoa; phylum Arthropoda; class Insecta; order Coleoptera; family Scarabaeidae; genus Melolontha; species Melolontha melolontha. The sequence goes on from OW285242.1 coordinate 36,086,673, forward strand.
TTCGTTCCGTATAGGTTCCTATACCGTTCATCCGATTGCGACGAAACTTTGGTAAATTGTTGTTTTCGTGCCGGCAATGGTTTCTGTAAAATAAAAGTATAACTAAAAAATTCTTTACTTGAGTCAAGGTCAATCGCCTGAAGTGTGTGGTAAATATGTTTTGAAGTTGTGATGAAGTAACAGAACGAGCTGTCATCTAACCGTTATCAAGAAGTGACATAACGGGCTGTCAATTTAATAAATGCTTTTTGACGTTGTTACGAAGAGACAAAACGAGCTGCTGAATAATTTTATACTTAAGACTAAGCTGACTACTAGCCCGCGGTGCAAATTTCGTGAAATTCTCAGGAGATGCCAGTTTGGTAGGAGGGTGAACTTCTCGAAATATGAATCAAACAGTTATGAAAAAACGCCTAAATGTCAACATTCGTGCAGGTTTCATTAACTGACAAAACACCAACCGGAGAGCATGTCAGGCACCATTAAGCACCAACTACTGATGAAGTGACCATTGTTATAAGGGGAGATGAGTTTTATAGGCGTGACATTATTCATTGACGGGAATGATACGATTCAACGTGTCGCTAAAATTTATCGATCCTACAATGCCTTACAGTATCCAATAATTTTTTGGGATGGGCAAGACACTTCGATATAATGCAAACGAATCCAATTACAGACAAGTATAATATAATTCGATAATAGAATTTTATCGTTCTTATTTCTGAACATCAATTTGAAGAAAGAAATGCATTCATCATTATCACTTTTTTTCTCTTTTTTTTTAATAGACATAGGCCAAACCCCACACGAAGTGTGATGTTTGAATTTGGAAAACCCATGCTTTTCATATAGTTCAATTATACCATGAGATCAAAAATTATATTGATAAAGGTTTGCCATGGAATCTAAAACGTCTATCTTAAGTTAACGTATGTTCATTTGAAAAGTCAATCTAAGTTACTTTGAAATTTTGGTAGAATAAGACGCAAATATATTAGTATGTGTTTGTTGTTCCGTAAACGTAAATCCAAATGACATTTGATAATGTCAATAACAAATATCAGTTAGTGCATAAAATAATCGTGCGTCGATTCTGGTTTAAATAAATTGCTTCTCAGTTTTAAAATGGCTTTCACTTTAGAACATAAAGTTTTTTTTGTCCATGCTTATTTTCGAAATGGTAATAAAATTTATGGTTTATGGGTTTACTCAGTTCAAGATTGCATGGTAGAATTTCAAGTTGAGTTTCCACATTTTGTAATAGATTATATACAATTTAAAAATACTTTGGACAGAACTTTAAAACTTTTTCTGAAACTGGTAGTCTCTTAAGAAAATCAGGCAGCGGAGCAGTTAAGAAAGGTACACCTCAAGTTGTCAATCGTGTTGAAGAAATAATGGAAAATGAACCTCAAACATCTGAGTCAACAAATAAACCTTTCTGTTGGTACAACTCACAAGTTATTAAAAAAAGATATGCAACTTTATCCATACCGTGTCACAGCAGTACAAGAATTGTTAGAAATTGATTACCCACGTAGACTACAGTTTTGTAATTGGTTTGTAAATATGAACAATAATGGAGAACTTTCGCAAAGAGTCATCTTTACTGATGAAGCATGGTTTTATAAAACGGGATACCTAAATTCACAAAATACAAGAATTTGGAGTAGTGAAAATCCACATGTAATTAATGAAGAATCGCTACATCCAGAGAAAATTGGTGTTTGGGCAGCGATAAGCCAAAGGCGAATCAATGGACCAATATTTTTTCAGGGAACGTTAAATGCTGAAAGGTACCGTACGGAAATTTTACAACCATTTGTTAATCAGTTGCATGATGATGAACTTCAAAATGCATATTTCCAACAAGACGGAGCACCTTGTCACTGTACTGCAGAATCTTTGGATTATTTAAGAGAATTTTTTGATGAGCGTATAATTAGTCGAAATACTGAAATTGCCTGGCCTGCACGTTCATGCGATTTAACACCTTGCGACTTCTTTTTGTAGCCTTATCTAAAAATAACATATTTCGAACACCTATATTGAATTTGAATGATATGCTACAGAGAATCGAACGGAAATGCATGGAAATTAATAACAATCCAGTAATGTTGCAGAATATCATCAGAAATTTTGAACGGAGGATTTTAAAGTGCATTGATCTTGAAGGACAACATTTTCAACATTTGTTATAGTTTTCAATAAATACCTATTATTTCTTATTTATTTGTATGTATGAAACTGTCAAAATATACGACTTCATAGGTTAAGTAGTAAATTTTAATTTACGACATACTTCAAAATGTTCTCAGTAAATCACATGCTACTAGAGTGACTTTTCAAATGAACACTTGTTATATCATTTAGTGTCACACTCACATTAATATTGTCAATATATTTTCTCTCTGACATCTTGTAGTTTTTCAATTATGGTTTACACCACAGCACACAAAACTTTCATTATTGAAACGTATTTTAGAACAGGTGCGCTAGTTAATGGAATTTGGGAATACAGTAAGCGTTTATGTTTGGATAATTTTAGTGAACACTTCTCAAATTACGCAGTATTAGAGCAAGATTTTTACATGTGCCTTGCACATAGTGTTGGTGTATTTCGCGAAACTGGATCTGTAACTCATAAAAAAGGTGCTGGTAGGCCAACTATTCGTACAGAAGAAGTAATTATAGACGTTCGTAATCGTATGGTACAGAAACCCACAAAATCTTTGAGACGCCTGTCTCAAGAAATTGGAGTTCTTATGGAACATGCGGAACCATTGTAAAGGAGAATTTGAACATGCATCCATTTAAGATGCAATCATATCAAGCTCTTTTGCCAACAGACCACCCCAGACGTCTTGCTTACTGCCAATGGTTCATCAACAATTTACTGAATAACGACCTGCTAAACTTAACATTTTTTTCCGATGAGGCATGGTTTCATCTTTCGGGGTACATAAATTCTAAAAATATGCGAATGTGGAGCACTAATAAACCGCAGTTTTTTATTGAATCTCCACTACATTCTCAAAAAATTTGTGTTTGGATTGCAGTCTCACGTAGAAGGATAATTGGGCCGATTTTTTTCAATTTCATCATCAATGCAGAGAGGTACAGAAATAACATTTTGACTGAATTTGTTCAACAACTACACAACGATGAACTTCATAATGGTTATTTCGAATATGGGTGCAACAGCACACGAGAAACTATAGCCTATCTCCGTGAGTTTTTTTATGAACGACTTATAAGTTTGCATACGCAAGTTGAGTTTCCTCCGAGGTCACCTGGTTTGACTATTATGGACTATTTTGTGTTCCCTCACTGAAAAAATAGAATTTTCAGAACTCCTGTAGGTACATAATTTGCAAGAATTGCAACAAAAGATTATTGAAGTATGTATGTGCAAACATAGCATCACAAATGTTGCAAAATGATTTTGATAGCATGAAAAGGCGCGTAAACGTGTGTATCGAACAAGGCGAATTTCGAACATTTATTGTAATTTGTTTATTAATTTTTAATAAAATGTTATTCAAACATGCAAATTATTTTAGATAAACATATATGTATTTACAAATTTTGTCAGTCAAATGTCAGTATGAAAGTTGATAATTTAAATAGAATTATCTCAAAATAATGATATAAATTGAATACGGACGTTTTACATTCCATGGCTATCCTTTATCAATATAATTTTCGATCTTGCGGTATATTGCATGCTCACGATCTACAAAATTATGCATTTCTGCTCAAGATGGCATAACTAAAAATATAGTGTATCCCAAAGCACTTCAATAAAAGAATGAAAAATTAAAATACAACGGAGTGAAGGAAAATTCAATAACATAGTAGTCTCCATGGGATTCATCGAAAATGGTCTCTTATTGTTTAACCCTTTCGTCCCGATCGGTACACATATGTACCATCAAGACTTAAAAATTCCTGAAAGTCCTATTATACGTTGTTAGTTTATGAAAAGTGTACCACGCCGGTATTTTATGTGTATTGCATATAGTCCACCATATGTTGACAGCTGATTTTTATTTGGAGGTTAGTAGTGGCATTGTTTTCGAACAGTCGGTCGGTGTGCTGCTATGTACTAACAGGTCTAATACCATAAATTTCGAGGTGCCATGGCACGAAAAAGAAAATTAACGGAAAGAGAGCTTGAATATGCAATAGAGAATTTGTCAGACATTAGTAGCTGTGAGGACGAGCCATATTCCGCTGGATCTAGTGATGATTATGTACCTGAAAGTAATAGTGAGTTAGAGTATGTTTCCGACCAAGGCGTATTGGATGACGAATACGAGATTGAACCGGACATTGATATATGCGAGCCAGAAGAAATTCCTCTAAATGAAGCACAATCAAGCCAACAAAATTCAGGTGAGAAAAACCGTATTTTAGACTGGGTGCTTCCCACTGATAATTTTGTTCCTGCGAAAACACTTACACAATATAGAAATTGCAAAGTGAATGAAAATATTACTATACATATGAGTCCTTTGCAAATGTATAATAAACTGTTTCCTCATTCACTTTATATGAAAGTAGTAGAATATACCAACCAGCGATTGGACATATTGAATAAGGCAAATAAAAGTAAGCATAAATTCACAGACAAAGGAGAAATACAAAAATTGCTATGATGTATATTCATAATGTCCTACAATAAGCTTCCTGGTATCAAGCACTATTGGAGTGGGAAAGAATCATTAGGTAATCGTGCAATTAAAAAAGCCATGTCACGTGACAGATACATGATTCTTGCTTCAAAGCTTTTTTGCTGCACCCGAAAAACCACCTAATTCTTCAAAGACTTACTATATTGATGAGCTATTATCTTACTTGAAATATACATTTTCAAAATGTCGTCAAGATAGTGCTTTTCAAAGCATAGATGAAAGCATGACAAAATTCAAGGGCCGTTCCGCGTTGAAACAATTTATGCCACTCAAGCCAACAAAAAGAGGAATAAAGTTATGGCTACGTTGTGAGCCCGTTCTGGATATACTTACGATTTGAATGTATATTGTGGCAAAGAATCTTCTGCAACTAAAAATAGCGAATCACTTACCCTTGGAGAGCGAGTAGTAAAAGCACTAGCGGCTACAATTCAAGATGCTGATGTAGTACTATGCTTTGACAGATTCTTTACTAGTGTACATTTATTGGAGACATTGAATTTTTCAGCACTGGGAACTTGTATGTCTAATCGCAAAAATGTTCCAAATATGAAGGAAAAATTGAAACGGGGAGAGTCTATATTTAGATGTACCGACAGTGGATTATTGTGTACCAAATGGCAAGACACAAAAGAAGTCATTGTTATGAGTAATTGTCATAAGCCGGATGTGACTACAGTTTCTAAAAAAACAAAAACTGGCGAAAAATTACCTATTGAATGTCCAGAAGCCATATCATTTTATCGTCAGATTATGGGAGGAGTTGATAGGGCAGATCAACTTGTAGGCTTGTATGATCACGACAGAAAGTCAAATAAATGGTGGAAAAAAGTAATTTATACGTGCTTGAATATGTGTGCAGTAAACGCTTGGATACTATATAATGATTTGAGACGTGAAAATAGAAAAACGTCTTTCCTAACGTTTTTTTGTAACACTTACCGAAGAGTTAATAGCTGAGGGCATACAAAATACTTCGTTGCCTCTTCCAAAACGAGGACCTCCGAATAAGAAAAGGAAAATTTATGGTTCAGTACCATTGCATCTTCCAGTGGAAGGACCAACAAGAAGATGTTCTAGATGCAGTGAGGAAAATCTTCAAAAAAGGACAAAGACAATATGTCAGGAATGCAATATTCCCTTGTGTAAGGATCGTTTTAAGTTGTACCATACAAAGTAATTACTAATGTTTTCATTGTACTTCTGAAAATATGTTTTTGAATAAATTCTCAATAGTTACAAGGTTGTTGTATATACCTGATGGTACACTATTGTACCACCTAAAAATCCTGCTGGTACAAAGGTTTACCACCAAATATCCCCTCTCCTCAACAAGAAAAAAATTTTTAAAAGATAGTAGCCAACAATTTTAAGGCAAATCATTAACGTATGCATGCTTTTCGTATTCTTGGTTTAAAATTAGAATTCAGGGACGAAAGGGTTAAATGAAAAGTTAAGTTAGTGGAGACTATCTTAACGAGATGAATTATGATAAATTTTTAAGTGGTTTAAAACACAGGTAAAATACCGAATTTACCAAATAATCCAATAATTGTTACGGATAATGCATTATACCATTAAGTACAAATTAACAAACAACCTAACGTTGTATCAAAAAAGCATGAGATAATCTGCTTTCTTCAATCGATGAACATACCATATCATTTTAGGATGTTAAAGTATGAATTACTAAAGACCATACAGTGCTAAGACTTCAACCACATCATTGTGATTTAAATCCCATTTGGTTGGTATGGAGTGTAATGAAGAGAAATATTGCTTCGTACAACTTAAAGCAGGTCAATATAGAAAAATTTGATTAGAGAAGCAGTAAATGGAATAACATCAGAGTTATGGAATGTAGAATGAACATTGAAGAAATGTATATAAGAAAAGATGAGTTCCTCGACGATGATTAGAAACTATAATAGTAAGAATGGATGATTCAGGGAGCGATGATGAGTTTAAATGAGTGCTTTTTTTATCAGTTGTTTAAATTTTCTTTGACAAACATTAACTTGAAATGTAATTTTAAGAAAAACGTTTTCAAATTCTGTATGGCTTAAATAAACTTTATTAGATACATCTCTTTCGTTATTGTTTTACGCACATTGAAAATTATGTATAACCACAATGTCTAAAAGAGAGAGAAAACATTTATCATAAATAATAAAGTCTCAATTATAATGCAATCATTTTGAATGTAGTAATATCTAAACCACAAGCAAAAGCAAAAATATGGACTAAATCCTACAAATTAATATTTATTTATGTACCAAGACAGTAAAGTGATACTTTATTGAACGAGTCTGAGATTATGAGCCGAGTGAGCGAGGCGAGTTCAATAAAGTCACTTTACTGACGTGGTGCATACAAAATTTTATCGCCAACCGTAAAAATTTATATTTAAAAAAATGGACATATTATAACTTATCACATTTTATTATAACAAAGTAGGCACAGAATAAAAAACAAATCTACTTATTACTCGATATATTAAAAGTAAACGAACAACCTGACGCATTATAAAAATTAATTCGGGCAGTGGAAGAAGTTTCAATTGAGCATGCTTGAGGATTATTATCTATGTTAATAACTTGTAAACCATTAGTAGAATTATCATTGGTAACTATGCTGTTAGTTTGACTTTCACTTAAAATCGTCTTTGCAATTTACATTTTATTGAGCACAGATTCCTCAACATAGGACTCTGCAATCGTGTCGCTTTTCCATCCTCCGTTGCGTTTTAAATTTTCCTTACTGCCGCCTGCGCTGGCAAAGAGAGTGGCGCACATTCGACGAAAGCAATGTCCCGTATAAAGTGATGGCTATGGCAAATGTTGATAGTTGGCAATTTAGCTTAGTACATTTCGTAAAGTATGGATTCCAATTGGCTGGACTGTGCATTTTCCATTTCTATAAGTTACGAAAAGTAGGTCGTGGGGCGTCTGCTTAGGACGTAGAGCTAAATATTTGTTAAATAATTCTACGGATATTACTTTTCCTTCAAACTCTGTAGTGATCACAAACAATCGAGGCCTATTGGTCTGTGTTTCAGTTAGCTGAAGAACCAAAATTGTTTCTTTATGCTCTATGTCACTTACTTTTAAATTCAAAAGTTCTTCATTACGTAAAGCCCCAGCAATGCCAAACTAAATCTAAAATAATTACTACATTCATAACAAATTAGTTTTGAAAGGTTTGCATGAATTACCCTCATCATCAAGTAGATTTCATCCGGTGCATTTATTAAAAATGTAAGTATTTCTTCTTGTGAAAGAGTTTTGGACTTTTTTGGAATATGATTTCTTCCTTATATAATCGACGATTTGACAGCGGTTGGTAGATTGAGCTCGTCCGAAAGGTTGACTTGCGGCCGAAATCTGACGCATACCGGCAACCCAAATTACATCACCAGAGCGAGACAATTATCAGTGGTGGCACGTCAATAGAGGAGTCGCTCATAAGAAATAATTAGTACGATGAGGTAACGGACAGTGACGATTATTTGACGGATGAGGAAAGCAGGAAAAGACTCAGAGAAGGTAAAAGCAGTTATGAAAGCCAGAAAACACCAAATCACCAATGAAAACAACCAAAAGAAACGAAGAAAAATTAGATCTTCTAATAGAAATGGTTAAGGAAATGAAAACAGAACAAACCCAAATAAAAGATGATCAAGGAAAAATTAAAGAAGAAATAAGAACAATACGAGAGGAAAACAAGGTACTAAAAAGGGAAAACCAAGAACTCAAAACAGAAAATGAAGGAATTAAACGAAAGTTTAAAGAAGTATGCGATAAAATAGAATGGCAGGAAAGATAGAAACGGAGGAATAATATAGTGGTGACTGGATTAAAAATAGAGAGAGAGTACCCAACATTACTAAAAGACCAGATGAAGAGAGTGATTCAGGAAGAATTGGAAGTACAGGTGGAGATCAGAGGAGCCCATAAACTAGGTAGAATAACTTGCTTAGTGGAACTGGAGAAAGAAGAGGATAAAGCAAAAATAATGAGAAATAAATACAAATTAAAAAACAAGAAAGATACGATTTATATTAACGATGATTTAACAAAAAGAGAAAGAGAAAAAGGAAAGCAAATAAGAAATATGGCGAAAAAGGAGAGAAGTGAAGGCAGAACAGTTAAAATTGGGTACAACAAATTGGTCATAGAAGGAAAGGAATGGAGATGGAATAATAATTTAAAAAAGCTTGAAATAGTGACACCAAAAAACTAACAATGAATGACGATGGAGCAATGGAGACAACGAACATTGCAACGGACACGGTAAAGAGAACAGTAAGAGAAATGGAAGATAACAAAATGGTAAATAGGCACGAAATTGACAATAGCAGAGGAGAAAAGTCACTGACAATATGCATAAATAATACATGACACGGTAAAACGACGAAGAAAGAAAAGGGTAACAAATGAGTATCTAAGAAAGAAGAAAATAAACGGCAAAAAGAGGATATAATAAAGATCGGAACTTGGAATATAAGAAGTCTGAATGGGAACGAACAAGAATTAATAAAAGAATTTGAAAATGCGGAACTGGACATACTGGTTATCACAGAAACCAAAAAGAAAGGACAATGTGTATTGCAAATGGATAAACACATGATGATATATAGCGGAGTAGGCATAGAAGCCAGTGCAGCAGAAGGAGTAGGCTGTATAATAAACCAAAAGCATACAGGAAATATAAAGAGATGGATATTCGTGTCACAGAGATTCCTAAAAATCGAAATGCAACTGGAAGAGCAGACCATCACAACAATAGTAATAGTTTATGGCCCAAGTGAAGTTGAAACACGAGAAAGGAAGGATGAATTCTGGGAAAAACTGACAGGTAATAGAAAACGATAATGGCAGAATAATAATAATAGGAGATTTCAATAGTCGAGTTGGAAAGAGAACTGATGATACAGAATACGTTACAGGCCTACAAGGAGAAGAACATAAGAATAATAACGGAAGAAGAATGATATATTTATGTATGGAAAATAATTTAATTATAACAAATACATTCTTCACACACAAAGATAAACACAAGTATACAAGAGAAATCAAAACAAGAAATGAAAAATTCATTATCGATTATGTACTTATAAATAAACCATTTAGAACAGAAGTACTGAATGTCGGAGTTAAGAGAGGACCAGAAATTTACAGTGACCGTTACCTGGTAGAAGCAAAACTTAGAATACATGCAGAAAGAACAACATCCAAAGCACGGAAAGCACAAACAAAGAGTAAAGAGGTAATTAAAACATATAAGTTACAAGAAGAAGAAAGTTTTTTATTTTACTAATATCCAACCGAATCCAACGCCATTTTTTACTAAAAGAGTTGCTTTCACCATGGAGTAATAGGACCACACCGAAGAAGGAGAATACTCTTTCGATAAATCGGAAAAAAAACACCAGTAAAGCGTTTTCACTGAACTTTTTAATTCCGTATTTGTTGCACCACTCCATAAATATGGCGAATGTATTTTTTGACTGATTTTTGTAGTAGAATTTCGAAAGACGTCTCTAATGACTTTTTCAGAATTTCAGGCGGCGTGCACTGAATGTCTTCTTCCATTATTTTCTATAAATAATTCACGATAAAACTTTTACTGTTGGAGCCGTGACAGCGACAAACGATTTCTGTCTAATGCCATTCAGTCATGGGTATGCTGATAGATATTAGCGACAGGTAAAGTGTTTGATTTTTACAGTAAGATAAAGTGTTTACTTTACTGCCGCAAATCACTATGGTAATCATGCATCTATTGACGGTTGGCGATAAAAGAAAATATGATTTAGTACAAATATAGGGCGTTCAAGTTGATGTTCTCTGAATTATGAAAAAAAACTTTAAATAAATGTTATTTTATAAACATAAAACGCTCTATTCCCCAAAAAATGTAAAAGTTTTAACTAAAACTGAGGTTGAACGTTTTTTCTTGGAAGCTCCTGATGACTATTGGTTGCATGTGGAAGTTATAAGAATATTCGGGATTTTTGGTTGTTGTCGATGTGGTGAACTTCTTCATGTGACTATGAATGATAGATATCGGCAAATATGTTATTGTGACATTGCGACAAACAAAAAATTTAACAAGATTTATCATAGCCAATGATGGCTGCAGCTTCGAGCCCTGTATGTTGTACAGAAAATACGTAAACTTTTGGCTTCCTAGAACAGAAAGCCTACGTACTTTTTTATGAGAGAGAAATGGAAAATGCGTTTTCCTTCATTCTTGTTAGTACACTATTGGCGCTGTCCCAAACCAAATTGCGAAATATTTAGGTTTAAAAGAGTCAGAGTTATATACCTACCGATCCCGCAAGGCGCAAATGACTTTACTCAATATAATTAACTCTACCTTACGCCTCCACCACTTCCCCTCCAAGTGGAAGATGGCGAAAATCATCAAAATAAGAAGAGCAAAGCTGGATCCTGCGTTCCCACAAAACTACCGTCCAATAAGCCTATTTCCAGCCTTGGGGAAAATAGTAGAAAAAATTATCAACATCAGACCCAAAGAAAAATGTATCGTCCAAAAAGAACAATTTGGTTTTACAAAATCACATTCTACAAAAGCTTTTGATCGGGTGTGGCATAACGGCCTTATCCAAAAACTCATATCAGCTAAGATATCAAAACCCCTTATCCTCTGGATACACTCCTTTCTACAACATCGATCCTTTATGGTCTCACATAAACACCAATTCTCCACAAGAAGAGCAATAGCAGCGGGAGTCCCACAAGGATCTATCCTCTCTCCCCTCCTTTACAATATTTACATTCATGACCTGCCACGAACCCGAAACACAGAACAAGCAGAACAGCGAACAGTACGCGGATGACACGCTGATCTACACCCGATCAATGTCCAAGCGAGTGACTATCGAAAGACTGCAAGAAGCGGCCAACGAACTAGAAGAATGGTTCTCAGATTGGAGAATTAACATAAACCCCCAAAAAAGCCACTGCATCTTATTCCATACAGAACCCCACTACAGCACATCACAATGTTTAACACCCCTATCCCTTGGCAAAAAGAAATCAAATATCTAGGGGTAATCCTAGATTTCAGACTCACTTGGGGAAAACACATCCAAGAAATAGCAACAAGAGCTCAAGGGCAAATTAAGCAGTTCTTCCCACTTCTACACCATTGCAACAGACTAGATCTCAGAGCCAAATGTCTCCTATATAAATCAACTTGTAGAGCAACTATGTCCTATGCAGCCCCAACCTGGGATCATGCCGCAAAATCCCACCTCCTAAAGCATCAAGTAGTACAAAATAAATTCCTCCGTGTCATGGTAGGGGCCCCATGGTGCATCAGGAACAGCAACATTCATTAAGACCTCGAGTTGCCCCTCTTTCAAGAACACATAAAACTTCTAGCAGAAAAATATTTCGAGTCAATACCAGCCCACCCAAACGACTTAATTAACACGATACGGATACAAGACCTCCACGGACCAATTAAAAACCACAATCCATCCTGATTCAAGAAATTCACCCCCTATAGGCCAAAGTAAGAAGAATGGGGCCCTCAAAAGGGCCATTTGTGACTTGCCGAAGACACCGTGATGAAACCCTCCAACTCCAATCTATAGAAAAAAACAGCCAGGAAGCAATAACATTGCATATATGTATATATCATTAGATTTCCTGAAAACCCGAAACGTCCAAATGTGTTACACCTGTAACACTCGAAAGACAGGAGAAAATCGACAAGCAATATCCATCCCCAATGAGAAAATTAAAATAAGATAGAAGATAGATAGACCTACCGATCATTCTTTTCGCCGAACTGGAGCAACTATGGTTGTGGATGCGAGTGATGATATTTTAGCACTAAAACATGCAGGAGGATAGAAATCCAGTGAAATTGCCACGGGTTATGTCGATGATTTCATCAATAACAAAATCAAAATATCGATAAAATTATTTCTTACTAATGAGTGTACACATGCTATGCCATTGTTGTTTACTTCAGTATTCACTGCACCAGAAGATGGTTCAATTTCAACTAATTCATCGTTCAAATTTTCAAACGGAAATAACAGTTGTACTATGATTTTTAACATCTATGATACAAATAAAATAGAATTATCTAATGTAAATAATGGTATTAACTTGTAATACTGACGGATAACGAGTAAACATTTTACGAGTCAATAACAGAAATAAACTTTCATAATTAATACGGTGTTTTGATCAATTGATGTTTACAAATGAATAACAAATAAAATAATTATCAAATATTGAATATTTTTTCCATAATTACACATAAATTATTATTATTACTATTACTACTATACAAAAAAGATTAACGTGTACTATACTTACCACAAAGAACTTAAATTTCCATACATATACACACACTATAATGAAGGTTAAATAGCCATGTCACTCTTAATTTCACACTAGTAATTCTCCTGTTTATCCAATTCAAATGGAGACTGGAACCTCTGAAACCAATGTTTAAAGAAAGTGTAAGTTAGATACACTCCAAGATATGCTTTATTAAAAATAAATATTAACTTATTATATGTTCAGTGAATTTCTTTATTGTATGGATGCAAGGAACTACAATTCAACAAAATTAGAACACGAAGAATCTAATTGGAAAATAGATCAAGTTGTAAAATTCACATACATCTGTTGCGTTGGTTTTCATTCTTAATTTAAGAATTACGCTAATTTTCTCTGTTATTACCTCTCGAACTTTTAATTAAGGATTAATTATGGGATTATATTTATGATGCGGCTCTACAAAAAAAAAAAAACGAAGAAATCCGGAATTAAAAAGTTTTTATTTTATTTAATCTACCTGCTTTTTGAATTGCTATATACCGGGTGTACCTTCAAATAAAAAGGCAACGCATGAAAAATGGAAAGATGTAATTACATAGAAAAAGAATCCAAAATATTTGCCCATAATTTTCTCTCATAAGCGAGAAAAAGATGAGAAAGGTATACAATAATAAAAAGAATAGTTTTGCTATGGTTTAAGTTTCGTCTAGTTGTTGATAGTTACATTTACATTTTCGATTAAAGATAGATTGTTAACAAATAGGACGTTAAATGCTCGTAGTGAACACATCTTACATGTTCATTTACAAGGGATGCCTTTTATATTTCGGGAATAGGCGATCCTGGTGCTGCCATCTGACAATCGATGTCTCTATCGTAAAATTCGACATTTTTGACAGAATACTTACTCACAACGTTTTGACGTAGAGGTGCTATTTGTATTGTTTACAGTGACTTAAAAAATTAATCTTTACCTAAAAATGGAATTAACTTGTGAACATTTCCGTGCGATTATTTTTTATAACTTTCGACGTGGATTATCAAAACAGTGTATCAATGAACTTAATTCGACTTTTGGAGATGAATCGCCATAAAAAACAGCGCATATCGGCGGTATACTGAATTCAATCGTGGTCGTTAGAGATGGGCGAAATCGTTACTTTTGTGGACTCGCTCCTTCTCGTTCTATTCTGCAGATGGAACAAGTCCAGAGGATTCATTCCGTGGAACGATTATAATCGGAGTTGTAAAGTCCGACAAGTGACACATTAATTTCGATCTAGTTAATTTGGATCGAAATGATTGCCTGTTTGTTTTATTTATTTATTTAAGAGCTGCGTGAGTATATATATAATATTTATGTAGGAAAATAATTTATAAGCAGGTACTTATTTGATATTTACTTGTACACTGACATCATTGACATGTTTTCATGTGAATCTAACAACGATAAACAATAAATATAAACCTATAGTATTGGTGTACAAAAATTACATTAACACAAGTTATATGCCACTTTAGATTACAATTTAAAAAGATAATTTTTTCTAACTTTGAAGCAGATAATTTACTTCTTCGATATGTTATAATTGTTTATTATATCTTTGTCTTTAAATTCTAATAAGTGCAGACACTACAAACCTATAAATTCAAAATCCAAAATATACAAACGTAACATATATTTCATTACTAGTCTTTGCTATTGAAACAAGCGACAATTGATGGAGTAGATAAGCACCAAAGTTAAAATAAACAGAAATAGAGAGATTCTTGCATTAATGATTTGTTTACATTATGAAAAAATACGTCGACAATATATACCTTTATAATTTATATCTTACTAAGCAAGTATGTGGAAAGACCGACAAAGGCTGACGACGTGCCGTTCTTTCGTGGTTATAGATTGAATAATCTCAATGGAACGAAATAAAGGAACGACCTGCAGCTACAATTTCGGATTCGTGCCAATTCGTTCCACGGATGGTTCGTTCCTTTGTATCGAATCCATCCGGATCGACACATCACTAGTGGTCCTGCTTTGCTCACTGACGAATTTCGTGAAGGTCGTCCAGAATCTGTTGTTGTTCCGAAAAATATTGCTTCTGTGCGTGAACTGATATTGTGAGATCGTCATGGGACTTATCGTGAAATAGAGGTACTTTGGGAACCAACATACATTCAATTTTGCCGTCAAAAAAATTTGTTTGCGTTGGATCCCATATCATTTGACAATCGTTCAAAGAAAGGCTCGTGTCTATTAGTCAAATGAAATGCCAAAAAAATACTAACATGGTGCTTCAAAACACGTGTATGACATTGTAATAGGTGATGAATCATGGATCTACGCGTATGGGCTCGAAAGTAAACACCAGTCGACTGTGTGGGTCTTTCAAAATGAGGTAAATCAAACAAAAGTTGCTCGCACACGAAGCACTTGCTTCGGAAAAATCGGGTAACTGTACCATTAGTGCAACTTCGGACGGTCAATTCTGAATGGTACATAAGCATGAAGAATACTTACGAGAAGTATTCGGAAAAATAAAGGAAACCAACCGCCGAAGACGGTTCATTCTCCACCAGAACAATGCGAGCTCTCACACATCGGCTCTAACAAGAGAGTTTTTGACAATTGAAAAAGTATAATTGATGGGTCATCCGCGATACAGCCTTGATTGGCACCCAATGATTTGACTACGTTGTCAACGTTTTTCGACGCCTGAAGGAGCGGCTGATGCTTTCAAAATGCATGTTTTGGAGGTACCTCAATCTGAGTGGAAAAAGTACTTCGAAAATTGGTTCAAGCGAATGCAAAAGTGTTTGGTTTTAATGGAGAATATTTTGAAGAACAATAAAGCCCATGTACGATGATTTATTTTAGTTTCTGTTCTCTCTTCCCGAAATATAAAAGGTATCCCTTGTAATACATCGTTTCTAAAAATTCACATGCAAGTATAAACTTTTAACAGCTGTGTTTCGTACTAGCTTATCGAACCTTTACAATACAAAACTTATACAGAATGTTATCTTCTAGCGGTTTTATGAACACAAACATTGCAGCGTGTAAACTCAATAGCGGCATTCTGAATTCATATTAATTTCTTCCTTCTCGTAACAAAAAAAAGTCCACAAATTGTTTTTAGTATAATTTTTAAAATGGGTTTGTAAATTAATGTAACATACATCTTAATTTTTAATGACTCACTTGAATGTATTAAATACCCGATTTTGTGCGGGATTATTGACTTTAGCATACAACAGTGCTATAGTTTTTGTAACATCGACAACTGTTACGTATGTGCGTGTAAGTTCGATAGAGGCATTTATTATTTATACGTATTCTGAATATTTTGAATTCATAGGCGGGACATGACACAATTTTCAGGGGGTTTTAAATTTTGGAGTTCGCGTCATAATTGACACAATATTTCGGATTTATCTTATATATAATTACATCTTTCCATTTTTCATACGTTGTCTCTTTATTTTCAGGACAGCTTGTATACAGACATGGACAAATTTTTATTACGATTTCATTCTTAAATTGTGTCATCCATCCCACAAATAATGTGCGATTTTTATCTTAATTATTTGAAGATCAATTACATACACAAATTAAATTTTTATCGATCATATAGCCTTGATTATAATAGGTCTGATGCAACCCCGATCAAACAAAATATTATCTACGAAACTACACTGATAGACAAAATTATAAATTTATGAATATGTATATAAATTTGTTTATATTGTTCTGTCTTAAATAATTTCTATGCAAGTTAAGACTTGTTTTTCAATATCGCATTTTTATTGTCAGCAAGTATAATAGCGTTGTGGGTTAATTTTTCCTGTGCTTTCTCCACTTGTGGTCAGATTTTCATTTTGTTTGAAGTGTGTACATATTGAAATGCCTCCAGTGAGAAATTTATAAGCATGATGCTGTGCAACTTGTCACCTTGATTGAAGAAAGTTATAGCCTACGTGAGATTGCACGGAAGTTTGCTTTTCATCACACGACTATTGGTCGATGTTTTTTAGGGCAACAGGTTCAGATGCTAAGAGACCAGGTCAAGGTCGATCAAGGTCCACAAACCAAATGGACGATCGTTTTATACGCCTATAACCATTAAGAAATCGGTTTCTCGCCGGAAACGAGATAAAAAATAGTCGTCAAGATATTCGAAATGTTGCCATTTCTTCAAAACCAGTAAGAAGGCTCACGGTATCTGAATTGAGTGCAAGACACCCTGCAACAGGCCCTCTTTTAACCATACCCCACAAGCAAGCTAGGCTTGAGCTTGCTCGGGAACATGTGGATTGGGATTTGGATGACTGGAAGAGAGTTTGGTTTACTTATGAAGTCAGAATAGGCTTAAGATCTTCCGATGGGCGCACTTTTATCTGGAAAAAAGGAGAAAGATAGAGACGTATGGTTCCCCAAGTATCTTTCCGTGGAGGGTCAATAATGTTTTGGGCTGGCATTTTTTTTTCGAGGCCCGTACGGATCTTGTAGTTATCCGAGAAAGAACATTAGGCGTTCCAAGGTATATCCAGGAGATTCTGGAAGAACATGTTGCACCTTTTACGCCTTACATAGGCGAGAATTTATTGCTTACGAATGATAATGCCAGACCGCACCGAGCCCAGATTGTAAATGAAAATCTTAACGAAGTTGAGAGTGGCCAGTGCGTAGTTCTGACTTGAATGTGATAGAACATGTTTGAGATCAGCTTAAACGACCCATTAGATGTTGAAATTCTACTCCTGAAAATATGGCTGAGCTGGAGAACGCGGTTCTTGAAGAATGACATAACATACCCCAGATTTCGTCATAAATTTTGCCATAGCATCCAAGGACGTTTGAGAGAAGTTATTCGATCTAGAGACGGCAATACATTATATTGAAACTGTTAAAAACTGAAACTTTTATTTATTTTCAATTTTTTTTATTCTTATGTTTTTACTATAAATTTCAATAAAGTATGGATTCTTCTATGTTCTTTTTTTCATAAAAAAAATTTCAAAATAATTGAAAACCAATTCTTTGTATTATTTCAATAAATTAAATTAATTTTAATAGGTATACTAAGATTGAAAGAATTAATACAAAATTTATTAAGCTGTGTGCTAATTTTGTCTGTCAGTGTAATTATGTGTTGAGGACCCTATAAACTTTCTTTTTTTTCCAACAGTTTAAGTTTTTTAGATAATCATTATACCACCGATAAAATTGGATTTGTTGTAAAAAAAATACATGAGTGAATTTGATGGCTAACTGAAAATATATATAGGTGTAAATGTAGCTGTTTTTAAGGATATTACGAGAGAATTCATAGGAAGGAAAGTTCTATAATGTATTAGGAAACGTTAAAAGAACAGATGGACAGTGAGGTTTACCTGGTTGGAACGGAGATGAGGATTTTATTCAACAATTTGATTCACTACTTTCGGCATACATAGTCTCTTTTGTCCGTAAGATGTCACTAGATATTATCTTGTGCCACCTGATAGGACAAAATTTGCTATACCTATGAGGCGATTTATTAAACTTTACTTTACTAGCCAAACTGACGAAGTCTTATAATTGTGACAGAAACACTTGGCTTTGGCAGAAGTAAACGTTGGAAAATACGAGGTGTATGTGCATGTGTACAGATACAGACGTATATAATGCATGTCTGTTTCATTTGTAATTTGATTCACACTTTCTAAATATTTGATGTAACAACGTGAGACGATCAGTAGATTTACCTTTAGCCATGTTATAGTGTTCAAAAACCATTTGATTGTAATTTGTAATTTGATTTACACTTTCCATATATTTGATGTAACAACGTGAGACGATCAGTAGATTTACCTTTTGCCACGTTATCAGTGTTCAAAAACCATTTGATTGTAATTTGTAATTTGATTTAGGTACACTTTCCAAAATATTTGATGTAACAACGTGAGACGATCAGTAGATTTACCTTTAGCCACGTTATCAGTGTTCAAAAACCATTTGAACACCTATTTTAACAGCGTGTTGTGAATAGTAACGCTATTCAATACAATTGATACGGTCAGTGTTTTAATAGGCGCGGAACCAAAAAAAATTGAAAAAAGTCCGCTTTCTAACAACACAATATCAAGGCGAATCGATGACATGGCTACCGATGTTCGCGATCAGATAATTCAGCAAGCGAGTTCAAGTGAATTTTTTAGTTCAATTTGATGAATCAACAGATGTTGCAAACATTCTTAGTTCTTATGTTTTGGGAGGTATGAATGTGATAGGGACACATCAATCAAGGAAAATATGTTGTTTTGCAAAACAAAACCGGGTCATGCAACAGACAATGTCTTTTTGATGGTTTTTATGAAGCTACTAGAAACTATACTAACATAGATTTGACAAAATGTATTGCAGTAGTGTAGTGATGGTGCAAAGGCGATATCAGGAATGAGCAGTGGATTAACGATAATATTAAAAGATCGTCTTATATCAAGGGCGGAATGGAGGCACTGCTTCCTTCACAGACATGCTCTTGTCGCGAAAAACATGCCGGAAAATCTCAATCAGCTCTCAAGCTGTAAAAATGGTTAGTTTTTTTAAAAGCCGACCGTTACAGAACCGTTTGTTTGCTAAGCTATGTGATGAAATGGGCGAAAATAAAAAAAATTTTCCATACAGAAGTTAGATGGTTATCGCGAGGGAAAGTGTTAACCCGGGGGAATTGGATCTGCGAGATGAATTGATAATATTTTTCCAGCATAAACAAACGCCATTCTCATTGTTTTTACAGAATAATGAGTAGAGACCGGACGCATCAAGCCGAAATTACGATGGACCATATAGTCTATAACATCGCTAAGTACAACACGCAGTTACTGAATAGCACTATTCAATCGGTTAACCGCACTTCTGTTTTTTGACGTTGAATTGTGGCGCAATTACTTCAATATTACAGTAAAATTCCTTTATCATGGGCGTAGATAGAAGCAGGAGGAGTTTTTATAATTTATTTTATTTATTAGCTTATATTTCGTAAGATAAATAAAGTACGGTGAGGTAGTTTCTTTTTTTTTTCATTGTTTTAACTATTAATTACATACTTCGTAATTTTTGTAATAGATTCTGTTTAATATCGAATTTACTTCTCCCAATTATTTTGACGTAATTATCCAGAGAATTTCGTTAAGTTTCAATAACTTACGCATGTATTTATAATTTTCATTTACTTAGATCTAGAACATTGTTTACGTTACTTTTTCAGATATGGTATGGAACAACGTCGAGAAAGGCATTGTAAAACAATAGCAAGTTGGATTAAGGGTCAAACTGATTTTATGGCCATTGCCAGTGATTCCGAAATTTATTGCAAAGTCTGTAAAATATCATTAGAAAATTCCAAGAAATCGCACGTAAAACGTCACTTAGCATCGCAAACACATACACAGAAACTAAACCCGTTGGAATCTGACAATTTCAACGAAGAACTCTGTGAAACTTTAATGGCGGCAAATATTTCATTAAATAAATTTAACAGTCCCACCTTCAAAACATTTCTTCAAAAATATACTGGTCGAAATGCTCCTGATGAATCCACCTTACGCAAATATGATGTTTATAAGTGCTACACGAAAGCAATAGAACGCATTAGAAGCCATCTTTCAAATCAGTACCTATGGATAAGTGCCGACGAAACTGTCGATATATTAGGACGCTGTGTGGTAAATGTTGTAGCTGGTGTACAACCTCCAAATATTCCATATAACGCATATGTAATAGTAACAATAATTATAAATACAGTTGATGCGGAAACAGTATCTAAAACCATTTACGAGAATATGCACCAAATGCTTCATTCGGGCGACGGGTACAAAGAAAAAATTGTTTTATTTGTCAGTGACAGTGCTGCATATATGCTAAAAACAGGCAGACTATTAAAGGAAACATATCCTAATATGCTGCATATTACTTGTGTAGCACATGCTCTCCACAGAATCTGTGAATATATCAGAGACACCTTTTGGAAGTTGATAGACTTGTATCCGCTTTTAAAAAAGTTTTCAGAAAAGCACCATTGAGAGTAGCTCTTTACAGGGAAAAACTTCCATCTTTGTCACTGCCTCCCCCTCCAGTAACAACTAGATGGGGAATATGGTTGGAAGCTACTAGTTTTTATGCAGAAAATTTCGATAGTTTACAAAATTTCGTTACATGTTTCAATGACGATGCTAGAAGTATTTCTGAGTGCAGGAAACAGTCAGGAACACTTTGGAAATTTGCCTTATTTTAAAAACCAAAATTTCAAATTAAATGATGGATTAACCACATTAGATGTGGCTATTAATAATAGAAATCCAGATTTAATAACATTGCGGCAATTGTGTATGAGGACAATGCCTCAAAATCTAACTGCTAAATAGGTTGAAATAAAAGAATATTTCCAGTATGCGTCTATAACCAGTTGCGATGTAGAAAGGACGTTTTCTATTTACAAGGATGTATTTCATTCAAAGAGAACAAATTTTATAGAAGAGAACCTTGAGAAAGTATTGCTAGTTAATATTAATACTCCTTTGCTCAACTTGAACTACAAAATGAACAAATAAAAATGTATTTCGTATTTTATAGATCACAACCAGTTTGTTTTCCGATTATATAAATAAAATTAAAAATTCTTTAAAAATACAAATTTTCAATAGTACGCCCGTGGGCGATGAATCACCGGCCTCTCGTGTCCAGCCCCTAATAATGAGTATAGGTTGTTGTTGCTGTTGAGTGTGAATTTGCAGGGACGTGATAAAAACATAATTAATAATATTAATAATAATAATAATAATATTAATAATAATAATAATATTAATGACAGACAAAGTTCATGCTTCCTTTAAGAACTTGATATCTGAATTATTCACCTTTAAAGCAAAAATTTGGATATGTTCCCACTCACTTAACAAGACACTATTATTCGGCACAGTTTGGATTGCATGAAGATGCATTTGCTTGAGCTAAAAACTCAGTTGACGGAGTATTTACCGGAAGATAAAAATGATTTCTCGAAGAGATGGGTACTGAATCCGTTTAGTGAAAACGTTCTTGCCGCTGCTAAGTTATGAAGATTTAAATACGTTTTGGCTTGCTCGTCAAAATGAATATAAATATTTAGTCACAGAAGCATTGAAAATCTTAATCCCTTTCGCCACGTCTTATCTCGCGAAAAGGGGTTTTCGTCTATGGTGTTACGCTTAGCATATAAAAATATTTTAATCTATTTTTAAATATATTTCTTCTTTGAATATCTCGATTTAAAATTATATTTAACTTAGACATTTTTCTGTGTATTCGTGTCCAAAGAGAAAGCATATCTTTTGTTATATCTTAACCGAGACCCTTAGTTTTCTACCTGACCCAACAACGTTACTGTGGAATTTCTTTCTATATATATATTTCGATTTAAATTGTTTTAATTGAATTACATACATCTTCTTTTATATGTTGTGTTTCATATCATTAGAAAGCTTATGTCACAAGGGTTATTTTAATAATATTTATGCCATCGATAGAACACCTCTTCAGGCCCCGCTTCTTAATGAATTAGAATTCAAGATATCGACCCCTCTCTTCGACAGGTCATAAAACAGACCGTTTTCAAAACCAGTGTCCTTTTCGATACAAAACTATCAGTCCGATCTTCTCGTTAGAACGCTCGAAAGTGCTACATCACCCGCCGTACTAGTCAAGTACCGGTGGCATGATCCACGTGCCCCTGCATCTCACCGCAATTAAAAGGTAATCCTGTATTGTTCTATATATATTATTATTTTAAGCGAATCCATATTAATTAAACTAATTAATTTCTTGTTCCTCCGGCCAAACATATCTGTCCAGGTATACGACGCACCACGTGGCCGCCCATCGCCGCAAATCAAAGGTAACTCTGTATTGTTCGATACAGAGATTATTTTATATTAATCGTATTCAATTAACTCTTAATTTACTGCTCAATTAAACGTTCGTTTCAGAGTATTTTTGTGTTAATTTTCAGTTACTTAATTACCGCTCCTCATGTATATATTACTTTGTTTAATTACTTTTAAATATACCAATTTCATTTCTTTCTTATGTAAATATAAATACAAACTTTAAGGACAACGCTTATGTGTTTTATTTATTTAGTAAGTAAGTTGTGGATTTATTAAAATTAACCAATACCACGCACGTCCTGGACCTTTGAAGAAACTTCACCAGCACCACTAATTATTTTATTTATCTTAGAATAATTTCATTATTATTAGCACGGCACATCCACATCCCGATATCCAGACCAAGCCCCCGTTTGTAATAATGGTTGCGCTAAAAAATACAGGAATCGCCTCTTATCACTCGAAACAATTTGCTTTTGTGTGTTTCTAACGTAGATCTACGTATAAGGAAACTTTTAAATGAAATACAAATGCTACCACCACATTAATTTCTTTTTTACATGCGTACTTATTTAAGTAAAATGTTTATAAGCGATTTTTTTCGTAGAAGGATTTTTCATTATTGTTTAGGCCAGTTCGCGACCTTAAAGGGGGTCGCCGCGACCCCTAGGTTGAGAAAAGATGCTCCACTGTATACAAAAACCGCACGAACTTATTTAGTTACCTGATAGTTACATTAGCAAACACTTAGAAACTGTTTGTGATAAGCGCTAGGAATGTATTTAATTAGCACCGGAGAAAAAATCAAAACAATATTTAAAACGTTACAAATTCGAATTCTTATTTTCTTCCCGTCAGACAAGGTCATAGAACATATTGTGAAACTTGGTTGTACGTTCGACATTTCAAGCCCTCTTGTTTGTCCGGATATTTATTACTTCCAGTTGAAAGACGGAGTAGCGTACTCCTCATTTTTTCTTCTCTTTGTTGTGTCTTGCATCAAGGTCGTCCGCTTCTATTTTTTTCCTCCAGCGTAAATATTTAAAGTTTCTTTTTAGGGCCCAGAGGTGACTAGATAAAACGAGTCTCAGCACGATGAACCAGACAGATAACAGAAGAATAAATAACAATGTACGGTGATCCTGGAATAGATAGAGATGTTTTTTTTTATGTAGGTATATTGACTGCTCGTAAAGTCGTATATGCTTTCTTTTACGAGTAACGACTGCGGACAGCGTTTCATTTTGCAATCGGTTTGTTTTCCTTCTCTCTTCTTCTTAATCTTGCGAGAAATGACAAATATATTTTCGTTTTTATCAGGAGAAGGAATGGAATATTTTATTTCCATTATTGATTCACATCTACACGGATACCTTTTAATATTGATAATAGTGTGATTTTTTGCGAGGCGATAAAAATGTTATGTGATAAATGATAAGTGCATGTATCAATAGTAAACATAATAAATTTACAAAAATGTTCTTAGCAGTTCAATAACAAGCATAGGTAAACCAATATTATCACTATTCGAAGTAATAAGACTGCTAAATAATGTATTATAAATATACTGAAGGTACAGTGATAATTATAAAAATCGACAACAAATTCGGGAAAATAAATAGTTTATTGTTGAATAACGGCGGTAGTAATTCTGCGCATCCTGATATTCGGAATTCATTGGCAAACCAACGGTTTCTACTACATTTTTTAACCCTATAAAGCCTTGTACACACTGCAGCCGCAACGTCCAGTGCAACGTGTAAAGCAACAAATAATGCAACGTGTGGGGACATGCGGTGCATGTTACAGCTCGCGTTGCAGATATTGGGCGCTGCAGATCCGTCGGTTGTCGGTTTTTCCTGCGAACACAAAGGGATTCTCGGTGGCAATTTGGACGAGCATATGAATAATTGGTGAGTGTGTACTTACTGCGCGCACGTGCATCATGGAATTTGTATAAATCTGTCTAGAAATATGTGATTAAATATGCCAATATCACCAGAAAACTCATTAACAGGATCATGGGATGATATTAATTGGGAAAAAAAATAGACTGCCCGTTCTTGCTCTCCAGGCTTGGATTTAACGTTCCACGTTTGGCATGCTGATCTTCTACTACCTTCTACGTACAAACTGCTCACATGTTCTGACTAGAGCACCAATTTATATTATGCAGGCAAATGACTGCTTTGACAACGTCTTCCGTAGATGTATAAATAGGTATACTAGTTTATATCATTAGTAGAGCAGACCAATTTCCGTGCGCGCCATGTGCGCCGATGTGAGGATGATTGCATTGCATCAGAACTAATAAAAAGCATTCAGTATGTGTTTGGTACTTGCTTATGCTGCATTTAAGTGTAAGCATACGTAATAAAATGTCGTCGACATATAAATCGAGAAAACGACCGTTGTCAGACGAAGTGAGTAAGTTTATTATGGATTTCCCGGACTTAATATACGATGGCTCAAAAATTAAATGTTTAGGGTGCAATACATATCTAATGTGTTGGTCAAAAACACATTGTAAAGAACACGTAAGCAGTTCGAAGCACAATAATAACAAAATTAATCGACAACAGTTTATACATGAACTATCTGTAACTATGATTGTGTGTACATTGCCGTTTACCTTGTTAAATAATGATTCATTTATTTCATTTGGGAATAAATACGCGAATCAAACATTACCGAGCACGACAACGTTACGAAGGAATTTACCATCGGTGCGTAAAGGTTGAAAATAAAATCAATGCCGAACTGAAAAATAAAAAACTGTGGTTATGTGTGGACGAAACAACTGACAGCAAAAAACAATCTGTAGTTAATGTGATGGCGCGTAATATGGAACCACATAAACCAACGTCTTCAATTTTATTAGCATCCACACGACTAGAACAATGTAATGCCGAAAAAATTTCAGAGGTGCTATTAGATACTTTGGCAAAATTTAAACTTTCGAAAGGCCAAGTATTCATTTTTATGACCGATGGTGCCGCAACCATGTGTTCTGTACGCCTGTCTCTTAGAAAATATTGTCCTATTACTTGTAAACTCTATGCTCTACACCTTGTGTCAGAACAGGTTCGTAGATGTTATCCAGAGGTAGATGCTTTAATATCGAGTACAAAGGCAGTATTCCTGAAATCTCCAAAACGTATTCGGAAATTTCACGAATTGTGTCCCCATACCCCTGTGCCACCACAGCCGATTCTGACGCGTTGGGGTACATTGTTACGGGCGGGGTTTCGTATCATGAACATTTTAAAACTTACTTCTAATTAAGAACGTGGTTTTATCATTCGATCCGAAAGAAAGTGCAGCTATCAATACAAGCCAGAAAAAATTTTCAAGATGCCCAGATTAAAATGGATTTACAAAGTATTCGTGAGAATTACTTGGGACTAGAAGAAGCAATAACAAAATTAGAAAATTCGTCGCTGTCGTTAGAGGAATCACTGCAAATCGTTATAGATGTTCACGCACAACTGTGTGCTGTAGAAGACGCAAAAAATGAAAGTGTTCTAATTAAATTTGAAAGTGTTTTAGACAGAAATGCAGATTTTGACACCTTAACACGTAATTTGTGAGGGCACGTCTACAGATGCGTTAAGTTGCTTAAAAAAGTATTTTGATTATGCGAATATAACATCACTTGATGTAGAACGCTCGTTTTCCGAATATAAACATATTTTTTCCTCGCGGCGGACATGTTTTTCAGAAATAACCTTTGAAACGCACCTGATGCTGAAAATATACAATCGGGTTTCTCCAGTTTGTCAATCCTTGGAAGACACTTAAAACGGTAAGTGTTTTTTTAAATCCTCTGTCGTGCACACAATCACTGATTTCATACATTTTCCATTTTATTTATAGGTACATACAACGCTGCTATAATATGTACTATTCTAATTTTTCGTGTGTTAATGCATATTACTTTAATAGCAGAAAACCAAATGTATATATAATTATTTCTGATAGAATAAATGTCTCTACTTCTATACTTATATCGGTAACAAGCTCATGTTGCGTCCCTATTCTATCGCATATTCTAATATATTACGAAGTATACTCCCATACCGGCGCTCATGGCGCGCACGGATATTGGTCTGCTCTACTCATTAGTCTCTTTGGTTTGCTTTTTCTTCCTTTTGGTTTGATAGCATTAGATTATGATTTTTGTATTTGCGAGGGCAGTTTTTATGTTATATCCCTAGCTATGAAAACAATATGCTATCATCACAATTTTCTTACGTCAAGTTTCTATGATATTTTATAACGTCATCTCCAAGTTTGGTGCGAATTGCTTAACATTTGTTACTTTCATATTCGTTTATGAAGAGAAAATGAATGTGATTTGAAACATTAAGCGTCATGGAATTTTCATCAAAAGAAGGCAGTAACCCGAAGAACATTCATAAGTGCATGGTGGAAGCGTATGGTGAAAACAGCCCGCCCTATTTTCAAGTCAAATTTTGGTGTAAGCAGTTCAAGTGGGGTAGATAATCCATTCATGATGACCCAATGTGTGGAAGGCCTCTGAAAGCACGAACTGAAGACATCATCAACAAAGTTGAAGATTTGGTGTTGACTGACCAGCGAGTAAAAGTTTCTGTTATTGCTAGAGAAATAGGAATATCAGAAACGAATGTTTTTAAAATTCTGCACGACGAAGATTTAGGAATGAACAAAGTGTCGGCTCGATGGATTCCCAAGCTGCTCAGTTCCGAACAAAAATGTGTAGATGAAAAATTTGTGAGAAGAATTTGATTGTTTTATCACAAGATGCAGACTTCCTAATAATAATAATAATAATAATAATAAAGTTTATTCCCTACTACATCACATATGTATGGAAAAAAGTAGAAAATAGTAAAAATTAATATTTACATTAACACTAATAATTGCTGACATATAGAACAAAAGTTTATGTTACATTACAATGCAAGTCATCACACTACAATCAAAATCCATGCTCCAGAAAATCTTGCACACTGTAAAATGCTTCTGATATTAGCAGGCGATACAATACTTGTTTACATTTTGCCCTTTTTTCAGTTTTTATATCAATTGGTAAGTGAAATATTTGAGTCACTTGAGTTAGTACACTATTACTTATTAGATAATTGCTAGTTTGGCACTATATACGCATTCCTAACACCTCTGGTGTCATACTGATAAGCGAGATCTTTGCTTACAAATCAAGTCATAATTTGCTTTTACAAATAACGCGCACTCAAGTATATATAGACAAGGTAAGGTAAGTATGCTGTTTCTTATAAATACCAGTCTACAAGTCTCTCAGGGCAAAAATATACCTAAATCACATTTTTTGCAGAATTAATATGCTCGAGACGTTCACAGACTTATCCTATAGGATTCCATATCGCAAAAACGATTGAACATATGCATCGTAGGCATTCAGTGCAGTGGCTCTATCTACAGAGGAAGCTATAGTATGCAATGCATAGACCAATCCAGACGTACTCAAAGCCAAGTGTTCGATATGTGCCTACCAATTTAGTTGGCTAACTCCCAGAAATTTAGTGCTATCACAAAGAGTAAATTTTTCCTTTATAATTCATGGAATGTTTTATTTGTTTGTAATGGTTAAATTGGATAGCCTTGGTCTTATTTACATTAAGTTTCAAGTCGATTTTGGAAAACCATTCTTCAAATTCTGTCGTAGTTCTTATTATTTCCTCTTAGATATCACCACGAGACCTCACAACCACAGCAGTGTCATCCGCATACAGAGTTCTTAGGTGGTTAGTAATTGCCGGTATTTCGTTTGGAAATAAAGAAGGAAAACCAAGGGGTTCATAACAGAACCCTGAGGCACACCCTACACTACACGTTGTTTTCGATTTGACAGATACGACTTAACTAGGTCCAGTGATAGGCCTCTTATGCCCACACGTACAAGTTTGGTAAACAGCTTGCAGTAATTGACACTATCAAAGACCCTCGATAGATCCATGAACACCGCCGCAGTCTCATCTCCCTCATTTATTCAACTCAATACGTCTCCTATTCTATTCGTTGAAGCAGTAATCAATGAATGTGGCGTTCAGGAAGTAAATCCACCCTGCAGTGCCGACCTCGCCCCCTATGACTATTATCTCTTTCCAAAACTTAAAAAACACTTGAGAGAACGTCGATTTTTATCGAATGACGTGGCAAACGCTGTGGGATCGTATTTTGTGGAATTGCCAAAATAATTTTTTTTCGAAGAAATGTAGGAATAAGTGTATTAGTGTTATGGTTCTTAGATTGAAAAATACATATATGATTGTTTCAGCCTTTACTTGATGAACTCTTAATAGAGAACTTATGATTATCAAATCTATAAAGAATAAATCTACTCATAATTCGCTAGTTTTTACTCGAGCGGATAAAGGGAAAACGGTTGTAGCAATGAACAGAGTAGATTATTTGAATAAAACGAAAGAGTTTTTAGTACCGAATAAATTTGAAATAATTAAGAGATCCTACAGAAAAAATTCAACAAACTCTAAAAACAGTTATAAGAAATTCTGCTAATCTTTTTAGTGAAAAGGAACAAAATAGTTTAATTATTATGAACCCTCAACCCCCAAAATTATATTCCCTTATTAAATTACATAAAGAAAATTACCCGATTCGTCCGGTTGTTTCATATGTGACAGCTCCGTCCTACAAACTCTCGAAAAGGCTTATAGATTCATTATTAAATATACAGGATTTAAACCTAAATTAAGCGTAAAAAACTCATATGTACTAATAAACAAAATCAAAGACATTGCTTTAACGTCTAACACAAAACTCATTTCCTTTGACGTTCAAAATTTATTCCCTGGTATCCCTCCAGAAAAAACGGTTATTTTAGTAAAAGATCTTCTCCATAAAAATAATGTAAACCCAATAATTATTAATGAAATTCTTGATTTACTAAACATATGCAGAGAACAAAATTACTTTCAATTTAATGAAACCATATACACTTGCAAAGAAGATTTAATCATGGGTAATCCCCTAAGTCCGTTATTAGCTGAGATCATCTTGAAAATTCTATTTCAAAAAATCCTCTTTTCCAAAATGTATTATTTTGGTACAGATACGTACTAGGTTTCACAGGAACAAAGAGACAACTAAATTTATTATTTGATTATATTAATACATTGCATCACAATATTAAGTTTACAATGGAACAGAAAACGAATAATAGTATTAACTTTCTCGATTTAACGATTACTAGAATTAACAACAAATGTAACTTTGCAATTTACCACAAACCGTCAATGACAGATATAACTCTTCATAATACTTCTTGCCATCCGATACAACACAAATTAGCGGCTTATCACAGTCTTATACATAGATTAATCAATACTCCGTTGAACCAAATAAATTTCGAGAACGAGTTAAATTTAATTAAACAAATAGCTATCAACAATGGATATAAAAGTAATATAATAGATAACATTTTAAATAAAAAACTCATTACAAAAGCCATATCACAAGTTTTAATAATAATTCCCAAAAATTTAAAATGATCACGTTTATAGGCTCTTCAAGCACAAAAATTTGTAAATATTTAAGAAAGTTTGACATTAATACAGCGTATAGAACTAACAACAATTTATCCAAATTTATAAAAAACAATAAAGATTTAATAAACAACAATAAAAAGTCAGGAGTCTATGAGTTAACCTGCGGTAGTTGCCCTATGACGTATATCGGACAGACAGGCAGATCGTTTGATATACGCATCAAAGAACATTTTTCTTCATTTAGAAATAATAAAAGTGACTCTTCATATGCGTCTCATATTAATTCAACGAACCACAATTTTAACAAAGAATTTAAAATATTACACGTAGAAAATAAGGGCAAAAAACTTAATTTATTAGAGTCACTTGAAATTAATAAATTAAAGAAAACCGACAAGATCCTAAATGATCAATTAGAAACAAATAATTCACCCTTACTCAATTTATTTATTTGATATTCAGACAGTCACATATTGTATTTTTCCATAGAATTTCTTTCTTTCTTTCTCCCTGTAACATAATGTAAACCCCTAGTTTTATTACTTAAGAACAGTATTGTATAAACCGTAGTGAAAGTTTTGTGCATAGACATTTTAGTAATAAAAAGTACCCATTCCTTCAACTATTTAAAATAAAACATGTGTTTGTTAAGGTATACTTGTGTTAAAAAAAAATTTGTACATAAGTTAGTTATATTTTATATTATTTATATATATTTATATTTTATATTATATAATTTTAGACTTGTTAAATATAGTTCTGAAACAAAATTACTTCCAATTTAATAATTCAATATACACTTGTAAGGAAGGACTACGATAACCCCTTAAGTCCGTTACTTTCAGAAATTTTCATGAACCACTTAGAATCCATCATTTTTAATAATCCCCTAAGACAGCATATTTTCTTTTGGCATAGATATGTAGACGATATTGTACTTTGTTTCACTGGAACACAAAGACAATTAAACTTGCTACTAGAATTCGTCAATTCTATTCATAAAAATATGGAATTTACCATGGAACAAGAAGTGTAAACAATAGTATTAATTTTTTGGATCTAACTATTAAAAAAATCAACAATAAATTAGAGTTTGATATTTACCATAAAGAATCTCATACTGACATAACTATACATAATTCATCAACACATCCCATACAACAAAATTAGCGAGTTTCCATAGTTTTTTACATAGATTAATTAATTATCCACTATCTAAGAAAATTATGAAAAAGAATTAAATTTAGTCAAACAAATAGCTATCAATAACGGCTACACAGATACTTTAATTGAAAATATGCTGACAAAAAAACTTTTCAAAAAAGCAATCTCTATGGTATATCCCGCAATAAAGGATAAGGAAAATTCAAAATTTAGATTACAAACGTACATTGGGACACCTAATAAGCATATTTCAAGTCATTTAAAAAAACTTAATATTAACACGGTTTTCAAAACTAATAATAATTTATCCAAACATATTAAAAACATTTGGAATTTACTGCAAGTGAGAATTAATGAATATTAAATCACATTCTTACATGTAAATGTCGACTTATTTAATGTGTTCGAAACTACAGTCCGACAAACTAAGTTTGTACTAGTATGCAGAACACACCCTTTCGCGACAACGAACTTCCTGGTGATTAGGTTAATTAAGAATTAAGAAATACTGAAAAAAACCAGTCTATCACCGGGAGGAAACGCACAGACGACGTTTCGTTCTAGTTGGAACTTTTCAATGTACGGCATTCCCTCGATGACGGACATTGCTTTTTCATTTCTATACTTTCTGTATATATAGTTAACATTTGGAATTTACTGCAAGTGAGAATTAATGAATATTAAATCACATTCTTACATGTAAATGTCGACTTATTTAATGTGTTCGAAACTACAGTCCGAAACGTCGTCTGTACGTTTCCTCCCGGGTTTTTTTCAGTATTTCTTAATTATTACATTAAAAACAATAAAGATAAAACAGACAAAAATAAGAAATCTGGCGTCTATAAGTTAATGTGTGGATGCGGTAAGATATATGTCGGTCAAACAGGAAGATCGTTTGAAAAACGCATTGCCGAGCATTGTTCTTCGTTTAAAAATAAAAAACAAGATTCCACTTTTGCGAATCATCTATTAGAAGAAAACCACACTTTCGATAAAGATTTTCAAATTCTGCATTTAGAAAATAAAGGCAACAAATTAAATTTACTGGAAAGTTTAGAAATCAATAAATTAAAACAGTCACACATTTTATTAAATGACCAATTATATTTAAATAACTCGCCTTTATTAAATTTATTTACTTAAAATCTGTTTAGACAATAATACAAATGTATATGTAGTTTATTAAACAAATTTTATGCGTAAACATGTTTAGTACCCTATAATATACAGTTAGGGCCGACCAGATGTGCCACATTTTCTCACTACCGACAATACTTGTGTAAATTTTAAAAACATTGTAAAATAATACCATCCTTCTTGATTTTATATATATATTTTTTTTTTATTTAGTTTGTAACGTA
This sequence comes from Melolontha melolontha, assembly GCA_935421215.2. Classification (NCBI taxonomy): domain Eukaryota; kingdom Metazoa; phylum Arthropoda; class Insecta; order Coleoptera; family Scarabaeidae; genus Melolontha; species Melolontha melolontha. The sequence goes on from OW285242.1 coordinate 36,119,672, forward strand.
CTCTTTAGATGTAAGCACCTGAGGAAGCCACTGTGCTGGCGAAACAATTGTCGTGTTACGATTAAAGACTAAAAGTAAAGATTGGAACCGTAGTTTTATTTCTATTTTAGTTATATGTCTGATGAAGCTCAGGTTGGAGCGAAACGATCGTTACAGTGTAAATTAAAAAGTGAAATTCATTAAAATTTGTTTTATTTTATCCTGATAATAGTTGAAAAATCCATATTTCTTTTTGTTTTCTAGCTCGTTTCTACCATAGCTAGGTACATAACATAAGAAAATCCCCTGGCATTATAGTATGTAATGTATAAATGAGTTCTATTACGTTAGCACGTTGAGTGCAGGACTTTTGTCTAATGTTTTTCATAAATATTTTATTTTATTCTGAAAGTTGATTTTCTGTTGTTTAAATAAAGAGTGTTATTATTATTAACAACTAAGTCACGAACCAAATATTATTCCTTTAAGATACATTATAAAGGTAATTAATTTGACGTGAATGAAGATTTAAAAGTAATCGTAGTTAGAAACGGTGAATTAAGAAACAAGAGAGAAAATACATATATTATCAAAAACAAAAAATTAAAGAACGTAAAGTAACAAAGTTACTTTACGTTTTATAACGGCCAAAGTAAAGTTTAGCCATTCAGCCAATCACAAAATAATATAAGTTTGAATATGGAGAAATGTAAGAATATATATTTGTTGTGCTTTTTGTTTATTTACGATGCTTACTTTGTTCCGCAATGTTGAACAATAAAGTAATGTTATCGTTATGGATATGTATATATTACACAATCAGTATAAACTAAATAAAACAAGATAATAAAATAAATTAAATTAGTTTAGTTATTCAAAACTTTGTTCGCTTATCGCTAATGTTATACAAATATTGAAATTGAAATTGATATAATATACAAAATATGCGATAAACCAAATTTCGTGTTTTGATAAACGAATTATTATTATTGGGTGTTATCTGGCAGTTACCCGCTATTATTAATGCCCCAAGTTTAATGTCACAGTGTCTATGCAATCTCTACTTTATAAATTGCCCATTATTCCCATTATATCCCCACGTCCATCACATACATAATAAATTTTGAAGATAAACGACAGTTGCTCGCAAATTTTATTTTCCGATTTTAACTCTTTCATTATTTCGCTTATTTTCTAAATGTACGAGTGTGGATTGATGTAGAAATAAAAAGACAACATACGAAAAATGGAAAGATGTAATTATATAGAATATACATCGAATATACTCTCATAGATGAGAAAAAAACGGCAAAGATATTTAAAAGTTTTTCCAGGCCACTGTGCGGATTATATTATAAAAAGTTCAGAGAGGATATCTTAAAGTTGACCGATAATAACAAAAAGAATCGATCTCACTTTAAGTATCCTCTGTTCGATGTTTTACATTTACGTCTCGATTAAAGATAGATTGTTACCAAATAGGACGTTAAATGCCCGTCAAGTACACATCTTACATGTTATTTTTTAATATAGCTGCTTTAAAAACTCACAAGGAAGTACAGGGTGGTGCGGAGCCAACCTACACATTTCAAATGTGAATAGTGCGCCGCCGCGATAGCTTGTCGTGGTTGGCATGAAGGGGAATGCTAGAGGGGACGATGCCATTTCAAATTGTCAGTCGCAATAGAGCGGTGAAACATCCGACACCGTATTACCGGCGTTCGTAGTTACTACAAAATAAATGCTGTGACGAATGTCATGTACCGTCTCACAATACCGTATTGGCTGAAGAAACTGGTAACGTGTTAGACATGACGAATAGAGCTCCACGCACAGTGCAGATGCCAGGAGGACCTGCAGACAGTGAGGGAAGCTTTTGAACGTAGTCCTCGCCGTTCGGCGCGCTAACAATAACGAATGCTAAAAAAAGATAAAATTTCACTCGTACAAACTGCAAAATGTGCAATAAATTAACGAAAGAGACAAAGAAGCAAGACTTGCTTTCTGCACCATCATGAGTGGATTGTCTGATATTCTGAATAATTTGCTAAATACCGACAAAGTACATTTTCATGTTTCTGGCGGTGTAAACAAACAGAAGATGCTGGTCACCACTGAACCCTAAGAAACTGCATGAAATGCTCTTGCACTCTCATAAAGAGACAGTTTGGTGTGGAGACGGTGCTTTCGGTGTTTCTTTGAAAATGACAATGAACAAACAGCGACCATTGATTCAGAACGTTACTTCACTATGTTGCAAGGCTTTGTTAAACCCATGTTACGATAGCTTGGCATTGACCCTACGAACCTATATTTCTAGCAGGATGGAGAAAAAACACATCGCGTGAAATAGTATGGCTATAGTTCTTCGAAAGTTCGGAACTGTTATTTGGCATTTCGGGGAAATCGCTTTGCCAGCTCGGTCGCCCAAACTCAGTGTATCAGACTTTCCGGTAGGGATTCCTCAGAGACCGTGTGTTCCTGAGGCGTATCATGAGTATTCAAGAGTATTCAAGAACTAAAGCAAGCTATTGTTGACGAAGTTGCACCCATTGATGAGGAACTATGGAAGCGCGTATACTACAGCTTCAAGAAACGTTTGCAGCAATGCATTGATGCAAACGGATGCTATCTGCCTGATGTAGTTTTCAAAAAGTAATCTTGTAATCTATGGTAAATAAATGATCGTATTTCAAGAAATTTTTACTTATTTTTTCCCTACTTCCTGCTCCTCTTTGTGAAGATCAACTACGGGGAATGTGCAACTGTGGACTGATAACTTCTAGAGCTGAGGATGTTTGCGGTACGGCAGGACCGTATGTAGTGCATCCCCACATTTAACTATTTATCTAAATATTCTCTGAAATGATTTGCCGGATCTCATAAATTAATAGAGTGATATTTTAGTATGCACTGGATATTGTTATTATACAAAATCATAATAGCCATTTGTATTTATGGATCATAAATAATAATACGCATGTATTTGTATTTGGTTGTGAATTCAATTTAAACTTAAAACGAATCGTAATATTTTAACGACAAGCCGTCCTTACAATACATGCATTCGAGACAAAGTGTGCAACTCTACGAATAACTTCCATAATTGATCGAAAATGGACATTTTGGAGCTGAAGTAAAGCCCCTATTCTTAGAAAATTTTATTACTGTCGTTAAGAACTATTATTATAAACAACAAAGGCCTTTTATTAGTGTTGAAGTTTTAGTTTCATTGAATTTACATGTTGTAAGTAGTCAATTGTAAAGTGTTCATTCACAATATTCTAAAACAAGGTGTAAATTTAACTAAAATCCAGAAAAACACATTCTGATAATATATTACTAGATTAGAAGCTGTGTTTATTACTATTTATTATATTATTTTTATAACCAAATGCAATAAAAGCTACGAAAACAAAAGAAACCTCGATTTATTAAAATCTTGTCACACAGCCTTTCAAAGCCTGGCAGCACATATTTTGCATATATTTTATATATACTACCTACTTGAACTAGGTGAATGAAGTTAGAAGTTATAAGTTATAACTTCTAACTTCATTCACCTAGTTCAAGTAGGTAGTATATATAAAATATATTCAAAATATGTGCTGCCAGGCTTTGAAAGGCTGTGTGACAAGATTTTAATAAATCGAGGTTTCTTTTGTTTTCGTAGCTTTTATTGCATTTGGTTATAAAAATAATATAATAAATAGTAATAAACACAGCTTCTAATCTAGTAATATATTATCAGAATGTGTTTTTCTGGATTTTAGTTAAATTTACACCTTGTTTTAGAATATTGTGAATGAACACTTTACAATTGACTACTTACAACATGTAAATTCAATGAAACTAAAACTTCAACACTAATAAAAGGCCTTTGTTGTTTATAATAATAGTTCTTAACGACAGTAATAAAATTTTCTAAGAATAGGGGCTTTACTTCAGCTCCAAAATGTCCATTTTCGATCAATTATGGAAGTTATTCGAAGAGTTGCACACTTTGTCTCGAATGCATGTATTCTAAGGACGGCTTGTCGTTAAAATATTACGATTCGTTTTAAGTTTAAATTGAATTCACAACCAAATACAAATACATGCGTATTATTATTTATGATCCATAAATACAAATGGCTATTATGATTTTGTATAATAACAATATCCAGTGCATACTAAAATATCACTCTATTAATTTATGAGATCCGGCAAATCATTTCAGAGAATATTTAGATAAATAGTTAAATGTGGGGATGCACTACATACGGTCCTGCCGTACCGCAAACATCCTCAGCTCTACTGATAAGTAATGAATGTATAATTATTAACTTTGTAAAATAAGTAGCTTACTTTGTATGTTGTTTTTGTTTTAAATGGTAGTTGGAGCATGTAGTAAAAAAGTCAAATAAAAATAAGATGATTTTATTCTAAAAGAGTTAATCTAATATAGCATATCTCAAAAACTAGATCTGATACACCAAATCTGCACCTAAAATTTATCTAGAAACAGTTAGATAATCACCGGAACCAAAAATGTCTGTTGGGCTGTGTTATCAAAACAAAATTTTATTTTAAGAAAGAAATATATATGTATAAAAATCTATATGGATTAAATATAAATAATACATTAAATTTTTCTGAACTTTATTCTTTGCAGATTATAAACGCTCATTTATCAGATCATTATCGATCATAGTTAATCAACGATACATAAATAACGAGTATATATTACATACTTAAAATAACCGTACAAAGTGATTTATGATGGTAGTTCTTTCTACGTACCTATTGCATATTTAAATTTAGGAGAAAAAAAAAGAAACGTGGCATATCAGAAATAACGGCAGAACACGCGAAGTTGTTTACATGAGTGAAAGCTGTACAGCAAAATTTACGCAAAGTATAAATTTAAAAGTTAAAAGGTGAATAGTATAATGACTGTTCCAAACAAAGCCGAAAAAATGTATCAATGTTGAATTCAAAGAAAAAATTTAAAATAAACATGTTACAAATTGAATTGAAATACATATACAGTGAAATCTCCCTTGACCGAACACCTACCAGACTATTTAAATCTGTCCGCTCAAGAGAGGTGTCCTGTTAAGGGAATAGTTGGTGAATTTTTTGGGAATATTAAAATAAGTAAGCTCATAATGAACCAATGTGATTTTATTAAATATATAAAACATAAATGTAACCTCTGTAAACCAGCACAAAATTTAAAGTAATTGAATTGTACATATGTACATAATTCCTTGTTACTTATATCTAATGCAGCATTGTAAAATAATTCAACAGGGTTGCCTGGCGAGTAGTTTTCTTAATGTTTTGGTCGTGATAGTGTAATTCTAGTGTGGTGAGTAAATCTAGTACGGCTGCATCTCCTCGATCTTGACTAAATTTTTTTAATTGTTTTACTATATCTCTGGCTTATTGATAAGTCGTTAGTTTCATGTTGCTCACTTCTTCCACATCTTCATCCTATCCATCCAGTTCCACAATATCCGACGACTGATTTGTGACAGAGGGCATGTCATTCGTATCTTCTGTTACTAGATTTTCGTCGAAGCTCAAAAAGGCCTCTACGTTGCATTCTTCAATCCCTAATGCTGGTGATACTTTCCACAATTCAGCTAATAGTGATAGAGGAACATTATCATCTGCCGTAAATTCATCTTCTGTGGACATGGTTTTTTGATTTCCAACAATAAGCCCAGCCTTTTGAAAACAGTTTTGAATCGTTTGTTTTGATACTTTGTCCCAAGCGTTCTTTATAAAGTAAATAGCATCTAAAATGTTAATTGATTTGCAAAGTTCATGAGCTGAATTTGAACACTCAATTTTTGCTAAAATAGTCTTAACGACAATGGTCCTATAGTGCATTTTAAAATTTTTTATTATACCCTGGTCAAGGGGTTGACATACAGATGTGCAATTAGGTGGAAAAAACACCAATTTAATGTTATGCAGTTCTATGTCCCTTGGATGCGAACAGGCATTATCAACAAATAGCAAAATGTGTCTCTTTCGTCTTTGCATTTTGCTGTCTAGTTCCTTCAACCATTCCGTCATTATAGTACCAGTCATCCATGCCTTGCTGTTGGCCTTCCAAATAACAGGCAATTCAGTTACTTTTATATTTTTGAAAGCTCTAGGTTTAGCCGCATGACCTTTAACCAACAACTTTTCTTTGTCACCAAGCATGTTAACACAGTGCATGATGGTGACTCTTTCTTTTGAACATTTACCGCCAACGCATTTTTCCTGTTTTAAATGTAAAGTCTTGTCAGGAAGAGCACGAAAAAACAGCCCGGTTTCGTCGGCATTGAATACATCCCTCGGTGAATAATTTTTCAAAATTGACGGTAATTTATATAAAAATGTTGCTACATCTTCCACCTTAACACTAGCTGCCTCACCAGAAATAGCTTTGAAGATTATATTATGGCACTTTCGAAACTTATCTAACCATCCATAAGATGCGTTAAATCCAGTATAGTCTATACTCTCAGCAATTTCTTTCGCTTTACTCTGCACTATGGGCCCTTTAAATTTGAGAACATTAAAATAAAACTTACCTTAGTATCCCAAATTTTTACCTGACATAGGAATTCCTTTACTGCTTGCTTTGATAAACCACTCGTAGCACATTCTGTCTACATCTGCACCTCCTTTGTTAATAAAGCATCGTTTCTTATTAACATTAACATTGGAGTGCCACACTTTCAATAGATCGTCTCTATTTTTTATGATATTAGCCGTCTGTGTTTTACCAATACCAAAACGTTTAGCTAACTCACGAACACTAAGTTTCTCACTTTTGTATACTTCCACTATTTCAATCTTTTCCTTGAGTGTTAAATAATTTCGTTTAGATGCCATTTTTATTGCTACGTATATGCAGAAACACACGATTGAATGAATTCGGAGTCTCGGGGAAATCCCTATCTACTAACTAGCGTGCGTGCGAATGCCGTTGCGCATTCCGATTTAGCAGCCCGTTTCATATATGTATGTACTTTGATGTGCGCTGTCCGCACAAGAGAGATTTTTTAAAGGAAACGGACTGAATTCTTCTGTCCGTGTCCGTCCAAGAGAGTGTCCGTTCAAAAGAATGTTATTTACTTGTAAATTCCATAAGACAAATTCGGGGCTATCACAATGTGTCCGTATAAAGGAGATGTCCGCTTAAGGGAGGTGTCCGTTAGGGGAGATTTCACTGTACCTATATTATTAGTCTTTTATTGGTTCAAATTCAAGCCAAATTTGGATAATACTTGCGGTTAAACATTACATATTCGTATTTTCTGTGCCGTAAATAAACCTATAATATGGACGTGATTTAAGGAAAGATTGACTTGGCAAAACTTGGCAACACTTCCACCATGACGAGTCCTGTTTATTATCATTGCTGGTGGCAAAAGTTTAAAAAATATCCGTGCATTATATCAAATGATAATTGAAAGAAAACATTATCGTGGATATACCGGGTATCTTTGAAACAAAAAGACAACGTTTGAAAGATGAACAGATTAAATTATATATAATACTACGTGTTTCAAAAAGAATTACATCTAGTTGTCCATGAATTTCTCCTAAAAATTATAATATTCTGCATTCTTGAAATGCGGATATAGATAAATTGTATTAAAAGTCTTTAAAGAAAAGTTTAATAATCACCAAGCTATATTAGAAAATTTTAACAAGATAGGTTATACTAGATTTATGTGAGGTTAACTGTATATGTGTATTAAAAAGTGATGAGAAATACCCGACCCGACGTATAAATGGCTTGTTGTTGTTTGAAAAAGAATGACTATTGTAGCTATAAAGCTTAAACCTGCCCTCTTTGCCGAGTCTATTAATTATTTAAAAAATATTGGCATGGGCAATATATCATTGACTTTTATCGTGTTTTTATCAACATTTATTTCATTTACGATGCGCCTAATGCTCATGCCGTCCTCTAGCCTAGTTCTAATTATCGACTTTTGCAGCTCGTTTAATTGAGGTATTTTAAAAATTGTGTACATAAACATAAAATCAGAGTTTTTATTTACGTAAACGGGACAAATATATTCATACTGTCACTTATAGACTTCATAGGTTATACATACATTGCTAATACCTATAACTTTAAGTCAAATAAGGCATGTTAAATTTGATAAACCCGACTTACATTGATAATGAACTTAATGAACATTGATAATGAACTTAATCCTAAGTTCACCATTTCAAGATTTATAATTTTGTTTTTTTTTCATCTCATATACTGAGTGTGACAACAAATAGGATTTGTTTGGTTGGAAACAGCGTAGTTTTTTTTTCGTCTCTCGGCCTCCGAGAGTGGAACGAGTCTCAGTCCCGGAACCGGCCTTCTACCCCCCCCCCCCCCCCCCCCCCGCCCCTTGCCTTTTTTTATATATAATATTTTCGTCAATGTTTCCGAGTTTGCGACGTCCAGCGGCATAAATTCGGTGGCGCCCTTGACCACCCTTTTAGTTTGATTTACTTACCTCTGGGTCACCCCACCCCTGGGCTGAGGCTGCCTCAGAAGCCGTGTGGGCCGTTGGACGTTGGCAAGAACGGGCAGGGGGCGGTTTCAGTCGCCCGAGATTGGATCTGCTCCGGGGTGCATTTAGAATTTTTCCTTTCTTCCCCTTTTTTTTTATTAAGCGCGACGCTTTAGTCGTAACATAGTTTTTTCAAAAAAACGCATGAAATTTTACAAAATTTCAAAGTTACTTTTATACCGATAAGATACTACTAAAAATATTGTTCAACATTAAGTGGACATGTCTGAACATGTCCGTGCATGTTTCCTACGACAGAGCACTTAAACTACGCCCATTTTTGTTCTAGAACCAATCAAATTAAGAATTGATATATATCTGGCTATGTGGGTATATAAAGAGCTATACACGGCTCTTTCAATTCATTTTAGGTAGGTTTGTGATAGCTAAACGTCTTTTTATTTCATAATATCGCGTACGTGTGTAAATAATCCCAAGAGTTTCTGTTATGTATGTGGAGAATTCACTACCCACCAGCATAAGCGGAATATTACACCTTAAATAGAAACGTTATATGTTCACTATTTTGGCTTAACCATTGAACATCAGGACAAGCCATGGGCTCCCAGCATTTGCTGCGCACGCTGTGCTGTTACTGTGAGGGGCTGATCAAACGGTAAGAAAAGCGCTATGTCATTACGTCGCGAAAATGCAATTAATTTGCAACAAATGCCGACTGCAGGCAAATATTAACATCTGTTTCCTTAATATGACTCAAGGCCTTCCCTACAATGTATTCGAAACCACAGTCCTTAATAGCTGAGTGGTTAAAGCAATGGACCGGCAAACCATCGACGTGGGTTCGAATCCTGCTTAAAGGTAATTTTTTTTCTATTAAAAAAATTCGAATAATAAGCGCCGTAAAATGTAGAAAGCAATACTTACATACCTAATTAATATTATTTCATTTACTATTCAATTTTCTTTTCCAAATCGTAACGTGCCAGAATAAATTTGTTATCACTATTCTGAGAACTATAAAAAATGAAAATTTGGTGACTATTGTAATTAGAGATGTCAGTGCTATCATCCATTTTAAATACAGGATAAATTCTAGTGATTTTTCGAACTTGTTTGAATGAAGATAAATTAGAGCGTTTGGAGAATGGATTAACGAAAATATTAGTAGCACTATAAAAAACATATGCGAACAATTCTACTAATTTAATTAAAATCGTAGTTTAAAATATAGTAAGATTCCTTTGTAAGCAAATATCGGGACACAAAAGCCATACCGGCCTTTTATCGGTTCGAAGAGGTAGCTGAAAGGTAAAAGTGAAATTGATTTTCCTCTATTGGTTGGAATCAGACTCGATTTCAAACGTCTGATAAACATCTTCATATAACTACATACAAACATCCAAAGGTGCTGAATAACATACACAAATATTTCTTGTCTGCTGTCTATATCTACATGCGGAGTAGATAACACTTGAAGACTTGACTTTTAATAGGTTCTTTTCGAGGACATTAACTAGCTAGGTACTAGGCATATAGTATACAATCAGTGAAACCGGTTACGACCTCTTTGAGCGCATCTAATGACACGTAATAATAGTCGTGCCCACGCCTATTAATTATTACGCTCGATGCCTTTAGAGTGGTCATTATCAATTTCTGTTTCTGTAAGCGTATGATTTAATTGAAAGCGTATGTTTAGTTTTAAAGAGATAAAATAATCTGTAAAAGTAAATTTTACCTTAAATTTGAAAATATTTTTAAATTTAGTGTATCATAACAAGGTAGCAACAGCTAAAACTATAAAATAAAAATCCTTTTTTAAATATTATTGTTTAAATTTTATTGGAGTCACAATATAAGTCCAAAAATGATAAAGTATATAGGTAAAGAAGCTAAAATCAAATATGTTGACAGGACATTGTAATTGCACATATATTTTACTAACCCTATATATTTTAATGTAATTATACCTAGTAGACATAATAGACATAATTATTGCATTATTTATTATAATGGGTTATCCATTTCGTGGTTTAAAAACCGTAGGGCTGTCATTTGACAACTATCAAATATTTACGTGAACCGAAACGTCAAATTTTTAGTTGAAATTGTTAAAACCAACCATAAAAGTGGGGATTCAAACGTAGCCACATTTCACGCAATTAGAAACAATTTTGGCCGTCATAATCATCCTACTGTGCATGCAATTGGCAAGATAGTTAAAAAATTTGAAGAAACATGGACCGTGTTAGATATTCATAGACATGTGCATAATCGTAATGTACGTTCTGCTAAAAATATCGCCGCCGTGAGTGGAAGTGGGCTGAAGAACCGTATTTGTCGATTCCACGGCGTTCTCAGCAATTGTGTCTGTCTTACGACTCATGGTGAATTTTGCATCTGGATTCACACCAAGATCCGTATGAAGTCCATCTCACGCAACAATTAAAGCCTGCTGACCATCAACAATGCAGGAGATACGTCAAATGAGTCCTTGAGAAACAGGCTATAAATGATGATTTTTCGAACAAAATTCTCTTCAGCGACGAGGCACATTTCTCACTCGGTTGGAACGTAAATAGGCAAAATTGTCGCATTTGGGGCATTGAAATCCTCAAGTAATTGAAGAGAGGCCATTACATCCAGAAAAAGTGACTGCGTGGTGTGTATTATAATCTGGAGGCATCATAGGACCGTATTTTTGTGAAGATGACGAGGCAATAGCGGTCACTGTTAATTCAGAGCGGTATGGTCGAATGATAACATACTTTTTTGGACTGCGATTGAAGATATGTACTTGGACGATATGTGGTTTCAACAAAACGGTACAACAAGCTATACAACACGACCGATTTTGGCTTTATTGCGCAAGAAGTTTGCTGGTCGTTTAATTTCACGTTTCGGCGACTTGGCAAAAGACCGTGTTTATGCGAATAATCCTCTAACTTTAGAATATTTGAAAGACAACATTCGTCAACTGATGACTGAGATACCGGCCAAATGTGCCGAAGAGTGGTCCAAAATTACCTCAAAAGGATCGAGTGTTGCCCCAAATTCTAAGGCGGCCATTTGAATAGTATTGTATTTCACACATAATAGCAAGGTCCAAACTTTATAATAAAAAAAATTTTCATTTAAAATTAAATTTTATGTGCTTTTTTTTAAACCTAAAAATGGATAACCTTGTATATGTATTTTCCCATGTATATATTGTTCTAATTTTTATGTGTATGGCATTTTTTATGTTCTCCATGTGCCCGATAGCTTAACCTTTGGATATTATTTGTGTGAGAAAGTGCGTTGTTCAAGTTTTACATCTATATAGTGGGTATTCTTTTACTTAAATTTTGTCATTACGGACCTTAGCAGTTTGTTTGCGTAAAAGATAATCGTATTGAGCGGCCAAGTAGTTATTGCCGCAGGTGGTGCAATAAAAGCATTAGAGCCGTTCAAATTTATATTCTTATAATTTGAAAACAACTATACTTTCATCTAAATATATTTATTTACACTATACAGGGCAATCCAAATTAAGTGTTCTCCATTGGTAACTTTGTTATTATTAAAGATACAAGATTGTTTAAATTAGCAAACTAGTAGTACTTTTAACGCTCTTTAAGATGGAAGAATTTAAAAAAACAAATGAGCAGCGCGTTTTCGAGTTTTCCCGAAAAATATGTTTTTTTCTGTTAGAAATTCAATTTTTAAACAAAAAATCTTATAAGAACTTTTTTACTAGGATTAAAAACACTTGAGTTATAATGTATAAACAAAAGCAGCTAAATAATTTTTATAAACTTTATTTTATACATAAACATATCATTAAAAGAAAATAAAAATCACTGATTTTTTCATAGAAGATGTTCAAAAATACCACCTTGTTGTTCAATACATTTTTGAACACGTTTCTGAACTTGTCGAACTGCTTTTAGTATGGTCCTACCATCTATTTGGTTTATCTTTTCACTAACTGCAATTTTTAGGGCGTTTACGTTTTCGTACCTTTGCTTATAAATCTTTGTCTTTAAATAACCCCATAAAAAAAAATCAAGCGGTGTTAAATCTGGCGATCGGGGAGGCCACTGAATAGGACCATTTGTTCCTATCCATGAATTGTTAAAAATAGTATTTAAAATTTGATGAGTACCTCTGTAGTTGTGCGCAGGTGCGCCATCCTGCTGAAAATGCAGATTCTGTCTACTTATGAGATCAATATCGTCTAACAAAATATTCAAAAGTTCAGTCAAAAATTCTATGTACCTTTCACCAGTTAGAGTGCCCTCATAAAAGAAAGGACCAACAATCCTTGAACCAATTAAACCGCACCAAACATTAAAACTGTAACGGACTTGCGGGCGTCTTGGATGTACTAAAAGAAGATTTTCCTTTGACCAGTAATGATGATTTTTTGTATTGTACATTCCAGAATTTGAGAAATTTGATTCATCGGTCTATAAAATATAACAAAAGTTGTTTACATTTTGGCGAAAAAAGTTAAGATACCAGTGGCAAAAAAACATTCTTCTCTCTGGATCCCCTGGTAAGAAAACTTGAACTGGTTTGTACTTATAAGGAATGAATTTGTGTTTCTTCAGAATCCTATGCACAGTACCGTGACTCAAATCAGATTCCTTGATAATATCTAGTATGGAATTCTCACGGTTGGCCTCAAAATATGCAAGAACTAGAATTTCCGTGGCCTCGCTTATTATAAAAGTCCTTCTTGTTCTTGTTTTGGCAAAAACACTCTCATTGCCTCTAAATTTTCGGTACAGTCTCAGAAAAAATTGCTCATTTGGTTGTGTTCGGAGTGGATATAATTCAGCGTAGTGTTCTTTTGCCCTCCTAGAGGATTTTCTGCACACTAAATAAGATTCTAACATATCATACTTTTCTGCATGGGTAAAAATCATTTTTTTGTCAAATTAATAACTAGCAAAATGAAATTTATGAGTAAAAGACTAATAAAACTGTACTAATATTTGACGTTTACTAGAAAGAATATCATAGAAACATAGAAATGCACTTGACTTAGCTGTTTTTGTTTATTCACTATAACTCAAGTATTTTTAATCCCAGTAAAAAATATTTCTTATAAGATTTTTTGTTTAAAAATTGAATTTCTAACAGAAAATGATATAATATACAGGGGTTTCCATTTGAAAAAAACATATTTTTCGGGAAAACTCGAAAACGCGCTGCTCTTTTTTTTTAATTCTTCCATCTTAAAGAGCGTTAAAAGTACTACTAGTTTGCTAATTTAAACAATCTTGTATCTTTAATAATAACAAAGTTACCAAAGGTGAACACTGAATTTGGATTGCCCTGTATACATTTATTTTGGATCTACAACCATTTGTACTAACATAAGACTACTGTTGAGACCTGTGCTCTTGCTAAAATATCATTGTTGTTACGAAGACCGTGTCTTTTGATGTTGATAGCGTGTTTGAGTTCATACTGTAAGACTATGTGTCTTATATTGATGTTGAGTTTGTACTGTTGAGTTGCTGGTATGAGACTCTGAATGATACTATTCTATTCTGTACTGTTTTTCGAGTATGTAAAAATACCACTACTCCTACACTATTTACATATTAACATACGCGGATTGGTTGTACAGTGTGTTGTTTGACATCATGACGGGGAGTTCTTTTTTGTGTTATTTCCTAGAAACCTACGGCAACAATACCCAAGGTTTACGATAATGTCTTAAAGATATAATCTTAACTAATAAATAATAAAATATCATCACTAATTAAGTGTTAGCAGGTGTCATAAACCTAAGTATGTAGTTTCGGCTCGCCCCTTGTTAGAGCAATAAAATTTATTATATATATCTAAGAAACGAGATCTTAACAATGAATATCTATATTAAAGCATTTGTTCACTAATTGATTTTTATGGTACATACATATTTAGGATTCGTGAGCCTATTATACATATTTAGTTAACAATATTAAGGGCCGTCTTTAAATACATTCATTGATATCCCTAAGTAATAAACAAACGGTCTGATGTATAAAGCAATAAATAAATTTGGCAAAAGATGCCGACTATTAGTAATCCTAGATAATAAACAGATTTGCAGATGTAAAGAATTCTTAGAACTTAAAGTTTTTACAACTTGTATGTGCTAATAAAAATTTATTATATAGTGGCTCAAACTCGAAAATGAACGTTAAATATTTATAAAATTGGAAATGTTATGTTTGAATTCTATATCCTAAATTTACTTATATTTAACAATAAAAAATATTTTAAATTAACATTACAAAAGGATAGTAAATGTATCCCCAACACAAATTATTATTTTATTCTGCATTTAGATCGACACGTGTATCCTCTTTGCTAATCAATTATTCGAGGAATGATCCACTATCTGAAATATAAATGATTAAAATGTGTGTATATTATTTACTACAAGATGCAAATTAAACCGTAAATAGTAAGATTTCTTTGTTATTATTACTACACGTGGTTTAGTTTTTATAAACTGCGTACTTTGCGGTATTTCAATAACACAATTATTATCTCTTCGTGGTAGCTTTTGTCGCTGTTGGTAAACAATTTTAAGAAAAAAAATTAAGTTATTTCTTTAATTTTAATATTTTAGGAATATGGTAAAATTTGCTAAGATATTTTAAATAAAATTGTTTAGTAACAAAAATTTAATTAATTCTTTATTACAGAGATTTCATAAAATTCTATTTTATGTTCGATTATTCTTAAGTTTCCCAACAAAAAAATATTAGACATATCATGAGAAAGTATTGAAACAAGTCCGTTGAATGGCACCAAATTAGAATGCAAATGCAAGCCCCTAATAAAATGCACTATAATGAATAAGCAATACGAAAATTACACAACTGATGATCGATGAATGGTAAGAGTGAATATAAGATCATAAAAATAACTTTGTATTAACTATTAACCTGTTTTCTCTAATTGCATTGTTGTATGCATTGGGTTCCATAGAGAGAAAATTAAAAAAAAAAAATTAAAGAAAATTAATGAAGGGCCATAAATCTCGTTTTGTGAAAACAACCTTTCCAGATGAAAATGATTGGAACTGAAAACGAAAAGTATTTGTTAAAAAGAAACGCGTGAAACGCAGCGGAGCCTCGAAAGAATAAAGGCAACCACTATACAAAGAATAACTACTTATTTCATTACAAATGAAACAGACATGCAATATACATATCTGTAACTGTACACATGGACAATACACCTCGTATTTTCAGCATTTACTTCTGCTTAAGACACGTGTTTCTGCCATCTATAGGCGTCATGTAAAGACGGCAGACTATGTGCCCGGTGCATGGTGACATGAATCATGTCACCATGTGTACTAAATATTATTTTTCATTCCTCTCGCTTTGTTTACATATCGGAGCAGAAAAACATATATTTAGTAGTTTCCTAAATATTTCCATACATGCATTTATCAAAGAGATAACAGAATTTGAACATATATTATAATTATTATTTTTCATTCCTCTCGCTTTGTTTACATATCGGAGCAGAAAAACATATATTTAGTAGTTTCCTAAATATTTCCATACATGCATTTATCAAAGAGATAACAGAATTTCAACATATATTTTACAGTTCTAAATCAAAATAAAAAAAAACATTATTTTGTATTTCTAACAATGAACGAAACATTTATTCTAAAGAAAAAGTGGTATTATTGGCAATAACAGATGCACCTTCAAAACATATTTATATTATAGTATCCAAAATAATATTTAGTACACATGGTGACATGATTCATGTGCACCGGGCACATAGTCTGCCGTCTTTAGGCATCAGTCAAGCTAGTGAAGCAATGTAATACAAATGATACAAATCTTTTTAAGAACAGATTTGTATCTGTATATACATTTACGCTGAAATCGCCTACAAGATATAGCAAATTTCGTCCTATAAGGTGGCACTATTTAATAAGAGACATCTGACGGACGAAAGAGACTATGCCGAAAATGGACTACACCTATACGTATTTTTTCGTTTATGTACCAGCATAGCTGGTCAAGCGAAAGGTCGCCTTTTTCGGCATAGTCTCTTTCGTCCGTCAGATGTCACTTATTAAATAGTGCCACCTTATAGGACGAAATTTGCTATATCTTGTAGGCGATTTCAGCGTAAATGTATATACAGATACAAATCTGTTCTTAAAAAGATTTGTATCATTTGTATTACATTGCTTCACTAGCTTGACTGATGACGCCTATAGATGGCAGAAACACGTGTCTTAAGCAGAAGTAAATGCTGAAAATACGAGGTGTATTGTCCATGTGTACAGTTACAGATATGTATATTGCATGTCTGTTTCATTTGTAACAAATGCGTAATACGTGCATAACGTATTGATATACTTAAACCTTTTTGTATAACTACTTATTTATCAAATGTTATATTTATCAAGTATTGACCGGTCGATAGCCTAGTGGTAACACACTGGCTTAGAAAGCCGTGAGTTTCGGGATCGAATCCTGAGCACGACTGGCCGGGAAGACTGTCTGATGATTTAAGGTGAATGCCGGCAGCTAAACATCTTAAGTCGCTCCACGGGCGTGGACGTAATAATAACTCATTATCAATGCTCTTGTAATTATTATTAATTACAACAAAAAACTAAATTATTAATGTTAAAAACATAAATAAAACAATAATTCATCCTAAATTAATTCTCTAAAATAGTTAAGTGAAAATTGAAAGTAAAATCTTCAATATTTGGCAAGATACTCTTTTGATTGAACCTTTGCAGCACACCTTTTTGGCATACATCGGATTAGATTTTGACATCTTTGTAACGATATATTGTTCCATTCGATTTACACGATACAGTTGATTTAAAGTAGAAATCTTATCACGTAATGCAAGCTTTATATCATTCCAAAGGTACTCTATCTAATCCGGATTGCAGCTTGGTCAGTCAATAACATCAAGTTGATTATATGATAGTCCAGGTCTTGCAGCTTTGGAAATGTTTCGGATCATAAACTGGAGCATATCTTCAAATTACTGGGAAATATTCAATAGTTACATCCCGAGTGTATGCCAAATACGCGAATATTTTTACGAGTGCACGAAGTGCACTAGTAAAAATGTTCAAGGATGGCATGTAAGAAGAGTAATATATCGAGGACTATTTCTCGAAGAAAATTCCACGCAATTTTGATCATAAGAATTTCATAATAACAGAAATAATAAAAAAAACAAAAAAAATTACTTTTGGACGAATTACGATAAAAAAATAGAGATTGTAAAAGTACCATAAATATGACATCTCAAACGTAAATAGTTATTTTTATATTAAGTGCGCAAAGCATAGGTTTTTTGGGTTTGAGAACGTTGAGTTTTTTGTCGAGACCGAAGGTCGAGAACAAAAAATACACTAAGAAATAAGTAATTAAACTTCTAGTTTCAAAAAAATTCTTTTATTGTAAACACTACAATATTGTTTCGCCATAAAATGGCTTCATCAGGTGGATGAATACTGACAGTATTCATCCACCTGATGAATTATGTATATACAATTATGTAGGTGACATTTTTCTAATTTATGTTAATCTACAGTTTTAAATTACATACTACAATTGGAGGCAAAACGTTGTTTATGTTACGTGTGCAAAGCAGTTTGTATGTATTTTTTGTAGTTAATTGACGAAGGAGATACCTACTTGTTGAAACTGCATTATAACACTAAGAAATAAGTAATTAAACTTCTAGTTTCAAAAAAATTCTTTTACTGTAAACACTACAATATTGTTTCGCCATACAATGGCTTCATCAGGTGGATGAATACTGACAGTATTCATCATATACAGTATCAGTATACAACATACGTTGTTTGTGTAAAATACGGACATATATCATATCTGTCAAATGTACATAAATTCTTAAAATCAAATGGCAGCAATGATATTTATTTCTGTATTGAACAACGCCAACATTGAAAAATGAAAAAAAGTGTATCGAAATGAAGCTCATTTCGATACTATTTTGGGTTTCATAATGAGTTCATTTCGAACGCAAAATAGAAAAAATAACTTTTCAGATTGTTCCACAAATTTATCGAAAAGAGAGGCACCCACATTACTACAAACCGGTTTTTCTTAACACCGAATCCAGCGTGGAAACAAAAGAGATCTCCTTATTTTTTTAAGAATTCGCCCATTGGAAGTGCACTTCAACTGCCGCTGAACAGATTGGGATAAATGTAAAACGTAATAAAATAACAAACCATTCTAATCGATCAGCTGCTGTAACTAGTCTTGCAAAACATGGTGCAGCAGAACATGAAATTATTAAAATAATAGGTCACTTAAATATCTCTTCCATAAATTCATAATTGAAAGTCGAAGGAAGTCGCCACGGGAATATAACTGCAGAGCTACGAGGAGAATCCAAAAAAGAAAATGTTAACGAGGTTTTAACAAACAGGGCTTCCACTGCAGTGAGTAATTCATATAGCAATTGTACTTTCAATAATAACTATAATATTGTTCAAATACTAGTTTGATATTTTCGTGGTGTATCAAATACTCGATAATTGGCATTAATATAATTAATTGAAATTTTCTAAGGGAAATAGTCATAGGTATACGACCCACCCATCTCCATTATGTTAATGTACACAAACTGAATCATTATGCCTTGAGCTTTGTGAATAGGACCAATATCAGCAACATGGTGCTTGAAAGTAAATAATTTCTTCTTTTATTTCTTTGGATGTACTGAACATTAGAAAATAAGAAATCGTGAACGCTCATTGGTATACGATAATTTACTTGCGTGGGAATCATGAATTAAATAAAAAAAGATAACCGAAATCGGCGAATTAACCTTCATCATGACTACACTAGGTTTTATTCGCCAAACTTCTTCGTCAAACTTCCTTGCGCAGTAAAAATAATGACTTTATTGCTAGTTTTCACCTGATTTATCACCTTGCAATTTATATTTGTTCCTATGAAATATCAGCTTCGGAGTGACAAAAATGCTTTGTAATTTGGTTTGAAATTATGCAAAAGTTTATTGGTGTCGAAAAATAATAAAGTCATTTACTAAATTTGTGTTTTTTACATCATTCCCAGTTATTCCCAGAAATATTCCTATTTATTCCCAAACATCGAAAAGGAAATGCGTAGTGGGCGATTTTTGTTGCCTAAAGCAAGTCTTGAGAGATTTCAAATACTTTATTCTGAAATATCAACTTTGAAGTGGAAAAAAATGCTTTGCAAGTTGGTTCGAACGCTTGTTAAAAGTTTATTGGTATCAAAGGCGAATACTTTAAAAATAATAAAGTCATTAATAAATTTTATATGTTTTTTACATCGTTCCCAGAAATATCCCAATTTGTTCTTAAACATAAAAAAGAAAATGCGTGGTGGGCGATTGTTGTTGCCTAAAACAGGTCTCGAGAGATTTCAGGCACTAGGTTCTGAAATATGAGGACTATTCTCTTTCCACTGAGCCTATCAAGTAGGCGGTGATATTTTGCGATAAATTTTGACAATTTCAATCTAGTTGTTTACAAGTTTAGTTATAATAACAGTTGTTAAATATACCTAATTGTTTGTAAGTTACATAAGTTTAAAGTAATTCTTTCGCTAATAAGTCATGGAACTGAACAAAGAGCATTATCGAGCTATGGTTTTTACAATTTCATGTTTCCAGGAAATCAATCGAGTGTTTGGTGGCAAGTAATGTTGCTTCGCTACCGTAAAGCGGTGGTACAATGACTTTCAACGCAGTCAACTTTCCTTAAATGAGTTTTCGAGCTCCTGCGCCAAAAACGGCCGTTAGAAAAGGCTTTGCAAGTTAGTTCGAACGCATGCAAAAGTTTATTGGTGTCAAAAGCGAATATTTTGAAAAATAAAATAAAGTCATTTACTAAATTTTCTGTTTTTTACATCGTTTCCAGAAATATTCTTATTTGTTGCCAAATAATAAAAAATTAAATGTATAGTAGACAACGTTAGTTGCCAAAAGAATGTCTTGAGAGACTCCGAAAGCTGGGTTGTGAAAATATCAGCTTCAGAATGGAAAAAATGCTTTGCAAGTTAGTTCGAACGTATGCAAAAGTTTATTGGTGTCGAATGTGAATAGGGGAACCTGACCTAAAATGATGTTTTTGTCTCATTATTTCTTTATTTGTTCACGTAGAAACTAAAAAATGCCATCCTGTCAAAAAAGTGGTATAAAAAAGGTATAAACGAAAACATAAACGAAACATAAAAAAATAAAAAAACGTTTTATAAAAGAAGTAACCAAAAATTATGATAGGTGTGTCATTTTACACAAGTTACCTTGATTAAAATGACACAGAATCAATTTAATTGCACAATTCGCAGACAAATTGCTTTTGACTTCTTAGAGCATCTGCACAATCGCAGTTGGCCCATCTGGAGCACTGAAAAGATCTAATCCAGAATTATCCGGATCTGGAGTGCAATTTTAACTTGTTGCAATATATACATGGAGGATTTGTCCTCATCTTCCTCTATAACTTCTCCCATATTTCTTCTGGCACGATTAGCTGCAAAATGTTCTTCCTAGCTCTTTTAGCTGTTCGCCATTGCTCAATAGCCTTCTTTGCTTTTTTCTTTTGCTTCAATTTCCTCAATAAGAGGAGTGCTTGTAAGTACCTGAGTGCCTTGATGATTCTTTCGTCTTCCTCCAGATGGTTGACATCCTGAACAGCTTGGTAAAGGATAAACATCAGAATCCTATTTCAATGTCCCTTTTGGATCCCTGTCTCGATTTTTTAGCGGTTTCTAGCCCTGCATCAAGTTTTGGCGATGGTGTTATATTTTATCTGGATTCATGTCCGTCAGTGGCGGTTCTTAATGACGTACGATGTGCGCTGCTGCACGGATGAGACTGCTTCGTTTAAGCTTTCATATATACAGAGAAGCAAGTAACCGTACCGAAATCTTCCGAAATAGTTCGAAGTAGTCTCATCCGTGCAGCAGCGCACATCGTACGTCATCAAGAGACGCCACTGATGTCCGTCATGGATGTCCAAAACAATTTCATGGGCTATTGGTTGCAAAAACTATTTTTGGTTGTTGTTGTCATTATGGTTTGTACTCTAACTGCTGCCTCTGCGACATCAGTTACAGCTGCCGAACTGAATAAACGATCGGGAAAAGTATCAGGATTCAGCGGCCAAATACTGGTGTTTTAAATCCATTTACAGCATTTTGGTGAGTGGCGGCTTTGCCATGCTTTTATAAATAAGCTTCCCACTTGGTATTGTGTCACGCTCCTTCCTGGATTGCCGTTCATCCATGTTGTACTTCTTGGTCGTAGTATGTCTTCATTAGGCCAAAGAAGCACACATCTAACGGCTATAGCCTATGTGTACAATGTGGTAAGCAAAACATAATAATCCTGTTCTCCTTTGCGCAATTGGGAACATGGATGCAAAAGTTACATGTGAGGATTCTTTAAAGTGCTTCATCCACCTCAAAAAAACACCTGAAGTCATCCATCCAGTTTCTCGAGCAATGCCCAATGTTACAAGTGGAGCCCCATCTATCAATTCATTCTTCCAGTTCTTCCTAGGAAAAATTAAGGTGGGTGGAATGTAATTGCCCGCAGAACTTATGCATGCCACCATAGTGATGTTTTGTCCTCGCTCAGGTAGGGTAAAAGGAGATAGTGTGTCATTTTACCCAAGTGGTAAATATGCCAATTTACTTTAGTATGCATGTTTTCATTCAATGATAAACTAATAAATTTTGTGATTGTAAAATTTCACAATTTTCCTACTCAAAAATAGTAGGCTTTCATGTATTCTTAATTTCAAAATTATATTTCACTGTTTTCATGACGATTTTTATGCGAACATCGCAATCAACGAAAATATTTGGGACTCATCTGTAGACGGTATTTCTTCTTATTCTCAAATGAAGTTAGCTACATGAATGGCGTTTCGAGGAATCTTACGTCATATAAAGAGTGTAACTCACACTTTACTCACAGATAGCGTCAGTATTCTGAAATCTCCGGTATGTCATTCTGCCCTAGTATGGCATTTTTGGCCAATTTCTCTTTTACTAAATTTTATGTTTGTTTTAAATCGTTCCCAGTAATACTCCTATTTGTTCTCAAACATCAAAAATGAAACGCATGGTGGGCGATTTTCATTGCCTACAACCTTGGGAGATTTCGAAAACTGGGTTCTGAAATATCAGCTTCAAAGCAGAAGAAATGCTTTGCAAGTTAGTTCGAACGTATGCAAAAGTTTATTGATGTTGAAGACGAATGCTTTGAAAAATAATAAAGTCGTTTCTGAATTTTATCTGCTTTTTACATCGTTCCCACAAATATTCCCAGAAGTCCTGGTATTCTTTAACCTATATTTCCGATATTTATTTAAAAAATAATTGAAACTCTTTATATACGATCACAATTCTTTTTAATCGCCCTGTAAATATACATGACAGACTGATTGATAACGTCTAATCAGTAATGGGGCTATTTATAAACCGATTGTCAAAAAAATCAATACACCATACTCTCTAATGATAATAACCTCAATATACCTATCTTAGTGAACCGATCAAAAAGAATGAATTAATCTGCCAATTGCAGTTTGTTAGTAAATAAACACCAGACGCTAAACAAAATGTATCGATGGTATTTGAATTTGTTTATGAATTAAGAATTTCATTTTCACGACCTTGAAGACGACAAATTTTTGTTACACATCATTTTCAGTATGTTTTTCAGAAAATAAAATAACATAAAAAATAAATAACATAGGAAAATCAAATATTTTGGGGCTATGATACGATTTGTAAACAAATATATTATCACGTATAAATAAATCCTTTAATTTATGTTATCTTAATCTTTACAGTACATTAAGAATGAGTTTTATGTTTAGTGGAAATTCGACACTGCCACAACGAATTAAATATGTATATTAGATAAATTGTAAACATCTTATAATAAATATTCCTAAACTACACTAAATAATGGGAGAAATATGAAAGTTTGTTTTCATTGCGCACGTATCAGTTTCATAAATAATTATGGCACGATTTAATAAACTCTAGCAGAAACTAAAATCTTTTTTAATACTCGTATTATATGAGCATAAAACATTATTCTAATCATTAAAACTGTTTATTTTAAATATATTATTAATAATGAAGCTTCCGTTACGACTATTGTTTTCTCAAATTAAAACTGCACAAGTCTACCCAGCCATACAGAACAAAGAACTCAAATGCAGACGGTAGAGACCGATGTCGGTGCAATAACCCAAAAAAAAAACAACCCCACAAGAACAGGATATCCGAAGCGGAAGATATGAGGAAAATGCAAGAGTCTAGTTTTGGTCCAGGTTTTTTTGTACGAGGTCAACAATCTACCTTCGTTTGGGAACTGCAAGTTTTGTTTCTCACAAAATGCGCAGATATTCCAAAAAGAGGAATCAGTCGTAGAACAGTGCGCATCGGAAAGGACAATGCACCTTGAACTCAACAAGACAGACGAGGAAAGTAATAGCGAACGCAGGTCTCAGCTGTACGACAAAATAAAACAGCTGACTGCCATAACAAAGACCTCGGTTTATAACACTGATACTCCTGCTGATCAATGTCTTTTCCAGTAAGTTATCACGTTGTTATAATGTTTGACAACTCATAATAAACGTATAATACGCTTGTACAATTGCAAAACGATACATTTCACTTGAAAGAAATCAAGAATTTAAAGCTAGGAACGTGTTAAGGAGAAAAGAAATAACATAAGCATTGTCGATTGTATCTTAAATTTGATTATTTTTTCTGTTTACTTCGAAGTATGCGAGAGAAAAATTAAGACGTAAATGGTGTACATGTCTATCTGTTTGTTTATTTTCGCAATTGAAAAACGTATAAAATGGCAGTTCATCTGTGCACCAAACAAAGAAAATTGAAACGTTAGAACTTGAAATGCATGAATCTGTACTCACTGTATTCCCAATTCGCGTACAGCTTTCAGTGTCTGGTAACCTAGGACAATTCAGTTGACGCAAATCAATCTGCCGTGTGCACAAAAATAATGCAACTGTGATTTTTCGTCACCGATTTATCAGTCCGCACCGTAAGCTAAACACGATTCAACTGTTCACTAACATTCTCTACTTCAACCATCAACGCAGTATGTTGTATACACAGTTGTTCCAGTGGTTTGCTCCTAGATGGCGCGACGCACAAAGCGTTCCCACTATTTGCCAAATTGTTTGTTTTTATATACTTTAATACAACCAGGAATTAGATAAATTGATAATAAACAATACCTGACGTTTATTTATTCAAACATGCTTTTAAAATTCTAAGAAATTTTCTTATCTCCGATAATGATTTCATTTCCTTAATAAATAGAAAAAATATATACTTAGGTAGGTAGTAGAAAAAGCAGCTGATTATTTGTTTTGAATTTTTTTTTAATCCTAGAACATAAGTTATTAATGATTACTGATAATTGTAGCATACTTTGTTTAATGGTGAAAATAGTTTGTGAAAGGGCAGCTAATTATGCTTAAACAAATATTGAAACTGCTAACGGAAATGTTTAAAACTATTCTAATAATTTTTCTTAAAAACAATGTATATTAGATAAGAGATTCATAAATTATTAGTATTTTATAATAATATATTTACAAAATATTAAAATAACAGACAAGAATATAAAGTTATGTGTACCTATATCCATTCAGAACTTTATTTATTCAGTCCAAAGAACCAATGTTTCTATGCACTTGTCATTTATTGACATTACTACGCTCAAAGTTTCAATGGTAGGTAAGGTGTGAAACAGAAATTAAACAGAGTTAGTCATCAGATTGATTTTATTTATTGGTTTCTGCCATTTATTTAAAAAGTATACCGAATTAATAATTAGGTATTTTGACTTGGTTATTTATTTTATTTATTACACACAAAAAGATTGTGAAAGAAATAAAACTAAACAGCTTGCTTAATCATTGTCATTGAAATAATCAATAAATTACTGACAAAATTTTTATCTTTGGAGTATCTCTGCAGGAAGTGTTGTATGGGTCGCTTGTAAACGCCAAGGATATAAGGGTAGATCAATTTTAAGTATGCGTTTAATAGTAGGTACCTGCTGTTTGCGAGAAATAGTTCTTGACAGAGATCCGTGAATGTTCCACAATTGCTTACCGCATCGTTTAAAAATTACTTCATTTCTAACCATTGATCTATCACTGCCTTTTCCGCAATCCACACTTTCTGTTTCCCTAAATAATTGATCAAAACAGAATAGTCATAGGTACTGAAATTAACATTCAGGATAGCTTCATCTGCAAATTCTTCTAGAAAATCTAGAAAATCAGCAATTCTTCAGATTATTTACTGATAAATTTTCACAAATACTTAGCAAGCATTCTCAACTTGTCCATTAGCTTTATAGATTACAGTTCTCAGACAATTTCCTTACATATATGAGTTTAACTCAGTCATGACAGCTATATCTGTCTTTCTCGATCTCCTCTGAAAAACAATCTGTGACTCAGTCGTTATATGTTGTTTTGTTCAAGATTTATTAAGTTCAATCTGTTGTGGTGTTGGTATTTATTCAAAATATGGATAGAATTTAAATGAGAGTCTTGTGCATCTGCATCCAGCAGGCATACTTGAAGAAAATGTCGATTTAGACCAGAGGCTCCCAAACATTTTTTTCTTATAGACCAGTTTGAAAGTTTTGCTGGTTCCGGTGGACCCCCTGCAGCTACATTTCTACCGTATTCCCAAAACTCGACAAAAAATGTGAAGATTAGATCTAACTATGGAAATTTGCGTTGCGGCTGAATTATTGGTTAATTAATTAATTGATTGTGCTCTGAGTGGTTGTCAAAAAAGTAAAGTTAGCCAATCAAAAAAAGTGATTCCATCCAACTTTACTCCTTTGACATCTACTCACAGCACAAGAAACCAATCAATTCTCACATATTTTATTTAGAAAACTCCCCATTCGGAGTGTAAAAATAAAACGAAAAATAGTATATTTCCTTGTGTTGTATTTATTCAAATATGTAATTATTACACTATTAATTATTATTGTTATCATATTACATTGCAATATGATAACAGTCGTAATATAATTAAAATTAAATATTAATAACGTAACGTAACTTCTACAATGACAATCACAAAATAGTCATAATTTTATTGGGAGGGACGTACTTGATGGATTGACAGCAAATTATCAATATTTGGCTTCAGTTTTGTTAGGAATAATCGCAAATCTCCCCGTTCTGCGATATTCAATCTGCTTTTTTTTTGTTAAAAGGTTTGTAACGACACTAAAACTTTTCTCGACAAGATATGACGAGGGAAACGCTATCAAAAGCTTTCTCGCAATTCACCACAGTCCAGGATATTTTTCGGGTATTTCTGCCTGCAGCCAAAATGTTTGATACCCTCTTTTAAATTTCACCTTCAGTTCCTCATTAGTGCTAAGTTCGAGTAGCTCCTCTTGTAATATCACATTCTCCACTTCCGTTTCATCAAGTGGATTTATGATCCATGGTGGTATTTCCATCGTCAGAATATCTTCAAATCTTATTTTAAAGTCATCATGCAGGGCAATTAAATGTTGAACGTATGTGTGAATATCCTCATCAAGGCATTCTGCCTGTGACAAGTTTGAAAACTGGGAAAATTCGCGCCGACTAATATTTTGCTTCATAAATTTCAATTTTCCAAGAAAAGCTGAAATTACACCCTTTGTTTTTATTAAATTGAGGCTGTCCGCTTGTAATTGTAAGTTAATGTCATTAAATTTTTTGAACAAATCTGTCAAATACGCGATGTCTGCTTTCAAATTGATCAGGTTTTCTTTTAAATCTAGATCTTTACTTTCCAAAAACTCTAAAACTAATTCAAAAAGTGAGAAAAATCTTGTTAAACATGCACCTTTCGACAACCAGCGTACTTCAGTATGTAAGAGCAATCGTTGGAAGCCTTCATCATTTTCATCGCACAATTGTGCAAATAAACGCGTATTCAATGCATTGCTTCTTATTTTGTTAACTGCATTAATCACAAATTGAAGCGATTGGTGCAATTTAGCACTCAAACTTTTCGCTACTAGGTGTTGTCGGTGGATGACACAGTGAATTGCAGTTACCTCTGGTATAATTCTTTTAAGATGGCTTATATACCCACCACATCGCCCGGCCATGGCAGGAGCTCCATCTGTTGCCACCGAAATAACGTTTGTGAATGGAATCGATTTTTCCTTAAAAAAATCACTCAGGACATTAAATATTGATTCACCTTTAGTGTCCGTCTCCAAAGTTTTCGCGAATAGTAGCTCTTCATGAAGTTCTTCGTCCATAACAAATCGAACATATGCCAATAATACGTAATACGCGGGTAAAATTAACTGTTCTCCAACGGTGTGCGATTTTCCAGATTTCGCTATAAGTAATGAGATATTGTAAGATGCCCGCAAGCCATCATCGTTACTTTCCGACGTTGAAGCGAACATACGGTGCACGGTCGGTCTCTTTTCATATTTTTCCTTGAATGTTGGAAAATATTTCAAATCTTTACCTATTTTATCAGGATGACACCTTCTTAGATGATCTTCGAGCTTCGATGGTTTCATAGAGTCATTGCTCAAAACTTTGTTGCATAAAAGGCATATGGGCAATCGCCTGTCTGCCTTTGATGGAAGAAAACCAAATTTTAAATAATCAACACTGTACTGTTGACATTTCTTCTTAGATTCAGCCATGTTTCGTATCAGTTACCTACCTGTAAATAAAAAAAAAACTTTGTTGTAGTAATTTTAAGGCGGTCTTACTTAACAGGATATGGCTATTTTAACAGGATTAATTGATTATTGCAATGAAATAAACAAAGTACCGACGGCAAACTGATTCTAATTATTAAAAGCAATAAATCACTAAGATCAATAATTGAGTTTTATGAAAACGGCTGAACCGATTTTAATGTAATGTAAAACATTTTTTCATTAATTATATTTTGATATATGTATTTCTGTAAATTCGATGAAAATACTTGTAAATAATATTTTCATATCAAAACTTCGCGATTTTAATTATTTATTTATTACTTTGATGCACGTTACGAGTACATATGTAGTATATAAAGACACGTACAATTTATGAAAATATATTTAATTATTAGTGAACCATCACAGTTGGGTAATAAAAAAATTACTAATAAAGTAGGGACAAGAAGTTCAACCTTTCTCGGCTTTCTGTTCTTTTATGGAAGTATCTAATAATGGCTCTGTTCAGTATTTAATTTTTAATACGTGCCTACTACACGCAAACATTACAAATATACTTATTACAACATAAATATATCTCCTATCGCAGGTGGGTTGGAAGAGATTTCTTTTAGGAATAAGCCTCACCTTTTGTACCTACGTATTTTTTTGTAATCTGTCCAATTTTTGTTTACTTACGTGTACAATAAATTGTAAAATAAATAGATAAATAATAAATAAAATAAAAGTATGTACAACAAATAGGCGGGTAAGTACTTACTTTTCCGACAGTTGCAAACACTAACATCGATTCACTTTACTTTATTTTTCTTTTCGAAATTCGGGAAACAAATGAGTAACGTTTATCCGTGGAATTCGTATTTATATTGGTGAAGAATCAAACAAGTTCATGCAAGATTGCAAGCACACACACCAAAAGTCGTACTTCGTTCCTTTGCACGTCTGAACAAGCATTGCGGACGGCGGCAGCGGCAGCGATTTGCAAGTCCCGACAGTTGTACTGAATATGGAATATGAAGTTTTTACAAGTAACAGTCGCTGAGCTTCTTAAAATATTATCTGCCTACATTGATAGGTGAACTCAAGCCAACATTTTAGTTCTTCACTATCGAAACCAGATAAATTTTCGTGGCCCCCGCTTACGAATTGTGAACCCCCATTTTTTTGTCACGCCAACGTAGACCCCCGTCGAGTCTCCCGTGGACCCCTGGGGGTCCACCTGGACAACTTTGGGAATCAATGATTTAGACAATACAAGTCGTAACAGAAATATATGGTTTTACAGTAGACAGTAGTAAAAATTGTTTACACCACGAATTGGATCTTAACATGTTGATGGAAATTTACCTTAAAGCCAACTTGAGAGTGTCACATCACTGCAATTAACGGTCAAAAAATGAAACAGCCGTTTCGTGACATAAAATGTAGTTTGGAAAATTTAAAGAAGCAATTATTTCATCAATGACTTGAATGGATTATAGACAAGATAAAATGTCGTTCGTAAATTTTAACATGCAGGCAGACATAATAACAACAATATCTCATGACGAGGGATTGTTGACGATGGATAATTAGTTGAGTAGATGGTTGGACTATTTCCATTGATTGTTGGATTTAGGCAATCCGATACTTCGGCAGTTAATCTACTGCCGTTTTCAGGGTAGCTCTGAGAAGGGTTGTTCCTTGCCAAACTTATAGTTTGACGTATATATCTTCCCATTTTTTTTAGCGAAATGTACTCGTGTGAGATTCGAACCTGGTCCAAAAATTCCAAACTATTCTGAATCAACCACTTAGCTAACAGGGGGCAGAAGATTGTTTCTTAGAACTTGTATTTAAGTTACATGTATCTGCGCAGAATGTGATGCGCATTAGGTTCACATGTTTATGCGCGATATCGTGTGCGCAATGTGGTTATTCTGTCTATTTTGTCTCCGTTTCCGATAGTTCTTCTGTGTAGATTTTCTCTAATCAAGGGTAGCCAGACATTCTTGATTTCCAGACTTGGTGTAAGTATCTATGGCGTTTGGTGTTGTGACCCTATACATACTGTCTCTTTCAGTTTGGTGGCCTTCTTTTGGCAAGATTACAGCATTAGTCCATGTAATCCTGTGACCTTCTTCCCAGGCATGCTTAGCTAGGCGCGATTTGTCTGCTAACCCTAGTAGGACCAATTTTTGATGTTCTTTGAACTCGACTTATAGGGGTCTGCCTGTTTCTCCGATGTAAGTTCTTCTAACAACAATATCGGCTCTAATTATTTTCAGAGATGCAAACAATGTTACAAACAAGTAATAAGTAGGGAAAACGTCATATTCCTGCAAGAATTACATTTCAAAACGTCCACTACATACGTAATACGTATGTTTCGAAATATGAAACTTGGATTGGTGGCTGCGTTGGAAAAGTATCTGCTCCTTGGATGTCTAGAATGTTAACAGCTGATCTAAAACGCATCTAGTAAATCATTGCTAAAGTAGAAATTTAGCGATACCTAAAACGCAGTCGGAAAGGTTTTTCGAGAGTTAGGTGATAGTGGATAAAACTTGGATTCTTCGCATTGATTAAGAATCAAAAGTTAAAGAATGAAACGATGGCATAAGAGCATTTACAAAAACAATATTTTTCCATCGGCAAAGATGGTGCCGAGATTTTGAAGGAATGCTTTTTGTTAATTATTTACGATATGGGCATACCATTACAAGCCAACACTAGAAGGAACTTCTAACTAAATTTCGTGAAATAATAAAAGAAGAAGATAAGGAAAATTGATTCTTTTCGTATTACCAGGATTAGACCTCAACTCAAAGCAGTTGTGTTTTAATAGCTATCCAATGATTTTGAAAATTCGAAGCAATTTGTCTACTCGCTTTACGTGGTTATTTTAAAAGATTATCTTTAAAGATAAAATTGCGTAAAACATTCCAATAGCTCCCTTCTGTGTTTGGCGGCAATAATTCGCAAATTCCTTTGTAATAAAAAATATATCAGGGCTATATGCGGAATACATAGGTATTTCCCTTTATTCAGTGAAAAATTTTGCATTAATTTAATTTATATACACAATCTAACAACCTATATTAAGTATAGATAGATTCATAAAATATTTAACATACAGAGAGGTAGACGTCTAGACAAGATGGGTAGAAATAGCGAAACAGGGGTAGAGTAATTACAAAAGAATTGTGTAGTTCAAAGCCCTCTGATTGCGCCAGGAAATGCGTTATTTATAATTAGAAATATCATGATGTATGTAAATCTCAGTAAATCTCATTAAGAGGTTTACAAAATAGAGTGATTTTAATTCTCCCTTGCTTAAACAAAATGTTGTTTTGAATATATTGAACTCTCTCCTGCTGATTTTGTTTACTATTTTGCGAATTTAAATCAACAGCGTTCATGACTTGCTTATTTTTAGTTTTTGTATATATTCCTACATCTACTAATTGAATAAAACACTTACCTTTACTTATCAAAAAGGCTGGCATTATATATACATTAGGTGAAATAGAAAATTCCAAAATTTTACAATTATAAACAGCGCATTGAAAATTGCTTTTATAAAAGTACTATAAATACAATCTTGGGTTAAATAAAAAAAATAAATCACAGATCAATTATATTTGTTCAAGTCATTTATTTCTATTAATATACATACTTTCTCTCAACGTCAATACAGCCTTTAACTTGGTTAATTTTGTTAAGTAAATTTATTATCTTCTTTTTTGGGATATTGTTGAGACTTGGTCGCTGTCGGTTAAACGTTTTCAATGGTAAATGTAGGTGTAGGTTTCCGCGGTCGTTCTCTAGATGTAGATCTCGGTTTCCGGGTTGGAACCGCGTCGAGTTAGGCGTAATTGCCTTTTTTCAATGGTTTTCAATGGTATTTTATCGCTTTCCCTTCATCGATAAGTGAGGGGCAAGAGGAAAAAAAAAGCAGTTACGAAGTATTAAGTCATATGAATACCTTTTCCCTGGCATCGCTCCTTCTCATATAAGGCGGCAGGCTGCCTAGGAGCAGGAGAGGAAGAAACAAATGACAGACATAAGACATCGTCTAGACAACCACAGTACAGCCAGATAGAGATGGAAAGCCAGGAAATGTTTCCTAAAAAGGAAGCCAATAATGGAAAACTTTACACCTGCACCACGGAGCGTAGAATTGTGTAAGAATAAAACACTGAATAACCCATTTGAACTCAAGGAGGAACTTGCCCTTGGACATAATCAATTTGGCTCTCGCTACATCTACTTTTCCCGCTGTTTGGAAAAGGACTAAAATTGTACCCGTTCTAAAAACTGCTGATACTTCGGACATTACTAACTATCGTCCTATTGCCATCATATCGAACTTCCCGAAAATTTTTGAAATTGCACTATACCGAAAAGTATACCCTCTTATTAAGACTTCAATATCACCGAATCAGCATGGCTTCATGAAAAAGCGTTGTACTATCTCTAACCTTGCGGTATTTTCTCAATACGTTGCTGATGCGTTGGATTGCAGGTCACAGGTTAATGTTGTATATACTGAAGCTATCGTGCCAGCTAAATTGACGAGTTCTGGATTTAATAAACCGCTAACTGACTTTTTAACTTCATACCTTCATAATAGACCTCAACGTTTATTCTACAATGGATATTTATTATCACCTTACATTGCCACTTCTTGAGTTCAGCAAGGTTATAACTTACGTCCACTGCTGCTTATTATTTTCATTAACGACCTTTTAGACCAGATCGAGTCTAATAACCTTTTCTATACCAATGACTTGAAGTCCGATCTGGTTAACAGACTTGGTGCAAAAATAACAATTTTCCTTTGAACCCCGCTAAGTGCAAGATTTTATCTTTCACCAATAGATTTAGGAATTATAAATCTGTTGGGTAAATAAAAAATAAATAAAAAAAATAATCAGCTTTATACAATATGGAGGGCATTGAATAGAATCTGTACACCAGCGCGGATTCTATTCATTATTATATTTTTTTAAAATTTTTAATAGCCTTTGTTACTCGCTGCCCCATGAACCTTAGGAAATAGAATTTTCAGGCGAAGAGCGATCCGTGTGAATGTGGAGAGGCCCCTGCCGACCAACACCTGTTGTGTTGCCCTGGTCTTGGGAAGGGCTGCACAGTTGACGACCTGTACCTCGCAAATGACAAAGCTATAACCGTAGCTAAAAATGAGTCGGTTATGTGGAATACTGACGATGTTTGTGCATGAAAATGAATGAATTAATGAATACAGAAAATAATACGAGATAACAAGCTCCAAAAACCTACAACAGGAAGTCAGAACACAAATGAATAAAGCCTCAAGAATTTCTGGCTACCTAAAAGGGACCTCATATGAAGGAATAAATACATATCCATCGAAAGTAAAGTCCGCATATATAAAACAGCCGTGAGACCGGTGATTACATACGCAGTAGAAACCCGAGCGGACACAACAAAAACGAAGAGCATGATGAGAGCAACGGAGATGAGGACCTTAAGGAATATCAGAGGAGTAAGCTTGAGAGATCATGTAAGAAGCATGGATATACGAACAGACCTTAAAATTCAAGACGTGGTGCAATTTACGAGAAAAAGACGAAGATACTGGCGAGACCACGTCGACCGAATGACGGGGGACCGATGGGCAAAATGGGCAAAGAACGAAAAACCGAACTCAAGGAGACCTCCAGGCCGACCTCCCAAGAGATGGTGCGAGAGCTGGACATCTGCTTCCCAAGAGGCTGAACAAAATTGAAATAGTAGAAGAAACAAGACTAAGTCTTAAGGAAAGAGAGAGAAGAAGAAAAAAATAATACAAGACCCCAAACTTTATTTTTGTTTAAAACTGTCCCACAGTAACTCAACCCAACCCAAGCTTCGAGATAAAATCCATCATTGCCTGTTTTGTCTAGGCAAAATGAATTCCTTGGTGATAATGTTTTTGGAATCGTAGAATCGCTTAAATATTGTCTTTGATTTGAAATTTTTCAAACAGCTTTTCTCAGATATTCCTCTTCTGATATCCATTCAAAACTTTAACGCTTTGCTTTAAACGCATACTCAAAACACCACGTTTCGTAACAAGTAGCGACCGGTCTAAGAAAGTTTAAGTCTCTACGACGGATTTCAATAACATTGTCATGTTAAGGCCAATTTAATAAACTTTTGGAGAGTCGGTTAATATGTAGGGAACAATTCCAACAACACCCAAATTCCTTTTTCTTGTGTGCGGCGTGTGTCTAACAGCCCAATGAGACACCAGGACCACTTAGAGTGTATATGGTGTGGGTAAAGTATTCCATGGCATTGTTGGCACATCTTCTCGCCGTAAGAGGGAATAAATGTTGATTTGAATTTCATTTCTTCAACATTTAAGGGTAACTGAAGAAGATATGCATCACGAAAAAACAACTTCTCACACGTCGGTCCCGAGATTTGAACCCTCGATCAACGAGACTTTCATTCACATTATTCGATGTTCTTACTATTTGCGTCGTTCAAACTTTCTCTTGATCAAAATATTGTGCATGACTGAGCTCGGAATACCCACTTAGTTTACGGTTAATGTCACGAACGATTCGCAACTCTAATACCACTTGTTTATTTTGTAGTATCAAGGCTATATTTGGTAACAGTGAAAACTTCAGCAGCTGTTAAATTTAAATACTTTGTTTTGAATCTAAAATCTAAACATGAACTGTATAATTAGAGCACTTAAAAACAGTAAAGAAAAACTGCTGATTGCCTTCAATCAATTATGTCGAATTCAAAATTTAGTTTCACAGCTAATTACAACCAGTTGTTCCTGTGTTTAATAGCTTTATTAATTACATAGTTTGCAAAATACATTCATTGGGTTTATTTTGAAACGAAAATGATACTGTTTCTTTCTGGTAAAATCTAATGAAAAAGCGATAATATATAAACTAGTTAAACTAGAAATAAACTTTTTCTTTTTTCATATAATGCATTTTTAATTGCAAGGTAGATTAGTTTACTCGATTGCAGATAGACTGGATTACAATTTTGTGTAGTTATAGTATAGTTTCTTGTAGATTTTATTTGTGAATTCAAGTATTGATTGATAAGAAATATTATTATAATAACCATCAATAATACCTATTATTCATAATAAAAAAATGTGTCTATTATCTTTATGTATAGTAAAATATTACATCTAATATATTTGTATTCAAAAAACAAAAGCTAGTTTACTAATATAAATGTCATTTAATATTTTTGTTTCCTCTTTTGTGAGTTTAACAAAAATTGCAGCAAAGTTAGCAGTAATAATTTGAATTGTACATTTCAATGAAGAAACAAATATAATATCGAACAATACTTTAAGCTTGTATTATCTAAACCAGAGCCTCCCAAACTTTTTTTTCTCATAGCCCACTTTGAAAGTTTTGCTGGTTTCGGTGGACCCCCTGCAGCTACATTTCTACCATATTCCCAGAACTCGACAAAAAATGTGAAGATTAGATCTAACTATGGAAATTTGCGTTGCGGCTGAATTATTGGTTAATAATTAATTGATTGTGCTGTGAGTGGATGTCAAAAAAGTAAAGTTAGCCAATCAAAAAAGTGATTCCATCCAACTTTACTCCTTTGACATCTACTCACATCACAAGAAACCAATCAATTCTCACATATTTTATTTAGAAAACTCCCCATTCGGAGTGGTAAAAATAAAAAGAAAAATAGTATATTTCCTTGTGTTGTATTTATTCAAATATGTAATTATTACACTATTAATTATTATTGTTATCATATTACATTGTAATATGATAACAGTCGTAATATAATTAAAATTAAATATTAATAACGTAACGTAACTTCTACAATGACAATCACAAAATTGTCATAATTTTAGTGGGAGGGACGTACTTGATCGATTGACAGCAAATTATCAATATTTGGCTTCAGTTTTGTTAGGAATAACCGCAAATCTCCCCGTTCTGTGATTTCAATCTGCTCCTTTTTTTTTGTTAAAAGCTTTGTAACGACACTAAAACTTTTCTCGACAAGATATGACGAGGGAAACGCTAACAAAAGCTTTCTCGCAATTCACCACAGTCCAGGATATTTTTCGGGTATTTCTGCCTGCAGCCAAAATGTTTGATACCCTCTTTTAAATTTCACCTTCAGTTCCTCATTAGTGCTAAGCTCGAGTAACTCCTCTTGTAATATCACATTCTCCACTTCCGTTTCATCAAGTGGATTTATGATCCATGGTGGTATTTCCATCGTCAGAACATCTTCAAATCTGATTTTAAAGTCATCATGCAGGGCAATTCAATGTTGAACGTATGTGTGAATATCCTCATCAAGGCATTCTACCTGTGACAAGTTTGAAAACTGGGAAAATTCGCGCCGACTAATATTTTGCCTCATAAATTTCAATTTTCCAAGAAAAGCTGAAATTACACCCTTTGTTTTTATTAAATTGAGGCTGTCCCCTTGTAATTGTAAGTTAATGTCATTAAATTTTGAACAAATCTTGTAAATACGCGATGTCTGCTTTCAAATTGATCAGGTTTCCTTTTAAATCTGGATATTTACTTTCCAGAAACTCTAAAACTGATTCAAAAAGTGAAAAAATCTTGTTAAACATGCACCTTTCGACAACCAGCGTACTTCAGTATGTAAAAGCAATCGTTGGAAGTCTTCATCATTTTCATCACACATTTGTGCAAATAAACGCGTATTCAATGCACTGCTTCTTATTTTGTTAACTGCACTAATCACAAATTGAAGCGATTGGTGCAATTTAGCACTCAAATTTTTTGCTACTAGGTGTTGTCGGTGGATGACACAGTGAATTGCAGTTACCTCTGGTATAATTCTTTTAAGATGGCTTATAAACCCACGACATCGCCCGGCCATGGCAGGAGCTCCATCTGTTGCCACCGAAATAACGTTTGTGAATGGAATCGATTTTTCCTTAAAAAAATCACTCAGGACATTAAATATTGATTCACGTTTAGTGTCCGTCTCCAAAGTTTTCGCGAATAGTAGCTCTTCATGAATTTCTTCGTCCATAACAAATCGAACATATGCCAATAATAATGCTTCATTACCAGGTAAAGTTCACTCGTCTAGTTGAATAGAAAAATGAGTTGTTTGCAAATAATTACACAAGAAACTTTCAATATCAGAGCTCATTTCGTCAATAAGTCTTTGTACAGTGTTGTTACTCAAAGGAATTCTTTTGAGTATGTCAAATGGAAATTTGTGCAGAACAGTTTTTAAAACCTCTTCAACAGCGGGTAAAATTAACTGTTCTCCAATGGTGTGCGATTTTCCAGATTTCGCTATAAGTAATGAGATATTGTAAGATGCCCGCAAGCCATCATCGTTACTTTCCGACGTTGAAGCGAACATACTGTGCACGGTGGGTCTCTTTTCATATTTTTCCTTCAATGTTTGAAAATATTTCAAATCTTTACATACCAAAACGCGAAGTTATTACTAGAGAACGGATGCAATTTCCATAAAACGCAATCGGCAATTGGAATTGTGTATTACGTCGCTCAGTACATCCCGGCGTAATTCAATGAAGTATTTGTTTCACTTACTCGGCCACCTGGTCTCGCTGCGATAACAATGGACAACTGAGCTATTGTATTCGGAGAATATAGTGTTTTTTAAAATGTTTTCATGAGCGTAGATAGAAGCGGGGTTTTTATAATGTATTTTATTTATTAGTTTATATTTCGTAAGATAAATAAAGTGCTGTGAGTAAGTTTCTTGTTTTCATAGTTTTAACTGTTAATTACATCGTAATTTTTGTGATAGATCCTGTTTAATATCGTTTGATTGAATCTATTTCTACCAATTATTTCGACGTAAGTGTGCATTGAATTTCGTTCAGTTTCAATAACTTACGTACACATTTTTAGTTTTCATTTATTTAGATCTAGAGCATTGTTTAAGTTACTTTTTCAGACATGATATGGAAGAATGTCGAGAACGGCATTGTAAAACAATGGCGAGTTGGATTGACGGTCATACTGATTGTATGTCCATTGTCAGTGATTCCGAAATTTATTACAAAATCCGTAAAATATCGTTAAAAATTCGTCACTTAGGATCGCAAACACATCTGAACTCTGTAAAACTTTTATGGCGGCTAATATTCCATTAAATAAACTTAGCAATCCCACTTTAAAAATATTTCTGAAAAAATATACTGGTCGAAATGTTCCTGATGAATCAACTTTACGCAAATATTATGTTTCTAGGTGTTATACGAGAACAGTAGAACGCATTAGAAGCCATCTTTTAAATCAATACATATGCATAAGCGCCGACGAAACGGTGGATATGTTAGGACGCTGTGTGGTAAATGTTGTAGCTGGTGTACTACATCCAACTATTCCCTATAACTCATATGTAATAGCAACAAGTGTTATAAATAGAGTTGATGCGGAAACAGTTGCTGAAACCATTAAGGAGAATATGCAAAAAATGCTTCATTCGGACGCCACGTACAAAGAAAAAATACTTTTATTTGTCAGTGATAGTGCTGCCTATATGTTAAAAACAGGCAGACTATTGAAGAAAACATATCTTAATATGCTGCATATTACTTGTGTAGCACAAGCTCTCCACAGAATCTGTGAATATATCAGAAACACTTTTCCGGAACTTGATAGACTTCTATCAGCTTTTAAAAAAGTTTTCAGAAAAGCACCATTGAGAGTAGCTCTTTTCAGGGAAAAATTTCCATCTCTGTCACTGCCTCCCACTCCAGTAATAACTAGATGGGGAACATGGCTGGAAGCTACTAGTTATTATGCTGAGAATTTCGATAGTCTAAAACATTTCGTAACACTGCTAAAGGAGGATGCTAGAAGTATTGGTGAGTGCAAGGAGCTCACACAAATCCCAAATTTAAAAAATCAGTTGTACTTTCTTCACGAACACTTTGGAAAATTGCCAAAACTAATCACTTATTTTGAAAATCGAAATCTCAAATTAAATGACGGATTAACCACATTAGATGTGGCTGTTAATAATTTGAAAAGTATTCCAAGTGACTTCGGATGTGGCCTTCGGCAAAAGTTTGAAGCAATTCTTAATAGAAATCCAGATTTAATTACGTTGCAGCAATTATGTATGGAGACAATTCCACAAAATCTAACGGCTAAATATGAAGAAATAAAAGAATATTTCCAGTATGCACCTATAACCAGTTGCGATGTAGAAAGGACGTTTTCTATTTATAAGGATGTACTTAATTCAAAGAGAACAAAATTGACAGAAGAAAACCTTGAGAAACTATTGCTAGTCAATATTAATACTCCTTTACTCAACTTGAACGACAAAATGAACAAATAAAAATGTTCCAATTACAGAAATAAAATTAAATACTTTAAAAATACAACTTTTCAACAATTACATATGTATTTCGTAATTTTATAGATCACCACCCGTTTGTTTTCCAATTATATAAATAAAATTAATTAATAAATATGTATTTCGTAATTTTAGATAGATAGATCACCACCCGTATGTTTTCCAATTATATAAATAAAATTAAAAACTTTATAAATACAACTTTTCAACAAATAAATATGTATTTCGTAATTTTATAGATCACCACCCGTTCGTTTTCCAATTATATAAATAAAATTAAATAGTTTAGAAATACAGCCTTTCGCCAGTACTGCACTGAGCTTTGCGTCATGTGGTAAGCGTGTCCGTTCTCTGTTATTACTTATCATGTAAACCGACGAAGTGCACTGAACGGAGTTCGGACGGCAATTGATAAAATACATATACGCGCGGCGGCTCGCGCTAGCGAGGGATATTACTTAAATGAACCTCTTTTGTTATAAAACAGCAATTATCCAGGTTAAAGTTAAAAATATAGGTGAAAAATTAAAACGATAAAATAAATTTAATTTTATATTTTATACAATTCTACGCAAAACAATAATGATAATAGTATCGTTATTATGTACCTGCTTAGAAAAAAAGGCGTAAAATATATTTTATCTATTTACTATTATTATATTGTACATACATAAGATATTACCTGTTATTCTTTTTCATCTTGTAAAAGTAAATCAAAAATGCCTTTTATTAAAAATAGTTACAGGATAATTTAAAAATAAATATACTTTTCTATGTATACTTAATTTCTTCTACTTAGATACTAGTAATCATCATAATGATTAACAATTATTATGTATTAATAGTATGTTTGTGTATCTCGAAATATGTATTACTTACATTTTAGCATTATCTATCACGCAATATATAAACTACTTAATATTCTGCATATTATTAAATTACGATTCATATACTGATATGAAACACAAAACTAAAGTGCTTTTAAAACAATGGAAACGATCACTTTCAATTACATATGCATGTATTTTTATGTACTATGTATCTACATAAATTTTACTGAACTACAGATCTTTTACACAAAACGACGTTCAATAAAAAATAAATGGTGAATAGAACCAAATACAGTTTTTTTTTTTAAATTCTTTCGCCTTCTTTTTTTGCTGAACGTAGTACTATGTAAGTTACGATGTGAAGTATATAATTATTACAATTAACGCATGGTATGTAAATAATAGATGTTATATAACTATAAATAAATACACTGTAAAATTGCATTTCGTGAATTATGATATTTTGTTTACCATTTCATCTGTAATTTCTTTAATTTTAATCAACATATTAAATAAAAAAGAAATAGTTTTTATGAAGGTTTATAAACTCATTTTGGCTAAGGTTAAGAATACGTATCCCAAAAATTACTAGAAAAAAACTAGTGGAACCTCTATAGGGCCTCAAAAGGAACAACTTTATCTTATAAACCTATAGCGACAAATGTACTTTTAAGCTACAAAAAATTAAAGAAATATTAACTAACCATGTATGGTCTATTTTCAAAACAAGCAAAACAAGCCAAATTTCGGAAAATCGTGTTATTTATATGGGGGAATATGTATCTCAATTTAATGTGTTTAAGCAGCCTCAAATCGTAAAAGTCTCTAAACGTCAATTTTGATGCGAAAACGATGTACAAAAATAGCAATATTTCACATCATTTTACAAGATTATTTTAACAAAAAGATTGATTGACGAAAATACGTCAAATTGATTGACGAAAATACGTGAGTGTGATGTTAATTAATACATTAGTACACAGAAATAAAACGATTTTCAAAAATTTAGCTTTTTTTTCTTGTGTTGAAAACTTGAAAATAAACAAAATGTAAGGTTAGTTAATGGTTTTTATTTTTTTGTAGCTTAACAGTACGTTTGCCGCTATAAGTTTATGAAGCAAAGTTGTTCCTTTTGAGGTTCTCTAAAAATATCACTAGTTCTTTTTTCAATAACTTTTTATACACGCATTCTTAACAATAGCCCATTTAGTACTGCAGGGTTATAAATCTTGAGAAAAAATGAGAAAGAGACTGGTTAAACTATCTTGTAGGCTTCAGGGGTCGTTGTGCATGATTGCTTCTAGAATTCCGGTTTGGAACAGCGTCCTTGAGACTGTTTTGTTCTTGGCCGAAGTTTCGTCCACGGTTGCAATGAACATCTTCAGAGCTAGTACTGCTATTTGCATTCTAGTCTCAAACTCTTTCCGTGCAGTAACAGTAGCGACAGGCCTGCAGATAGCTCTTGCAATAGTGGACGAAGCGTCTGTTAAGAAGGAAGCAGTTCCAAGGATTCCAGTCCTGAATCCAAAAAGCAGTCAGAAAGAGATTTAGTTAAGTACACCATATTAGAAGAGTGCATCATATAGGTATTTGTTCTTTTCAAATTAATCTGACACTATATCTAAAGGATACGGCAAAAATAACTGACACATTTTCAAAGGTCAGTACTTCAAAGGGAGTGGTGAGGAGGGTTGCGTTAGTTAGGGAATGCCACGCCGTCACTTGCCACCATGAATTGGATGGACGAGCATCACGCTTTCATTGTTTAAACGTTTATAACCGTCATTACAACACAAAGAGTTACTTGTTACTTGTGCATTTCAGGCTTGGTCGACGTGATCTCATACCTACTTGAAACATGATTTTATTATGAGTTGCCAACTTTAGCGCCAGTGGATCAGCATTGAAAAGAAAACCAAACTATCCTATCTCGGATCGCCAGAAAAATCCGAAAAATGTAGAAGCGGTAAAAATTTAAATTTAACAATCTCCAAGCCGTTCGTCATGTAAACACGCCTCTATCCTTAGACTTTCCGATCTAAGTGTGCGAAAAATTCATCACATGGAATTCCGTATTGATTCATATAAAATGATGGTAGCACAAAGAAAAAAAAACTCAAAGAAAAAAAAACGGGAAGACCACTGTACATATTTGGAAATTCAGTATGTTATTCAGTGACGATGTGAATATATACCTTTATAGTAGCGTGAGTAAATAAAATTTCAGATACTGAGCCGAGAACAACCCTCGTCAGTTGCACGAACGACCTTTACATAGTCCTCGGGTGATTGTATGGTGTGCGGTAGCAGAATTAGGCTTTTGGAATCTGTACTTCATCGAAGAAGACAATGTTACAATGACAGTGAACGCACATCGATATTATGAGAAAATTGAATGAACATGACGATAGGAACAATATTTGGTTTCACCCCCGTATCACGTACGGAGGTCTTTAAAATGTTCTCCAATCATTTAGTCTTATTGGTTGGTGACATAGCTTGACTCGTCCGATTTGACCACGTATGATTTTTTTCGGGGAGACACTTCAGCAACCTCGTCGCCTTCACACTATCGATCAATTAAAAGATACTATTTCTCAAGAAATAGCCATTTCACAGTAAATAATCCGCCGTGATGGACAACTTTTAAAATGAAATGAAAGAAAATGAAATTATATGTACTTTTGGTAAATACTAAATTTTTATTCTTTACTTGGTATTTATTAACACTACAAATGTGTTAGTTACTTTTACCGCGGCCTGTATATGTTCTTAATGTTATAGTCTTTTCTAGGATATAACGACCCGACTAAATTATATAATGACTCGACTAAAATGATTAAATGTGCAAGGTCTATTAGGGGAAGCTACCTGAGCACAGAGGGAGATATGTTTATACAAAAGAGCGATTAGAACTATTAAATTTATATTAGATAAACATATCGAAATCCAACCAGGAGTGTATTGAAACAAAATTACACAATGCACGACAAGAGAAAAATTAATACATCGGATTTAGAAATACACTAGTATTAATTTAGTTATAACTAAGTACTTCTTTGACCTCAATTTAAATTTAAACAGTTTCTTCAAATGTAGTTAAACAGGTGGCATTATCCATTTATACAAAAATTATATTTTTTGTTGATACAATAACACCAAGCTAAACTATGCTAAAAGCATTTCGATATACGCTGTGCTCAGGTAGCTGCCCCTAATAGACCTTACAGATTTAATCCTTTAGTCGGGTCGTTATAGCGTAGAAAGGACTGTACGTGCTTCGTAACAGTGATTTTCTTTTCTCATCTCATTCCAATGTAGATATTTTATTAATCGAGATATTGCATAAAACCAACTTCATGAAACTAACTTTTGAATAACAGATAGAATTCGCAAATTTAGAATATTTAAATAGGGAATGAAGTTGTTATATACTTTGTATTCTTAATGGCTTTACGATATGTTTCATAAATAGTAAACAAGGTCATATTTTCCATCAATTGACGGTAATTTTATAAAATAATAAAAATCTTATCTATTAAATCGAAAACTGCGTATAATATTTGATATTGATATATGTAAAAGTGTCAAGTATATTTATAAATCTTAATAACTTCAAAATGTAAGAAGATATAATAATAGTAGTAATAAGATATTTCTATTTTTCGATTACTGTAACTTTATCCGAGTTAAGGCACAGAAACAAACATGCACAACAGGAAGATACGAGATCTGGTTCTTAAATAAAGAGATTGTTTCTAGCTTTTAACCAAAGCAATGGGAATTGATTGTGCGAATTTGTCATACGGGTGTAAATTCGTCTATACTTTAGATGATTGTTAATCACCACTTAATACAGTTGCATTTTCTGTTGTATATTTAAACCATATATCAGTTAAAATTTTGAGCAACGAGTCAATTTGAATTTTTTATTAAAATTTAATGAAATACTAATAACTACCTACACCAATAAATTCTTTAAAATACGAAGCCTTATGGAAGAAATTACACATTTCGTGCGCGTGTGTTGGAACGACATATGAGATTCAGTGAATAATGTAGAAGACGATGAACGGCCTGGGTGATCGTCCATATCGGGTTGTTCGACAAAATCTCCGAATCAGTGTTCGAATGAGAGTCTCAACATGAGAAAAGTTTGTGCCGAGATGGTTTCTAAGATTATACTAGAGCAGAAACAATTTGATATTCTGCAGCAACTTGAAGTGGACCTAAACCTTTTTCAAGAAATTATCACTTACGACAAAATCTGACTGTATGATTTTGAAACAAAAATACAGCCAATGCATTGAAAACCAACGTCATTACCAAAAATTAAAAAACGCGCTATGGTAAGACCAAATTCATAGATACGCTTATTTCATTTTATATGAATATTGCAATGTAGCTGTAAGTAATTCCAATGGTGAATTAGCATTGTTAGAAATAA
Source organism: Melolontha melolontha (assembly GCA_935421215.2). Lineage (NCBI taxonomy): Eukaryota > Metazoa > Arthropoda > Insecta > Coleoptera > Scarabaeidae > Melolontha > Melolontha melolontha. The sequence goes on from OW285242.1 coordinate 36,164,620, forward strand.
GTTTTGACAATGCTAAGCCAAGAAAAAATGCGACCGGAACTGTGGCAAAACAGTTTCATTTTTCATTAGGACTATGTTCCTTTTCATGTAGTATTTTTGTAAATCAGGTTATGATTTTTTTTTCTCTAAATAAAATCAGTACGTAAATAAATATGTTTTAAATCAGTAGATACAGAAGGAAGCGCATATTTTGAAACGATTAACGGAAAGTAATCCTTCAACGAATGGAAAACAATACATTGTTGGTGAGTAATTGACAATAAGTACATTGATTAGAATTGTTATAAAAGTAAATAAAAGTGAGTTATATCAGCCTATTTATTTAATAAAAAAGGTAGTCTTTGCTTTCCTGAATGTTTTCACGGAGAAAATAATTTCCTTTTTTCTCTCCTTAGGTGTTGGAGAGGTTGATCTCTCTTCCTCTGTAGTTTTTTTTTACAACCAATTCATTTTAGATATTTCATTTTCTTTTATTGTTCTTTAGATATTAATTCTTTCTGTGAAATACCCTTATTAAAAATTGCGCATTCCATTTAGCCCTACTCTTAAAACCAAGCGTTACTAGTCCAGTATCGACTAAATTGATTGGTAACGCAGGTAAGTAAATTGTACTGTTTAGCTGGTATCGTGCCTTTTGAAATATCGTATGTAAGTTATGACTAACAAAGCATGGACAAAAGCAACATTGAATGAATATCATGTTACATATGGCCAATGTGTATATATCAACACCTGTACACCTGTAATCTAGCGACGGTTGACCTTTATTGAAGTGGTTAAGTGTCTTCGAGTAGTGAACAATTTTACATGAGATCATGAATTAAAATGACTCGTATGGAAATCTCACATATATGTTAGTAAATTTACTGTCAATATGAGGAAGAATATTCTTTGGCTCCTACCAGTGTAGAAGAAAACTTGGTTTTTTATGCCCAGCGTTATTAAAGTTGCTAAATTTTAACTTAATATTATTAAGAATAATATGAACCCACTCTGTTCTGCAGTGTGCTACAATGTTCATCGAATTTATATTATTTTTCTCTCTAATTTCGGTTGTGATTTTTTTATCTCGTAGTATATATATTGTGTTATATATTTCGAATTATTTTCATGTCAATTGTTTGTGATAATCTCTTTGATAAAGATATTCCTGTTCTTATTTCGACACCGTAGGTTATCACCGAGACATGAGTTTTGTCAGAATCCCATTTTACATATGTTTTGCTATATCGTTTAATTAAGGTATAATTCTCAAAGGTATTTTCGATGGTTGTGTTATATAATTCTTGCGGTCTTAACAGTAAATTATCTCAATGTTCCAATACAAGTTTGCCGCATACAAAAATGACATTTGAAATAAATTATTATTATCTCGTTGCCACTTTTCATAATTTACCTGTTGCATAGCCATCTCATAGCCATCACGATTAAATTTAAAATGGTTTTAAGTAACTTTTAAGAAAATGTGGAATACAGTAATTAAATTAATTAATTTCTTTATACCTTTCGTCTCAACAGAGATTATATTAGCCATTGAAAATTAAAATTAAACCGAAATCTTATTAAGACATCAAATTTTGAAATACATATTTTAATTTTACAATAAAAAAATTGTCACATTTACGTAAGTCTTATAAAAATGTCTAATGCAGATAAAAATTGATGGAAGGACGATGAATTTCAACATAAAAGCAATATCCATTCAAAGACGACATGTAAAAATTTGTTTTTCCTAAATTCCTTTATAATAATGGTCGAAAAACCCTTTTTATGGAAGTAAAATCTATACTATAAATTCAAAAATGAGTAAACGTTTAGACATGGTAGAAATGGGATACTTAAGCAGAAGCTCAAAGAATATCAAAATTACAACACGTAGCCAATAGCCAATGAGAAAATTCGATATCAAATTGACACTGTAGATGTTGCTAGATAGACAGAATAGGACGTGATCTAGTATAATTTTGAATCATAATTAGAATATCTGAAGATCCATGCCCAAGGAGAGCATTTAAGTGGGTTTCGCTTGGAAAGAGAAAACGTGGAAGACCTTTGCTCGAATGTAAAGACGAAAACTTAATAAAAAAATGGCACGAAATACAGGTGCCTACATCAAGAGTATATAACGGGTGTTCAGAAACATTCGAAGTCAAAGTAGTCCTTGAAAATATGAAGTCATGTCTGAGATAGATTGATTTTTGACAGACAACAGTTGACATTTAATAATTATTACAAATCAGATACTTAAGTAAAGATATACGATTTTTTGTTCAGAGCCCACTTGACTTCGAATGTTTCTGAACACCCGTTATTATCACATCCAATATTCTCAATATACAGTGTGTCCCCGGATCAGCACAAGAATTGGTAAAAAAGTCGGAAAATTTTCAAGTTGAAATTTTATTTTCTGGGGTTCAGCTCTGCTTGGATAGAAACTAATTTGTGCCATAATTTTAGTCTTGAAAAATCATTCTAAATTTCGCACACCTGCACACCTCAGATTTATCAATGTGAAAAACTTTTCTTAATAACATTGAAATTTTATTTTCTGGGGTTCAGCTCTGCTTGGATAGAAACTAATTTGTGCCATAATTTTAGTCTTGAAAAATCATTTTAAATTTCGCACAGCTGCACACCTCAGATTTATCAATGTGAAAAACTTTTCTTAATAACATTTTGTCGCATCTCCTACAGAAAAAGCACATTATTAGTGGGAAAAATTACCTTTTTGTACATTTTCAAGATATGATTGATTTTCCAAAACTAAAATTATGCACAAATTATTTTCTATCCCCAAAAGATGAAATTTGAATTATACGTATATAATATGCCAGCCAGTTAATGTTGGCTCCAAGTTTAGTAGTGAATGCAATATTCAGTTGCCATAAATCGTTTATTGGACTGTAGGTACAATATTCTTCGTTTACAATACTGGTTTATTTATGGGCCCTATCTATTGCATATTTATTATAAATGTATACGTAGGTGTAAAAAATGAATGGAAATAATTAGTAGGTCTGTAATCTTTCATGGTAAATTAGGTTTTGATTAAAGGAGAAACTATATTTTCATGATCTGTAAGGTGGCATGGATTTGATCAGGCGCGGCTCGTGATGACGTATTTTGGTTTGCAGTACAATGATCCGAGTGCTTCGTGTATTCTCGTGTATTAACTGTAACGTTTGCCGCGCCTGGATTTGATATTTCCATAATTTTTGCATATACCTATATGATGTCACGCTATGCCGTTCTCTTCATAATGGATAACTCAATCTTTTTTGCGGTTAGTTTATTTGATAAAACATTAGATATTTTAACCAACCTTTTTCAACCACTTATATGTTCATTCCATTATATTCGACACACGTCCTTAGGTCTATTATATTACATATTTCTTTTTTATTAATCACTTTTTCATGTTTTATTTATTTTATGAATTTTCGTGACATATTTATTTCCACTATTCATAATTTTTTATATCGCGAAGGTGCCTTGCCATCTGATGTAAAACACATAGTAGCTACTATTAATACATCGCAAAAAATGTTGACTGGAAAGAAAGGGAACAATATTGTAATTGAAATTCCGAAATAATAAAAATAGTGAAAAACATGATAATTATGACATATAGTTTTTACAGCAGTCGAAAAACTATTTTTAATTTAAGAAAATTAATACTGGTAGCCGTAACTTTGTGGTAATTCATTTTGAAAATAATAAAATTATTACATGTGAATAAAGTGGTATAACAAAGTTATTGTTTTATTTTATTTTATTATTTTATTTTTAATTTTTTCAAATTGTAACAAAAATTGTTTTTAAAATTATAATAACTTATTTTGCACTGATATCATATTTCAAATGCTACCATCAACTCTAGAATGTATACCAAACAGTTATTATAAATACTAGTTTCTGTTTGTAAGTTCTAGTTTGCTGAGGTGACGCATAACCCAATAAGACTCTTCTAGGGTTCAAATTAAAGTTAAAATAAAGAAATTACAAATAAATATCACCCTTTTAAAATGAAATTTTGTTGAACATTGAATCTTTCTAGCATACTTCAATAAGGTGTAAATTAACATGTTATATACAGTTTGCACACGTGCTTTTCTAAAATCTCGATTAGTCTCCTTGTATTAGCATATATACAGGATGATCAATGATTGAGATAAAAGTACATTAAGACTTGATACAGATCATGAAGTAGTAGTATATGTACTGGAAAGTAAAAGTTATGAACAAGATATTCTTAAAATGTGATCCCAAACATAAATTAATTTCGTGAGATTCAAACATTGTTGCCACATCGCCCATAAACATTTTTTATATATTCGTTTATGTATATCGGATTAATACTTTAATGTAAGATTATTCTTCCTATAAATCCAAATCAGAAATGTTAACAAAAATACTAGTTACGAAATTTGTTTAGGGATTTTAAAATAATTTGAGTAGGTTGCATTATCTCATAATTTGTTAATGATAAAATTGGTTGGCTTAGAATAATACAAAATGTATTTTCCATCTAAAATGTAAGTTTTATAATTAACACGATTTTATTTTGTTGTAGTATTATAAATGCAATGCTTTATGCACTCAATATTTCATAAATGAATGTTGACACATTTTATAGAAACCATAATGCGAAACTAATTTTAGTAAAAACAGCCAAAAAAATTAAATCGTGTAGCATAACACATAATCTCAGAAGTATGGTAAAGCGTCGCTTACAAGAAGATAATCTACATGGACGAGTAGCTGCGGGGAAATTATTTTTGTATCGGCGAAATCGACAGCATCGCGACTGGATTAGAACAGTGGAAAGATGTCCTCTGGACTGACGAATCGAAAGTTGAAATACTAGGTTAACGTCGTCGAATTTTCGTCAGAAGATTCCAAACCAAAAAAAAAATGCTTCAAATATGAAGCATGAAGGTGGTTTCATCTTGGTATGGGGTCGTTTTTCATTTCAGAGAATTCGAAATTTTAAAAAAATTGAAACCAAGAAAAATTATCGTGCGATTTTAAAATTTCAACATGTTTAACGTTTAATTGAACAAAACATATTTATACACGATAATAATCCAACACATACTGCCAAAATATGTAAGGATTATTCGACACAAAAATAAGATAAAAATATTTTGCAAAGTAAAAACTGGTCCTACTTCGAAGCAACAGCTTCGGGGTACGCTTAAAAATGTATGGAATAAAACGAAGAATTCGAGTTGTTCAGGAATTTCTCATTCTAAAGGAGATTTTTTCGATGGAAAACGTGAAGATTATTGATTATTTCATTATTAATTTCGAATTACTTTTCTTTTTAAGTGTGCTATTAGATACGTTTGAAATATTATATTTCAGTCACGATCGGCTAGTAAACTGAACTTTTCTAACCTTCAAATCGGTTACAATACACGCTAATACATAATGTCAGAAAATATCACTATTAATTGTTACGTTACCTAGCAACAGTACCTATCAAAAGTATTTGAAAATGACATGAAATTTAATACTATTATATTTTTGAAATTTAGTGATTTAGTAGTTTATATAATAATTAATTATTAACCGATCGTGAGTAAAATAGTATACAAACCTCGGCGGAAAGATTCATTCCGTCTCGAGATTAAATTCACCTCGACGGTGAACTTTCTAATCGCTCGTCGGTAATGAACCACTTTCCGCCTCGGCATGTAAAATACTATTAAGTTGTTTCATTTTCCTTGTTTTTAAAATTTTTGCTGTTTGGCCGAATTTCCATACACGGTAATTTATATAACGCTTCGTCGCTTTTAATGTATAATATTAAATAAATGTGAAAATTAATAGTTTATACTATAACTGCCAAATAAAAGACCAACCCATGCAGACATTTACGTATTTAAAATAGCTGTTGCAGACCTTCAGAAACAGACTAAAACTAGAAAATATGCACATAGACCGTCAAAACAAAAAGCATGGTAACCAACAGCCGTATATTAGGATTGTTTCAACTCGTCAGAAAAGCCGTACAGTGACGGTACCGGACATGCAAACTGCAGAAAATGCGTTCCAACTTTATTTTGGACCGTACGTTGAACGATACCAAAAGTGTTCCAACCAAATTTTGATCATACACAAATCAGTCACTGGACGGTTAAAATAGTTCACATATCGAAGAAGGTTTCGTTTGTATTAACGTGCGCATTATATACTTCATCCTGTGAGAATTACGGTTGGCCATAGTAATATCACACATCATAGAACAGAAGAACAAAGTCGATTAGTATTATCACTGTCGGTAATACGACAAAATAGATTGATAACCAAACGATCAAAAATACGTTCGAACTAGAATTTACCATGGAACAAGAAGTAAACAATAGCAATAATTTTTTGGATAAAAAAATTAACAAGAAATTGGAGTTTGACATTTACCATAAAGAATGTCATACAGACATAACTATACATAATTCGTCAACACATTCCATACAACACAAATTAGCAGGTTTCCATAGTCTTTTATAGAGATTAATTAATTATCCACTATCCAAAGAAAATTATGAAAAAGAATTAAATTTAGTCAAATAAATAGCAATCAATAACGCCTACACAGATACGCTAATTGAAAATATTCTGACAAAAAAACTTTTCAAAAAGCTGTCTATGGTAGATCCTGTAATAAAGGACAAGCCAAATTCAAAATTTAGATTAAAACGTACACTGGGAATCTTAATGAGCATATTTCAATGTATCTAAAAAAACTTAATATAGACATGGTTTTTAAAACTAATAATAATTTATCAAAGCATATTAAAAAACAATAAAGATAGAACAGATAAAAATAAGAAATCTGAAGTCTATAAGTTAGTATCTGGATGCGGTAAGATTGGTCAAACAGAAAGATCGTTTGAGAAACGCATTGTTCTTCGGTTAGAAATAAAAAAACAAGATTCCACTATTGCTAATCGTCTATTAGAAGAAAACCACATTTTCAATACGGATTTTCAAATTCTACATTTAGAAAATAAATGTAATAAATTTAATTTACTGGAAAGTTTATAAATCAGTAAATTAAAACAATCACAAATTTTACTTAACGATCAATTAGATTTAAATAACTCACCTTTGTTAAATTTATTCATTTAAAAACTGTTTAGCCAATAGAAATGTACATTTAGTTTATTACAACATATTTTATGCGTAAACATGTTTAGGGCCGAACAGATGGGTCACATTTTCTCACTACCTACAATATTTGTGTAAATTCTTAGATTTTTTAAAAAACCCTGTAAAATAATACTAACCTTGTCCATTTTATATTTTTAATTTAGTTTGTAACGTGGTCTTTAACTGCAAGTACCGGATGAAGCCATAGTGCTTGCGAAATAATTGTCGTTTTACGATTACGTATTAAAAAGTGAAGATTTTAACCATTAGTTTTATTTCTATTTTAAATAAATAAATGTCAAAAGTCTATAGTTTTTGTATAGTTATTCTCTTGTCCAAACGATATTTCCACAAGAATTGAGACACCCGAAAACACCAAAAAAACTTATATTTAGCCCCAAAGAAAGAAAAAATGTCAAAAAAATAAAAGCTTTTTAATTATACTTCAACTACATGATTTATTCAATATTTTGTTTTATGTGGATGTATTTATTTTATAAATTTCATCGAGATATAATTTAGTAACAATAACCCGTTTCTTTGCAGATCATCCTGTATAATATACACTATTTACTTCACTTACAATTATAATAAGAATAGACACAGAGTTACAGGTTATCCTAAATTTTACACTCACAAATGTAATCAATATATCAATGGAAGATAAATCAAAAAAGGCCTTAACTAAAATTTAAGAGTTAACACTTCTCACATTCATGGACTTCAACTAACAGACACAGTACATGCTATTTGAGTACAAGTGTTCAAAAATTTAGACGATTTTATATAAAAATGAAATTAACATAACTTTTTAATAGTTAATAGATTTAAAAAATAAAATTAAAAGATTTTACTTCGGCTTGTTTTAGGAAAAATTCTTTTATTCTGCAGCTTTAAAAAAATATAAGAAAAGGCACTGAAATAAATTTAAAGAAATGTCGTATGGATAAGAAAGATATTCCGGACGAGTTTATTTATAATACAGGGTGATTCATTAGCCCAGGCGCGGCTCGTGATGACGTATTTGGGGGTGCAAGTACAATGATGCGAGTGCTTCGTGTATTCTCGTGTACTAACTGTAACGTTTTCTTAGTAAACACCGAAAACGCACGAGGCACTCGTATCATTGTACTTGCACTCCCAAATACGTCATCACGAGCCGCGCCTGCATTAGCCTGTTTGCAAATTTTGGCAATGAAAAGTAGATGTAATTTCATGAAGAAATGTTCTAGGTAGGTTCTATCTTTCTTTGGTATGAAGAAGACATTTTAGGCGTTAAGAAAGACAGAATTTTGAATATTCTAAAAAAATATAAGGAAAATCACTAATACCTATTGAAAAAAAGAGGTAGAAATTGAATTGGAAATAAGAATCAAAAAATAAAAAATACGCTATAAAACAATTTATTGAAGCTCTAAAATGTATAGAATCTCACTATTGCCGGTCAAAAACTTTCAGCAGAATTTATTTGCCTGCTCAATTAAGTATTTCTATACTCTTGTGGATGTACAATGAGCAAATGGACAATAATGAGAACTCAAAGTAAAAGAATGTTTTTTTTAGAAATTATTTTAATAAAAACTTTAACGTTGCTTTTGGTACACGAAAAACAGACTTGTAGTCCACATGCCTGCAATATAAACTGAATATAAATAAGGAAACGAACGAGACACGAAAAGCCAATTTAATAGCTCAACAACGTGTGCATAAACATTTTCTATAAATTGCTTCAGGAAGAAACAGAGAATTGTCAATTGCCAATTGTCAAAAAAAAATTGGCCTTCCCTAAACTGCCGGACCAATCGGCGTATTTCAGTATGCAAATTAGCTTTTACCACATAGCCATCGTGTGCGGTTCCTCCAAAAGTACACTCAAAATCACCTAAGATAATCCCTGCGTCACTTACGTATAATTCTATCAACGACATTCAACGAATACTCTCCCCATCCAAATAACAAACAGTACCTGTATGTTGTATGACAAGGATAGTTTAAACAAAAGTACACTGTGAGCAACAATGATTGACACGTCTGAAGTTGCAGCTTCATTAACGCGATATCAAAAATATATTCCATATATCAATACTTATTTCCTTCATATGTCAGAAAGCGGTAAAATTGTCAATTTTCAATACATATGTTTTTATCCACATGCGTACGTGTTTCTCTTATTAATAAAATTTGCTGTTTAGTATTCTACATATTAAAACCTTTCTTTCTAGACATATTGTCGTGCCTGCTCGGAAAAAATTGGTTTGTGAAATAATTTAAAATTAATGCGCGAATGAAGTAAATGCCATAACCCCAGAAATTCTTTCTCGCATTAATTTATGTGTACAAACACTTTGAACATATGTTGTAAATATTGTTTATAATCTTGTATGTTTTATCTAATCTTCTTTGATTAGTTTCATAATTAACTATTTTGTTGTTAATTCAAAATAACCTAATTGAACAGCGTTTAATTGTCATTAATTTCAGTCCTTTCTCAAATGTCAATTGTGATTATTGTGAACTTAATTTTTTAAAATAGAAATAAAACTACGGTTCTAATCTTCACTTTTAGTGAAACTAAAAGTGAAGATTAGAACCGTAGTTTTATTTCTATTTTAAATTATGGATCTTCATCAAGTAAATGCTGAATCAATTCAATTACTTAATTTTTTACTTTACGCCAATGAATGCAGTAATGGTCCACAATATTTATTATGCGGCAATGACCCTTTTCGAATAGAACGGCACATATCAATCATTTTTGCTCACTGTATGTATTTTGAAACTTCGTCTAGCACAGACATACGGCTCAGGCAATTTACTTGAGTAAGACAAAGACGGGATTATTACCTACTCCGTGATAAATACACACATTTCCGCTTAGTAGTCGACACTCGTTGACACATCTATATGTTAACATTTGACAATAGATTTTCGTTGATATTTGATCGAATTGTTATTTATTTAATTTTATAAATACAAACTTTTTCAAATTAATTTTTTTTTTAAACTATAATGGCAGAACATTACATTCACAATCGCAACTTGTTTTAAATTTGTTGCAATATTTTGAACGAGAGAAAAAACACGGTGGTGTATGAATACCTATTACATGTGTACAAGAGGTAGATAATGAATCATTTCACATAACCCTTAAATATTTAAAATTGTTTGGAAATGTATTTGAGGTAACTAAATTGTTTATTTTATTAAAAAAACAAAAATTAGACGACATTTTTTATAAAATAATGTTTATGAAACTGTCATAACAGTGAATATGTAATCATAGTTATAAAAAGTAGATACTCTGGTCTATTGTATGGTTTCAATTCCAATAATAATGCTTTTTCAACTAACTTGAAGCTGTTTGGTTTTGCCATTCCATTAATTCACTATGATAAATGATTAAAGAATTACATAATTTTATATGTTGACATAAATTTTGTAAATTCTTGATAGTTCAGTTTATTTTTCATGTGGTGTTATAGTTTCATTTGATTTGCTGTTTACACAGCTTTGAAACAGCTTTGTTCAATTTATAGTAATTTTAAAGCAATATAACTAAGATGCAATTCGATTACATATGTTCACATAACCTACAAATTCGACCGACTGTAAACAAACTTATTTGGCCCGGAAACGAAGTCATAGTTTCCATATTCATTTTGCAATTTATAGTATTTAATATGACGCTGAAGTACTGATTCGAATCATACAATGTTATATTGATGACGCAGGGATCATCTTTCCTGACAAGTATAGGTTGTATACGGACAATGTTGGAACGTACGTTTAGACAGAATTGGATCATCAGCTAAGTTCAAATGAAATTCTATATCTTTAGGTATATCATTTACTTTCAAATTTTGACTTTGGGAAACGAGTACAGGTAATTCGACTCCTTTGTGATGGATTTGGAGCACAAAATAAAAATTCAATAGCGTTGGCATGTTAAACTATTGGCTACAGTACAAAGTCCTATCGCAAATTAAGACAATCGAGAACATCTTTCTAGTAGTGGGACACTCATACATTCCCCCGATCGTGTTTTTTTGGCAAACTGAAACCATCTGTAAAAAGCAGACAGTGATTGTTGATCCTGATGAGTACATCAATATTATAAAAAAGATTGCCACTGTTTACAAAATTGGAAGAGATCAATTAAAGACTGGTTAAGTGAAACTAAAACAGTTTTAAAACAACCAGGATACTGGCATTTTAAGTTCCAACCCTTGAAAAGACTAGTAATTTTTAAAGGGAAAAAAATGTACCACTTGTAAGAGGTGAAGCATTTTACAGAAATGACTTGTGCATTCCTAAAAGCTTATGCAAAAGGGGCCAAAATATTTCGCAAATGAACCTGCAAGTGGAGAAATTGGAGTATCTGTTAACGTGGATAAAAAACATAGCATTGTAAAGCTATTAGAAAAACACTATGGTAAAGAGTAGCAAGTAGATGATGCCTTAATATATTTTTTAAAAAAGTTTTTCAAAATTTTATGAAATTATGAAATTCCTGCAAAGAGTGTGTTAAAAGATCCGGTTGGATTCGTAATTCGTCGCAGACTGTACTTATGCGTGCTTTTAAATCTTCAATGTTAGTGAAAATTACATTATCATAAATTTTAGATTTAAGGTATTCCCAAAGAAAAGTCACCCAACCATTTGGCGATAAATCTGGCGACCGGACCGGCCAAACTATCGGACCCAACCTCCCTATTCATCGATCAGGAAGACGTGAATTTAGAAAATTTGTAATTGAAGTTGAATGAATTGGGGTTCAATCCATTTGAAACCAGGAACCTTCAATGGCTAAATTTTCAAATCGAGGAACAATACGTCTTCGAAGAAAAAGACGCTTCATCAGCGAAAAGTATTTTCTTCAAGATATTATGATTTTCATTTAATAAATTAAATAGTGTTTCGCAAAAATCAACACGTCTTAGTCTATCTTCATGAAATAATTGATGGTAATTAGAAAACTTGTAAGATTTGTATTTGTACTGTTTGAGAATTTTAAATACAGACGTCTCCGAAATATTAAGTTGTTGTGCTATTTTACTTAATGGTGTTATGGGGCGTTCTTCAATGTAACATAACACATTTAATTTTAGGTCTTCTGAAAGAATGGGGGGGGGGGGGTAATTTTCTTTCTGTGTGTATTTATTATGCAGCCATCAGAATCAAATTTCCTAGTAATTGTCTGAATTTTTCCGATAGATGGTATGGGCCTGTCAAGATATTTTATAGAAAACAGATCCCGCACTTTTCTTAAACTGTTTCGAGCTTTATACCAGTTCAAAATTTCTATTTTTTCATATTTTATATATATATTTTTTAAATTATGTGAATACAAATTAAAATGCTAAAATATTTAAAATGTTATTTCGTTTATGCACATTACTGACATTGATTTTGACATTTGTCCAAACACATAATCGATTGATGTTGGTTGCATAACATTCCCATTCATTGAAGCATTTTTTTTAAAACTGAACATAGGCTATGTATAGAGATAAGAAAAACTCACGGTATGTTTTTGTCTACGAATGAATCCTTGCGATTTTTATTGATAGAGTCAAGCAACTTGAACGTTTATTGTAGTCTCAATGTTGCTTTCTATTGGTTACACTAAATTTTGATTTTCCTAAAATATGATTACTTATTAGTATTCAAGGAGAACATTATTTACCATTATTCTTTACATTATTCACCCTATAACTTCTTAACAAAGAAAGACAGAATCTTCATTCATATGAACATTTCTTCATGAAATTACATTTAGTTTTCATTGCCAAAGTTTGTAAAAAGTCACGATGTATAAAACGGAATTTTTAAAAATTGTATAGAAATTAAATTATAATTAGCTAATAACCGAAAGGTAATTATGATAAAATTTCATGATATTTTTCATTTATTTTAAAATACATTTACAGGTAAATTCAAATTCGAGTATTTACACAAAGATTTCGTAAAAAAAAATAACCAAGATATTAAAATACTTAGATAAAAGTGAAATTTCGTTGTGATCAATTTAACAATATGTTCAGAAAAATTAAAGAATTTTATTAGATTTGGAGATATTTAAAAAAAAATAAGGAGAACCAATGCAAAAAGAATTAAAAGTAGAATCATATTGGACAGTACTAAAAGAAATCATCTACAATGAATAGACAACAAAAAAGTACATGGTACATAATAACTGGCCTTGCAGGCCTTTGAGGTAGTAACATGGTAGGCTTGTTACGATTTGACCCGTTCGGTACACTAAGACGATAAGGTGACTAGCGCCACGCACCGACCGCCTATTATCACCCCAGAGTTACCTCCAGGTACTCATTATTTTGTCAGCCTGAGTCGAGATAGGACGGAAAAAACGCCATTGATATTATTGGCGAGATCGGGACTTGAACCCGGTTCATCAGATTCATAGTCTAGTGACCTATCCACCAGACCAACACGGTCCTCATGGTAAATAAGAAATTAAAAAAAAGAGCTAGAAGATAGAACAAAGGTGTGTATGTAGTGAGGAGCTTGAGTAAGTGAAGGCTGAGCTGCAAATATGTATGGATATTGACGAAAAATAAAAGTGAGTAGACATAGATTCTATACGAGTAAAAATGAACAAATTTATAACCAAACACAGTTGTTCTTAAGCTTAACAAAGCACAGTTATGTTAATGTGTACGTAGTAAGAGTAGTTTGAGTATGTAAAGGCTGAGATGCAAAGATATATGGAGGTTGACGAAAAATAAAAGTGAGTGGATATAGGTTGGGTTGGGTTCAGTAAAAGTGAGCAAATTTATAACCAAACACAATAACTCTCAAGCTTAACAAAGCGCTATTATGTAAATGCGTATCTACTGAATAGTTTGGGGAAGTGAAGCCTGAGCTGTAAAGAAGTATGGAATTCGGCGAAAAATATAAGTGAGTAGACATAGGTTGTATATGAGTAAAAGTCAACAAATTTATTATCAAACAGTGGTTCTCGAGAAGGGGGCACGCCATATAGGTTAAGAATCACTTTCTGCTTGGACTCCTTAGATGTATCCTCCAAATTTTATTTGTTTCTGAATATTTTAAAAAGTAATTAAAATATTTGGGATTACTTTGGCTCATATTGTTAAATCTCTTATCATGCAAATCTGATTTAAAAATTTTCGTATTGTTTACAGATTACGAAACCTGCATTGAGGCGCTCGAATTTGAACTGCTAATTTGGAAAAGAACCCCTATTCTGCTTACTGCGAACTACTGAATGTATAAATATTAAATTGGAAAATAATTAGGGTATTATTTTCCTGTAAACATTACGTACTAGTATTAGACAAAACTGAGCTAAAGGAATCCTCTATTTTATTCAGGTGTTCCGTAATATATCATCGGTTATGAAATTTGAAGTCAGTATCTTACTTGTAGTTTCTTTAATTTATTTTGATTAGCTTCAAGTTAACTTACATCCCTTAATCAAATACTATCGTTTGATAAGTAAAGTACACCTTCTTGTATGGAAAACGAGTACACCTAAAATGTTTCAATGTAAACAGCGTTTTCAAATTCTCGACTGTCATACGAGGTCTGACCAATAAGTAATGAGACTGATTTTTTAGCTGCGCTTGTGGTAACACTGCGAACCTGAAACTTCAGTCGGTTAATCTCCCATCCCTCCTCTATCGATACATGTGCGCGCCACTTTCGTACGTTCGTTAGTACTCCAGCTCTGTTGAGCTTGCGACAACGTGTTTGTAAAGCGTGTCACGAATATGGAACGACGTAATATTGAACAATGGAACGCGATTAAATTTTGCGTTAAATTCGGCGATTCTGTTATGGAAACGTACGGTAAATTGGTGAAAGTGTTCGGTGATGAAGCCCTGAGTCGTGCTCAGGTGTTTCGATGGCATAAAGATTTTAAAAATGGTCGTGAGAGCGTCGGGGATGAACCGCGAAGTGGGAGACCGGTTGAAGCTCGAACTGACAACAATGTTCAGCTTGTGCGGACCCACGTGCATCAAGATCGGCGGCTAACCATTCGAATGTTGGCTGATGAACTTAATTTGAAACGAGAAACCGTCAGAAAAATTCTAACTGATGATTTGTCCATGCAAAAGCTGTGTGCAAAGATGGTACCGAAGAACCTTTCAGCGGAGCAAAAACACGAGCGAATGACCATTTCACAGGATTGTCTGAAACAGGTTGAAGCTGATCCAACTCTTCTTGATTGTGTAATTACGGGTGATGAAAGTTGGTATTTTTAGTACGATCTCGAAACAAAACGGCAAAGTAAACAGTGGCTGTCTCCTGGTGCAGCCAGACCGAAGAAGGCGAGAATGAGCAAAACAACAGAGAAAACGATGATGATTTGCTTCTTTGACAGCAAAGGAATCGTGTACAAAATCGTGAAAGTACTCGATCGGCTGCGAAAACGAGTCATTAGAGTCCGTCCAGAGATTGCCAAAACGTGGATCCTTCATCATGACAATGCCCCATGCCATCGTGCCTTCAGTGTGTCGCAGTTTTTGACCTCTAAAAACATCGCAGTGTTGCCGCAAGCGCCCTATTCGCCGGATGTGACCCTGTGACTTCTTTTTGTTCCCCCAAACAAAATTGGCCGTGAAAGGAACGCATTTTGGGTCCATAACTGACATCCAGACCGCTGTGACGAGGGTACTCAAGGGCATTCCAGTCGAAGCCTTCCAGAAATGTTACGAAAGCTGGAAGAAACGTTGGAACCAGTGCGTAGTTGTGGGAGGGGAGTACTTTGAAGGTGATCACATCAATGTACCTTAATTTTTAAATATACGTTTCTGGACTTAGTCTCATTACTTATTGGTCAGACCTCCTAGTAAACGTAATTTTGTTAATAAAAATACAATATTAGATATTGTCTATTTATTAGCAAATGACTGTATATGACACATACAACACACACATGTTCTCTGACAAAAATATCTATCTGTCAATATACTTAAAAAAACAGATTAATCTATGTAAAAAAAAACACAAAAATTAGCTATAAAACCCGTATAACACGATCAATTTTTATGTACATTTTAATGTTCATTAAAATTGATAGACGTAGATGATTTATAGCAAAGATCATATAAAAAATATAGAATTTGCTATAATTTTCGAGTAAATTTTGGCGCAGTATGTAATGCGCATTGTATGTGATATTTGCTTTAAATGATCTACGTCTATCAATTTATATATAGATTTTTTAATGTACATTAAAATGTACATACAAATTGATTGTGTCATAAGGGTTTATGAGTTGAACTGGTAGACAAAAAAACTGTCTTGCTCATTTTGATGTTTGACAACATTTTAACAAAATTAACACGTTGTGTATCAGTTTTTAAATTTTGAAGGTTATTGAGATGCAAAATGTCAATGTAGGTATATTATCTATTGATTGCTATTTTTCAGAGATCGATAACCCATTTTACAATGCAAAAAAATGAGTTGGACAGTTCCTTTGACCGCCAGTTTACTCGTTTTCTATGCAAGCGAGTGCATATTTGAATTTGAGTAATCTCCTCACATATTAGATATTAAACATAGATTCGATAACGGAACTTCAAATCTCTTATTTATTTATTTTTTATCGAAATATCATTGATATTTCAAGATATATGCAAATACCAAAAATTGACAGAGGAACGTTTGTTTTAAAAAACACTGTATAACAAAAACTAGTTGTTACATACGACAATTTAGTTGTATAAGTTGCTACTCAAAAGTTTGAAAGACTTTTAAAGAATTCTACACGCAAAATTGTTCAAAATTTATATTGTAAATAGCGTTAGATTGACGATCTAACCTCAAAAAAATAATGAAATATCTACATGATATGTAGAGATGCCCTATGCGGCAAAAGAATTACGTCTATATAATACAGGGTGTTCTTGAAGGAAAGAGAGCGTACGAAAAATTGAAAGGTGTAATTATATAGAATATGAATCCAAAATATTTTCCCTCTCATACGCAAGAAAAAAATGACAAAGATATTTATAAAATATTTGCCTCGCGACTGGCTTTAAAGTGCATGTTACAGTCGGTCGGCTTTAAGTATAGAAACAATTGTGTCCCCGATTCAGTCAGTTGTCGATCGTTACATGTGTGCATTCCATATGATTTACATTTGCGTGTTCGATTAAAGGAAGATTGTTACCAAATTGGACGTGAAATGTCCCATAGAGAACACATCTTATATATCTTCTTTTAATAATTACATACAAACTAAAAGTATTAACCACAGACTTTTCGTACGAGGTTAACGAATTCTTACCATACAAAGCTCTTTAAACAATGGCCACAGTCACCAGGCGCACTTGCTAGCTAGCTGCTAACAATCCACTGGTAATCATATTGATGTACGGTTGTTTACAATTGAAAACATGATTGCAAGCGGCGACCATATTTGCAAACGCAAAATTTTTTATGCTTAGTGTCGATGAAAACGTTTTGATTGGTAGAATCACTTTGTTTATAAATTCAAAAGTTACGTCGTTAGACACCAGGACGCTTAGTTTGGCCTACTTTATGCTGTTGTGGCTTGGCTTTTGCCAAGCCACAACAGTTTTTTTCTTGGTTATTTTAAATGAGTTGAGGTTTATTAGAGTTTCTGGGAAAGGAATTAATTAATTAAAAAAAAACTCATAAAATAGATTGAAGGTTTTTTAAAATAAATAATTATATATTAAAATACTGTGTTTATATTATATAATTTTATATTACAGTCATATATTTCATTATACGGCTCGGCTAAATCTGGAGCCAAATAGACAATACCGTCAACATTCAAGTTGTTTTCATTTAATATAATATGCATTAAAAAATTATTATTTTTCATTTTCCTTTTTAAGTTTTAATTGTTCGTACCTTATTACAACATAACTAAACACAAATCATAACCAATCAACTATCAATATGTAACGACATTTGGTTGTCAATCAGTCCGTTCACTAACAAGTATTACCAACGCAAACTGATTGCAGTCGCAAGCACAAGCAGCTATTTTCTGGTGACCGCGACCAATGTTCTCATAACATTAACAGCTGTTACGTATGATAAGATAGATTCAATAGATAAAACATTCTGAATTTATAGGCGGCATATAATACAATTTTCGGGGGATTTTTAATTTTGTGTGGGACAAAATTTTTTGGATTCATATACTATATAATTGCATCTTTTCATTTTTCATACATTGTCTCTTTCTTTCAAGGACAGCCTGTAAATAAACAAAACGAGGAAGATTTTTTTAACAAGTTCAGAATGTAACTAAACTGTAGTTTACAATTTAAAATATTTTACATTTTTCTTTTAGGTTTCAGGTATAGATTTCTAAAAAAAACTATTTTTTGGCTTAAACTTTTGAATGGTCACGTATACAGTATGATGAACATATTTCAAAACGAGAAATTTTTTTTTTTTTTTACTGATAAAACAAATTTCATTTAATATGCGAAGCATGCTTGCAAATTATGTAAATTAAAAAATATAATTTATATAAAATATCTTTCTAAATACTTTTCAAATTAATTCTTAATTAATTTAATACTTTTACAAACTATTTTAAAAAAAGGCAAAAAAAAAATCTAATTTTAAATTATAGGAAAATACAAGGCCTTAAACAAAAGTTCGATTAGAATAAACTGCTATTATGAATTGTGTGCCATATAGGCTTTTTTTATATTAAATTATTACCTGATTGATTACATGTTATGATTAGATAATGAATTATATACAAATTCTTAAAGTATGATCAAAATATCACAATCAATATGTTCTATTGGATAATTTTGAATTGTTTCAAATTCATTAGGATAATGAACACAAAATTCCGATTCCTCCACCGGACCAGTGACACAACCACCACCAGAACGGTGGTGATCGTCCAAGTACAGTTCGTATGGCTCAATTTGATGAAGAAGTTCTACACCGTGTGGAAGAAAACCAATCTACAAGTGTTCGCGTAATTGCACACCATATGGAATCCTCCAAGTCGATGGTACACCGTGTCATTCATGAACAACTTCTACCCTTACCATTTACAAGCTATGTAGAAGATATTCCCGGAATATTCCAGAGGGTCCGCGAGTCAATGAACCGACGGTGCAATCTTTGTATTGAAGCAAATGGTCAACATTTTCAACAAATTTTGTAAACCATCATTTATTTGTCAATAAAACATTAACAAAAAATGATTTATTAATGTCCTCCTAAACATTTTTTGTAAAATAAGATCAAAACCATTTTTCCTTTTTTATGCTAAAACGGACATAAGTTTACCATGTTTTCAGGACACCTGTATATATATATATATATATATATATATATATATATGTATGTGTGTATAGATCTATTTCTTAGCCGTTCATTTAATATATCATTTGAAAAATTCTTGGAATTCTGGCTTTATATTCAATATTTAAATTTGTATGTTATTTCGCGAAGTAATGTAAAAGGTAAACATTGCTATCTACAATTGCAGCGCTAATTATTCGAAATTTCTAATTAAAAATTTTCGTCCTAGGTGGGACTCGAACCCACGTCCATGGCTTGCCGGACTATGGCTCTAACAAACTAAGCTACTAGGACATGTTTTCGAGTTCATCGAAAATGCCTTATAAGGAATATATACGAATACGTTAATATACGAATTTTTTTAAATTTAAAATTTCGAATTAGCGTTGTAATTGTAGATGGCAATGTTTACATTTCACATTACTTCGCGAGATAACATACTAATTTAAATATATAGCTTAATATAAAGCTGAAATTACAAGAATTTTTCAAATGATTTATATATATATATACATACATAACGGAGCCATCGAAAAATTCATAATTGGAGTAGACTGTGAAATTGGGTTGGTACTTTAACCACTTCCACATAATGACACATTACTTGATGCTTGACAGTTTCATTTGGTTTCATTGTAAAAAAAGGTTATGGCATTGAAATGATACTACAACAAAAAATAAAACAAATAAAATATTTAATATCGAAATCATAATCAAAATTTACATAGAGCTACAGAAGTTGTTGAAAATGTCCATTTACATCTAAACACAAACAATTTTCTTAATAAGAGTTTTTAAAAATTTGACACAAACATAGTTTCAATGTCAAATAATAAATGTCATTATGTGGAAGTGGTTAAAGTATCAGCCCAATTTCACAGTCTACTCCAATTATGAATTTTTTCGATGGCTCGTTATAAGCTGTCCTTGAAAGAAAAAGACAACATATGAAAAATGGAAAGATGTAATTATATAGAATATACATATATCCAAAATATTTTCCCCAAATTCCCTCGAAAACATGAGGAAAAGAAATGACAAAGACATTTATAAAATGTGTCACGCCATTGCATTTGAAGTGCGAATGACTATATAGGGTAGGAGTAGTGTTTCAGAAGGCAAAGAAATATCTTACATACATACACAGCTGATTTAGGAATACAACAATGTTATCTTACTGTTGTAGTTTTTATAACATCGACAGCTGTTACGTATGTAACGCACACACTTACGCTGTAGCGTATGTATAAGTTCAATAGCGGTATTTATTATTTAGACATTCTGAATTCATAGGCGACACATAATACCGATATTAAAAATTATCTTGGTCAACGGTGGTCATAGTAAGGAAAAGTCTATCTTACCTTAGTTATATATATATATCATCCTGAAGAATTAATTCAGATATTCTGTCAAAGTTGACAGTCTATATGATATTTTTATTCTAATGTCTAAATATTAAATGGACTTAATTGCGATTTTACTAACAAAAATCTGAATTTAAGGAACTGTTGAAAATGTTGTCCACCTTGTCCCTTGTGAATTTAACACGCCGTTTATAAAAAACGGACCAACTATATTATCCCCTAACATTCCAACCTATACATTCAATTTCTGTGGGTATTGTGTATAGGCTGTATACGAATTATGTTTATTCTCCTTTGGCCAATACTTTACTAACATAGGAGTATGTCGACCTTGTAAAATAAATGAAGATTCATCAGTGAAGAGAATATTAGAAATAAAATTTTCATCCACACCACATTTCTTAATTATATCCAAACAAAACTGAACTCGGTTATAATTATCTCCAGGGAAAACTACACTTACTTTTTATACATGACACGAACGGTATTTATTTTTCTTTAATACTTTTCTATCAGTTTCACGGAAGACATCACTTTCACTAATTTAGCCTAACGTTTGATATTCATTATCATCAACAGTAGCGCATATCATGATATCTCGGTCCGCATTATCATGAGCGGGCTTTTTATGTAAAGTGGGAGAGACACATGCGTATTTTTGAAAATTGAGTGGCCTCCATAAAACCACTTTATAATTTGCACCTTTTCATTAATTGTGTATTCCATTCTTAAAATTTTACTAACCCTTAAGATAAAGTTTGATGGTTCGGTAAAGTAAATGACATAACCACTGACATTTCTGTCGTATAAACAGTTGGCAATACTAAAATGGATACATTTTATTTTAACTGCCACTACCCTCTCCTATCAGTAGGTTTTCGTAGTTCAAGTTGTTATAATGTATATGTTTCTTACCAAGACCTCCTTTGACCAGGATAATTTTTGATAACTCAGTACAATTTTCAGAGAGTTTTAACTTTGGGGTTCACTTCGTAATTAACCCACAATTTTTGGATTCATATTCTATATAATTCTAATAATCTATATGTAATTTTAATACGTTGTATTTTTCTTTCAAGGATACCCTGTATACAGGATGTTTAAAAAAGATGCGGCAATATTAAAGGGGGTGATTGCCCAGGTCATTTTATACAAAAAGTTCCTATAAACATAGGTCGGCATACGCTTCGTTGCCGATCTACAGCGTGTTGAAGTTTAACTTTAAAAACAGTAAAAACTTGATTTTTCCAAAGCGGCTTGAGATATCATAATGAAATTTTAGGCGTGGTAATAGCTGTGGGAGACACATACTTTGCAATACAACACAATGTTTCAGTCGTACCTGTGGCGCGCGTATTGGCACGTCACAGGCTATTTTTCAAGAAAAACTAGGACACCTCTGATTTCTCTAAAAATACAAATATGCTTTTATTTATTGTTCAATTATGAAGAAAAAAGCTCTCTTAACTTTTTATCGTACGACTTACCGTTTTTTAGTAAAAAAAAACATTTCAGTGCATGTTCATTTATTACAGAAAAAAAAAATAAAAAAACAAGCTTTTATTCAAGGGCAAAAACATATATTTTACCAAACCACAGTCCTGTTTTATTCACTGACATATTGAATGAGTCTCGTGTTTAATAATTTTGTATGTGTCGAATTTGTTGAAGTTCCTTATCATGAATCGCTATACGAATGCCGAGATGACCGACATGCACTACATTTATGTGCGTGCTGATGGCAATGCATTAGAAGCTAGACGGTTGTATACTGAAAGATTTCCTGGCCGTATTGTTCCTGATAGAAAAACTTTCGAAAGTATTCATCGGCGTCTTTATGAAACAGGCACATTAAGACGAAATGGAGGAGCAGGAAGGCCAAGGACAACAAGAACAGTAGAGCTGGAAGAGGATGTGCTAGACATGATTGAAGAAGATCGAGGTACTTCTACTCGAAAAATTGCCGACGCTTTGGATGTAAGTAATGGGACTATTTGGCACATTCTGAAGGAAAATTTGTTGTATCCATTCCATATACAACGCGTTCAAGCACTTCTTCCTGCTGATTCTCCTCTTCGCATTGCATTCTGTCAATGGCTTTTGCACAAAATGGTTCAAATCCCTCAACTCCTGATGTTGATTCTGTTCACCGATGAAGCGAATTTTTCAAGAAATGCAATACGGAATTTCCATAATAACCATGTATGGTGTGACGAAAATCCACATGAAATTGTTGAAGATCGTTTTCAACATCAGTTTTCTTTGAACGTTTGGCTTGGGATTGTGGGTGACTGCATAATTGGACCGGTATTTTTACCAAGGAGACTTACCGGAGAGGTGTATCGCAACTTTTTGGAAAACACGCTACCTGGATTTCTGGAGGACGTACCATTAGCAATTAGAGATGCAATGTGGTATATGCACGATGGCGCACCAGCCCACTTTAGTCAAGTAGCTCGTGATTTCTTAACACAAGCATGCGGAAATCGCTGGTTAGGCCGAGGTGGACCTCACTCATGGCCTGCACGATCCCCGGACTTAAATCCCCTGGATTTTTTCATGTGGGGCCATTTGAAGTCCTTGGTGTACGCTACTCCATTGGAAAACGTAGAAAACTTAAGAAACCGAATCATTGCTGGGTGCAACTCAATTAAAACCGATCCTGGTGTTTTTCAGAGAGTTCGCCAGTCAATGAGGAGAAGATTGGATTCTTGCATCCGAGCTAGAGGTGGTCACTTTACACAGTTTTTGTAATTTTTGGTTGATAAAATTGTTGGATTGGTAAAATATTTGTTTTTGCCCTTGAATAAAACCTTGTTCTTTAATATTTTTTTCTGTAATAAATGGACATGCACTAAAATGTTTTTTTTTTAATAAAAAACGGTACGTCGTACGATAAAAAGTTAAGAGAGCTTTTTTCTTCATAATTGAACAATAAATAAAAGCATATTTGTATTTTTAGAGAAATCAGAGGCGTCCTATTTTTTCTTGAAAAATAGCCTGTGACGTGCCAATACGCGCGCCACAGGTACGACTGGAACATTGTGTTGTATTGCAAAGTATGTGTCTCCCACAGCTATTAACACGCCTAAAATTTCATTATGATATCTCAAGCCGCTTTGGAAAAATCAAGTTTTTACTGTTTCTTAAAATTAAACTTCAACACGCTGTAGATCGGTAACGAAGCGTATGCGGACCTATGTTTATAGGAACTTTTTGTATAAAATGACCTGGGCAATCACCCCCTTTAATATTGCCGCATCTTTTTTAAACACACTGTATACCTATCATACAGACATGAACAGTGGAAAAAAAATCAATAATTTTCCTAAAATTAATAATCATTTAGAACCTGCATATTTTATTTATAATTTGGTTTTAAATTGAGGTATTTATTATCGTTCTACAGAGAAAAAATATAATTATGATTTACGTTTAACGATTATTAATTGTATTTAATACATATGATTTGTACTTGAACGCGTAACATATTACACTGTAATCGATAAATTGCTATAATTATTTTAAGTTACACCAATAGTCATTTAAATAAATTAATAGAATTTTTAATAACATGTAATCTTTTATTTATTAGGAAGATTAACTGAAATCAGTAGCTTAAGTTACCGAACTTTTGTTTCCCCTTGTATATAGAAGAAATTATACGTCACCAAATATCGCGTTTTAAAACTTTATTGTAGGTAGGTTTATTTATTAAACTTTATAAAAGTATAAGTTGTATTATGTGAAAATTACTCCATATATTAAGAAAATACTTTTTTTCTTAACAATGTTTTAATTGAATCCCAATTTTCTTGCAAAATTCACTGTTAATAACTTTCTCGATTCATGTATTATTCGTTTTCTTATTTTTGTCATGGCCTACCTAGTTTAATAGAGGGTAAATATTAATTGCACTATTGATATCTAGAAGCTTATTACTTATAAGTAAACATAGTACATAATTATATATATAAAAAAAGAACTTGATCATTTATCATACCATCAAGTTTTGCATCGTAAATTTTTGAACATATCAAACACGCTGTATATAATGAGGTTCGAAATAAAAGTGCATACGATATATTTTAAAACTGTCTCTCTAAGAACAACTAATTCAAGTTCTGTATGGTTATGTTGTTATCATTTTTGGGAGGTTCACGGTTATCCAACTTGATGCCGTTATATTTATCATCAATATTGGGCGGTTTATAGAGCGGCGGAGGTGGGGGAGGAGGATTCTTAGAGGTATCCATAGGTGGCGGAAATATCACAGAGGATTTATTCCTGTTCCGCAGGCTAGGATTCATGTGTTGCCTTTCGTGTAAGATCAAGTGATTCTTCTGATGGAAAGCCTTACTGCAGGTGGGACAGACGTGAGATTTTAAAACGCACGTGCCGTCTGGATGTCTCCGTCTGTGTTGCTGCAAACCGTGCTTTCCGACGAATCCTTTAGAACAATGTTCACAAATGAATTTCTTTTCTTTAGCTTCCGTCATAGGTTCGTATTTCTTCGGCTGCATTACAGGATGGTGCATCATGCTAGCGTGAGGCATGTTTCTATTCTGTATGTTCGTAGCAAGTGTACATATATCGTTCACCAAAGTCGAGTCGCCGTAATGAAGCTTTTTATGCAACGTTAGCGCTTCTTCTGAATAAAACGAACAATTACACTCCGGACAACAGAAGGATTCCTTATTTTCCGGTTTATTCGGGCAGAACTTGTGCATGTTGAAGGCGTTCCGGTCGCAATTGTTGAAGGGCAAGTTGTGTTGAGGATTTATCATGTTGGAATAGTCTTCGTTTGGTTTGTCGGTGGAGTGGACTTTCACGTGGAATGCTAAGGCCTCTTGAGTGGTAAAAACGCAACCGCATTCCTGACATGACAGTGATATTTTCTTGGAATGATCTCTGAAATACAAGGTTATTAAGAGGCATAAAATATGAACACGATCATTTTTCATTGTTTAAAACAATTACAAACACAAAATTTATGCATTTATGAAATTATTGAATAATGTATTCTAATGGATGCATTATTAAATGGGTGAGATATTTTAAAAAATAAATCTGCGGTTAAATGCTCAAACAAATTCGTTTTAATATATTCGGAATTGAATGACAAGATGTAGAACATGGTATGCTTTTTTAACTCAAACTAAAAAAAATACAAGAACGGTACATAGTCTATAGTATAATCATGAGATTAATATACATATATCTAAACTGGGCGAAAAGAAGGGTATAAATATACTAGTAATACTCGTACACTACAAAGTATAACATAACTCGATCTTAAATTAATATCTTTTCAAATTAGATGAAGTTTTGAGGAATATGTCATTTCGAAACATTTTCTTTAAGGAAGGGGTATATTAATATACAGTGAGGTCCTAAAGTAACGGATAAATTAATTTTCTACGTAATTATTAATACAAAAGGAAAATCCTGAAACAGGTCAATTTTTATATATGAAACTACACTTTTTGAATAAAATTATCTATGTGCCCCTTTAACCCCCTCGAAGTAATAACTACCCCTTTAAAAAATTTAAATGAAAAGGGGTAGCGTGTGTTACTGCGTTTAAAAGGGATTTTAATTCTCTATTCAGCAGTATATGCCTTTTTGATTTTTGGACGTCGATAATCAAGAAAAGAGTAATTTTATGACATACAAACAAGTAGGTAGAACCAAATACCTGTCACGAGTGACTAGTCTATTAGTTACCTTTATGTCAAAAAAGTAAATTTGTTTCTTTTTATGACATTTACTTCTCAAATTTGTTTTAGTTCGTTAGACGTTGTTAACAATTGTTAGGTATTAAACGTTTTTTTAGAGATTTCTAAGCGTTAATTTAAATTGTTCAACAATGAGCCTTTCTGAGACCCAAAGAATTGACGTATTAATATTAATTGGAGTGGGTGATAGAAGTGATAGAAGGGTTCTGAAGTATGCAGAATATTTAATGATAAGTATCCTGACCATCACATTTCCCAGTCTACGGTGAGTAGAGTCGAACAAAAATTCCGTCAATTAGGAACTGTCGAAGATCTTCCAAAGTCTGGTAGATAAAAACTGAAGGACGAAAAAAATTTGATGTATTATTACATGTTGAGGAAAACTCACATAAACCTACAAGAGAAGTAGCCGGTGATTGCGATGTAAGTAAATCGTCTGTCTTGCGTGTTTTGAAAAAAGAAAAATACCATCCGTATAAAATTCAAATGGTGCAGGAATTAAATGACGATGATCCTGATCGTCGATTACAATTTTGTGAAATTGTTACAAATAGATGTCAACAGGATCCGATGTTTCCCAAAAACATTCTTTTTTCTGATGAGGCAACGTTTACCCTACATGGAACAGTCAACAAGCAAAATTGTCGGTATTGGAGTAAACAAAATTCGCACTGGATGAGGGAAGGTCATACTCAGTATCCTATTAAAGTGAACGTTTGGGCTGGCATAATAAATAACAGAATTATTGGACCATATTTTTTTGAGGGGACATTAACTGCGGCGATTTACTTGGAGTTTTTACAAACATTTTTAATACCTGAAATAAGAAGACTTTTTCCTGATACTGTTAACCCCACATTATGCAGCAGTAGTACGAGCTTACCTTAAACAAGTTTTTCCGCATCGGTGGATCGGTAGACGTGGTGAAATTGAATGGCCGCCCGTTCTCCCGATATGACTCCACTGGATTATTTTTTGTGGGGTTATTTAAAATCAAAAATTTACTCCAATAAACCAATCAACATTAATGATTTAAAAAACCGAATAATGCATGAAATTAATCAAATCAGCGCTGAAATGTTGCAAAACGTTTTGGAAGAATTCCAACATCGTCTATTTGTTTGTCAAGAAATGAACGGACTCCAGTTTGAGCATATGATTTAAACTATTTTTAGTTATTGTAAATAATGTTAAATATTTTAAAATTTATTTCGTTCTGCGACATAATTAATTATACAATTTAAACAATTTAACATTGATTTTTCCTATTATCGACGTCCAAAAATCAAAAAGGCATATACTGCTGAATAGAGAATTAAAATCCCTTTTAAACGCAGTAACACACGCTACCCCTTTCCATTTAAATTTTTTAAAGGGGTAGTTATTACTTCGAGGGGGTTGAAGGGGCACATAGATAATTTTATTCAAAAAGTGTAGTTTCATATATAAAAATTGACCTATTTCAGGATTTTCCTTTTGTATTAATAATTACGTAGAAAATGAATTTATCCGTTACTTTAGGACCTCACTGTATAAAGGGGATGAGTATATAAATACTCCAGGGGAAGAATGATTCATTTAACCAGCAATCGTCGTGAACTTAATATCGTAATAATAAATGTGTATATAAATTTAAATACTGTTATTTGTAGTTAGTTATTATTAAGTGAACTTTTTATTAGTACAGTTATTTTCAATTACCGTATTTTATTAATCGAACCCGAACAGAATATTTAGCACAATACGAAGATTAATGGTATTGAAGATAGGGGTTCGGTTATGGTGGTTGACATTCCGGAAAGTAAATAAGATACTCGTAATCAATTTAGAATTGTGGAAGAAAAGAAATTCTCTTAGTCCAGTCATTATGTACATTTGAATTGGAACGAGATCCCAGCAAGCCAAATTTTTTATATGTTGTTGGGGGAGGTCAGGAGTGCCTAATGTGAAGTTCTCGGTCGAAACCCTTGTGACTATTTTCCGCTATTTAGAAAATAAGGGTGGATTTTTGTTCCCGTTGTAACTCGGCTCCTCGTCGTTGTATGGTTACTTTTTGCTCCTTTTTTTATTCTCTACAATTTGTGTCATATTACTTTTTCAACTAACATCGTTCGTTCTCGAGATATTGGCGAAAATAGGACAAAATTTGGAGTACGAAACTCGGTTCTCATTTTTTTTTCTTCTTTATCGTTACGCATAGCGAAAAAATGTCTATTATCAAACTTGTAGAGTTAGTTAGTTTCAATGTTTTATTGATGTAGACTGATGCAAAAATGTGGTGTAATATTATATCATTAGTAAGCCTTTCTACGCGATCGAGTCATGCATACATACTTCGGGTATGTATGTACGCTCTCGGAAAAAATCGCTGTCACTGCAAATTCATTCGTTTGTCATAATTACTTTGCATCATGAATGCGATTCAGTGGGACATATTGCAACACAGACAGCATCTGCTGCTCCCGCAGAAATGTATAGCTATCATGATTTCTATTAGTACAGTGCAGCGGAGATTGAAGTCTATACACATGTATAGTCGCATTGCTTTGAAAAAATTACTGTACAAATGCATGCAAACTGGATAGTAGAAAATTTTAAACGAGTACTATAGACTCATGAATATGAGTTCGAATTACGTATTTAGAAAATGGAGATGCTTTTCTACGTATGTGTTTATATAGTCATCAGGTCCTCCGGATTCTTCCATGTATAGTATATTTCGACCGGTGACGTCATCGCTTAGGTTATAAGTAGAGAACGGACGAAATTTCCATAAAACGCAATCGGCAATTGGAATTGTGTATAACGTCGCTGAGTACATCCCGGCGTAATTCAATGAAGTATTTGTTTATCTTACTCGGACACTTGGGCTCGAAGCGACAACAATGGACAAGCCAGCTATTGTATTAGGAGAATATAGTGCTTTTCATAGTGTTTTCATGAGCGTAGATAGAAGCCGGGTTTTTATAATATATTTTATTTATTAGTTTATATTTCGTAAGATAAATAAAGTGCTGTAAGTTAGTTTCTTGTTTTCGTAGTTCTAACTGTTATTTACATCGTAATTTTTGTGATAGATCCTGTTTAATATCGTTTGATTGAATCTACTTCTCCCATATTATTTCGACGTAAGTGTGCATTGAATTTCGTTCAGTTTCAATAACTTACGCACACATTTTTAGTTTTCATTTATTTAGATCTAGAGCATTGTTTACGTTACTTTTTCAGACATGATATGGAAGAATGTCGAGAACGGCATTGTAAAACAATGGCGAGTTGGATTGACGGTCATACTGATTGTATGTCCATTGTCAGTGATTCCGAAATTTATTACAAAATCCGTAAAATATTAAAATATCGTCAAAAATTCGTCACTTAGGATCGCAAACACATCTGAACTCTGTAAAACTTTTATGGCGGCTAATATTCCATTAAATAAACTTAGCAATCCCACTTTAAAAATATTTCTGAAAAAATATACTGGTCGAAATGTTCCTGATGAATCAACTTTACGCAAATATTATGTTTCTAGGTGCTATACGAGAACAGTAGAACGCATTAGAAGCCATCTTTTAAATCAATACATATGGATAAGCGCCGACGAAACGGTGGATATGTTAGGACGCTGTGTGGTAAATGTTGTAGCTGGTGTACTACATCCAACTATTCCCTATAATTCATATGTAATAGCAACAAGTGTTATAAATAGAGTTGATGCGGAAACAGTTGTTGAAACCATTAAGGAGAATATGCAAAAAGTGCTTCATTCGGACACCACGTACAAAGAAAAAATACTTTTATTTGTCAGTGATAGTGCTGCGTATATGTTAAAAACAGGCAGACTATTGAAGAAAACATATCCTAATATGCTGCATATTACTTGTGTAGCACATGCTCTCCACAGAATCTGTGAATATATCAGAGACACTTTTCCGGAAGTTGATAGACTTGTATCAGCTTTTAAAAAAGTTTTCAGAAAAGCACCATTGAGAGTAGCTCTTTTCAGGGAAAAATTTCCATCTCTGTCACTGCCTCCCACTCCAGTAATAACTAGATGGGGAACATAGCTGGAAGCTACTAGTTATTATGCTGAGAATTTCGATAGTCTAAAACATTTCGTAATACTGCTAAAGCAGGATGCTAGAAGTATTGGCGAGTGCAAGGAGCTCACACAAATCCCAAATTTAAAAAATCAGTTGTACTTTCTTCACGAACACTTTTGAAAATTGCCAAAACTAATCACTTATTTTGAAAATCGAAATCTCAAATTAAATGACGGATTAACCACATTAGATGTGGCTGTTAATAATTTGAAAAGTATTCCAAGTGACTTCGGATGTGGCCTTCGGCAAAAGTTTGAAGCAATTCTTAATAGAAATCCAGATTTAATTACATTGCAGCAATTATGTATGGAGACAATTCCACAAAATCTAACGGCTAAATATGAAGAAATAAAAGAATATTTCCAGTATGCACCTATAACCAGTTGCGATGTAGAAAGGACGTTTTATATTTATAAGGATGTACTTAATTCAAAGAGAACAAAATTGACAGAAGAAAACCTTGAGAAACTATTGCTAGTCAATATTAATACTCCTTTACTCAACATGAACGACAAAATGAACAAATAAAAATGTTCCAATTATAGAAATAAAATTAAAAACTTTAAAAATACAACTTTTCAACAAATACATATGTATTTCGTAATTTTATAGATCACCACCCGTTCGTTTTCCAATTATATAAATAAAATTAAAAACTTTAAAAATACAACTTTTCATCAAATATGTATTTCGTAATTTTATAGATCACCACCCGTTCGTTTTCCAATTATATAAATAAAATTAAATAGTTTAGAAATACAGCCTTTCGCCAGTACTGCACTGAGTGGTAAGCGTGTCCGTTCTCTAGTTATAAGCGATTATGGTTGATAATTATTTACATAAAAACAATATTAAGCGGTTCTGGGATTAACTTGATAGAAACATTCAGAAAATATGCCCTATCTCCGCAATACATTTGTAGAAAAAACACGAAAGATTCATTGATATCAATATATTGCGTAGAGTTCATGTAACATAATTGGTAAAATGGAGGTTTAGAATAGGGAAGTTGGATAAAATTTTAAATGCATCGTAAAGTTCTGCGAAAGATTCATGCGCAATTTAAAAAAAAATAACTTGTTTTTGATACATAAGAGGCTTTTAAAAATTGGATAAACCCAGACAGGAACCAAACGCGTCAGTGATTGGTGTGACGTTATTCGGTAGTAAACAGATTCTGGTCGACATTCGACAGGCACTACCGTTACACGTTGTTACAATTGAGTACTTTCTATTGTCATATTATATATTATTATTCTTCATGGAACACAATTTTATTGAAGCAAAGTCGGATAATTCACCGAAAATTGACTCAATAATGATAGCAGAATTTCTAATTTTATTAGTGCAGAAATCAAGAATGTTAAAGCTGAAAGGTATGCATTCTTCCCTAATATATTATACAAGCTGTCCCGTATCGTTATGTTCAAATTTTAGGAGTATAAAGTAGACTTCATTTCAAGTAACAAAAACGCGAAACTTGTATATTCATTTTTATTTGTTTCAAAGTTACAGATCTATGAATGTGATTGTCAGATCATGAAAAAAAATGTAATCCTGCAGTCAATACAAACTGATTTTATTTAAAAAAGTTCAATTAATAATATTTTCGAAATGTCCACCTCCTTGTTGAATGCAGGCTTGTGCCCGGAAGCCAACAGAAGAAGTACTTATACGAATTTCATACTTGTTTTGTCGGATTTGCTCGGCAGCCAGGTGAATACGATCCAACAACTTTTCTCTTGTGTTCGAAACTTGCGCGTAGACTAAATTTTTCATGTACCCCCATAAATAAAAGTCAAGGGGATTAAGATCGGGTGATCTGGGTGGCCTTGCAACAGGACCACCTCGACCAATCCATCCTGGATCATTGACGTTAACCCAATTTCAGATAGCAATTCCGAAATGTGGTGGTGCCCCATGTGAAACCACATGTCTCGTCGAACATCCTCTAAAAGGCCTGGCAGTTCGTCAATAAGAAATTGAAGGTAATTGCCCGCCTTTAACCTCCCAGGAAGAACGACAGGACCAATCAACAAGTCATCGATTAGTGCCGCCCAAACGTTAATAGAAAATTCATGTTGTAATTTAGATGGGCGTATAGCTTTTGGATTTTCTGATGACCACCTGTGCAGGTTTCTCAGATTTGTAACACCACTTCTCGTGAACGTGGATTCATCTGTCCAGAGGACTGTTCTGCAGAAATTAAAATGAAGCCGTGACTGTCTTAATATCCAGGTAGAATAAACTAGACGCGCATAGTGGTCTGACTCAAGCAAACCGTGTCCCCTGCGATAGTGATATGGATATAAGCCCTCACGTTTTAAAATTCTCCGAACTGTCGTTCGTGGCACTCCTAGTTGTCTAGCGAGTCCACGTACACTGAGAGTTGGATCCCTTGTAACAATAGCTACTACTTCTTCCTCTAAGTCTGCTGGCAAATTTACTCCTCGGTCGAAAAGATAATCACGCAGTCCGCATTCCCGAAATTGTCTGTGTACTTCCAGAAACGTTCTGTAATGAGGAATGCGCCTATCGGGAAACCGATGTCGGTATTCAATAACTGCTTGACGTGCACTGCCGTTACAGTAGGCATACACAAAATGCATGTCCGCATACTCTTGAGAAGAAAATCGGTAAGGCATTTTGAATAAAGAAAACGTGTCCACTCACTAATAAGCTGTTGTATGAACTGAAACGTAATGTAATCCTTTATTAAAAAATGTAACGTTAACAGTCATCTGAGCATTTGTTTATTGTATGATAATCATGGTTCAGCACTTACGAGAAGTAAGTAAGAACCTTTATCATAAACCAATTTCCAGTACTCTTTTTTGTAGATCTCCAAGAAATTACTGTATGCACTACGACACGTGTTTATTTATTTTAGGATAACATTTTATTATGCGACGTTAACAATCACAGGCCTGTTATTGAATCGTATAACTTTTTTTAAATAAAATCAGTTTGTATTGACTTTAGGATTACATTTGGTTTCATGATGTGAAAATCACATTCATAGATCTGTAACTTTGAAACAAATAAAAATGGATATATAAGTTTTGCGTTTTTGTGACTTGAAATGAAGTCTACTTTACACTCCTAAAAATTGAACATAACGATACGGGACACTTGTATATCTCTGAATATTTGTAAGTTAATTTTGAAGATGTTTTAGTAAATATAACCTAGAAATAATTTATACTCAACAATTAATTTGGTCTTATGAAATTAGTAGGACTTGGTAGATCAATTAAAATTTAAATATATTCCTATCAATTATATACAATTATGTATCTATTTTATTCTAGATCTACAAGAGAAAACTATAGTGACAGTGCAATAGGATATGTGCAGCCAAAAAGAGATGAAAATAAATGCATTATAAAAGGAAAGATAACTCCTGAACATAAAATAAAGGCAAAACCTTATCCAGTTACAATTGTTTGTAATGAAGCTGATGGTATTGTAGAGTCCGTAACTTGTGAGGATTTTGCTGCATCGCAAGGAAGGTAATTTCAATTTTATTTCAAGCTAGTTAGTATTAATTGTTTTGTCTGTTCAGGTGGATGTAAACATTCGATTGCATTCCTGGCATGGGTCCATCGAAGAAGTGAAGGACCATCAACCACATCAGTTCTGTGCTACTGGAAAAAACCAGTCCTATCTACAGTAGGAACATCAGTCAAATTTATTAAAGCCTGCGAAATGGGTGAATCAGTGTCAGAGGATGAAGAATCATTTTTGCAAACTATAGTGAAATACAGCAAAGATGTAGGAAGGATGAATACAGTTTTAACAAAATATTTCAAAGTTTTTTCTGATGTAGAAACATTGTCACTACACTATCTCTTAGCAAAATACAGATCCTTTTGTAGTGTACAGATGCTTTAGACTTTGAAATATTTTGCAAACAATATCTGTCAGATGAGCTTTGTGAAAAAGCCTGTAGAGAAACTATTGGCCAGTCAAATAACCCATTAAGGAACGAGCTCATGTAACAGTCTCAAATGTATATGCTGTCCTTCGCAGCAAAAAGATTGATGGCTGTGTAGTAGAAGGTATTTTAGGTGGCTCTAAATTGAAACATACTTTTGCAATGAAAAGAGAGAACTGTTTTAGATGTAGTAGCAAAACAAATAAAAATAACATTTCAACCATGTGGATTAATGCTAAATAAGCAATGTCCAGTTCTTGGTGCCTCTCCCGATGCAGTATCAGAAGTTAAATGTCCTTCTGTAAATAGTTTTAGTAAAGATGACAAAGTTACCGCAAAATATTTAGCACAGCTTCAGTTGCAAATGTTTTGCAAAAAGAAATTAAAAGCAATATTTTGTGTAGCGCACCATGATTTTGAAGAAACAAATAATGTTACTATATATTATGTACATTTTGACAAAGAATATTGCAGTGACATGGTTACGAAAATTTCAGACTTTTGGAAGAAGTGTATCTTTCCTGCTTTGATAAAATAAAATGCTCTATACCATAATTTTTTGTAAATTAATTGATGTAATAGATACCTGTTTTTCTAATTTGTACATAATGCCATATACTTGTCCTTTAATAAATTTATGCATACTATTACGTAGAAATTATTTCATAAATATAAGACTTTTGTTGTTGAACATTGTAAAAATTTTGAGAAGTAAATTGCGTTTCTTTAAAATGAAAATAAAATTTCTAAGTATAACAAGTAGTTTATTACAAAATAATACATATACATTAAATTTTATAAAAATAATAGTAAATTAACAATACACAAATTTAATCTGTCCTAAAAACATAAGAAATTGGTAACCTATAGAGCGTTTCACGCCCACGATGAAGTATGAGCTCTTATGGAGCATTCCCTTCTTTTATTTTCTTTCAGAAATTGCATCGCGCTATCCTTTTCCACCGCTCGCTATGTCGAAAATTTATATTAATTTTTATTGGGGATTTTTAATTCGTACAGATAACCAGACTGCTACAGTACAGTAGTTTGTTCACTTTGTTATCTTGTTAAGTGTCAAATTGTTCCTTTCCGTATTTTTATTAAATATTATTTGTTGTTCTTCGTTCTTGTTATATTGTTATAGTGTTATTATATTATATACCTTATATTCTTATTATTATATATTATATTCTCTCTCTCTTTATTATATTCTCCCGCTGTTGTTTGCAAAAGTTTGTGGTAAGTTGGAATGTGAAGGAAATGTGCTCGTAAATAAAAACATTACCGTTACAGATTCTAAACTTCAGTAATGGAGCCTGGAGAGAAAAAATCACGAAGGGGTGAATGTTTTAGTCGAAGAGAAAAGCAGATGATACTAAATGTTTTTAATCATTTTCTTATAAAACCTATGACTGTTACTGCTGCTGAAGCAAGTGAAGCACTATATTGTTCAGTACACAGCATATACAACATGAGAAAGGAACAAGAAAAAGGGCCGTTGTTGAGTCCAAAAAAAAAAACAAGCAGAAGAGAAAAGGGGTACAAGTAAATGCTCGTCTACACCCTTATGATGAAAATATACACGCACTTGTACGACAACAAGTTCATAGATTTTTCATGCAAAACATACCACCCACTGTGAATACAGTTCTTGCTACCATCAACAATGACAATGTTCTCCCTACTTTTACACGATCAACATTATATAGACTTTTGAAAGATGTTGGTTTTGAATTTCAAACTGTAAAACGGAAAAGCATACTCATTGAACGAGATGATATTATAAGATGGAGACACAAGTATCTGCGAGATACATTTCGAAATGAAGGTAAAGTTTCTTTGTTCTTTATATAAAAGCATATACCTATAATAATATTTGTTCCAGGTAGGTGTATAGTTTACACAGATGAGTCGTGGGTTAATGTAAGACACACAGTAAGTAAAGTCTGGCAAGATACTACAATAAAAAGTACTCGAGAAGCATTTGTTCGAGGATTGAGTACAGGATTAAAATCTCCGAGTGATCTTGGTCCTCGCTTTGCATTAGTACATGCTGGCAATGAAAATGGCTTACTTCCTGGTGCCGAATTAACATTTCTATACAAGAAAAATACAGCTGATGCACATAATGAGATGGATGCAGATACGTTTGAAAAGTGGTTCATTAAGCATTTATTGCCAAATACTCCTGAAAATGCTGTAATTGTTCTAGACAATGCATCGTACCACAGCAGAAAGGTTGAGAAGATACCTACAAATGCATGGAGAAAAGAAAATATAATTGACTGGCTGACTGAAAAAATATATCCGTTATATGTTAAAAAGAGATTTGTTGTTTAGTGTATCACAAGTAAAATATCAATATGACAAATATAAGCTTGATATGTTGGCGAAAGATGCCGGCCGAGAAGTTCTACGTTTACCACCTTACCATTGTGAGCATCCAATGGAGATGGTTTGGGATCCAAGTGAAAAATCACATAAAGATGCACAACACTACGTTCAAAGTAAAAGATATGGCATCATTCATTACGAGTGCCTATAGTAATGTGACAGCTGACAATTGGAAGAATTATATTCAGCATGTAAAAAAAATTGAAGAAGAAATGTGGATTGTCGATGGATTGCAAGATGATGTTGTGGAGTTCATCATCCATGTGGGAGACTCAGGTTCAACTGATGACATGGAAGACGATTTATTAACTGACCCTGTCGGCTATTCGAATGCTGCTTCAACATCCAGTGGATTGTAGGTCTGTTCCAAGAACGAATCTCTGACAGTTTCCATCTCTTTTAGCCAATTGGTAGACAGTATTATAGTACACGATGATAGCTGTAAAACATATTTAAATTCCGATTCACTAAAAATAATAGGGATTCTTCTCCAAACAAACCTATAATTAATGTTACTACAGCAGTCAAGTTTTAATTGAAATAAAAAATTAGGTTTTTAAAATGTTGATATTTTTATGTTATTGGTTAAATAAATTTATATTGCAGTATTTTTTGTCAATACAATACTATTGACAGCAGGCCTGATTAACAGCAATATAGGTATGTTGGTAGGAATGAGTTCGCGACTTGGCAACTATGTACGCTATCTCCATATGGCCTGTACTTCATCATGGGCGTGAAACGCTCTATAGTTACAAGTATGAAAAGGAAACATTTGGTAACGTTTCAGAATAACCTAATCAATTTTAATAATGAACATTTCTTCATATATTTTTGAAATTTGAATCTTGATAAGGTGATCTTGTATGTTTATAACACCGCAAGCTATTTTAATAATATTGTCTAAATCTTGGCTTAAATGATTATCTACACGCACATGTGGCTGCAGCATACTAAATTCCCTCAATCTTCCAATAACACGTTCAACATGTAATCTTAATGCAGCAATTTTTTTGGAAACTTTAACATCTTCTTTTGAACTTTGCTCTGAGGCAGAAACAGATGGTGGTCGAATAAGCTGACAGCCCTTTTGTTTTAAAAGGTGTGAAATATTTTTAAATCCTCTGTCACCCATTAAATCTGATCCAGATGGTAACTGATTTAAATATTGACAGTCTTCTACTATTATTGCATCAGTAGCACGATCACCACAACTTTTCGAAATATAATTTACTAAACTATCTGGTGTACAAGAAATTAAGTACTTCAACGTATTACAATTTTTGTACTGTGATCAAGTCAAGGCCTGATGGAGAGCATTGCTGGGTTTTTCTATTTCGATTTCAAAACAGTCAATTATGGATACAACATTATTATATCTGGCTCTGAAAGGTATCGGTAAATGATAAAATATCTGTGACTTTTCAGGCCAATAAATTAATTGTTTCATATATTTTGCAATAACAGGAACAGTTCGTTTAAAAATTCTGCTAGCATTACTTAATGACATACCAAAATGTATACCTAAAATTGCAAAGGAATCATTTAACCGAACTTTCTTTAGGGTTAACAATATATTTATTGACGATGAAGGTATGTTATCCATTAACGCCTTGATTAAAATGTAACTGCTATTTGGAAGCCCTAAAATTAAATGAGGATTTCTTTCAATTGCTAATAATGTGCAATTTCGAATATTAACTTTAAATTCATTTTCAGCAATAGAATTCTTCATCACTGGCATCTGTTTTAGGTTTAAAATCGTCTTCTGAATGAGGTGTTGGAGAACTGCTATTTTAACTGCTACTAGAAGAGCTAAATATATATTTTGTATGTAGCCTGATCGGTGATGTTCGCATATTTTTTAATTCTTGCTTTATAGGTGAGATAGTCCAATAGTCTTCATTATCAATAAATCATTTGTTGTGGTAGCTTTGCTTCGGTAGTGTGGTCTACTGTTTATTTGAACAGCTTTATCCTCTAACATTTTATTCGTTGCCATATCATCCACATCCCGTTCTGGAGGTGTACCTTTTTAATTTTGGGAAGTAGTGGGCTGACATTCACTACTTCTTGTATCAGGGAAGATCTCAACTTGCGCTTCTTCAAGTAATTCCAGTCTGCGTTTTTCTACCATATATTTTCCTGCCATACTTAGTGCCGATTCGGGTTTTTGGCACTCAAATTTATGGGCTACAACATCTACTTTTAATGTAGGATTTGCCTTCATCATCTTACATTCAAGGAAATTTGCCATATCCTCTTCCTAAACTAAAAAAAAAATTACAAATTTATTTCTGAAGAGTAGGTATGTATTATTTTACATACATTAAAATGATCTTCACAGCAATGAAGTCTGCTTTGGCTACTTTTAAACTGATCTCTTCTCATTAACTTACACCACTTTCTTACACCTTCAAGTCTCGGGGCGGAAAAAAACAATTTGTTTGGAGTAGTTACTGTTGTTACTACACATGGACAAAACTTTCACTTTGTATTAAATTTTAAATTCGATTAGTTAGCCGATAACGCTGCTGAACTAAAAAAAAAGTGGATGTCGAACGTGGTCTAGCACATGTCAATTATTCAAACAATATCCTGTTTACTACCGGATGACGTCAGATATACTTGTTAGAAGAGCGCGCGCGTTTCAGCTCGATTTAAAATAAAATTTCGTTTTCTTAAAATTTGTTGTAAAATAATGTTGGATTTTAGTTTATTATAGTTATATCAAATTAATCCCAGTTTTCTATACTATATGTATATAATAAATAGAAAAAACCTGCAACTTCCTTATTGTGCCTGTCATCTTTTATACTTAGAAAAGATGGAGTTAACAAACTGAGGATTATACAGACTGATTCATTTTCGGCCCTCACCATGGGGATCTCTCTTATTATTGGAGATAGAGTATAGGTTTAAATCTGGCAAAGTTGTTAAATTTTATGTTTGTTATAAATCCGTAAAGAAAATAGACCTGTGACAAATGACCTTAATTATTTAAGAAAAAAACGCGAAAACCTCATTTTCTTCTTTTACCTGTAGCACCGGCATTTGACCTTGTAGAGAAAAAATAAAAACACATCCTTGTGGCCATTTCTAAACCTCTATCCAGTGGTGTACTCTAAATTTTTTATACGACGTTTCGTTTCTTTCTGGCCATCATCAACTATCTAATTTCTTGTAGGCGCCATATTGGATTTAGACATCTTCAGAAAGAGTTTTTTTTTCTGATTTCAACCATGTACCACATGCTGACTATAGTTTTTGACATTAGGTTTTATTTGAAAGAATAAATTATAAGATTAAATAAGGTAGCCATGGAATTTCAATCTGTCAAACATTTCATTTATTGTTCATTAATAATACAAAAATGTCATACACTAACGAAGAGAAACGAGATATGATAAGTATTTTTTATTCTTCGAACCGAAATTCAACAGTAGCGAGTACAAGATATCTACAATTATATCCAGAACGACAACAGCCTCATTGTACCATTTTTCTAGATCTCGACAGAAATTTGGTCGAGAATGGATCGTTTACTAAGCCGCGTAATGGTTAAGATAACAGGAATTTAAATGAAAATCGACAAGATATTTTACACATGGTAAATTAAAAGCGTGTTTTCAAATTTCATGTTAATCTTGTATTTTTATAGATAAATAATAATCCATCAATTTCTACACGCGAAGTAGCGTCAGAATTAAATTTGTGCCAGTCCAGAGTTTGGAGAACTTTACATAAAAGTAGGTTTAAACCATACAGGATCCATGTTAGTCACTCTTTACTGCCTGGAGATAATTTGAGATGGCTAGAATATTGTAATTGGTTAATGGGAAGGATAGAAAATGACGAAAATTTTTTAAGCAAAATCATCTGGTCAGATGAAACAAAATTTACAAATTCTGGAATGTTCAACAGAAATACGGAGCACTATTGGGCAGTACAAAATCCCCGACAAAACAGGGCTAGAAGACCACAACATCGTTTTGGAATATACGTTTGGATGGGTATTTTGGCAAATCGTCTCTTAGGACCAGTTATGTATGAAGAACATTTAAATGGAGAAAGATATTTAAACATTTTACGTACATACGTATCTGACAATCTTGACGACAATATCCCATTAAATCAATTACAATATTTATGGTGGCAACAAGATGGCGCACCAGCACACCATGCAGCTGTTGCTAGAAATTTCTTAAATTAAGAGTTTGCAAACCGTTGGATTGAAAATAGGGGAGTTGTTGAATGGCCTGCGAGTTCACCTGATTTAAGTCCGCTAGATTTTTTTTTATGGGGATAAGTTAAAAATAATATTTATAAAGTAAATGCGCCAC
The DNA here is from genome assembly GCA_935421215.2 of Melolontha melolontha. NCBI lineage: Eukaryota > Metazoa > Arthropoda > Insecta > Coleoptera > Scarabaeidae > Melolontha > Melolontha melolontha. The sequence continues at coordinate 36,205,963 of OW285242.1, forward strand.
AAAACATTGAAGAATTACGAGACAGACTTCAGAATGCTTTCGATGCAGTTCCTAGAAGAACTATACAAGGGGCAGTACAAAATGCCAGAAGGCGTGCCCAATTGTGGATTACCGAAGATGGCCAGATAATTGAACATTTACTGTAATTGTTTATTGTTTACTTTTCTATATATTTTTATTAATGTTTTTGTTACCTTGTACTCGCTACTGTTGAATTTCGTTTCGAAGAATAAAAAATACTTATCATATCTCGTTACTCTTCGTTAGTGTATGACATTTTTGTATTATTAATGAACAATAAATGAAATGTTTGACAAATTGAAATTCCAAAGGCTACCTTATTTAATCTTATAATTTATTCTTTCAAATAAAACCTAATGTCAAAAACTTTAGTCAGCATGTGGTACATGGTTCAAATCATAAAAAAAACTCCTTCTGAAGATGTCTAAATCCAATATGGCGCCTATAAGAAATTAGATAGTTGATGATGACCAGAAAGAAACGAAACGTCGTATAAAAATTTAGAGTACACCACTGGATAGAGGTTTAGAAATGGCCACAAGGATGTGTTTTTATTTTTTCTCTACAAGGCCAAATGTCGGTGCTACAAGTAAAACAAGAAAATGGGGTTTTCGCGTTTTTTTTTAAATAACGAAGGTCATTTGTCACAGGTCTATTTTCTTTAGGGATTTATAACAAACACAAAATTTAACAACTTTGCCAAATTTAAACCTATACTCTATCTCCAATAATAAGAGAGATCCCCATGGCGAGGGCCGAAAATGAATCAGCCTGTATATTTGTAGAACTACTTTCCGGAAATATGTATTATAAATAAGTTTAAAATAACAATATATATTTTACCTTTTTAGTGTATTTACGATATGATTTTATATATTTATTTAAGCATCCTAAATATTACGAGCTGTAATGTATATGCGAGATGCATCATGAAGTGTGAAATTACTAATTTTATTGGAAAGTTGTATGAGGATCCGGTAATTTCAGGTTTATTAGATTTCGTATAAAGGCTACTTCTACTTATATATACCAACCCAATTAAGTAATGAGACACCTTTTTGCGTCTAGACTATATAAATTACAAACCTGTAACAAGCTAAGCCCTGCGTCTTTCTTCTATATGATTAATTAGTACATCTGTTTTCACTAAATATAAGTGATAGCTTGCTGCAGGTTTGCAATTGGTGTTCTCTATATGCAAACAAGGTATATAGCTTGGTTAATATCTGAAGGCACCCAGGAACCGCGAGGCGTGGCTAAAATACGTCTATCTCTCTCATTTCATGCTGCGTTCTCCTTTTTTTTGTCTTAAAATTGTTACTTACGCAAGTGCCATCAGATGTTAATCGAGCTATATCTCATTACTTCAAAGGGTTGCTTATACCTATATCATACCATAGACTACGCACAATCAGCACTTGATTTTTGAGTAATTTTAGAAATATTCCGTTAGTATAGCATTTATTACTTTGATGCAATTCCAATTTTATTTGAGGTAGTGATTTTTAAGTTAATTTTACTTTATATGGACAGGTGGTTCAATGAATAATTTTTATGTTATAATATATAAAAATACATGTATAATGCATAATTAGATACCTCATATGAGCTATAAGTGTTCTTTTCTGCAGGAACTCCTTAAAGCAGATTTCGCAGACGTGAGGTAATTTGCCGTGAATTTTCTCGTGAGTCACCAACTCGAATTTCCTCGTGAAGGTGTCCCCGCAAATGTTGCACACAAATGAATTTAAAAATCCGTGGAATCTCGAATGCATGACCTGCGCCAATAACATGATACAGTCATATAGAAGATAACTAGGGAAGAACTATTTTAAATTAATGTACAATTTTTAAACAATAAGAAAAAATATAAAATATAAAGAAAGAAATATCTTTTATTCCATAAACTTTCATAGCCGATGTCATTAGTCATTAGTTAAAATTTCATCCGGGTTTCGTCGTGTAATTGTTCTTCTTGGGGACCTGGAATCAGGCTGCTGCTTTGCTTTCACACTGCCTGATAGTAAATCCTTAATAAACTAACAGTATAAACAGCAAATTCATCGTTTATTATATAACAAATACATGATGAAACTCTGAAGATGATTACACAAAAATATCTTTTACTTTAACATAAACGACAAAGCGTATTTGGAAACTAAGTACTAATTTTAAATATTATAAACAAAGAATTTAACAGAATAATAGATTCTTTTACTAATGTTGTTTTAAATTTATTCTTCGTTCTTCGGTTATACATTGCGACTAGAGAATACAATCCCGAGCATGTTTTACGGTATTTTTGAAGCGTAATTATAGACTATGTGATTTCTAATTGGGCTCAAATGAAAAAAAAAACTTAAGTAATTTCTTAAAAATTATTTATTAATATACAGTGGAATCTCTCTTGAGCGGACACCGAAGGGACAATTGAAATGTGTCCGTACAAGGGCGCTGTCCGGCCAAGAGAAAACTACAAATTTAAATCAACAAAAATTTGTCTAAGGTTGTTAGTTTTTAAAAATTAAAGCTGTTTCTTTGTGTTCGCTTTCCAGCAAATAATAAACAGTTGTTATTTTTTATTTAAAAATACTTTTATTAAAAAAAAATAAACAATTCAATTGGGTTTAATAACAAAAAAATCATTAAATGTAGCTCTATATGTAATAAAAGTTTAAAATGTTTTATGAGTAGTATATTATTTCAATAAATATTCCTCCATCCTGGTTTGGCGTGTTTTGGTCTTGGCAATAACATCTTGAAAATGTAAGTCCAGCGATGAAAGTATATTCATAGCTTCTGTATCACCTTGCCATTTCACAAATGCCATAAGATCATGCGCTTTCGCCGAAGCCTCTTTATATGTTAGGATGTTGTTTCTTGCATCTTGAAGATCTGAAGGTTCAATTTCATCTGTTGAGTCATCAGAAATTTCTTGAACTTCAGAAATTTGTTCTTGTAATGGTACGAGCAAATCTAAAGGTGATCTCTCAATTGGTAAATCATCATCGATCTGATAAAAATCTTTTAAGCTTTGCTCTCTGACCCCTGCAATACATATTTTCTCAATTTCGGCTAGTAGGTTTAATGGCAAATCATCCTCAGGCTCAAAATCAACATCAAATACTGTCGGACATTCCTAGCTGTCAAGTGTAAATCCTGCCTTACGAAAACAGTTCTGAACTGTTTCAGAAGTAACTTGGTCCCATGCACTATTAGCAAAATAAACTGCATTCAATAAGTTTATACTTTTCACTAAATCATAGGCTGTGTTAGAAATTTCAATGTTTGCTAGTAAGTGCCTCAGTATCAAAGTTCTGTAAGTAAGCTTAAAATTTTTAATAACACCCTGATCCTGTATTTACCTGAGAAGGTAGTTTCACCATGAATGCTGCTACATCATCAGGATTAACAGAAGCGGCTTCGCCACATATCGCTTTGAACGTAATATTGTGACGAATTTTAAACTTGTTAAGCCAACCCGACGAGGCATTAAAAGTGTTGCTACCCAAGGATTCAGCTATTTCTTTAGCTTTGCTTTGTATCAATGGGCCTAAACGGAAAAGTAAAATTATTTGAATAAAACATATTAGTCAATCAGAATCCACTTAGTAAATTAATGATAAAATGAATCAATCTGCTGTAAATCTTTTGTATAGAATTAAAAAACCTAACTTACGTACCAGTTAATGGAATTCCTTTATTGCGTGCTGCGAGAAACCATTCGTAGGACAACTGATCAATTGTCAGCCCTTCAGCATTAAAAAATCTTCTTTTCTCATTTAAATTTACATTGGAGTGCCATTTTTGTATTATCTCTTCTCTTTTCTTTATAATGTCAGAAGCTTGAGTTTTACTAATGCTAAATCGCTTCGATAAATTTCTCACACTTAATTTTTTTTTGTTCTACACTTCAATCACTTCTATTTTTTGCTTAATAGTTAATACAGACCTCTTTTTACCCATTTTCAAACGTCACGCCCGCACTAATGTATAGAAACGAATGAACAATGCTTTCCAAACTACAATAAACAAACACACATCTATGTTATTGGGGAATCCCCTAAATCGCGTAAGTAATGGCATCGATTACAAGCTGTTGGTCAAATAGGTTTGTACACCATACGTACGCACCACAAACATTGCAAGAATTAGTATTGTCAACTCTCCGAAGCAGAAGCGTAAATTGTAGAAAAAATGTTAGATTGAAAACATTATGTGAGAGAAAATATTTACCATACCCACATTAAAGTATGTTATGTGATGTAGTAAATATGATAAACCGTGCCTTGTGGCTTAAGCAAACAAATTAAAAGAGTCTTGACAAGCTTATTTGTAAATTATGACATGAAAAAATCGGAAAAAAATAAGCTAAATGTCCGTCCAAGAGAATTTTTTTTGTCAAGCGCTCAATAGAAGCGTCCGTTCAAGGGAAAGCGACTGCAATGCTTTCCTTATGGAGCGCTGCCAGGACCTGGCAATAATGTCCGTCTAAAGGGGGTGTCCGCTTATGGGAAGTGTCCGTTAAGGGGAATTTTACTGTAGTTGCACAACACAATACACAATATATGTACTAAAATAAGGAACAAAAAAGACAATACAAAAAACTACTTAGAATTTTGAAAATACAATCGCAAAAATATCAAAGCATCCAATGTTTGACTTCCAAGTCTGCTTCGTAGTTTATTGCCAACATAAGCAGCAGCTGAAAACGCTCGCTCAGGTTCTACACTGGTTGGAGGAATAGACAATAGATATTTATATGATAATTCTAAGTGATATTCACGAACTCCTCCATTTTCGAACAGGCTCATTTCGCGTCTAATACTATTTACCAACCCCGATTCATTTTGTACTTCGGGATCTGGGGATTCCATGCTCTTATTAATTTCCCGCTGAAACTTTTCCTTTAGTGTCAATTGGGATTGGAAGATTTGGTGCCTCGGCTCATCATCTGTTTGTGATCCTGACCTTTCTTCTTCTTCCGTGTCATCTCGACTATTTAGTCTTTTAACAATACTCTTTATTTGCGCCCTCACTAAAGCCTGTGTAGGAACTGGAAATAAGTCAAGCCATTCCAAATCCGATAATAACTGATTTTCATCATCTTTTCGTGGATTTTGTAAATAATTCAACACACACCATTTCAATCTTCACTTCGTCGTTGCTTTATACGTTCCACTAAGGATGTTTTCATTTTATTGGCGAGTGCGAGTTTTTGCTAGACAATTGTTTTATAAGAAATTTCAAAGCGGCATCAGCTGTGCATAAATTAGCATCTCGTCGACAGATTGCTTCTACTGTTAATTTAATTGGGGTCAGCACATCAACAATTTTATTTACCAAGTCAAAATCAGCATCTTCTAAACGGATTGGATGATTGAGATCTGTAAGAGCTTTTTGAATGCAGGTTTTTAAAAGAGAAAATCGTTCCAGTATGGTTAAAAGACTATTCCACCTGGTTTTACAGTCCAAACGAACTGACAGCTCTTTTTCATGTTCAATCTTCACATATTTTTGAAGTACTGTTCATTTTTCAATGGTGATCTTTTGAAATACACTACAACTTTGCGGATTTTCTTAATAACCTCATTAATGTTTTCATCTTTCATTAACTCTGGTACGTGTTCTCGAGCAAGTTCATTTTGTGACATTAAGATTAAACCTGATTCTGAACAGTCTAAATCTTCTAGATTGTCATTATCATCGCTATCGTTCATATAATCAGCAGTAATAGCTGGTTCATTTATAGTATCATCTGAGTCTGAGGTAGGCCTGTCTTGAAAATAATTCTTTATTTTATAAAGCACATCACAGACGGCCAAATTGATACCATGTGCGAGACACAGTTGTTGTTCAGTGCAAACAAGCTGTCCCACCTTTATCATAACGTTCGGTCCATCGGTTACAGTAGCCACTATATCAGTTTTCAGGGAAATATCTAATTTACTTAGACGCTCTTTCAATATACGAAGACAATTTTCAGCCGTCATACTTCCATGAATAGGAACGAGTCCTAAGCTCCAATTTTTTTTATATGAATGAACGTTGACAGCCATGTATCGTTTATTGGACGTTGATGTCCACTTGTCGAAAGATAGACTTAATCTTTCACCTGCACTTTTCAAATGATTTAATTCTGCAGTTACTTGCTTTTTGATTTTTTCACTGTAATTCATAACACGCTTTCGAATTGTGACGGCTGATTTTGATAAATCTGTGTATTTCGCTAAGAGCAATTTTCTCAAATCGTCTGAAGTTATGAATACACTAAATGGAAATCCATCTAATGCAATCATTCTTGCATCATCCAGGCTATCGTCGGCACTTTTAGTAAAATAATCTTCTAACTTTCGTTTAGCTGGCGGCGGTGCTATGTTCAGATTTTCAGAATCTTGACTTGTTGAAGCTGTTAAACGATTAACGTCAGCTAAAATCTTAATGTTATGTTTTGATGTCAAATCTGTATGTAATCCCTTATTCGATCCACCCAGTCTTGAGAATGGCAGGGCATCGCTTACATTTAGCACTATTCCCGTCTTTCGCAACTAAGAAATAACTCCACGCTGACGACGTATCACTATTTTTTTTATGTTGAACAAAGTTTCCCGCCATTTAAAGTAACTTTTTAGATAATTGACTTTTAAATTTAAATGACGTAACCTGCGTAACCTTGTCGCTGGTAGAATAATAAATGGAAAAAGTAAATCCTAATAAGCGTATTTATACTTTCGTACAGGGAATCTCCTACGGGGAATCCCTCGCAACAATATTATGATATATCATGAGGTGATCGGGTGATTCCCCTGTTGGCCCGTTGGGGAATTACTTTAACAGTATTTATTGGAGTATGCCGGGCGGGGAAGACCCTTCTAAGTTACATATTATTTGGGCTGTACCTGTGTAGTTCTTTTATCGTACGGCGCACCTAAGGTTGATTTTTTGTCTTTATGTAATAAGTGCCCTTAATATAATCTAGGTAAGGTCACTGTCAAGGCGCAACGGATTACGGAATGCAAACTGGCAATCCCGAGTTTAGCTAAGTACAGTCCCGGGATTTACGGGATCAAAACCCGGCCGTGATCCCGGGATTGTATTCTCTAATTGCGACCAACATAATGAGGCAAGCTTAGCTAGTTTTGTTTTAATGTTATCAAAATTCCTTATAATTAGCACGTTCGAATCGCTTAAATAAAAGCAGAATCTGAAATTTTGAAGAAGCGAATTTCAAATATTAGAACATTTCAGGGCTACTCAAAACTCATCGGTTGGAGCAAATCTTACGTTTAGAATATTATTGTTATATTATGTACTAGGTTTAAGGAAAACCTCCTACATTAGTGCAGTTTTATATTGTAGAAAACTCGTCTTTCTTGGATTCCTAGAAACTAAACTAACGGTAATAAAAAAATAATACACAAAAACACTAACGACTTAATAACGAATAACAACAATAATAGTATTTATTTTTATTTCACATTTATATCACAATATTCTAACACGCCGGTCGCTGGTTGAATGAATCCCTAGCCTTCCTAGCGGTATATATATAGTCCGGCTTGTGCCTTCGAGATTATTCCGGACTATGTCTGGTGTTATTCCAAGCCCTAGAACGTCCAGGATAATGATGAAGCGCTCGGCGGGTGACATCATCGCCAGGTCTTCGCCTGACGTATAGAAGGATGATTCACATCACAATATGAAACCAATTTGTTCAGATTTGGATGTAAAAATAAGATTGAAAACATTTCTTACAAAATTGCTATTTCTATATTATTGGGTTTTTCTGATATGTAAATTAGTATTACTCATTGTAAGATAATCTTTAAGCTGCTTTATAATCCACCTATTACATTTGTGTATATATATTTCTCAACTAACTGTATATATGTATTTCTGTTTTATTTATTAGAGGAATCGCCTTTTATCTGCAACTACGTCATCACATTATTGCACTCACTATTTCAATTAATTCAAGCAATTTGCCTAGCAGTTAACGACAAAGTTTACCTGTTAAGAAGTTTTTAGAAGGAAAAGTTACGGGCGAAACAAGATCAATTGTTCATAACAACTAAACTGCACGAGGATGATTTGACGAAAGGTAAGACTTAAAATGAAATAAACTGTTCTTTTTTCAGTTGCCATAGCTTCTCTTATTAGCTGAGTGTAAAAATTCGTACAACTTGCTACTGTTTTTGCATCGTTGTAAGAGGTTAGACATGCAAAATGCGATGTATATTCAGTAGCCACGCCCAGAGTCTTAGCAATTTGCCCCAACATTCACTCTTTGGTTACGTAACACATAATAATTTTTTTCAACCGTTTCTGGAATAATACGTCTTGGTGGCCCAGGACGTTTTTCCTCATCCAGACTCATGTCGCCACGTTTAAAGCGAACAATCCAGCAACAAATCATGCCCTTCGAAGTAGCATCATTACTCAATGTTTGCTGTATATCTGGCAAAATCTGTTGTGTTCATCTTCTTAAAAATTAAGTACTATCCATTTTACAATTTTCACTAAACACGTCTTCTTTAAGCAACTATACTTGTCAAACTAAACGTGAGACGATAGTTAAATAAATTGAAATAACCTCTTGTAAAAGCACGGTCTACTCGAAAATAATACCAATAATACCATACGTCAAATCATCTTTGTATACGAGGTATGTCTTTTTAGTGTTGCACTAGCCATAAAATCTAACAATGGATGGACTCAAAGCTTTTCAAAATATTTTCCACAAAAATTGATACACTTCTACATTCGTTCAAACCAATTGTTAAGGCAGTTTTATTCCAGTCTTCAGTTTCGACAGTCTAATGCTTCATGCGGCGACTCAAATCGTCGACCACGCATTACATTCTTGATTTTTGGGAACGCAAAAAAATCGTCGAGACTTAGGTTAACATCATATGGCGGAAGACCTAATAATTAGATTTATTGCTGCTCCAAAAACTCAATTGTCTTTCGAGCTGTGTGCGAACTCGCATTATCAAGATGGAGAATGATTCACTGTTATGGCTTGGTTTCTCGGAACACGGTGATTATTTTTGGCAAACGGTTGTGTACCTATCTTGCCAAGGAATTGTAGCAACATGATCTGATTTTGAGACGAACGTTGCGACCATCTTTTTCGACGTACTTCACGAACGGATTTTTCGGATTTTCTTCATCTAAAAACACGCAAACTGACGTTTATTTTCTGGTTCATATGAATAAATTCATCGCCATTCATGCTGCTATAGACGTTTTTCGAGTTTCCGCTATTGAAACGGCTTCAAGGTTTTCGGCACCAATTAACGCCAGTCGACTTTTGATCTTCGGTTAAAAGATGCGGAATCCAAAGAGAAATTAACTTTGACACGCCCAGTTCATCATGTAGGATCGTTTGGATTGAGGCCTTTGTCACATGTCCATCTTCCTTAATCAGGCAGCGCATAGCATCGATGGTTTTCTGGGTGCCTGGTGTTCTTGGAGAACCTGTCCTGGGGGCATCGCTGATACTGGTGCGCCCACGTTGGAATTAACAGTACCAACGTAAAATTGTCGATTAATGTGGTACTTCTTCTTCAAAAACAGAAACCAACTCAGCAAGACATTTTTGTTGAGTTAATCCTTTCCGAAAGTTGTAAAAAAATATTCGGCTCAACTCCATTTTTCGGCCAACTTATAAACTTTAAAAATTCACTATGACTAAATCGACGAAAGATTGAGATTAATTTTGACAACTAATGTTTTATTATTAGCGCCCTCTATAAAGCTATATGCAACACTTTTGCGAGACATTTCTCGTATTAACCTTCTGTCGGGCGCGCCCGATCCAATTGATACACACCAAACGGTTTTATTTGGTACTTGTAGATTATAATGTGTAGCGACATCTACTTTCTGGTAGCTTCATTTTTCCTAATGCCCTACATTATCAGTACATTTAGTTTTATGGCAACTGTTAGGCTGATCAGTTCTGGAGTTCTATATCACTTTGATACACTGCGCCCGTTCTTGTTATAATTTAAAAATATAGAATTTAGTTATTCTTGTGCGTAGGTAAGTACCTTTCTCTTATATGGATACATAAATGTCAATCATTTCATTATCGGTTTTATTTTTATTTTACCACCGCGCAAATATCAAATTGATACACCGCGCCCGAATAATAATAATAGGAAATATTTTGTAAGAAAAATATTTATCTTTCAGTTTACTTACACCTAAAATGGCTGGCAAGGGTAAAAAATATGATTTAACAAATGCGAAAGATGTAGAAGAATTGGAAAGGATGATGTTTGATGACAATGATGATTTGCAAGAAAATTTCGAGGACGAAAGTGACACTGATGGTGAAGATGTAACTGAAACTCGTGAAGGAGATTCAGGAACCGAAGAAGATGCATCAGACGACTATTTTCCAGAAAGTGAAGAAAACTGCTTCCTTGGGAAAGACAACACTACGAAATGGAATAAAACTCCTCCCTCACAAAGAGTGCGCTGCGGAAGACACAATATAATTCGAAAACTGCCGGGAGTGATAGGTGAGGCAAGAACAGCACGAACTTCTTTGGAATGTTGGAGTTGCCTCATATCTGATGATATTTTGAAAATCATTCTTCAATATGCGAATCAGTATATTGAAATAATCAGACCATTGTTTCAACGAGAGAGAGATACCAGACCAATTGACGTTATTGAATTAAAAGCATTCATCGGTCTTCTGTTTTTAGCTGGAGTGTATAAAAGCAATAGGCAGAGCTTAGAGGATCTATGCGGGGGCGATGGAAATGGTGTTGAAAAATTCCAGCTTGTGATGAGTATAAAACGGTTCAAGTTCATAGTGAGGTGTTTACGATTTGATGATCGCGAAACCCGAAAAGTGCGACAATGCCTAGATAAACTAGCAGCTATTCGTGAAATATTTATATTTGTACAAAATTGTCAGAAATCCTACACAATGGGTGAAAATGTTACTATTGACGAAAAGCTTGAGGGCTTTCGTGGTAAGTGCGCATTCAAGCAATACATACCTAGCAAGCCTAATAAATACGGTATTAAAATATATGCTCTTGTCGATTCTCAAACTTACTACTTACACAATTTAGAAATATATGCTGGAGTGCAACCAAATGGTCCATATTGTTTGAGCAACAAACCCATGGATGTAGTTCTACGACTGGCTGAGCCTCTATATCACTCAGGGCGAAATATTACTGCATACAATTAGTTTGGTAGTATGGAACTATTAGAAAAACTAACAGAAAAAGGCCTTTCATATGTAGGTACCATGAAAAAAAAACAAAAGAGAGTTTCCGTTGGAATTTAGCTCTACAAAAGGCAAAGATCTATATAGTAGCCTTTTTGGATTTAGAAAGGGATGTACGTTATTGTCATATATACCAAAAAAAGGAAAATGTGTAATTTTGGCATCTACGTTACATAATGATAATTGTATAGATTCTGAGAGTGGCCATAAGCAAAAGCCTTCGATGATTACATTTTACAATCATATGAAAGGGGGTGTTGATACAACAGATAAGCTATGCGCCTCTTACAATGTGGCTAGGAATGTTCGTCATTGGCCGATGGTAATATTTTTTGCCATGTTGAACATGAGTGGGATCAATGCCCAAGTGATCTATTTTGGCAATGATCAGGACACTATCAGAAGAAGTCAATTCATAAAACAATTATCAAGTGAACTAGTTTTACCTAATATAATTAGAAGAAGCGCAAATACTTCGGGGATGCATATGGACCTAAAACTGAAACTTCAGCGGTACAGACCAGTGGAAGAAAACGAGAATACGGAAGCAGTTAGCGAAAGAGGAAGTAAGAGGAAGAGATGTGAAATATGTACTGAGAAGAGACGTTTAACTAAATATAAGTGTGTCAAATGCAACAAATCAATATGTCTCATGCATTTACAGAGCTTTTGTTCAGAATGCAGTCAAATAGTTTGTAATTTGCAACAGGACGACCATGAGAGCTCAGATTGAAGATTTAAATCTATATCCTCCGTTATATTTTACTTTCTTTTTAGTTCTTGAATTTATGTGTATTTAGATATGTCACTATTTTCATTTTCAAGCACAATCAACAAGTGCTATTATATATTCTTCTGTTCCAACATTATTGTAATAAATTCCTTTACTAAAGTGCGCATGTTCATTATTTTCATTAATTTCAGTATTCTCAGTCAAAATACCTACACCAAAAGAGAAGTATGTATTACTTTTTGTTTTAACACTTTTTTTCGCGGTTGAAAAGAAAGAATGATCATAGTGATCATTTTGATACAGCGCGCCTGATCTTATTACGATTATGACCGCGCCCGACAGAAAGTTAAGCAGTCTCAAGTGTTCGACCGTTAACACGGACACATTAAAATAACGTTTTATTTGTACAAAAAAGTAGCGAACTCCCGTTCATAATCTACTACAGACTATAACAGCAGAATTTATACGTACATCAAATGCGTTTAATTCTTAGAACGCCATAAAAATGGCGTTCTAAATTGTCCAAAGCTTTTTTCTAAAAAGCACCTTTTACCATTTCGCCAATAATATTTAATTCAATTAGTGATGAATGTTACAAAAGTAGTCTATTGCTTAGAAGCAACTTTTCACTTTCGTAAGCTAAATAGTATTTAATTTCCAAATACACTTTGTACATTTCATGATTACAGTTAATTTAATTCGAAAATTTAATTTTTTCATTCGCTTCGTCATTAAGTAGCTTGCAATGTTTTTTAAAAGTTCTTTTCTAGTTTTGCCTGTAATACTAACCAATTGATCCTTTTGCGAAAATGTTTCACCACACTCGTCGCATATGAACGGCCTTTTTCCAGCGTGAAACTTACTGTGGGTCACTAGATGCCGCCGCAAAGCAAACATAAGCCCGCAGTCTACGCATTTGAAAGGTTTCTCTCGATTGTGAACCTGCCAATAAAATTATTTTAATGAATGTGTCATTAATAATATTAAATGTAGGTACAATATAAGTGTAAGAATATCAAATATGTATTGTTTACAGTTAGATAACTACTTAAGCTTTTGAGACACAATAGCACACCTGCATATTATAAATCGTAAACTGAAACTGGGGGCATGGTTATCATATGTCTGAGTCAATAACAAATTCTTTCATATTTATTATTATATAGTCTAACGAACTTGTCGGCATTCATATAGTAATGTATTGTTTTCCATTAGGGAGATATCAGTGAATATCTTTCCTGCGTGTTAAATATAACTGGGTTTAGGCTAAATATCTATCTTATGTACTACCGAATGTCCTCGGAAGGATAGGTTGTAACAAATAAGAATGTTTAAAAAATCCGTTGTTTTTAACTCTAAGTAACTTCGAAATTTACTAATTATGATTTAAAGATAAAATACAAACAGAAACTTAGTTCAGTTAGCAAATTTGATATTTTATTAGTGTCTCAAAATTTAATATTTTGTTTAGATTTAAGCACCTTTGTTCTATGTATTTAGTAAGATATAAAAGATACCTTAGGTACATTGCGTTTATACTGAAGAAATGTTATATCTATATGTATCATTCCAAATAATATAAACTTAAACTACAAAGAAATTAAAAGGTTCATAAAGTCATTTGAATTTTGACAATGAAATTTATATCTTTTCTAAAAAAAATGTGCAAAAAAGTTTGACTGGAACTATTTTTCACCTACATTGCATGCATAGAAATCGGCCTACTGTAAACTTTTGACTTTAACTATATCTTGTTTAGAATCTATTTATCATATCAAGAAAAAGTATATGCTGCTTGAAAGACAATTTAATATACTCGATATGAGTTTGAATTTATTAAAATTATTTCGGCTTGTTAAACTTAAAATTGTGAAATTAATACATGAAACAAATAATTTTTCTTTTTACTTAAGGTAGTATGGTTTATTGCCAATTATCTAAATTAACACTTAATTTTTAATACTGGGTATGACCCCCTCTTACCCTAATAACATCTCTCATACGATTAGGCATAGATCTAATCAAGTTTGACACTGTTTCTTGTGGGATGTTAACCCACTCTTCTTCTACTGTAATAATAAGCTCTAGGGTCGAGGTTGAGGCACGAGGTCTAGCACGAATTCTTCCTTTTAACTTATCTACATGCTGGGCAATTCATAACCCGAAAACCGACTTCTGCAATGTAATCTTGCAAGATTTTTGCGGTGTGGGACCTAGCATTACCTTGCATAAAAATAAATTCGTCTCCAATGTAGTCGACGTAAGGTACCACATGAACTGCTAAAATCTCCTGGATGTATCCAGCACCCGTTAAACCTCTTCTTACGTAACCACGGTCGTCCCTACGGATGAGAACTGGGTCGGCCCGTGCTCCCATAGAAATTGCACCCCAGATCATGCAAGAACCACCATCATAACCATTCCGCTCTTCAATCCAGCATTCTGAATACTGCTCTCCTGGTCCCCGGTACATTTTTCTTCTTCGGCCATTGCCATAGAAGCATATCCTGGTCTCATTTGAGAACAGAACATACCCCTACTGTTCCAATGTCCAATTCCGATGCTCCCGTGCAAAACGCAGGCGTCCTTGACGATGAGGTGAGGTAAGTTTTGGACGAAATGCAGGTGCTTTACAAGTTAGGTCACGTTCTTTTAGTCTTCCCCTTACTATCCACTGACAAATTACCACTCCTCGTATTTAACAGAGCTGTTGCTGCACTTGAACCGCATTGAGGCAACGATTTCTTAATGTTGTTGACGCAATAAAGCGGTCATCGCGATCCATTGTATATCGCTTTCGGCTGGTTCCAGGTCGCCTATGAAAGGATCCAATCGTAACGTTGGTACATTCTTCAAAAGCTGCGTGCATCATATGCAGTTATCGAGCAACAGTTTGCTGACTACGTCCATTTTTGATTTATGCAATTACTTGGGTAGCTTTTTGCGGTGTAGTATGCATTAAACTAACACACTTGAAAACTAATTAAATTATGAAAAACGAATGTGCAAATTTCAATTACTAAGGCAAAAATTTCAATCTGCCACAAGTTTGTTATTTTTGTTGTAGCCACAAAATAAATACGATTCATTTGTTTACCGATTACTACGCATATAGACGATAAGCACACTTGATCAATTTATACTCATATCAAAGCATATTAAATTGTCTTTCAAGCAGCATATATTTTTTCTTGATCTGATAAATAGATTTGAAACAAAATATAATTAAAATCGAAAGTTTATAGTGGGCCGAGTTCTATGCACATAAGTGCATATTTATGGATAAAAATGCAAATAAATTATTGCATATAAAATATCATGATAGTGTCAGGACATGATGAGATTAAAGGTAATGAGAAGAAAGGATGGAATCGCGAACGATTCGCTAGAAGGGAGATCTGGTTATGGCTAGAGAGAGAACATAAAAAGGAATGGAGGCTGACGAAAGGTCTACTCTATACTAAAACACTACTAGAGGAGCTGGACTCTAGGCGTTCAACTAACCTAATTCGTAGCAATACAAAAGAAATTAAAATTATTACCGGCTTGAGAAACCGGACACTGTCCTTTAAGGAAGCAGGTGTAGAGGCATGGTTGGCGAGTCCTGATGTACGAGATGTGAAAAACATGAGGAAACTAACCTTCATGTAAAATACACTTGTGAGGACTGAAGGCAGAAACATTTCATAACACGATCTATTGGATCCTACGAGGGTACTCAAATTTCCCCTTTCCACTGAGGAGAATAGTGGCTTTTATCGAGGACACAAGACTAACAAAGTGGAACTGAAAGATCTATTGGGGGTGGTACAAAGAGCACAGCGCTCAAGTGCTTGGAGTTATGGCGTCCAACTCAAAAAACTAGAATAGAATAGAAACATCAATGATATCAAAATAAATTTTAATAATGCATGGAGTAATAACAATTGATGGTCATTATAAAAATTAAAAGGAACCGTTCATTTCGAGCATTGAAATTGGGTAAGGTAAAGATGTTGATTAACGGCATAGTATTTGCAGTTTTTCGATAGATTTTGGAAACGCCGAGGGAAGATGGAAGAAAAATTCCAAAGCCAGTTTTCATATAGACATTTTTAACAATAGAAAAGCCATATTATGGTTATTAAGAAAAATAAAATTAAATAATTGGGAATATAATCATATAAAAATCATATACAAGGGGATGTTTTTATCTTCCTGGATAGGCATGAAAGCAATAGAGCATCAATAAAAATTAATTTTTCAATATAGTTTCCTTATTTTTGAATACAGGTATTACACCATTTCAATAACATCTTTAACGCATTGTAAAAATATTCTTTTTGTTTCGTCATCGTCCCTAAATTTTGTCTCTCTAAGTGTTTTTTTTTTGAGATTCGGAAACAAAAAGTAGACACTGGGTGCTAAATCTGGACTATAAATAAGGTGGATGTTCAATTTCTTCAAAGCTACAATCAGCAAGAGCGGCTTTTGAAAGACTCGACTTTTGCACTGGTGCATTGTCGGTGTACTGGTGCATTGTCAAGCTTACATAATACTCTCCATTTGCCGTACTACCCAGACAGTCTCCCCAAAAAAAACAGTTGCCATTATTTTTCCTGCACAAAAGGTGACTTTAAGCTTCTTTGGGTAGCTCGAGCACTTAATATGCCACTACATCAACCCTTCTTTCAATTCTAAATCAAAATGATAAATTCAAGTTTCATTTCCAGTGATAAATCGGTTGATAATTAAATCTGGTTCGTTCCTGCATAGCACTAAGAATTGTTCACACGCCTCTACCGGGATACGCATTTGCAATGGCGAAAGCATTCATGGAACCCATCTTGCATTAACTTTTGCCATTCCAAGGTACTTGTGTATAATTTTAGAGACTGTGAATTCTGAAACACATAGGGCCGGTACTTTTGCACCTGTAAATCACGGATTTTGATGCGCTTCAAATATGTTGTAAAGGTACCTACCTTGAGTATCTGGCTATCCGCTTTTAATGCGACGGACCTTGGTTTTCGAGATTGATTTTGAAGTTTTTGAAAAGTACTTTGTATACCTGTAACTTTAGGTATGTTCCAACCAAGCGAGCGTAGCGCAGCGGTTAAGGTTCACAGCTACTACGCTGGAGGTATCAGTTAGATTCCTGCCTGTGACTCTTTTTTTCATTTTCATTTTTCAGGATATCAACAAATAATTAAAGTTATGGAAAATTATTGAGGCTTATTCAATTTTGTCGAAGTGATTTCATTTTTAAATCAATTATTACAAAATCATCTTACTCGCTATCGCTTGCCATAGCAGAACAGAACTCCGGATGGTATTTACCGTAAAAACAAACAAAACACAAATTTTGACGGCACCAAGCACATTTTATGAAGGCTGCTGTTTTGCAAGCGCATTTCATTTAAATTCATGAAAAAAGTCTCGGGCAGGAATCGAACACGACACCTCCAGCGTGGTAGCTGTGAACCCTAACCGCTGCGCTAGGCTCGCTAAAGTACCTAAAGTTACAGATAGACAAAGTACTTTTCAAAAACTTCAAAATCGATCTCGAAAACCAAGGCCCGTCGCATGAAAAGCGGATAGCCAGGTATTCAGGGTAGGTACCCCTACAACATATTTGAAGCGCATCAAAATCCGTAATTTACAGGTTTGATGGTCCCCTTGTTAGTTAAAATAATTAGGATTAAAGTTTAACTAGGATTAATGGGTTTGTTATCGTACTTTTGTACTCGATTAAGAAAAAAAAATAGATTAACTTCTCAGTTAACCAAGGTTAAAGTTACCTTGACGTACATTAGTCAATTAAACGTCATTTTTCTGATTTACTTGAACATCATTTTCAATATTTTTTCTTAAAAATTTGCATTACTAATCAATTAGTGCTGTGTTAAGTTATACATAATGGAATTAGAGGAGACAGATGAACTATTTGATGATTATGAAGAAGTTATACGAGGTTATATAAGAACATATAACATTAAAGAAAGACCAAATTATTATAATATACTATTAGAAAGAGAATTTTTTCATAGGCTTCGATTCCGCAAAAATATAAGATACTATTGTTCCACAGATAGAAGAAATGTTAACCTCCCAAACGCAGAGGTATAATCTGTACTATACTATGTAAGTATTTAATCTGATTAAGGTAATTGTAGTTATCATAATATTGATGTTATGACTAGAGTTGCCAGATTTTCCCCACGTTCCAGGATCCTACTCAGTATAGGTTAATATATAGTACGAACGTTCTCAAAAAGCATCGGATTTTATAAATAACACATGTTCGTATGAAATTACAACTCAGCATTTTTGTTAATATATAGAGTCCAATAAGATTTAAGTATTAACAAAGAAATGACTTATTGTAAGAGATGTTTACGAAAAGTTTTGTCTTTTTTTAAGAGACGCACTCAGTTACAAAAGAAAGATTGCGAATTTGAAAATAAGGAAGTTTATTGTATGCATTGTTTGTCGGTCAGAAGTTTATATTTTAGTTAAGCGTGGATCTCGAGGCAAGGTGGTTGAACTTGTGATGTTATAAACACATATATCAGTATGTCGAACGAAAGACAGTGAAAAAGTTTATCGGAGAATTTTCCGATTTATATTATAATGGTGCTAAAATTATGTGCAGAGTTTGTGACAAACCGTTGATGTGTAGGCGCAGGCGCGACTATAGAGAACATGTGAATAGCCAGAAAGACACAAATAAAAAAAGTGGCGCGTCATCGAAGGAAGAATTTATGTTCCAATTGTTATTTATGTTTCTCAATTGTGATTTTTCACGTCACTTGTTGGATAAACAACCATTTCGCGACGTCTGGAATAAATACAATTCCAACTGGAAGCTACCTTCCCGGGGTACGTTAATAGCGTTTCTACCTACTGTACGCCAAGACATCATAAACAAGATCGAAGTCGAGGTAAAGGATAAACGCGATGTATATTCAAAACAATTGTTCATATTAACTTGTACTGAGTAGGGCTCTGGAATATGAGTATTAATAACCTTGAAGTATTATGCAACTGGAAATTTGTATATCACAGTTGGGAACTTTGCGGGAATTCACAAAACTACCACTGGCAGAATAATAAAAAAAGTTACTGACGCTTTGGTAACATTAGTACCAAGATATATCGATTTTCCAAATAACCAGAATAATCGACGTTTGGTTTAACTAAAATTCTTTACATTACATAACTTTCCAAGGTAATTAATACTGTGAATTCTGATATCTCCACTAGCTGTACACATATAAGAATTAGTTCACCAGGTAAGTTCAGATTAGTGATTTTATGCTGTTCTAGGAGGAGGTAACTCTGAGGTATACAGAAATCAGAAAAGCTACTTCTTTCTGAATGTGCAGATAATCAGCGATAATGAAAACAACATCATGGACATCACTGGAAAATGGCCAGGTTCCTGCCACTATAGCCATATTGTTTCAAACACAAATAGCGTGATATCATAAAGTTTCTAGGACGAAGATGGCTTTGTAATATAAATTGTATGTTTGAACTTAAGTTAGGAACTATAACTCTGTTTTGTAAATTATTTTGACAGTGACATTATCTGTCATCCATTAATGTGTTAGAATTGCTGAAAGCTAGTTTGAACGTCGAGTTTGAAACATAGCACATTCGAGTAAATTCAAATATGGTTTACAATATAGTGCAAAAAGCGTACATGATTGAAGCCTATTTTCGGAGTGGAGTGCGAATTGATGGAATTTGGGTGTACAGTCAACGTGCATGTTTGGATGATTTTAGAGAGCACTTTCCAGAGTTAGCTGTAATTCCCAAAGATTTTTATAAGTGCCTTTCCAATTGTGTTGGTGTGTTTCGTGAGACTGGTTCTGTGGGTCATAAATCACGTACTGGTAGACCAACTGTTCGTTCGGAACAAATTATAAATGATGTTCGTCAACGTATGGTAAATGAACCCACAAAACCTTTGAAACGCCTTTCTCAAGAGATTGGACTTTCTTATGGAACATG
Organism: Melolontha melolontha; assembly: GCA_935421215.2. NCBI lineage: Eukaryota > Metazoa > Arthropoda > Insecta > Coleoptera > Scarabaeidae > Melolontha > Melolontha melolontha. The sequence continues at coordinate 36,225,972 of OW285242.1, forward strand.
TCAGAAAATTGTAAAGAAAAACTTACACCTGCATCCGTATAAGATGCAATCACATCAGGCTATTTTGCCGGTAGACTACCCTAGACGTCGTGCGTACTGCCAGTGGTTTGCAAATAACTTAATAGAAGATGATGACCTGCTAAATTTGTCATTTTTCTCTGATGAAGCATGGTTTCATCTTTCGGGGTATGTCAATTCCCAAAATACTCGAATGTGGAGTAGTGAAAATCCTCATATTTTTATTGAATCGTTTCTCCATAATGCGAAACTTGGTGTTTGGCTAGCAGTTTCTCGCCGCAGAGTTGTTGGCCCTATTTTTTTTAATTTCACAATTAATGCTGAGAGGTATAGAAACATTCTGAATGAATTTATTGAACAGTTGCATGATGATGAATTGCAATATGGATACTTTCAACAAGATGGTGCAACGGCACACACAACACGAGAAAATATTGCTTGTCTTCGTGAGTTTTTTGACGATCGGATCATAAGTTTACATACGGAAGTTGAGTTTCCACCATGATCACCTTGTTTGACAATTATGGACTTTTTCGTGTTTTCTCACCTAAAGAATAGAATATTTAAAACTCCTGTTGCTAATTTGCAAGATATGCAACAAAGAATTATTGACGAATGTGCATTAATAACGCCCGCAATGCTGCAAAATGCCTTTAACAGCATGAAAAGGCGTGTCACATTGGGAATTGAAAATAACGGACAACAATTTCAACATTTGCTTTAATTTTGCCTTTTTTTATTAATAAAATTTAGAATACAAGCTGAGCTTGTTGTTTTATTGTATCTTTATTAAATCAAATGACATATTTATTGATGTCACGATGACACTATCAAAATAATTTTCAAAAATTAAGGTTAAGTTACCAGTATGATAATATGGATAAAGTTCAGACATATATTTTCTATTTCAATGCCATCTTGGACCCAGAAACTTTATGATATCGCGGTATTAGTAAACCAGATAATTGTCGCTTCTTTAATATTGCATCTTCCCATACCAAACACTTGTTTTTTTCAACATCTGAAGTGATCACATCATTAGGGCGACCTAGACAGTGATCATCATTCAATGATTCTTTGTTAAGCAATTTTGATCTCTCGCAAATAGTTGATTTGGAAGGTAAGAAAATTCATAATGGTTCTATATTCGATACTGTTCACTTTGATACAAAATCAATACCCGACAACACAAGCTAACAGATAATAAAATTAATAATGTTGCAACTGTCTTGTAAATTAGCATACAAATTACCAAGGCATATGTGGTTTAAAAAAAGCATAATGGGGAATTGTATTAAAATTTAAATCTGTATAGTCCGGGAAATAAAAACAGCCTCTTGTATCAATACATAATTCGTTTCAAATTTACAAATATTTGCTTAAACATAGAAATTTAAAGAAATTATAATTGTCTTGGGTAAAATATTTATTTTACGACAAAAAAATTTTAAAAATTAGTATATTTTGTTGTGATATAAAGAACATGCGATAAAGAAAAAAATCAATTTTAAAAGAAAATGAAATCGAGCATTGAAGGCAAAACAATTTATTTTGAAAAAACACGAACAAAGAAGAGTTTATTCTTTTAGTAAATGTCCAAGGATAATGTAACATTTTAAATATTTAAATTTAATTCAAATCTTTTGTTATCTCGTTCAGAATAAGTACTTTTCTACTTATATGTTGCCCTTGTAAAAATAAAGGACTTAATCAAGAAAATACACATAGTGATGCATGAATTATTTAGTTAAGAATTATTTTAATACATTACTTTGTATAATATAATGCTAAATTTAACAAATATGACTTAATCGTTCGTAAAGTAACTGTGCATGTGTCCAATTATATTCATTTATTCATTCTATTTATTTAAACAGGACGGCTAATTATCGTAATTCAAACAAGATTTAAAACCAAGACCTCATCAAATGACATCTAAAAATCATATCGAGTAGATTTATGTAGTATGTATATATTTTCATTAGCAATTTTTACGCCCATTATATTCATATGCATGACACATAGGACCGTTTTACTCATGAAATTTGTCTTTCAATAAGATATTGACATTGACAGTTTCTAAGTAGACAATAATTGGTGATCTATATGAACACTGGGTGCTGTACACTGCCCGACATACGCTAACATATTATCAATGTAAGTCAGGTTTATCGAATTTGACATATTTTATTTGACTTGTCAAATTTTACTTCAGTTGTACAATGTGTAGCAATGTATGTATAACCTATGAAGTCAATAAGTAACAGTACGTTTACGCAACTAAAAAATTATATTTTATGCTCATAAGAGTTGTACGGGTCGCGCAGTGTACACAATGGAAATTGGATACTTTTAAAATATGTTTATCATTATTACAGTTATAAATACATACAGAAAAAATTAAACTGAAAAATGGGGTTACATTTAACCCCAATCTCCTTATTAAGATGCAAACACTTCTCCTTAATTGTTTTGTTTATTGGTTCAATAATTACATTCACTATACAAAAACAAACCATGATTTTAAAATTAAAATATTTTTGAAAATTGGCGGACATATTATGGTAAAATGGCAATACAATAGCAATTATAGATAATAATATTTTCATATTCAAAATATTTTTGTTTTATACGAAATACGGTGAGGTTTTATTTATTCAAATATATTTCAAATTATTTTATTATAAATTCTAGAATCTAGATAAACTTGGCTATATTTAAAATATAAAGTAACAAAGCAAAAAAGAAGTTATGTTGATTGAATGTTCGAATTTTTTGAAATTATCAAGTTTTTTGTTAACACTAAAAGTTATATTTTCTTCCAATACATATACACAAACAATGTCAAAATATATATTGTTTGGATACCACACAGTTGACGCAAAACTTCTTGGTAACTAATTTCTCATCAATATTTATTTAAAAATACTATATTTTGTATTTTACAAAACAAATATATATATTCTAACAAATTAATTGGTCATTTTATTAATATAAATACTTTGTTAGCAATTGAAAACCTTGAATCTAACAAATTTTAGAAGAATGGTATGAATACCATTTTTAATTTTTGTAATCTGTAGCTAACACATTGTTTTAATTAAATCAGAATAAATTTTAATGCAAAAACATTTTCACTATTAATACTGTTTAATACACAACATTTACTAGCTAATGTTTTACCACATTTCTATCTTTTCATCGATAAATTCTAAAAATTATCTATTAAAAAGTTTTTAATAATATATATGTTAATAATAAGGTAGTGGTCTTAATATTAATTTGAAAACACTCAGAATATTTACTGAACCGTTTATTAATCATTTGATATATAAAGGAAATAGTTTAATGATATAACCGTATTTTGCAAACGTTCTGATTTGCAAATATCTGCTAATGCTCAAATTTTTGAAATATTATCTATACTAATAATCATAATTAGATGTTGCAATTTCAGTTTTAAAATAAAGATGTAAAATATTGCAAAATAAACTATGAAATTCAATACATATTTAATACACTAACAATGTTACAACTCCAACACAAAGAAAGAAAAATTCTAATTAACACAATGTAAAACTTACCTTTGCATGTGATAACAAATGATGTTTCAATGTAAACCTTTTCTTACATTCGGGACACTCATACGGTCTTTCACTAGAATGCAACAATAGATGTGTATTCAGACAATGTTTATGTGTAAATGTTTTCCCACAAAATTCACAGGCATGTGGTCTGATACCCAAATGAGTCCTTTCGTGTGATGTTAAATGATGTTTTAATGAGAATGATTTTCCACATTTGTTGCAAATATAGGGTCTGGGTTTGACATCCGTTGTAACCTTGTGCTTTGTCTCGTTCTGGTGATTTTCAAATAAATTGTGCCCCACGCCGTGTGTCTTCTCGTGGGCCACTAAATGATGCTTAAACAAGAACACCTTGCCACATCTATTACAAGAATATTGTTTCATTTTCTCCTGCATGTCATTTTGTCTTTGACCTGGGTATAATTTCTGAGGATCTTCATGGTTTATCTTGAAACTTGTGAGTGGCGACAAGAAGTGGCTATTTTCAAATGTCTCCGCTTCGTAATAGCGTCCATACGTCACGATATCTTCAACGGGTACATTATTTAGGAGAAACATGGGCATTTTTGTTCAATCAACCCATCCAAGAAGCTACATTTGCTTTCATTACACTATACAATTTAACTAGTCATTAAGGTATTTGTTGATGCATTACACTATTTTTGAAGTTACATCCGTTCTTTTTCCAATAATTATATAACTATAGCAAAAAAAATGGAAAAATTCAATAGACAATTGGATATAACATTTGTGTATACCTGTAAAATTTCTTATGTAAAAATAACTACCCACCTCCTATACTTCCTTTGGCAAAATATTTTAAATGACATCCACGATTAAAGAATTATGACAATCGTTATTATTATTTTTATAATTCACTAACGAAAAAGTAAATTTCAAAAATTATAAATTATTATTACTAAAAAAGGAACTTGTTTAAACTAATGAGGATGTGGTTATTTTCACATGTGCTGTTGACATATGTGTTGCCTGTATTCAGGCGTTAAATTAACAAGAAAAATGGCTGATGAGTTATTGGACTTGCGTAGTGGATTAAATTAAGAAACAATTTTTTAACACAATAATATTTACATATAGATTACATGTCTCTTTTTAATGACTAATATTTGCAGAGTATTTATTCATATATGTGAATAAGCATTATAACATTTGCATAAATAGTCTAATATTTACATATTGAGCGCAGATTATATTGCTACAAAAAAAAACATAATTTTTAAAGACATTTAAATTTTACAAATAATCAATCAAATAATATGGATGTATACCTATATTTATTTGATAGAAATACGAAATTTCTGGTAACAGTTTCCTACTTTATTTTGTATTGTTAGATTGTAATGACTAGATGTCGCTGCATGGTTAATATTTTTAAATGAAGTGCAAAAAAATTAAATAGTTTTAAAACTAAAGGAACACGTGTATTTATTATTTATAATCTTTTGATGAAATGTGGTAACATAAATACTAAACGATTATATTTATTTAATTGAATGACTTTAAATCGCATACCTAATGAAGAAAACATAATTTTTATTGTAACTTTAATAGTTATTATCGTTTCTATAGATATTTTATAGATATTTATTATTGTAGTATCCAGAAGACAATATTGATCATTTTTAAAATAGTTTTGTTAGCCACTACCAAAGATTATAATACTGTTAAGAAGTTCCTGACAAATGTTTTTTATTTGTTTTTCATGACATTTATGTTAATGTCGCAGGAACTATCTGGAGTAATTTGTTCTGTAATCCAACATTTGAACAATATATTGAATTCTTTCTTGACTAATGTCTAATTGCCGAGCAATTTGTTTCTTGCGTAGTCGCGCGATTTCCTTGAATAAGTGTATTCATTTATCTTTGATTCTTCTCATGTGTCACTGATGCTTATCGATCTGATCGCTTTTGTCAAACACTTTCATTTCGCTTCCATGACAAAGTTTTGCACGACGAAATCACTGGCGAATATTCCTCGCATCCAGGCGCGGCTCGTGATGACGTATTTTCGTTTGCAGTACAATGATACGAGTGCCTCGTGTGTTTTCGGTGTTTACTAAGCAAACGTTACATTTAGTACACGAGAATACACGAAGCACTCGGACCATTGTACTGCAAACCAAAATACGTCATCACGAGCCGCGCCTGCTCGCATCTATACAATAGTTGCCATTAACAGCTTTCAAATACCAGTAAATTTCGATTGAGGCCCAACTTTCCAGCGTTAAAAATTCTATCACGGATCGCTGCTTGGTACGCATCTCAGAAATCAAACTCATGATAGATAACAGTAATGTCACAAATGAAACACTTAATGTAAACTTAAAACTTAAATTCTTTACATTTATATAATGCTGTATGTCTCTCGTTGTTAATATGATACTGTTGAGTCTCTTGTTGCTAATGTGAGACTCTGATCGATATTGTTTGATATGAATGTTATGAAGAGAATGTTCTGTCTTACAAGTACATAGATAAAAATTTTGCACTACTCCTACAAACTATTACATAATTAAAATCCGCGTATTGGTAATACAATATATTGGTTGACGTCAGTGGCGGCTCGTGCTAAAAATTTTAAGGTGTTCTGCAAGTTTTACAAAAAAATTTACCTTGCACGGGCAGTAAGAGGTTGTCTCCCATCGATCTTATCGTGCTTTCTTCGCCTTCCGCACTGAAGTAATGGATTTCTGGAACGATTGTCAATTGTCACACAAAAAAATAAGAGTCTCTAATATTATTGTTTTTACGTTAAACTCGCCGCACCGTAAAAATAGTCGCGAAAATATTAAATACCAATAGGTCCAACTCGCAACGGGCCATAGGCAACAATATACGTATGGAACGTAATGCGGTGTGGCAACGTGTGTACGATGCCTATATTGAGTGACTTTCTTAAAATTTAAATTTATTTTGCAGAATTATTGATTTTTTTACTTTTATCTTTTAGAAAACGTTATTGTTTTTTTATTACTTAAAATTACTTTATATGAAAAATAGTATACCATAAAAGTGTAAACAAAGACAGTATACATTGAAACGAATATTCATTCAATTGTATTGTCATGAAATTGAATTTGTCAATCGTTGTTAAATTTGTTAGAATGAATAGATATTTATATTTATCGGAAAATACTAATACTTAAAGCAAACAAATAAGGTGTAGTGTTTTGTTATATGAATGTATAATATCCATTTCTTCCTGCATATTGATTATGCAGCTGATGCTTTCGTAATATGCTCATAATTGTATTATTTCAACTTATACTTCGGTCGATACATACCGACTTCCTTCAAACCAGGAGGAAGCTATAGTTGTAATTAAACTATACTTCCTTTTTTTTTTATTACCTACGGATATTCACAATCCCAAAATACGTTACAATGTTGCTTATTTTAGATTGTAATTAGCTGAATGCTGTCGCAAAACTGATCTCTGCATTTTTTAAAATGCCAGAATAAAATTAACCCCTGCCCTTATTATAATTTTACAAAGGAACAGACACGTACTTCAATTTCTACGAAAAACTAAGCCTACAGTTCATGTATAATACAGTGATAATGAAGACTGGAGCGTTTGTCGACCTACGAAGTTGTACTTTACTTGTTTATTGTTAATAAAAGGCTGATGGAAATATTACGTGAGATTTTGGTATCTGTATTATAATAATATCACGATAATAGTAGAAATACAAATATGAGCATATTACGAAAGCATCAGCTGCATAATCAATATGCAGGAAGAAATGGATATTATACATTCCTCATTCCTATAACAAAACACTACACCTTATTTGTTTGCTTTAAGTATTAGTATTTTCCGATAAATATAAATATCTATTCATTCTAACAAATTTAACAACGATTGACAAATTCAATTTCATGACAATACAATTGAATGAATATTCGTTTCAATGTATACTGTCTTTGTTTACACTTTTATGGTATACTATTTTTCATATAAAGTAATTTTAAGTAATAAAAAAACAATAACGTTTTCTAAAAGATAAAAGTAAAAAAATCAATAATTCTGCAAAATAAATTTAAATTTTAAGAAAGTCACTCAATATAGGCATCGTACACACGTTGCCCACCGCATTACGTTCCATACGTATATTGTTGCCTATGGCCCGTTGCCAGTTGGACCTATCGTATACTGAATCATATCGCCTTCCGCGCTGGAATAAATGCACTGCATTTCGCTGCATTTAATGCAGCGACCAGGCCTGCTAAAATGACGCATTGGTTTTAGACACCAGCGGGGGCAGCGGGGTGCGCGCGGGTGTTTGACAGAGCTCTGAGCGCACGCTCGTGTGGACCAGATAATGAACAAGTGAGCGATCGCGCGAATTAGGTTGGTTATTCCACTGGTCGCCTATTGAATATTATTTGGAATTTCGGAAGCGAATATCTCGGCTTCTACTTATCGGATTTTGATGATTGAGGTGTCAAATTGTAGGGTTTGATGTCCTCTACAGGTGATGTAGAAAAATATGCAAATTTTTTTATATACAGGGGGAGAATTTTCATAACAATATGTTACGCTTTTATAAATATCAGAAATGTCGGAAAAATTATGTAAAAGAAAACTAGTTATAACTAATACAGGTTCGCCCGCCCAATTTTTTGGGAGCTCTGCAGCACTGCAGCGCTTATGCGCTAGCCGCCACTGGTTGACGTTATAACGGGGAATTTCTATGCGATTAACTCGTAGAAATTGTACTTACTGGCAACAATAACAAGGTTTACGAAAGGGTCTTAAAGTTCTAATCTTATTGATAAATAAATAATAAAATATCATTACTAATTAAGTATTAGTTGGATAAATTCTATCGTTCAGTAATGGGAGTTATTATGAATATTTAGGAAACGAGAACCAAACAAAAGATGGTCAGATTAAACATCGTCTATAAAGCTAGTTCACTAATAACCCTAGGCAATAAACAAACGGTCTAGTGTATAAAGTAATATATAAATTTGCAAATAGAAATTCTTAGAATCTGAAGAAAGTTTTATAATTTGAATAGGATAATAAAATGATTTTATACAGTGGTTTAAACTTGAAAATGCATGTTGTATATTTATAAAATTGGCAATACTATAACTATTGTATTGCCAATTTTATAAATACATATACAATATGCAAATAATTAAACTTAATTCTTTAACCCAAATTTACTTATATCTACATATATAAATATGTATAACAAATTTCGTTTTATAACGAAACACATATTGAAAACTCGCAAAAATTTATTTAAATTTATCTTCTTGCACTTCTACTTGTGTGAATCAATTTTAAAATAAACCACGCAATGAAAATTAGGCCTTCAAAGTCAACAATGAATATTTGATGAATATCACTTTAATCTCGTTCATTTACGTAAACTAGAGTAATATTACATCCGTTCTTGTATTTAAACACGATTTAAAATGTTTTTTGATAATTACCTCCTCTATAGATCCCAAGATATTAATTACAATTAATGTATGTATACCCATAGAGAGTTCTTCTTTTATTATTACACATACATTTTTCCTATGTGTAACTTTAAAAAGAAAATTGTCAGTGCATTAGAATCATAGCAGGCAACCAGCCATATATTTATGTTTCGACGAGCGAGAACCATGTGCTTCTAGAAAAACCAGTGTTGTCAGTCTACTACAGATCTATATTAACGCAAATAAAATAACTATTCTGTAAATCTGTTATTCTTAATTCAAGGGATCTACTATTATTTTTTTTTGTATTGAAAAATTAAACTTTTCAGCATATATGAAACTTTTTACATCTATTACGAATTTGTTAAAATTTATCGCGAAAGTATAGTAGAATCTGGTTCGTCAATAATACTTTTATTGGCAACAGTTGGTAATACAGAGCAAAATAAAGCCATGAAGAATTAGGTTATGTTTTTAGAAAAGAAAGTGCAAAATCTCTAGTTTGAATGAAGAAATTATTTTATTCTAACGATTAATTAAGACACACAAAACAACATAACAAAGGTGAAGTCTAATTTCGTATAAAGTTTTTGAAGCGTCCTCAACAATAAGCAAGACGATCTTGAAAGCAACGCAGGGTATTCCACATAAATTCTGGGTTTATTCCATTATATAAGTACGTATACGGTCTTTCTAAATTTTACGTTTCAGCCCCAAAGGAAGTAATCATTTGGAGATAAATCGGCTGATCTTGTGGGCCATGGTATGGGGCCAAATCGCAAATCCACCGTCTTTAAAATGCGTTATTAAAAAAATTCCTGACGGCGTTAGTAGAATGTGTCGGAGCCCCATTCATTTGGAACCAAGGTTCATCAACATTTAGCAATTGAATAATGAGGCTCGCACGAGATTTAGATATTTTGCTGCAGTAAGATTACCGTTAATAAAAAATGGGCCAATAAGTCTTCCAATCCAGGCATTGACTTTTTGAGGGTAATGCGTTCGGGTTAGTTTTTGCCCTAGGGACCAATACCGGCAAAACCTAATGGAGTAATGGAAAGAAAGTCTACGTATAGACTTGAGTCTATACGTGGACGCGGTGTAAAGTAGTTGTTGCGTAAGCGGTTTTCTAGCTTTACTGTGCCCCATGTGCGACTTTTAATTAGTGGTTTTACCTACTGATGATGACAACTTAGTTGTCGAAATACGTATTTAGGATACGATTAATAATTGTGGTAAGGGGTTATATACCTTTTTTGAGTTTTTAACTTATTGTTTCACAAAAATTAGTTCATTTTACTTCATCTTCCACAAAAGACTCTTAAGAGTTTGATATCTTGTATGGCTTATATTTGAATTTTTGTACACCAAACTGTACGACACCCCTAATTGCCTGGCTGCATCTAAAAGCGATCCTACACATACCTCTACACAACACAGGATATTCAGATTCATGTTTTCTGTTAACACGTGATTGGTTTAATTTTTTTTAGAATTGAGAATTTAGAAAACAACCATCTTCTTTGAATTTGTTAAAAATATTTAAAATTGTTTTTGCACAAGGTATAGTTCTGTCAGGATAATTAACGGAAAACATGTCTCTGACCGTCCTTAAACTATTATTCTTTTGGTATTACGTTATCATTGCTACCTTTTCATCTTTGTTGTACTTATTCATGTTTTAAATAAATTATTTGCTTCTCAATAAAGTGTATTTCATTTAACATTCAGGTATGAATAAAAATTCTTAAATGTTTGACATAAAAAAATGTTCTTTTTCTCTTCATAGCAAAGTAATTTAATAATTAAGCTATAGGTAAATCCTTTACTGGTGTATAACTGGTTGCCTACTATGTCGCTAATGCATTGACAATTTTCTTTTTAAAGTTACACCTAGGAATAATGTGTGCGTAATAATAAAAAGAAACTTCGTTATATGATTACATGAGTGCCATTGACTTAAAGAATTTCAATTGACTGCCGCACGTAATAGTCAATAAAATTATTTACTAAAATCAGCTTTTCGGCGCGATATTTGAAGTGAACTTTATTACTTTGAGACAGAGTATAGTGATAGTGATACTTATACAAGGTGGCGTAAAATGAATCATCCAATTTTGTTTTTGAATAACTTTTTTAGTAAATTAAAAAAAAAAAAATTTTGAGTGGTGAAAATCTTTATTTGGACCTTTACAATTTTTTCTGTTAATTGGAAAATATGATATCCGCCAAGTGGCTGCCGCCAGTATTGATACACATTTGTGCCCGTTTTATCGCATCTTCCATAACTTTCCGCACGATTTCTGGTGATAACTGTTCGCATTCCTGTCGAATATTCTCCTTAAGGGCTGCGATTGTCTGAGGCTTGTTGGCACAAACCCGCGACTTCAAGAAGCCCCAAAGAAAGAAGTCTGGGATGGTTAAATCGGGCGATCTTGCTGGCCATGCCAAATCGCCAAAACGGGAGATTACGCGACCAGAAAATGCTTCCTTCACAATATCCATTGTGGCTCCTGCTATGTGTGCGGTTGCACCGTCTTGTTGAAACCACATGTTCACCAAGCCCCGCTCATTCAAATCTGGCAGTAAGAAGTCGTCTATCATGGCCCTGTAGCGTTCGCCATTAACAGTAACCGTATTGCCGATGGCGTCCTCAAAAAAATACGGTCCAATCACTCCTCCCGCGTGAACACCGCACCCACAGTAGCCTTGAGTGGATGTAACGGCTTTTTGTGCATCACACGCGGATTTTCAGTGCCCCAGAAACGAAGATTTTGCTTATTGACGTAACCGCTTAAATGAAAATGCGCCTCGTCGCTCATGATGATTTTTCGACTGAAAACCGTTCACTTCGTTGTTGAGATTGAGGATGGCTCTACAGTAATTCACACGCGACTGAAGGTCAGCAGGCATTAACTGATGCACTGTTTGAACTTTGTATGGGAACATGTGTAAGTCTTTCACTAAAATTCGCTATAGGGTCCGTCTGCTGACGCCCAATTGCGTGGCACGTCGTCTGGTTGATGTTTCTTCGTTCTCAGCAACATCAGCAGCCACAGCCGCGATATTCTCGACAGAACGACCAGTCCGGTGGCGGCCACGCCCTGGAAGATCTCTTGTGGTTCCAGTCTGTTCGAGTCGAGCAGCTAAGCGGCGTAATGTTTGTCCAGTTGGCGCGACACGATTAGGAAATCGACGACGAAATTCACGCTGCGCTAGCACCACCGACCGATTATTGGTAAAAAAAATCGACACAATTATTCCACGCTCTTGCGGAGTATAGCGCTCCATTGTTTGTCTGTTTGTATTCTGCAGCTGTCTACTTCACAAATGTCAAATATGATTGACGTACGACGCCATTTGCAAAAGTTATAACATCTTCCGACAGGGTGATTAATTTTGCGCCACCTAGTATGATGTGACGTGCTTTATATAAACACGTGTAAGATTACTATTTCAATTATTTTAATATAAAAAGAAGGCATATCACAATGGCAATTTTTCAAATTTGTAATAATCTAATCAGTGATTATTTATTAAATACTAGTAAGTATTTATTTTTAAATTTATTGAATTATTTTTATACAAAATAGTAATACATATTGCTGTGAACTTTGCTCTTAAAAATGAATTTAATTAACGGAATGATTGTGTATATAGTTACACAGGCATAATTTTGTTGAGACTCTGTATATTCTGTGTATATCTCAGGGTAATCTTTTGGTTCTACACAACTAGGCCTAGCGTCCAAAGTAAATAGAAAGAAATAACACAACAAGCAGTATTTGTTTAAAAATATCTTATTGCCTATTAATATTTTACATTTCATAGTTATTGTCTTAAAATATTCCATTCTTAACCTATTCTTAATCTAGTAATGAAACTTTTATATACAACTATTCTCTTATGAACTTTACACAGATAATTTTGGAGATTTGATTCAGATTCAAATGAATCTCATAAGCAAAAACTATGGAGGATTTATCTCACAAAAGAGGGTATTTGCCCTCCTAATGTTGAGATTAGTACTCACAATCTATGTTACACTGGAAATGTGGATCTCTAGTCTCTACTGATAAATTCTGACGAAGCCAGTGTGCTATTCAGGGCTTATTTAAGTGGGAGATGTATCCCTACAGAATAGAACCCTTGTCTTCACACTGTATAAGCATTTCTTACTTTCCACGCATATCTCTGAATGTTTTGAAACTTTAAAAATCTCAATGACACAGATATTTTGAGAATATTCAGGGAGTCCTACTTCCTCTTTATCAGACTCAAGTATCTGGCCTTACACTTTAGTCGTGTATTTATAGTTACTTAATAGTTTAAAATAACAATCCACATATATCTTTATCAAATTTCGTTAACATTTTGTTAAAATTTTACTTACTTGGATTCGAGATCCGCATATAAGCTTTCAAACTCCTTTTTGTACATTATTTTTCCCAAACTGGTGCGAAGATTAAATGACTTTTTATTTCTTTATCCAACACCTCCTAATAATAGACCTATAACTATGGCGATTTTAAATCAATTATGTAGCTTATAACTCACTAGTGAGTTAAAAACATAATTTATCTCACTAGTGAGATAAAACAAGGTGAAATTTAGATTGCATAGAGACATTCAAACTGCTATAGTATTAACACATTTATATTAATTCTAAAGGGTAAACAATAGCAACTAATTAACATTTACATTAATATTCAAGTTGAAGGAAATCCTCTTTGTATCTGACTCTGCATTCAGGTTATTCGAATTTAGAGTTATACTAGAAGACGTATTTGAAATATCCTGTACAGAAATTTGATGACCAGAAGTCGAGGACGTTAGACTGTTTGGACCTTGTATCTTTCTGGCTATATCAATCTTGTTGGATACTGAATCTTGTATATAACCTTCTACCACAGTAGACGATTTCCATCCACCATGTCGTTTAACTGTTGTAATATCAGCTCCTGCGTTTGCCAGAAGAGATGCTGACGAATGTCTCAGACTATGTCCTGTATATAATTGAGCTTCTGGTAGGTTCAGGAAAGATGCAACTTTCTGAGGTATCTTAGAAATGGTGTTAATTCCAACTGGCTGGATAGTGCATTTTTCTTTCTTGTAATTTAGGAAGAATCTGCCATGTGGAATACCTTTTGGTCTCATACAGACATATTTTCTGTAAAGGTCAAGAATATCTGTTGTAAATCCTTCTGCCATAACAGTGAAACTTCTAGATACGTTTGTCTTTGTGTCAGGTATCGAAACATACAAGTATCCTCCTTTATCTTCTATATCGTCAACTTTCAGGTTAGGTATTTCATCACAACGACACGCACCTGATATACCCATTATTAAGGCAACCTGCATAGAATACACGAACGAATAATGAATAAATACTTTGAATTAAATATAACAAAATAAATAATACCTTCATCATCAAATATTTATTGTTAGGAGCCTCATTCAGAAACTTCACTATATGTAGCCTCTCCAAGATTTTCGCCTTTTTGGACTTGTGGGTTCTTGCCTCACTCTTCAAATAGGAAATCAGTTTTCCGTATTTCGATATGTCACTATTGATATACACTTTCAAAGTACTTCTTAACATGGAATACTTCGTCCACAATGAAGAAGGTGCTATTTTCCTTCTATAAATATGGAAATACGCCAGCATAACTTCTTCGTTAATTCCAGTGATACTTTGCTGTTTTCTCCATTCTTCAAAATGACGAAATTCTTTGTCGTAATTATCCTTCGATTTTTTTGGCAGTAATTTATAACATGCTGCTTGAGCTTCTTTCTTAACTTCTAGCGGAATGAAAACAGCCTCTTGCAACTCTTCCATTACCATCAACTTTTAACTGCAGTATTATTAATATGTTTGCGGTATAACCATGATTATATCATGTAACCATAGTAAATTACTATGGTTATATGATATAACCATGGTTATACCGCAAACATCCTCAGCTCTATTAATCAATCACTAATTTTGTTTGCTTATTGATTTGCATTATTTATTCTCCATAGTAACTGCATTACTGTATATGAACTTTTTGCATTAGTCGTTTATAATTTAAATTTGACATGGAACGTGAAATTTATAATTTAAATTTGACATGGGACGTCAAATTTATAAAACATTAAAAGCCATTTTGAACGGATCTTAAGAGGTGTTGGATAATGTTTTGTATTGCACACGTGTGTTAATTACAAATAACTCACTTGAGAAAAGTAGCTCACTCGTCCTAGCGGACTCGTGAGCTAAACATTTTCTCGCGTGATTGTAACATAACACACTTGTACAATAAATAACTATTAATTATTTACACAAATTGCCCTCTGTGGGCAGTTAAAGTCTGTCTTTAACTTCAAAATTTATTAATTGTGTAAACGTTAAAAATATGTTTGTCAATGTTGAGAATATCTTTGTGAATCTCTCCTTTCTCGGTGATTTTTCCTTATATAGTACGTATTCTTTCTTTCTACGAATTTCTTCCATACTCCAAACCATTTAAGTTTGTTTTAACTAATTTTCATGCTTATTTAACGTTTTCACCCCTATGTAAATGCACCGGGGTGTTTCACTTTTCTTTATTTTTATGCGTTGTCTTCCAGTTTATATATTTTTCCTTTTCTCTGTAATTTCCATATTTGAAAGTTTTATTATTGAATATTGAATTTTTAGTCTCTTTTTCTACGAATCGTGTTTGATTTGCCAGTTTTAATCCGCACTTTTTACCAGGAAACAATGTCTCGATCCTCTTTCTTTCTCCTGGCTTGATTTTGTGTTGCCGTCCTGTCCTTTTCTACCGCTTGTAAGCTCTTTGAACGTCTACGTCGTCATCACTGCGTCTCCGCTGAGTATTCTTACTTTGACGTATTGCTTGTTTACATTATAATATCGTATTAATCACTTTATTTGTGTTTTTCAATGTTTGTTGACTTGTTACTGATTCTTGTGTTTCTTTTAGGTTTTCTGGTCCTGGTTTCCGCTTTGCATGACTTATATGATTAATTTATTTGTTTAAAAATGCTATGGACGTGTCATATTTACTCATCCGTTTTGGTAAGGTTATAAAGGGTTTTCCATTAGAAGCACTCGTTTTTTGTAACGCAATAAAACAAATTGTGAGAATGATAGTGATCTATTTTTATTTGTATTATAAAGTACATGTGTTAACATTATGTTTTAAAAATTATATCAGGTAAATGTCCTCCGCGGCTTTGCTTGGTTTGTTGAATCCTGGATACCCAATTTGTGATGACTTTATCACATAAAAGTGGCTCAATTTCAGCGATAACGCGCCTAATGATGGCCTTTAATGCGGCAACCGTCCGCGGTTTGTCAGCATAGACTTTGGATTTTAGAAAGCCCCAGAGAAAAAAATCCAGTGGCGTTAGGTCGCAGGATCTGGGCGGCCAATTAACGTCACCATTTCGCGATATAACAAAACCATTAAATTTCTCATGCAATAGTGTCACTGTATCACGTAACGTAGCACCATCTTGCTGAAACCACACGTTTGTTAGATCGATCCCATCCAATGTAGGCCAAAAGAAATCTCTTATCATAGCCCTGTATCGCTCACCGTTGACAGTAAGTGCCACTTCGTTTTCGAAAAAATATGGACCGATTATTTCGCCGGACCACAGTGCACACCATACAGTAACTTTTTCGGAATGTAGAGGGACCTGATGAATCTCCCGTGGGTTTTCGTCGCTCCAAATTCGGCAATTTTGCTTGTTAGTAGAGCCACTTAACCAGAAATGAGCATCGTCACTAAACATTATTTTGCGCCCAAAATCAGGAGCGACCTCCAGCTGCTCTAGCGCCCAATCAGCGAATGCACGCCGCTGTCTATGATCGTTGGGCTTTAGTTCCTGGATTAATTGTACTTTATAAGGGTGAAGCCCTAAGTCCTTATGAAGAATTCGCCAAGTTGTCGTCGAAGACAGGCCAAGTTCTTGAGCCCGACGCGGAATGGACTCTTGCGAATTTTCATGCACACTTTCCCGAACTGCAGCAATATTTTCAAGGGATCTTACGTTTCGCTGACGTACAGACACTTTCTGATCTGCCACAGACCCAGTTGTTTCGAATTTGTTCATTAAACGGCGAATTATGGATTTTGCAGGATGATCGTTGACACCATAAATTACACGGAGTGCGCGAAACGTTTGCCGAATAGAACATTGGTTTTGATAGTAATTTTTAACAATTTCGACGCGTTGCTCAGTCGTGTAACGCTCCATAATAAAATGCAGAGACTAACTGAATACGGCTGTCAAAGATAGCATCTGTGTGGCTATCGACTACGTCATGCACAGTTGCCAAACATCGAGCGTTACTATTGGAAAACCCTATATTTATAACAAAAGAATGAATTGAAGTTACATGTTGCTACTAACGTTGTTAATGTACAAAGAAACAAATTGAAGTTCATGTTGCTACTAACGTTGTTAATGTACAAAGAAACAAATTATATCGTATTCTTTTTAATATTTCTGGCAGGTTATGGATGTTTTATTGCTTTACTTAGATATTAAACATTTAAAAATCAAACTAACCTAAAATTTATTGACATGACGTCTCTTATTTACACATTAATTCTTGGAATTATACATCTAAAAGTTTAATACTATATTTAGATACGATGTATGAGGTGCATTTAAAATACACAACCTGAGTTGATATCTTTTTAATTTGTTTTTGCTTATCCAGTTAGGCTCAATTAATTTATACGTTATTAATTATATTTTCTAATTTTCATCCAAAGTAAATTTCATAGCAATATGTATTCCTAGTATCAAGCGAGACACAAAATTTGTATCCTAGGTAGGCCATGAACGATTGAGATAGACATATAAGTCACGTCTTAGCTTAGAGAATTGACGAAGTGTCATTTGTAAATAATCATAAGTCAAATTGACAAGTTACAATTTAACCTATTACTAATAGTACGACATGTAGGTTAGATCATTTAATGAAACTAAGACATAACTGATTTAATCCGTGGCATACTCTGAAAAGTTTTTCTGTGGTTCACTCAATAAGTACACATAAATTAAACTTATAGAAATGAATGCGACTTCGGTCCTGAACACGCGCCGAAAGCAAATTGCCAGCATAATACATGTATGTTTATGTTTGATCAAAAAGAGATCGCCTTCATTTCTACCAGTTTACACAGAATGTGGTCTTTCAGTTACTTGATTAGTTTAAAATTCTTTCCGTATGTGAAAGGTTTTTCGGTTACTCGATTAGTTTAAAGTTGTCTCCATTAAGTTCGCGAAAGATGGTTGAGGAAGGTGTTAACTTGGAGCAAAAACGAAAATATCCGAAGCCGGAAATCGGTGGATCAAGTCGTCTACAATTGGTTTTGCGAAGACAGAAATAAGACAATTCCAATATCTGGGCCGCTACTTAAACAAATAGCACTGGAGACAGCAAGCAGTTTGAAGATGCAAAATTTCGCAGCATTAAATGGATGGTTGGAAAGTTTCTGCCTGCGACACAGTATAACTT
Organism: Melolontha melolontha; assembly: GCA_935421215.2. Lineage (NCBI taxonomy): Eukaryota > Metazoa > Arthropoda > Insecta > Coleoptera > Scarabaeidae > Melolontha > Melolontha melolontha. The sequence continues at coordinate 36,244,565 of OW285242.1, forward strand.
TTAAATCAATCTGTAATCCGTAGGGGTTAATTTGGACGATATAGAGGACTGGAAAACCAGGTTACCGTTGATTTTAGGGAGTTATTCTCCTCGAGATGTCTATAATGCTGACGAAACAGGTCTTTATTACCACGCTATGCCAAATAAGATATTTGTATTAAAAAATGAGACGCGAGGAGGAAAGAAAGCAGCAAAACAACATTTGACTATTTTACTGTTTGCAAATATGGAACGTGAAAAAGAAGATCCATTAATAATTGGAAAAAGTAAATCTTCTAGCTGTTTTAAGGGCAATCATGTTGACAAATTGCCTTTAGAATGAGTTTCTAATAAAAAGGCTTGCATGACAACAGAAATTATGACAATATGGCTTCATAATAAAATAAAATGAAAAAACAAAAGTGCTTCTTTTTTTGAATAATGCCACGTCACATTCTAAAGTTCTATTAGAAAATATTAAATTAGTCTTCCTGCCGCCAAATACCTCTTCGCATTGTCAGCCCTTAGATCAAGGAATAATTAAGACTTTCAAATTGATTTACCGAATTTTTTTGATTAAAGGTCTTCTAACGTTTATTGACAGTGAATATGATTTTTAAAATTCTGAAAAAAAACATAAATTTATCCAATGCACTTATATGGATTACAGCTGATTGGAAAGAGATATCTCCGCTACAGTTAAGAAATGCCTTTTGCAATGTTATCCAGAAATGCCTCTTACCCAACTCTTTCCTACAGTTCGTAAAGAAATCGTGGATTTAGATGAATTTGCTTCAGTTGATAGTCATGTGACTAGCTTCAGTTGATAATCATGTGACTAACTTCAGTATTACGGAAATTGTTGAGGAATTGTGCAATAATGATGAAGAACATAACTCTGATAATAGTGATGTGGACGAATGTGAAACTCCAAAATCTACTTCATCTAGTATGAGCGGAGTGTGTGCAAATTTAAGAGACATACAGAATTATCTATTACGCAATAAAAATGGTGAAATTTTACTGATGTTTCTAGAATTTTACTTACATGTGAAGCTGTTGATTTTAAATCTAATCTAATCTGTAGATTTTAAAGCTAAAAAATTTAAAGCAAACAAAGCCATACCCTAAAAATCTTAACAAATTATGTTTTTTCCTATGAATATGGTGTAATAATATCTATAAATAAATAATGAACAAATGTATTAAGTATCTATAATATGTACCTATAGGTATGTACATAATATCTGTAATATGTACTTAGTCTATGTTTTGTACATATTGCATACATTAAAATAGTTTTAGTTTTTCGTATACAGCAGACCGATTTTCATGTGGCCGGTGGGAGAATTTGTACGTGCGTCTAGTAAGGGTCAGTGTTAGATAGAGACAGTTTTCGGAAAAATGAAATGCAAACTCTTTGTGCGAGTCGTGCATTGGGACGTAGTAAGGGATAAATCCAGAAAATCACATTGTTGAACATGTTTATAATGGTTTGTATTTCACTAAATTAAGGCAAATAGAAGTAAAATAAAACGCATAGTTTCATGTAACATGTTTAATTAAAATGTCTTACCTTATCAACTAGCTAATAGCGTACTAACATCACATTAAGGGGATGACTGAATAAGATTGTTAGCTATACTTAACGGTAGAAAGGCTTAGGATTAAGTAAAACTAATTTGGATAATTAACTGAATTATTGGCAAATAATGTTTATGCTAATCTCTTTCTCATTATAATCACATTGTAAACTTTCTATATGTACAAAAGAACAGTATATTCTTCAACGAGCGTAGGCGAGTGTTGTAATAACATTATTTAATAGTCGTGGAGAAAAGAATATTATTAATACTAATATTATTGGAAATAACAATGAAAATAATAATTACAATAAGAAATAATACATAAATACTCAAATAATTATAGGAGAAAACAATAATGAACAATAACTAAGTTTCAAAAAAATTACGGTAAATTATACATATAATTATATAAAAAGTTATGCAGAATCACTATCACTGACTTCCTCTTCGCTCTCCGATTCAGAGTCTTCACCCAAATTAATAATGAACTGGTCTGTAACTTCGTCTATGAGAGGTTCCGCTTCCAAAAACTTTTGCTCCCACTTTATCGCGTGGTCACAACATTTATTCCATTCAGCAGCATTAAATTCATCAAAAAAGTTATCACATAACTGTTGAACATATCTAATAGTGAATGATACATTTTTTTGTGCCACATATTGTTTAAGAGATGCCCATACTAACTCAATCGGATTTAAATCTGGGTGGTATGGCGGTAATCGCAAAACACTATGGCCACGTTGTGTTAACATTTCATCTATCTCGAACGTTTTAAATGTTGGCTTATGTACTTTAATAATATTATATAAATCGGTCTTGAGCATGTTATTGTCGAAGTAAATATTTTTAGACCTAAACCAGTCTATCATAACTGATTTCCTGCTATTAGAATTCGGTGGTTTATCTTTTTGGACATTATGATAAGGAGCATTGTCAATTACTAGGACAGACTTTGGAGGCAAGTTTGGAATTAATTTTTCTAACAACCATTTTTTGTAATTTTCATAATTTATCTCGTGATGATAATCTCCCGTTGTGGTATTAGACTTAAAAATCAATTTAGCATTCGGAATGAATCCCGTCTCGCAGCCAGCATGAACAATATAATTAGTCTTAGACCTTTTGATATAGGCCTTGCTAATTCTTCATTGGAATTGTCACTCCAACAAGTAGCCACGGTATGAGAACTGTGGATGTAAGTTTCATCCATATATATAATCGGTCTTTTTTCATTTCTGTAGCTTTGAATGGTACGCAAATAAGACACTCTTAACTGACGAATGTCGTGCTTTGCCATTAACAACTTCCTGTTGGTTTTTGTTTTTCTCCAATGAAGCCCATATCTTTTACTACTTTCCGAAGGGAATCTATTCCTCCAGTGTATCCTGTTTCTTTAAATTTTCTTAGAATGTTTGGCATTGTAAGCACAATTTTGTCAACAGTAAAGGTATTTAAAATTGTTCTACGCAGCACACCTTTATCTGCATCGTCTAAGTTGGTTTTGGGCTTGGCTTTTTTTTTATTTTTCTTTGGCGATATAAAAGATGAACCGGCACCTGCGTTTATTTCACTTTTTTCTTTAACAATTAGTCTAATGCTTCTCTCAGAAACACCTGTTGCGGCAATAACGCGTTCATATAACTGATCCAGTGGAATTTTGAGTACCCCTGAAGTTTTTTCTTCTTGCATATATTTAAATACATTTGAGATCACTTCACGAGTTTGACTGTGTAAGACACATTTATTTAATTTACTTTTAAACTCCATTACTCACTACCTTAATACGGCACTTCACTACTGTGTTTATCGCTTAAAACGATGTAAAACACTGAATGCCAGAGGTTCCCCTACCTATGAATTTCGTGCGCATCTCGAGGGCGGTACTTCTAACCGGCCACATGAAAATCGGTCTGCTGTACATATGTGTATAGCTCGGTTAACATCTGATGGTGCTTGTGTACATAACAATTTTAAGACAAAAAAGAAAACGCAGCATGAAACGAGAGAGATAGACGTATTTTAGCCACGCCTCGGTCATCCTGGGCGCCTTCAGATATTAACCGAGCTATATTTATATAATATTTACTTTAAAATAAAATAAAGAAAACAATCTTAAAAACCCATTATGTATTTTATTTGTAAGACGAAAAACCTGACAATTATGGCCACCTTTATATAACGGCCAATATTTCTTCTTTTGGTGGCCGTTATTGACAGGTTTTACTGTATGTATATAAGAGTTTCATATATATACGAGGCGTGTTTTTAAACTAAGTACCGTTTTGAAATTCCGCTGCTATAGCAATGCGATCGGCAGTTCGCGCATGCGCATTGTGATCCTTCATATATTGACAAGCCACAGATAAGGCCATTACGGCAACAATCGACCGTGTTTACACTGTTTTGTGCGTATTTAAAATGCCTCCGCCGATTGAGAATCCCGTCTACTGTGAAGTACGCGCTGTTATCCGCTTTCTTAGTGCTAAAGCCGTGAAAGCAGCTAAAATTCATCGTCAGATTAGTAAAGTGTATGGAGAAAACATTATGAGTGATGGAATGGTAAGGAAGCGGGTTAGAGCTTTTAAAGATGGCCGCAACAATGTTCATGACGAGGAACGGACTGTCATACTGACGATTTGATGCAAAAAGTTGACGAAAAGGTGAAAGAGGTATATAGGTGCTTCACGATCTCTTCGTTATCTCAGAAATTTTCTCAAGTTTCAAGAAGTTTTCTGTATATGAAATTGTGATCGAACGCTTATATTATCGGAAACTGTGCTCAAGATGGGTACCAAAAATGTTGACGGAGGAGCACCAAACCAAGCGTTTAGGCAGTGCTTTGACATTCCCTGCTGAATGAAGGTTATGATTTTTTAAACCAAATTGTCACAGGCGATGATACGTGGGTGGCCTACGTTACGCCGGAATCGAAGCAACAATTCATGGAATGGCGGCATTTAACATCACCCAAGAAAGTGAAATTCAAACTGACAATTTCGGCCAGGAAAACCATGTGTACCGTGTTTTGGGACAGGAAGGGTGTGTTGCTTGTCGACTTTTTGCCTCGTGGTGAAACAATAAATTCTGAAAATTACTGTGAGACATTAAGAAAACTGGGTCGAGCAATCCAAAACAAAAGGCGCGGCATTTTGAGTAGAGGAATCCTTTTACTTCACGACAATGCAATATATATACATTTTTGTATTTATAATTTACATATTTTTCGAAATTTAATATAATGTCTTTGCTTTCAAAAAATAATAATTCTGCGTCATCCTGTTTAAGGAATAATATGGATGTTGCCTTTCCATGAAGTGTTATTTTTCTCTGAACTTGCAAAAAACTTAAGATGTGATTAAATTTATCATTATTGCATTTGTATCTGGAAAAATATGCCAGAAATAGTGTTAAGGAAAGAATCTCATTTTCATTACGTTTACCATAAAATATCAAAAACAAGAAAGAGAGTTATAAAATTTTATTTCAGTAGTTTTCAAAATTTAATTAGAGTAATTCAATATTATAATTATTTTTCAGTATTTTTGTAACTATATTTTTTTAAATTAAATCATATAAAATGGAAAATACTGTTGATAATAATTATCGAAATTCTTAAGTAAAATAAATAATTGGTTTTGCTTGGCAGAGATAATGAAATATATTTAACATCTGATTGCGCAAGAACTTCAGAACTATTGAGGTGGAGTTGTATGTATATGGTTTTATCAGATAGGCGGATCGAGGGAAGGGCTATTCCTTTTAGGACATCCCTTTATTGCGTCACCCTGGCTTTTTGACCAGGATCACAGAAACTCTTGAAGCAAACAATTTGCTGATATAGATGTGATCGAAAATACAGAATTATTTATTATATATGAGTACGAAATATATATTAAACAAATATGTATTTTAATATTTATTTATTTTAACGTTTACATTATATAATGTTCCAATATTTTCGCATTTTGTAAGATTATATACGTTGATTTAATTATATTTTAAATATGTGCAATATGTACTCAATTGTAGAGATATTCTATTTGAAATATTTCGCCACATAAGTACTTGTTTTTTATGTAAAATAAATATGAAATATTTATTAACAAATGCTTTTATAAACATTTCTGGGCTTCTTCAGAAGGGGTGTGTATATATAAGACCTGGAGTCTTGAATTCTAGACATACAAATACGATATATACGATTTTCGATGTACCTGATTCGTAGGTAACGAGCTTCATATATCGGGTGTGCTTGAAATAAAAAGACAACGAATGAAAAGTATAAAGATTAAATTATATACAACATATACCCAAAATTTTTTCCCAAAATTTCCTCTCGTAATCGAGAAAAAAATTACAAAAATAGTTAAAGAAATTTTGTTACGCCACTGTGGGACTGAATATATCATAAATACTATCGGAGACGATATCTTAAAGTTGACCCACAATATAGTTTTGTTATTGTCCATCTCGCTTTAAGTATTGTTCTGTTGTCGATCGTTACGTACGTTCCATCAAATTTTTCGATTAAAAGTAATAGATTCTAACCGAATAGGGCGTTAAATGCCCGTAAAGCACACATCTTACATATTCTCTTAATATACCACCTTTCAAAATTTACTTCACTTTCGTACCAAGTTATTGAACCCTTACCATAACGAAACTTAAACCCAATGTTATGGGTTTTATAAACATAAAAATTGACACCTTTAAATACAATAACGACATTTTGAATCGATGTCTTATTTTATATTTCCTACATCTAACAAAAAAAAAAAACATTCTCATAAAGACATGAACTTTCAGTATGGTTTTTAAAGTGGGTTTGTAAATTAATGTAATATGCGCCTTAATTATTAAATATTTACTTGAATGTATAAAAAGCTGATTTTGTTCGGGGTATTGGCCTTCGCATACAGGATGTTATAACTATTAAAAGATCGACAGCTGTTACGTATGTAAACATACGGTGATGTGTGTAACTTCAATAGAGGTACTTATTTACATTCTGAATATTTTGAATTCATAGGCGGAACATGATACAATTTTAAGTAAATTTTTAATTTTGGGGTTCGCGTCGCAATTGACTTTTGTAATAATGACGTAGTTTAACTTCAATAAGATCTGGATGTGTTGATTGATTTGGCTAGTTGTCTGGACTGACATTTAAATATTGATAAAAGTTGTACTGTGAAGTTTCAATCATTTATCGTCGAGTTTCCCTTCCTCTTTTTATGTAGATAGTTCTCAATTAAGATAACCCAACTAGAATACCTATACACAGGTTTGGTAGTATTCCTAATTCTAATTAAATTTTTATATAGAATTCCACCTGTTGTTAGGATACACCACCTACGCGCAGGTAACACTGTAAATTTCTCTGGTATGCAATAAAGTAACGAATAGAAACGTACGGCGGGTGTAATTTTTACACAAAATCCCTTTTATTATCTGACTAAGGGCCGGTATTATAAACGATAAGATCTACCGATCTTATTTAGTAAGCAAGTAAATTTAATTTACTGTATAGATTGGGTATTATAAATAGCTAATAAGAAACCTAAGCAAGTAAATCTACCAATTAATTTACACCCTAGAAAATCGTGGTATTAAATGTTATTTGGTTAAATGCAAACAGCTTTTTGCTCCACTGTGCTCAATTAACATAACCTTATTTTTATAAAGTTTAAAAGTTTATATTTTGTGTGTGTGTGATAACATTGAATTTTGATAATGCCAGATTTATTTGTATTTTACAAATATAAACAAAAGGAAATAGTAAAAAATTAGGATTTTTGTATGTCTTCATTTTATTCAGTGACTCAGAGTTATTCTACAAATACTTATTTTACTTGCATGCACTTTTTATAATACCAGATTTCAATTTATTCGTCAAGTTGTTATTAAGAGATTTATTCGCTGTTTATAATACCGGCCCCTAAGAGAAAGGTATTGTTAATTCTGTGTATAATTTAGAAACCAAAGTATAAAAGTATAAAATTGTTAATTTTCTCTCAGATACCAACTCTGAATATTAATATTTTTTAAAACATGTTCATGCCTTATATATATATATATACGTATATATATATATATATACATATATATATATATATATATATGTATATATATATATATATATATATATATATATATAACAAGTGTTCATTTGAAAAGTCAATCTAGTTGCATGTGATTTACTGAGAACATTTTGAAGTATGTCGTAAATTTAAATTTACTACTTAACCTACGAAGTCGTATATTTTGACAGTTTCATACATACAAATAAATAACAAATAATAGGTGTTTTTTGAAAACTATAACAAATGTTGAAAATGTTGTCCTTCAAGATCAATGCACTTTAAAATCCTCCGTTCAAAATTTCTGATGATATTCTGCAACATTACTGGATTGTTATTAATTTCCATGCATTTCTGTTCGATTCTCTGTAGCATATCATTCAAATTCAATATAGGTGTTCGAAATATGTTATTTTTTAGATAAGGCCACAAAAAGAAGTCTCAAGATGTTAAATCGCATGAACGTGCAAGCCAGGTAATTTCAGTATTTCGACTAATTATACGCTCATCAAAAAATTCTCTTAAATAATCCAAAGATTCTGCAGTACAGTGACAAGGTGGTCTTGATGAAAATATGCATTTTGTAGTTCATCATCATGCAACTGATTGACAAATGGTTGTAAAATTTCCGTACGGTCCCTTTGAGCACTTAACGTTCCCTGAAAAAATATTGGTTCAATGATTCGCCTTTGGCTTATCGCTGCCCAAATACCAATTTTCTCTGGATGTAGCGATTCTTCATTAATTACATGTGTATTTAAGTATTAAGTAATTTAAGTATCCCGTTTTATAAAACCATGCTTCATCAGTAAAGATGACTCTTTGCGAAAGTTCCCCATTATTGTTCATATTTACAAACCAATTACAAAACTGTAGTCTACGTGGGTAATCAATTTCTAACAATTCTTGTACTGCTGTGACACGGTATGGATAAAGTTACATATCTTTTTTTAATAACTTGTGAGTTGTACCAACAGAAAGGTTTATTTGTTGACTCAAATGTCGAACAGATGTTTGTGGTTCATTTTCCATTATTTCTTCAACACGATTGACAACTTGAGGTGTACGTTTCTTAACTGCTCCGCAGCCTGATTTTCTTAAGAGACTACCAATTTCAGAAAAAAGTTTTAAAGTTCTATGCAAAGTATTCTTAAATTGTATATAATCTATTACAAAATGTGGAAACTCAACTTGAAATTCTACCATGCAATCTTCACTGAATAAACCCACAAACCATCAATTTTATTAGTTTTGGAGTTTTTCGGCTTTTATATGAAATATTTACAAATATCAAATTAGTATTTTAATTGCAAAGTAAGTGGGGATATAAACATTGCGGTCTACAAATTACAAAGCAAATCATACGAAATTTTTAATTGAAAAATATTGTCTATGTTGGGCCTTGAACCCAAGTCTACAGTTTGCCGGACTGTCGCTTTTTACAACTCAGCCACAATAGACTTTGGTTCATTTAGAAATGCATTATAAATATTTTTCAATTAAGAATTTCGTATGATTTGCTTTGTAATTTGTAGACAGCAATGTTTACATCCCCACTTACTTTGCAATTACCTACATACTAATTTGATATTTGTAAATATTTCATATGAAAGCCGAAAAACTCCAATACTTTATCAATTGATATATATATATATATATATATATATATATATATATATATATATATATAACAATATATACCGGATGTGCTTGAAATAAAATTACAACGTATGAAAAATGGTATGATGTAATTATATAGAACATAAGTTCAAAATATTTTCCCAAAATTCCCCCTCATAAGCGAGAACAAAATAACAAAGATAGTTAAAAAATTTTTGTCACGGTACCGTGCGATTATAAAAAGTATCAGAGACGATGTTTTAAAGTTGATCGACAATAACAAAAAGAATAGTTTTGTTATTTTGATATTGCCCATATCATTCAGGTGTACGTTACAGCGCATATATTGACTAGTAAGTATTATCGACCGTACTATATTAGTAAACAAATAATTAAACGGGTAAGCGGTCTATCAAATAAAAAAACTCATTTATTTCACTCTATATTTCATAACCATTCGTTACTTCATAAGAAGTTCAATTACAGAGTTAAAATTTAGCAAAGACGCCACTTAACATATTAAAATCAATTCTCTTCATTTAAACATTAAACTAACAGATGTTTGTTTCACGTCAACCTTTTAAAAACAATTATAAATTATTTTTAAAATATGACATAGTTAAAAGGTGGTGTCGTGAGTTTAAATGTGGTAGACAGTCGTGTACAGACAAATATGCAGGTGGAGCGCCCACAACCGTCAGTACGGAAGAAACTGTTAAAAATGTCCATGATCTCACGCTGCAAGATCGATGTGTGACTATTAGACAAATAGTTGAAGATATTGGTCTCTCATACCAAGTGGTATGTAATATAATTACAGCCGAATTGAACATGAAAAAATTGTCTGCATGATGTATGCTACGAATTTTAACAGATGCACGCGAACAAACTCGAAGAGACATTTGCAATCGTCTTCTAACACGGTATAGACGCGACAAAGAAAATTTTCTGCAAGATTAGTGGCAATGGGTGAGTCCTGGATCTATCATGATGATGTAGAAACTAAAATACAGAATAAGGAGAGGACGCATCGAGGTTCACCACCGCCGAAAATGTTCAAGATGAATTCTTCAGCAGGGAAGATCATGCTATCCGTATTTTGGGATGCTGAAGGCGTAATTTTAGGAGATCTTCTGCGGAAGGGGGCCATAATTACAGGTACCCATTATGCCAATTTAATTCACAAACTGCATGACTTGATCGAAGCAAAATGTCGGAGGAAGTCGCAAAGGTATTCTCTTGCATCAGGATAACGCACCCAGTCGCAGGTCTATCATTGTAACAGCTGCAATAACTCAAGCAGGCTTCGAATTAGTTGAGCATCCGCTATATTCGCCAGATTTGGCCCCCAGCGATTACCGACTGTTTCCAAAATTTAAACAATACTTGCGTGGTAAACGATTTCCGTCAGATAATTATGTGGTATATGTGGTAAAACAGTAGTTTGCAGAGGTTGAACAATACTTTTTCGAGAAGCAGAACATCGATGGGAAAAATGTGTCAACCTTAATGGAGACTATGTTGAAAAATAAGAGTAAAATATTTGCCAATTTTTTATTGCAAGTGGGTCAGGGGTGGAGCAAAGAGATCCTCGCTCGTACAAATAAAATAATCGTTGTATTCATGGGCAACTTGGAAACTATCTTAATATCATAATGGCTGATTCACCTCTAAGCGAACATAGATTAAAGAGAAAGTTTTATTTGTAAAACTATATTAACACTGAAACCTAGGTATTTTATTATTGAAAACGAGAGTATTTCTTGTATTAGATTATTTTTTTCGTGGTGTGTGTATAGACATCTGAAAGAAAGACATTTACAAGTCATATATTTTTTAATATTAAATAAGTTTGCACTGATTGCCTTCGCGAGATCTCGATAAAAGTTCTTTTAATTCTATTTGTTTAAGAATATATGTGGAGCTCAGTTTCAAAACGCAATTTCTCCAAAATTTCGAAAAATTGAATATAGGTGGTGTTATACTACACAAGTTGAATACCTTCAGATTAGTATATGAACTTTTTTAAAATGGACTCTATACCCATTATAAAAGCTTAAAAAGTTAACGCTTTTATTCAAAACGAATTTTCTCCGACATTGTTGCGTTCAAAGTGAAATTTCGATGTTGCTGCCGTTAATGTATTAACCAGCAAGTTATGTTTGCGGCGACCGTGTTTAATACTTAAAATAACATTGTAGAAAGTCTGCGAAAGAAGTATAAAAATGAATGAGTTAGGTGAAGTTTCTGTTAGCGAACATAATGTTGGTGTACGTAAAAGAATAAGAAACAATGAACGTCATCGTAGAGAACGAGCAAAGGTGCTAAGGTAAGTGATTCGCACAAGTTTGGTTATGTTAGTTTGTAGTATGAGAACAAAATTTATTTTATAGATATAGTACTTCTTTTACCGGAATAGAAGACTGGGAAAAACCTTGTAATCGTGAAGGTATATTTGAATGCAATGAAATCGATGCAACCGACATAGAATATGCCAGAAAAAAGTTTTTTAAAACTCCAAAGAAATCTGTTGAAGACATAAAACTTTCACATCTATTGTTCATACATACACCTCATAGACGTCGAGAACAATACAAAGAAAATGCAAGAAAGCAGAAACATCTGCTCCAAGTTAAGTATATGTTTGGGAAAGTAGACGGAAAGAAGGTACAAGTTTGTCAGAAGTTTTTCTTAAAATGTTTCAACGTAACAGCACGCAGGGTAAATACAATAGCAAAATGTAAATTTAATGGCGAAGAAATCAAGGAAAATCGTGGTGGAAATCACAAAGCTCATAAATTCGCCCATAAAAGAAAATCAGTTATAGAGTTCATAGGAAAATTGAAAGCTACTGAGAGCCACTACAACCGCAAAAAATCTCAACGGTTATATTTGCCTTCACATCTCAGTATAAAAGCATTGTGGAAAATCTATAACTCTGAAAATGCTGACAAGTTGGTCACCTATTCATTTTTCTCTAATATATTTTCAACAAATTTTAATATTGGGTTTGGGAGACCTGCCACTGATGTTTGTGGTTTATGTTTTAAACTTAAACATCAGCTGAAAAGAGTTAAACAACAAAATGGTGTACTGGCTCCCATTATAACTCAATTGAGGGTTCATACACTCCGAGCGAAACAGTTCCATCTATTAATGAAAAACGATTTAGAGAACACACTCTCTTACTGCTTTGATATGCAACAGATCCAACCATTGCCCAAACTACCAGTTTCACAAGCATACTACTTACGTCAGTTGTCGTTCTACAATTTTTGCGTGACGGACCTGCAATGTAAAACGCTAATATTTTACACCTTGTCTGAGAATGAGGCAAAAAGAGGAGCAAATGAAATTGCTTCTGCAGTAAGAGATTTCTCAATAAAGTTGGATATTCCAGAGAACTGTACACACCTACGATTTTTTGCGGACGGTTGCGCAGGGCAAAACAAAAACTGTTACCTTGTTCATATGATGGCCCTGTGGTTATACCGTGAAGCCTCCAAAAATCTCTCTGATATTACTATTATCTTTCCAGTCAGGGGGCATTCCTATATGCCAGTAGATAGACCGTTTGGGCAAATTGAAAAGAAGTATAGAAAACGAGAAGAAATTTTATTGAAACAGGATTACGAAAAAATACTTCAGGAAGTTGGAAAAGTTAGAAGTCTAAGTAAGGACTGGGTTCGGAAAAATGTAAAGCAAATGAGTGATTTAAATTGCAGAAAGCTTAAGGGAATAAGTCAGATGAAAATAATTCACATTAAACGAACATCAGGCCCTAAGGGCAAAAAAGTATTAGTCAAAATGGAGGAGTACTATAGAAACAATGATCCTACTAAAAGGTATGTTATTACTTTTTTTTATTATACTGATATTCTTCACTTTTTCTAACAAAACTTTTTTTAGGTTCGAATCTATATTGAAAAGGAATATTACAATGGAGCATCTAATGTTGGAGGGGCTTCAGCTTGGTAACAACCTAAAATCCGAAAAAATTCAAAATATAAAGGAATTACTTACTTGCTATGACGATAACTGGGAAAATTTGCCTGAGTTACAATTTTATAAAAATATGGTTTTATATCCTGAGAATAATAATGACATAGAATCCGACGATGAACTTTGTGAATGTAACGAAGATGACTGTGGTGTAAAAGTATAGAATTTATCTACAGTATGATACATACGTACATACTTACATACATCTAATACTTGTTCAAAATGATATCTCTCCACTTATTTTAATTCAAAAGGAATTATCGCCAGTGATTCTGTTCAAACAGCATTTTCTTTTGTAATTATTCTATTCTAAGTTTTGAATAAAAAGCATTTTAAATAAAATCCGATTAGAGTTTATATTTACTGACCCTGGTCCTGGAAACATGGACATTTTTATTTCCAGACATATATTTTTAAAAATATAATAAATTGTTTATTATTTCCGAATACCGTTTTTGTCGAAATTGCGTTTTGAAACTAGGCTCCACATATGCTTTTATTATTTTTCACGTTGTTTACGAGCGTATTCCGAAATTACTGTTCGAATACTGTTTACTATACTGTACATTTACATTATTTCTTATAAAAATCTAATTTCCCAAGTCACGAATTCACAATGAAAGTATTAGTATTATAATTAACGGATTTATATATTCTGGCTCGAGATAGTGCGTTTTCTTGGCACGAATAAGAAATAACTTTCCTTACATTGTATTACAGTTACGGCTACTAATAAAAGTTCTGATGTTATAATTTCTCATGCGCCAAAATACCAAAATCTTAATTTTCCAGTTACTCTTTTGCATATATTTTTGACAAAAAATTGGTAAAGCAATTATTTCTTTTAAATTAATTTTACGTCTTTGTGTTTAGGTAGTTCTTAATTTATTGTTGAAAAAAGTGAAAATGAAAATTATATTTACTAAGAGATGGTAGAAACATAAATGATATTGGAATTGGAAAGAGCCATTAAATTGTGTAGGTAAAGAAGAAATGAACAAACAAAAGAACACGAAAATTAATACAAACGACAGTGAATTGAAGAAGTTACATTTGAAATAAGGAAACGTTAAGAAGTTTGTTAAGGCAGAGAATGATTCATTGGAAAAATGACGTAATTGTTGAAAATATTTGTGCAGGTTTTTAAATAGTGGTTAAGATTTAGATGTTAACAGTAGTTTAGTAAATATTAATAACCAGCTGCCCGCAGCCCGGCGTTGCTCGGCCACATTCTATAGAAAAATTAAAATTTCCTTTGTATTAACTGCCATTAACCGATATAAAATTTTTGTTTATTTTCTAACTAAACAACGAATCAATAATATTTTACTATAATCAATCTATCACTCCGATGCCTTTGCATGCACAATATTCTTCATTATTTCGTCTGGTGCATAAGCAAACAGAGCAGATGGTTTCACGATTTGCGAACATGCTACATGATGCAATGGATTTTTCCCAGAAGAAAGAAATTAAAAGAAACTATAAAAGACTATATATTTATGTACATTTTTTCCAGAAAGATAATTATAAAGATTTAATATTTTATGTAAAAATTTATTATAATGTGTATTTTTGTCCACATCTGTAGATCGTTCGGGTCTGTGTGATGTTTGCAGTTCCCACCACTTTGGAAATTATAGTATTTGCATATTGTAGCTTTTTTGATTTATTTTATGTTAGGTATGCTGATATTTTTTATTTCCGCAGGGAAGAAGATTTAGAGATTTACTTGCAGTTGTACAGATAGGTCGAAGTTTTTTTTTTATCACTGAATAAACTTCTTTTATTCAGTTAGATTTTGGATAAATTCGGTTTGTGTTTTTTGTGTGGTGATATTGATTTATTTTGACTAATTCCCGAGTTATTACAAGTCTTTAAACTTGTAATTTGTAATTTCTAAGACCTATCTGAAATAACTCTCATTTTAGTGAAGTGATAATTACATTAATTAATGTATGTACGTATATTTCTTTTAATATATTTATGTCCTTAGAAATAATTTAATTATATTGAAGAGCTCAGTAAATTCAGTAATTTTAGGTTTATAAAATTGTTGTAATCATCTGAATATTAAGAAAATTGCCAGATTTTCTTTTCAAGTTTTTTTTTAAGTAATATTCTAGAAGGTTTAGAAATTGGTGGGAAACTTGTATTTGCTTCATGTTCAATGTACGCATGAATTAAATGTAGCTGCGTGCGCATTACAGATAATTTTCTGTTTGGACGTTTGAAATATTTGGGTTAACGTAATTTAAAAGTCTGACAGTTGTTCTAAATATTTAATTTGAATTTTGCTCGCGGTCATTTTGGTGAGTTTTTTTCGCTTTTACTTTCATTTAGTATCAAAGTTTTTCTCACCTTCTGTTTCATTGTATATGTTTCAGTTCGACGTTATACTTTATAAAGTCGATTTTTTTTTCTTTTTATTTTTTTTTTTAGTAAAATAATTTGCGGGGAAAATTTTTGTTTATTTACCTAATACCTATTGTTTTAATTTTGTTCCACGTACCCATGAGGATAAACTCTGAAGATTGAAGAGCTCCAGGGAGGCGTATCAGACTGAGTATAGCAGGGCAATCTACTGTGCATAGTGAATAAAAATTAAATAAGCAATCAACTTCATAATTCACTGCAATATGCACACGAGGATTGATAAATTCCAGCTGTTGTAATCACACATAGCAATTCGATAGCTGTGCTCGCAGACAAAAATGCATTACTCACTGTAATGTCGAGATAGTTGCCATTGTCGTGACTATTGATAAGAGACAACTTGAAAACAGTATACGTATTGCTGTGAACCTTGCTTTTAAAATAATTTAATTTATTTAAATCAGTGATTTGTGTGGACAGTTACACAAGCATAATTTTTATTGAGACTCTGTATATGTTTGGCGTATCTTAGGGCTATCTTTTGGGTTCTACACAATTAGGCCTAGCGTCCAAAGTAAATGCAAAGAAATAAAACAACAAGAGGTAGTCGTTTTTAAAAAAAAATATTTTATTGCTCATCTGTATTTTCACATTTCATTTTGAGTGAACTTAAAATGTATCGTTCTTAACCTAGATCTTAACCTATCAATACAACCTTATAATACAAATATTAATTAATATTAATGAGTCATACACGGATAGTATTGGAGGTTCAATACAGATTCAAAATGAATCTCACAAACAAAGGCTCTTGAGGATCCCACTCGCAAAAGGGGTTGTTAGCCCTCCAAATGCTGAGATTAATACTCAAAGTCTATCTCTGTCTAAAATGTAGATCTCTGGTCTCGACTGATGATTTTCTGCAAAGCGAGAGTGTTATTCAGCGCCTATTTAAGTGGGAACCGAATCCCTTCAGAAATAGGATGCTTATCCTCACCTTTCTTATTTTCGCGCCTACCGCGCTAAACGTTTTGAATTTTTTTTAAATTTTAAAATAGCACAGATATTTCGAGAACATTCAGGGAAACTACTTCCTCTTCATCAAACTCGAATATCTGGCGTTAGATACACCTTAATTGTGTATTTATTACTAACTAATTATTTAAAACAATGATCCACATGCACTTTTACTACCTTAATTAACTCCATATCCTCCAATTTTTAACGTGTATAATGTTTTACTTACTCGGCATATAAACATTCAAATTCCTCCTTGTACATCATTAGTCTAATGCAATAATGACAATAATAATGATAATAGCAAAATAAAAATAATAAAGAAAAATTCTAAATTAAACTGTTGTGAGCCCTTACTCAAATATTTCTACTGACAGGCTTAAAAATGTTTAAATTATATTATATTCTAATTTAGCTTTTTAAAATCATTATCTATCAATACACGTCCAAGTTAAATTTATGAAGTCGAAAATATATCAGTGTCTTCATGAATCTCTCGGTGTTGGTCCTATTTATCTCTTTTGCGATTTTTTCTTCTTGAACTTCTTCCCCACTTTATATTATTTATTTCTGTTTTATCTAATTTGCATAGTTATTTAATATTTTCATCCCTGTGTATTTTTATCCATCGTGGGTAGTTTTAAATTCTCTAGGTGTTGTCTCTTTGTTTACGTTTTTTTTCTCTTTGTTGTAATTTTGATATTTGTAAAATTTAATAGTGGAAAAGTGAGCTTTTATTTGTTTGTGTCCAATCTTGTTGGCATTTTTTTTCAATTCCAAGTTGCGTAGAAACTTCTCTTCTCGTAGTATTTTCTTTCTCTTTCTTCCCTTGCTTGTTTATATGGTCTCGTCCTGTCCTTTGTTTTCATTCGGACGCCTAACAGATATCCACATTGTCATCATTGAGCATGCGTCTCTGATATGTTTTCGTTGGTTGTTTATATCGAAACATTACAGCATTAATTACTTTTATTTATATTTAATGCTGTTTGTTTTATTAACTTACTTACATTCTAAACATTTAGTAATCAATTTCTTAATATAACTTTCTTTGTTTACCTATAAATGCTTGGATTTATTCATCAAAAATTTTAATACTACATTAATATATGATATACGAGGTGCGTTTAAAATAACAAGTGTTCATTTGAAAAGTCAATCTAGTAGCATGTGATTTACTGAGAACATTTTGAAGTATGTCGTAAATTAAAATTTACTACTTAACCTACGAAGTCGTATATTTTGACAATTTCATACATACAAATAAATAACAAATAATAGGTATTTATTGAAAACTATAACAAATGTTGAAAATGTTGTCCTTCAAGATCAATGCACTTTAAAATCCTCCGTTCAAAATTTCTGATGATATTCTGCAACATTACTGGATTGTTATTAATTTCCATGCATTTCTGTTCGATTCTCTGTAGCATATCATTCAAATTCAATATAGGTGTTCGAAATATGTTATTTTTTAGATAAGGCCACAAATAGAAGTCGCAAGGTGTTAAATCGCATGAACGTGCAGGCCAGGCAATTTCAGTATTTCGACTAATTATACGCTCATCAAAAAATTCTCTTAAATAATCCAAAGATTCTGCAGTACAGTGACAAGGTGCTCCGTCTTGTTCGAAATATGCATTTTGAAGTTCATCATCATGCAACTGATTGACAAATGGTTGTAAACGGTACCTTTGAGCAGTTAACATTCCCTGAAAAAATATTGGTCCAATGATTCGCTTTTGGCTTATCGCTGCCCAAACACCAATTTTCTTTGGATTAGCGATTCTTCATTAATTACATGTGGATTTTCACTACTCCAAATTCTTGTATTTTGTGAATTTAGGTATCCCGTTTTGTAAAACCATGCTTCATCAGTAAAGATCTTTGCGAAAGTTCTCCATTATTGTTCATATTTACAAACCAATTACAGAACTGTAGTCTATGTGGGTAATCAATTTCTAACAATTCTTGTACTGCTGTGACACGGTATGGATAAAGTTGCAAATCTTTTTTTAATAACTTGTTAGTTGTACCAACAGAAAGGTTTATTTGTTGACTCAAATGTCGAACAGATGTTTGTGGTTCATTTTCCATTATTTCTTCAACACGATTGACAACTTGAGGTGTACGTTTCTTAACTGCTCCGTTGCCTGATTTTCTTAAGAGACTACCGGTTTCAGAAGAAAGTTTTAAAGTTCTATCCAAAGTATTCTTAAATTGTATATAATCTATTATAAAATGTGGAAACTCAACTTGAAATTCTACCATGCAATCTTGAACTGAATAAACCAATAAACCATCAATTTTATTACCACTTCGAAAATTAGCCTGGACTAAAAAAATTTTATGCTCTAAAGTGAAAGCCTTTTTAAAACTGAGAAGCAATTTATTTAAACCAGAATCGACGCACGATTATTTTATGCACTAACTGATATTTGTGATTGACATTATCAAATGTCATTTGGTTTACGTTTACGGAACAACAGACACATACTAATACATTTGCGTCTTATTCTATCAAAATTTCAAATTAACCTAGATTGACTTTTCAAACGAACACACGTTACATAACCTTGGTTGCCTTTTGTTTAATTTGTTTTTGTTTATTCAATTATGTTTAATTAATTTATACATTATTAATTCTATTTTTAATTTTCACCCAAAATTAGTTTCACAGCAATATGTGCAGTTGCGGCTCTTGAAAACCCAGACACCTAAATACAAAAACATTTTAAGCTGTGTAAACTTTTTTTAAACGCTACTCAAACCAATAATTGGCGTAGAGTGCAAAATGTATTGCAAAAATAGTAAATTAAAAAAAATGATTAACAAAACTTCAGGTAGTGTCCTACTTTACTTAAATTTCAAAAATATTATTTCGAATATCAGAATACAAAACAGAACATATTCGAAGAACATTTTCTTCGATTGCTTCTGGAATCCCGGACTAGAACCGCTTACTTGGCACACTGTTTTCTTCTTGGTTCACGTTTCGTCAACGGTTGAAGGGGCAACTTTAGGGCTGCTATTACTGCAACTTCGCTGAAACTTAAAGTCTGTTAGCTTATACAGGCGCTATTCCGGATCACTTGATTTACACGGTTGTGGTTGAGTTTTTGGGATATCACGGGATGCTTTTGATACAATTTTCTATACCAATAAGAGGCGTTCCATCAAACTTTAGTTTACTTGCCAAACTAACGAAGTCTATTGTTGTGACAGAAACACGGGTCTTTGGCAGAAGTAAATGTGGTGTATGTCCATGTGTACAGATACAGATGTCTGTATTGAATATCTGTTTCATTTGTAACAAATGCGGCTTTTGTTTGTAAAAGAAAATGTATTAGAGAAAAAACAGGTAAAGAAAGGAGTTTAATTTAGGTGTGGATATTTTGTGTGAATGTTTGTTTTTAATGGAATACACACTGTATATAACGTAGTTAATATAAATTTTAGTTTGTGGGCGCCTCTTTTAATTTCAATCAAAATAATTTATCATTCTATTTTAATGCATTCGCTTTCCCACACTCTCTGTCGTAGCATATACGTTGTACGTATACGATTTTTACTGTTACAGGGAAACAAGTACGGACACCGGGTCTAGGTATTCACAACAAACGGACTGTAAATCAAGATTGCCATGAATATCGGTGACACAATGCCTCGCTCCAATCAATTTTACATGTGCCCGGTCGTACGTGTATAGAGCTATACAGTAAATAGTCTCCGAAGAAATAAAAGATGAAGTAATATCAGTGCATAAAATGGTTATCACTATTGTTGTCAAGACGATCGCCCAACCCTGTTTCGCTTCAGACATGCATATAAGGAGACACGGTTATCATTATTTTAGGGATTTCGTTGTCGTAACATTGCCTACGATCGCTTCATTCTGGAATTCTCTACGATGACAGTAATCTCGATAAATGGCCAAGTGAAATGTATGAACGATTTGAATTTTATTACTGCATGTAATCGATTCCATAAAATTCTTTGATTTGTGCAGTAGTAGTGAGATCGTAAACAGAAGGGTACAAGGATAATAATAATACTTGGGTGCGATGTATAATGCAAACATCGTTAATTTTGATACGTTCCAGGAATAAATGGGATATTTCGAAGTATTTTAGTTTATTTAATAAATAGAGGTTGGGTTGTACATATTAATTGAAAAAACACATGCAAATTAAATTTTTGCTTCTTTTATATAAAATTTATTAGGTTTGTGCGAACCTGTCAGTTCTGAGTAGTTCTGAGCTGTTCCATAATTTGAAACATCGTATTGCGCATGTCCGCGAGTTCAGAATGGTTCAAATTCTGAGTTTGTTAAGGAGGTTCGAACGCTTAAATTTAGAAGAATTCTGATAACATTAAAAATAAGAAATAACTAAACTAGCATTATCAGGTTGGTGCGCAACGATACATTTACCATTGTGAAAAGCCTTTGTTGATATTTAGCGATTATACCTCTGTATTCTATACTTGTAATTCCGTTATCGTTCGAATAAGTTGTAAAAAGTATTTTTCAAATGCAAAGCAAAGAAAATTTGACTACTATAGAGAAGTTTGAGAAAAAAAATGATTAAAAAAATGAAAAACTTTAATTCTCTACTGTTAACTGTCGTTGAATCCAATTTAAATATATACTTCTTTTGCTCTTTTCTTTCGGATGTTAATTTTAATGAAATATTTTACTATACGTAAGTTGACAATGTTTTTAGAATTAATTTATTTTGTTTTCAATAAATACATCTCTATATGTATATATTTTTTGTATTTAGAGAATATGCTGGTGTGTATGTTTTCGTATCCTTGACAAAAGCATGTGCAAATAAAATTTATTTTTTATTTCCTATTAAAAAATAAGATAATGGCAGCATTGAGGTGTTCATTATTTCATATTCTTTAAATTTTATAAACGTAATTCTACAGTACAATTTCTCCATTCTACTCCATCTCCATCATAAGAAGAACACAAGAATTATCCCCGTGCATAAGAAAGGAGATCGTGCGTTGATTAATAATTACAGGTCGATCTCTATTATTTCTAACTTCGCCAAACTGTATGAGAAGGTATTATACACTAGATTATTTAAGGGCACGTGCTCTCATATCTCAGCGAACCAAGATGGTTTTGTCACGAGTAAATCTACTGTCATCAATTTGGCATCGATTATTGAGCATATCGGTGAGGTTTTGGACGGCAGAGGTCAGTCAGGTTGATGTAATTTATGCTGACCTAACCAAGGCTTTTGATTCAATTGATCATGAGATTTTACTTTATAAGTTGGGATCTTTTGGTCTCGTTCCAACTCAGTTTTCTTCGGTCTTACCTATTTCAAAGAAAATGCTAGGTGACATACAATGGGTTCTGCTCAAATAATTTTGTTCTTCCTTCTGACGTTCTTCAGGGATCAAATTTGGGACCTTTGCTATTTATTTTGTTTATGAATGATGTCCTTCTCCAAGTGAAGTGCCCCATTCTTGCCTATGCACCCATTCTCGCCTATGCAGATGATTTAAAAATATATTCTGAGATTTCCACAACTGACGAAATCGTTAAACTGCAACAAAATATTTGGACGTATTAATTGCATGGTGTGACCGTTTCAAACTTACATTAAATATTGACAAATGCTGCGTGGTCACTTATACTCGATCTGCTACCCCTCACGAATCCTCGTATTTGATTAAAAACAATATTTTAACAAGTAAGATGGAAACAAAGGATCTTGGAGTCTTATTTGACTCGAATCTTACTAATACAAAGGTATTTTTAATAATATAAAATATTATTAAAAATCTGGTGTGAAGAACACAAATGCAGGTTCACTATTAATATTTTCTGTGAACGTGTCCGAATATATCCTATCCCCAGAGACGTAGATACGTATTTCGCTTTTCTACAAGCTCATCGGTACGCCCCTTACTTTCTTACTTTCATGTTCAATATAATTCATATGTGTTTCGATGTCTACAAAGCTTTGGGATTTATTATGCGTGTGTCAAAATACTTTAAAGCACTCACTTTGCTTAAATCACTGTACCATACTTATGTTTTGAGCAAAATGGAATATGCCTCATTAATTTGGTATCCCACCTATGCTTGCGATTCTATTCCTCTGGACCGTGTTCACGGTAAGTTTTTGAAGTACCTCAAATTCAGGACTGATTGTATCTCCCCAGAACGTGGTGCATCCGAGGTTGATTTGCTTTTACGCCACGGCATGTCATCTCTAAGCGTAAGAAGGGAGAATATTTGTAGGAAATTCCTAAACTAAACTAAACTAATGAAAAACATTATTGACTGCCCGTTCATATTCGAGCGAATATCGTTTTTAGTTCCTCGTATGAGCTCCAGGTACGAAGTTTCATTTATGAAGACGAACGTCTTGAAACGGACTCCTACCTATATTCTCTCCAACGTGGCCAACAGAATGCTGGATGATCTGTTTGTTTGAGGATGGCTGGCGGATGGACAGCACTGCAATGTCAGGTAATTATAATTATAATGTACCTTGTAATTTAGCCTAGCCTGTTGGGTATTAAAGTATATTATTATTATTATAATTATCATATGTGGTAGTATCATATCATCCAGGTG
This sequence comes from Melolontha melolontha, assembly GCA_935421215.2. Taxonomy (NCBI): domain Eukaryota; kingdom Metazoa; phylum Arthropoda; class Insecta; order Coleoptera; family Scarabaeidae; genus Melolontha; species Melolontha melolontha. Next base: position 36,267,832 of record OW285242.1, read on the forward strand.
AATATTACCACAAACGCCTTCTGCTTCAATATATCATTCTTAGGTTATTTCAATATCATCAAGCATATTGTGAAGCACGCTTTTATAAAATGACATATATTGTCCAATTTAATTTGAGGTGCCGCCACCTTCGATTTACGAGTGTGGTTTGTCATTCCTATTAGTTAATATTCTCTGGTCTTAAGTCATTCTGACAGTAACTCGTCGTTTGACAGTTACTTAAACAGAAGTGTTTCGAGCAATAGCAAAAAATGGATAAAGTTGGAATTCGTGGTGTGATTCAATTCTTTTATCTGGAAGGAAAAACAGCGAAGGAGATTCAATGAGAGAATTCACCTACATTTACATTGGGTGACTCATGTCCTTCTTATAAGTGTGTTCGACTTTGGGTAAATGAGTTTAAGCGTGGCAGAACAAACATTAAAGATGTACCACGTTTTGGAGCCCCGAAATCAGCTGTGACACCCGATAAATTCCATGATTTGATTTTAGCCGATAGACGAGTGAAAGTGCGCGAGTTAGCGGAAGCCACAGGTATCTCAGTTGAGCGAGTTCACTTCGTTTTGCATAAAGAATGAACATGCAAAAACTGTGCGCAAGATGGGTGCCGCGTTTACTCACTCAAGAGCAAAAGCGAATTCGCATGCGAATATCTGCCGACAATTTGCAAGTATTTCAGAAGAATGTAGTTGAGTTTTTCCCGGAAACTAAACAGCAGTCGAAACAATGGATTGCCCGGGGCGAATCGGCTCCGAAAAAAGCGAAATGCGTTCCATCCGCTGGACAGGTCATGGCGTCAGTTTTTTGGGATGCAAAGGGAATTCTCCTAATTGACTACCTTGAACAGTGAAGAACTATTACCGGAGAATACTCACTTTTGGACCGATTAAAGGCGGCAATAACAGAAAAACGTCCGGGAATGGCCAAGAAAAAGGTGTTGTTTCACCATGACAATGCCCCCGTGTATTCAAGTCGTGTCGCTCAGCAAAAATTGTCAGAGCTATGATTTCAACTGCTTCCGCATCCTGCGTATTCGCCAGATCTAGCTCCTTCGGACTACCATCTATTCCCGAAACTAAAAACTTCTCTGGCAGGACGAAAGTTTGAGTCTAATGAAGATGTCATACAGAAAGTAAACCAGTATTTTGAAAGCATCGAAGCAATTCACTTCCGTGAAGGAATCGCGAAGCTGGACAAACGTTGGGGCAAGTGCGTTGAACTTCGAGGGGACTATGTCGAAAAATAAAGTACGTTGCAAAACTCAAATTGTTTTCTTTCATAGCAAACCAAGTTAATTGTTAAACCACCCTCGTAAAATACCAAAACAATATTCAACAACATACATTATAATGTCTTTCTGAACGAGTTAAATTGCAATTGAATATTTCGTCGCCATTAACGGAACTGTTTCCTATACATAATTTATATTTTTGACAGCAGACTCATTTTCTGCTATTATTTGAATGATCACATCCTCATCGGAAAAGTCGCTTGAATTGTTAATACCAAACATGTCTTTAACGATCTGCAATAAATTCATTTTTTTTATTGACTAGATAAATAATTTAAAATGTAACGAAGAATTTATTCTAAGTAAAATTTGTTGTTGAATTTCAAATATTTGTTCTCTGCCGAGAATTGTGAGAATGATTCGGTTCGGTTCTAGAATTTTAAATCCTTGGAGCTTCAAACAAAATATTAATAGTTCGCGGAATTTGTAATTCCAGAACTACCTGGTTTGAACGCTTAAAAGTGCAGTTGCCATTCGCATTAGTTCTAGAACTACTAAAAACTGCAGGTTCGAACAAACCTATTAAAGTAATATTCCAATTTCATAATTTATTAGGTATACATCATTACTAAATGTAGGTGTAGGTTACAACGGTCGTTCTCTAGATGTAGATCTCGGTTTCCGGGTTGGAACCGCGTCGAGTTAGGCGTAATTGCCAACGTTTCGTCCATTGTTTCAAGGGACATCTTCAGGGCTATACGTAGATGTTCGTCGTTTCGCAGTAGCTTGAAGAATGCTATGACAGAGACCGGACAACTTATATAGGGGGACCGGGTCGGATGGTGGCCTGCTATTGGCTGGGGACAATGAGCCAATGGCATGCGTCGTATGGGCGTGGTGATTCTTAGTTGAGTGCAGTAGAGTTTGCCACGTCGGATGTAACGTATAGCCAACGTCTCTATTGAGATTGCGGGGATGTTTGTAAATTTCAATAGATTCACGGATTTTCCTAGGGAAATAATGCGATTCACGGGACAGAAGCTTGACATTTTTGAATAGAATTTGATGGCCGGTGTTTAGTTTGTGTTCTGCCAGCGCTGAACCGGCTATATGTAACAGTCTAGTACAACGTTCATGTTCGGACACACGCACGCTGACTGGCCGCTTAGCTTCGCCAATGTACACACTGCCACACGAACACGGAATGCGATACACTCATTGTGCTTGGAGTGGAGATATTTTGTCTTTGACCGAGGGTAAGAGGTCCGAAACTTTAGAATGGGGTCTGAAGACAGTTTTTATTTTATTTCTATGTAGAACCTTTCCTATATGATCGGTGATACCTTGAATATACGGTAAGAAGGCGGTGCTGATGTTAGGATCGGGTTCACTTCGAGGTTTGGGGTTACGATGTCTCACTATAGTACGGTATATGTCGTGGGCGTTATAATTATTCTGGAGTAGGGTGTTAGAAACATGCTTAAGTTCGGAGGGTAGTGCCCTAGGTTCTGAGATAGAAAACGCGCGATGTACAAGAGTATTGATGACCGCTTGTTTTTGTGCCGGGTGATGATGGGAAAACCCGTTACCCCAGATATCTGTCCGTATGAGTCGGTTTCCTGTAAACCGTGAGGCCCAGTTTGCCATTGATATTGCGGGTCACTAAGACGTCTAAAAACGGGAGACTTCCGTCTGATACCACCTCCATGGTCAAGCGAATGTCACGGTGTTGGGAGTTTAGAAAAAGTAAGAGTTCATCTAAAGACTGCCGCCCATGCGGCCAGATGACGAACGTATCGTCTACATATCTAAACCAACATTTAGGTTTTAAATGAAAGGAACTTAAGACCTGTTGTTCGAACGCTTCCATAAAAATGTTAGTCACAACCGGGGATAAGGGGGATCCCATAGCGGCTCTCGACACTTGTTCATAGAACTTGTTTCGAAATTGGAAGTACGTGGAAGTGAAGCACACAATTACGAGTTCGGATATATCATTCGGTTTGCCGTGGGCGGCTATAATGTTGGAGATGATAGACACTGTGTCCGGGATCGGGACCTTCGTGAAAAGAGATTCAACGTCAAAACTAACTAGTAAATCACTAGTGTCTAAGGAAAAATCCTGTAAACGAGTTAAAAATGTTGAGAATTTTTAATCGCAGAGTTACTGTCACCTGTGTATTGTTTGAGCGTGTTAGATAAGTATTTGGCTAATTTGTAGGTGGGGCTGTCGATAGCGCTGACAATGGGGCGAAGAGGCACGTTGAGTTTGTGAATTTTAGGTAATCCATATAATCTCGGCGGCTTGGAGTGTCTTGGGATAAGAGATTTTTGTATGTCTCCGGGGATAGATGATCGTTTGATGAGATCTGTTACAGAATGTTCTATCCGGGCCGTAGGACCCCGCTTCAAGAGGCGATAAGAATCGTCTTGGAGTTGGGTGTCTATTTTCTCCTGATAGACCTTGTTGTCGCGTAAAACTGTTGCGTTCCCTTTGTCCGCATTTAATATTACAATGTTGGGGTTCGTTCTGAGAGTTTTTAGGGCAGATATTTCAGATTTTTGTACGTTCGGTCTAGGAGGTTTGGCACGTCGAAGAATAGCTGAGGTTTGGTGTCTGATAGGGTCTGCAACGATATCTGGGAGTTTTATGAGGGCACTTTCTATACCGGATATAATCTCTTCGGTAGGTATGTGTTTCGGCGTCAAAGCAAAATTTGAACCTTTTGAAAGAATAGATTGTTCGTCGGGAGTTAGAACGTGCTGTGACAAATTAATGACGGTCTGGCGTGGGGGAGAGACTGATTTAGTGACCTGTTTAGATTGAAGTACGTTAAATTTCCGAATGTGAACGGCTGTCGAGAGGGCATGTGATTTTTCGGCTTGAAGAAAGGTTATTCGATCGATGAGAGAAAGATCATCGTGGGTGAAACGTTGCGCTAGTTCAAGATGCGTAGTGAAAATCTTAACCGAAAGAGAATTCAAATCGCGCCTAGTGTGCTTTACCCTCTCACAAAGTAAGGAGGCGCTAACATGGTGACAGATTTGTTGGGCTGAACGGGATTTGATGTGGTGTGTAATGCGTACGAAGGTAGGTATGACATTGCTGTCTCGGCAACGGAGTAAAAATGTTAATGAAGAAATTTGTCTTACCAATCTCTGTCGCAGAGTACCAAAAACTCTGGTCTTCTTCCATATTTCATTTTTATTTCATCATTACTAATGATGGCTACCTACTAATATTTGTTTCAGTAAAATGCAGCCTGCCGCACCATGTCCCCCAACGTCTATGCTGGTTTAGGTATTTCGGGATATGAAATTCTCTAGTACGTTTCGGGGACTTCAGAAATAGTATGTTTGTACTAGCGATTAATGCATTTACTCGTGGATAATATGTACGATGATGATTTTACAAGATACATGTAAGAGGTCACCACTGTGTACTTTAAGAGATTGGCCTAAGGACACCATGTTTGTGGACAATCACTCATAAACCATGAAAGTTGCTTGGCTGAAAGTTCAAATTTGTTCAATGAGTTCAACACCACCTTCAAATTCCATAGGTTGTACACTTTTCCACTTGTCGGAGGCGTGTAGGATAGAGAGTGACGGTTGAAATGGTTCCATTATACGCACAATTACATTAACCACACAATGCTTTTTTAAGATCTATTCTTTCGTCCATATATAACAGTTTTTTATCTTGCAATTCCGATTTAATTGTTTTTACAATATCTTCACGAGCAAATGGTATTAAACTTCGCAAAGATGTCCGACTTAATAATTTACAGTCCGAATATTTGTTCCAAAAGGAGAAAAATGCTTCGTCGTCTAGTAAATGAAACGGTAGATTGCATAAAAAAGGTAACATAAATTAAATTTAAATTTTTCATAGTTTCACAGACTCTGTGGAAAGAACAGTAGAGGCAGACTCAGAAAACCGTGGGAGAATTAAGTAAAACAAGGTGCAAGAGAATGAAATGTGCAATTGACAGAATTAAGAAATATGTCCCAAAATAGGAAAGAATGGAAAGTAAAGATCTCAACTCGAAATCTTATATCGCAAGGTTGAAAAACATAGGAATAGGATAGGACTTGATATAAATTTGTTCATTAGCGGAGTTAGTTTATTTCTCTATTTGAATTTGTAAATTATTGTTAACAGATACACATGTAATAAATAATTAAGAAGAAATTAAAAGTCGTAAAGAGCTTTAGATTTAAAACGTGTTGTAAAGCCTAGCACTATTCAATTTCTGCCTAGAGATCTCTTTATATGTTTGGTTACTTTACGTTACTCACACATTTTACTAAGTATACTTTTTGTAGAACTTCCATATCTAAGTTATTTCCTGTAAATAAATAAAATCGATAAGCACAAATAATCACAAACATAAATCGCTGCTTCAGTTTTAAATATTGAAACCAGCTTGTCATTTTAGTCACGCAAATTCGTACTTAAATACTGGAATTTCAATTATAAATTCGATATATACAGAAGGGAGATGTATTGTATTTATACATGTTGCTATAAACACATTATATTAAATGTTATTTTAGTTCGATGTAATATGAAATTATCGAGAAATGATGAAGGTAGATTGAGATGTTTTTGGTCTCGCTAAAAAGTAATCTAAACACCGACATTATGTAGTGTTAGTATTGGTGTCAATGATTGTGCGTTTTTAATAAATTTTATTATCGTATAATTAACAGCAATTCCGATTTAGGAAATGTGACACACAAAATTTTGCTCTAGATTTCTAACATTAACGTTTTCCCCGAGCTCACAGAAATTGTTTGATTGATTATCATATATCTCTATCTCTATATACCGTCTGTTAAAAAAATATTGTAAAATATTAAACGAGGTAGTAGTATGAACTAAAATAAACAAAAGTTGGCTGATGGTTTGTGAAATAAACATTAAGTATTTGACTGTTATTGTTAGTGCACAAGTTTTAGTTTGTTATGGCTATTTACTCTAACGCAGAATTAGCCGACGTGCATTTCATGTATGGCCGTGCTAATGGGATTGCTACCGAAGCGTGACGTCGTTTATGTTGAAGCTTATCCAAATCGCCAGATCCTTCACATCGTATGTTTGGAGGAACTCACCAAACATTGCGTGATCTGGTTCATTAAGCAAACAGTGCCATTTATCCGGAAGACCAAGATCGGTATCTACTCCTAGAGCAGTGCAGAGTGTGCAGAGAATATTAACCGAGGTTGGAATTAGTGCTCCTCTTGTTTGGAGAGTCCTACACGAGCAGCTGCTTTATCCGTACCATGTACAACATGTGCAGGCCTTAAATCCATTTGATCACGTTTTTTGTCGCTGGTTTCTACTCAATGATGCTGAAGACATTCGTTTTCTTACTAATATTCTTTTTACGGATGAAGTGGAGTTGTTAACTTTCGAAATACGTAGGTATATTTGGGCAGACCAAAATCTCCATGCTGTAATGGAATCTGGACATTAGACACGTTTTTCATTAGACATTTGGATGGGTATTGTTGGAGACATGTTTCTAGGTCCTGTTGTTTTACCAAACTGATTAACAAGCGCTGCTTACCTAAACTTTCTGCAGAACACAATGTGTGATATTTTGGACTACATTCCTTTGGACCAAAAACAACAATTGTGGTTCAGCATGATGGTGCTCCAGCTCATTTTTCGATTGCCGTTAGAAAGCATTTGCATAAAAGTTTTCCACGTAGATGAGTAGGAAGGAGCGGACCCGTTTTATGGCCTGCAAGATCGCCTGATTTAAACTCACTAGATTTTTTCCTTTGGGGTTACTTGAAAACATTGGCCTATAATACTCCAGTTAATAGCCTCGTGGAGTTGTAGCTACGAATTAATAAAAAATGGCAACAAATCTGGGTTTTAGAAAGAGTTCGAACATCCTATTCCAACATCCATAATAATTCAGCTTAAAAAAACCCTCAGGACACATGTAATCTCTTCATGAAATACTTTGGATCAGTTTACGAACCTGACAATACTTCTTCTTTGATCGCGGATGAATATTCTCAGAATTGCTTTAATGTACATATAGTAACAGGGGAGAAAATTATTGATAAGTTTAATGCACTGGCTATTAACAAGGGTGCCTATATATATAAATTCAATCAGTTGGCGATTTAAGGTCTGGCTTTACTTTAAATATATATACTTTAAAGTAAAGCCAGATCTTAAATCGCCAACTGATTGAATTTACAATATAATACCAAGGTCACGAAAATATTATATTTATATGTATATATATATATATATATATATATATATATATATATATATATATATATATATATTGAAGGAAGGCGGTTGATCTGTTCTAAAAGAATGTAAGAAAAACATGATAATGATAATTTATAAAAGATAATAATAGTTGAAGTTAATGGAATTGAATTTATAAATTGGGCACCTTTAATATGAAAATATATACTTAGATCAACGCTATCTATGTTCTTAATAATCCAACTAGCAGTCGTGAGCAAGAAATACGTAAAATTTGACTCCTCAGAATCTTCGTCGATAATGAAAGTGTATGTTTATTCCTGTGTATAGTGTATTAATAGATAAATCTAATATAAAATAACTACAACTAAACACTAGCAAATAAAAGAGTAAGTTAGGGAATAAAAATAAATAATTTATTGAAGCTAATAAGAAATCTGTAACTTTAAACAAATTAATGTGCCTAGCGACAAGTAAAATAGTATACAAATAGTGCACGTGTGTGTAATTCAAAAAGGTTATGTTAAGTAATGAAATATGGTCTAATATTAAATACAAACAGTTTACACAACAATTCAGGCAAGCACCACAATGTTTAAATTATTAATATGGGATTACTATAATGTGAATGTTTAAGATGTGTATAAAAGTAAAATTCTGGATTTTATTGTATTAAATAATTTGTTTTAAATAAATAATATTAACTTTTAGGACTTTATTGTAGGATAATGATTGAAGTGAACCTGTTTTCCATCGAATTCTGCAGTTATCCAGAATGAAAGCGATGTGATCGGGAAAATACAAAGTACGGGTCCTCCAATCTCTGATGACGGCGTTTGCGGCGTATAACGGCTTCGATTCTGCCTCCTCGTCGGAGCTCCAATATAAAAGATGCTCGGCTCGAATCTTATTAGTTTTCAAGCGATAGACTTCAGATTTGCTTTTAAGAGATGGGCCAAATATTAATGTTTCAATTCAGCATAAATTTGGAATTATATCACAGGTATTTTAATTATTATTTAAATTTTCTTAGCAGTTGAACTATAATACGGCCATTCATTGTTAAATTTTTCAGAAACGACGCCGATAGCGGTTATTTATTTTCAAAGCCTAGTTAATATCGTCAAATAGCCTCGAAGTTTTACTTTTACTACATCCGTACCCAAGAAGAATATAAAAGAAATATTCATTTTGATGTGATAATAAAATTTATAAAATAATTTTCAAATGATCAGAACATGCTTTCCAATACAAGGTTATGTTGTATTCGTGTGTTGAAAATAGCGTTTTCGCGGGTTAGTTGCATTTTAAAAAGTGGGCGTGTCTAACTAGTATCGATACAAAATATTGATGTAGATAAATTAGATATCTGTTATTTCGCGCTATAGATTTGAATTATGAAATTGAAAATTATAATAGGAAAAGTAAGTTTAGAAATAAAAATAGGTTAATTTAAAGTATACAATGTTATCGTCATATTAATTTATATACATTTCGATACTAATTTTACAAATTAAGTCCGCCAATTTAACCCTTCTTCTGTGTGTTTTTTAATTGTTAATACTGATTTTCCATTATAGTTGCTGGAATAGGGGTGCAGTTTGCCCCATTACAATATATATACAGGGTTTTTCAAGTAACCCGTTCGTTAGAAGTTTTTTATGTTAACGCCTTAGGCTACTTTTGAAAATTTGTGGCACGTAGTCTAAATACTTGATGTATTAAAATCAAATATTTACATCCATGAACCACTTCCGGTTATACCGGAAATCATAGCAACCTTTGATATTTTAAATGGAATACTTTTTTTTGATTTTTTAGATTCCTTGTAAAGTACTACAGGATGGCCCAAAATGACCGAAGGGGTTTTAATCCCTTATAACTTTTTTATTATAACTTTTTTTTTTGTTTTCAGTATTTTGTAAAGAAGACTTGGGGAATTTACAATGGAACAGTACACAATTGAAAACGTGCCAAAATCGTTGACTTTTATTTCTCAAATCAACGATCCATTGCGAGATATAATTTTTTTTTAAATATTCTCCATTAATATACTGTTTTAAAATTAAAAAAATAATAATAATTATGTCTTAAATAAGAAGTTATAATGAACTCAAACCCCTTCGGTCATTTTGGGCCAGCCTGTTTAATTGTCAGGAAGATCACAACAAAATCATTCTAAACAGAATCGCAGGTGAAACAGTGACATACAAATCCATTGACTCTATGATGAACCAAAGTGAAGTCAATTTTCCAACGAAATTCTCTTGATGTTCCCGGATTACCGTCACACATTCTGAATTTTGAAATTGGAGTGCCAATTATATTACTCAAAATATCAATCAGCCAAATTTATGATTAGTATTTAATAAAATTGATGAACAATCTAATTGAAACAACAATTCTGATTGGGCCTCATAAGGGTGAAGACGTACTACTTCCACGAATGTCACTCATTCCGACCGACATGGCGTTAGATTTCAAAAAACTTCAATTTCCAATACAGTTTGCGTTCACTATGACTATTAATAAGGCGCAAGGGAAATCTTTGGAAGTGTGCGGCTTCAATTTAGAAAACGATTGCTTCTCTCATGGGCAATTATACATCGTATTCTCCAGAGTCGGCAAACCATCTCAAAAAACGGACAAACAAAAAATGTAGTCAATCTACCAGCTTTACAATAAAAAATATATATTTCTTAAAAACGTCTTTTTTCTTTCTTTCCTTTCATTCCACATAGCCACAGCAACGTAAGGCAGGGTATTGCAATAAATGATGTGCTTTCTCGGTGAATCTATGTTCGTTACAATACTTTCATTTACTTTCCCATTCATTTCATATTAGACTGTGCTACAGGAAGATTCAATTGATCTGTTGCTAATTTCTTCAAATGTTTTTTAAAGACTCATGTTATCATTTATTCATTGCTAGATGTCTGTATCTTGCTTCTGTTCGTTGTGATATTTCTCGAGATATGTTTGTTGTGGTTCAGTGAGATTATTATCTCCAAGTTTTGCTCAATCCATTCTTTAGATTCACTTTGTTGGGGTTTTTAAATCTTGTATATGACATTAGTTTTAACCGCCTGAAACAGACAGAAACAAGAAAAATTACTAACCGCAAAATAAATTAATAAACTCTAAGTACGTATTTAGATAACTAAGTTGCAATCTTCAGTAGAACTAGAACTACGTTGCTTTCAAGATCGCCTTGAAACACTTCGAAATCTTACTATAAAATTACACTTCATTATGTTGTTTTGTTTGTCTAAATTAATCGTTAGAATAAAATGATTACTTCATTCAAACCTGAGATTTTGCCCTTTCTTTACTAAAAACATAACCTAATTCTTCGTGGCTTTATTTTGCTTTGTATTACTCACTGTTGCCAGTACAAGTATTATTTCCGAACCGGATTCTACTATACTTTTGTGATCAAATTTAACAGTTTCATAATAGATTTAAAAAATTTCATGTTTGCTGGAAAGTTTAATTTTTCAATACAAAAAAAAATAATTGTAGATCCCTTGAACTAAGAGTAGCGGATTTACAGAATAGTTATTTTACTTCCATTAAAATATATCTGTAGTAGCGCTGGCAGCACTGAAAGAACATGGTTCTCGCTCGTCGAAACATAAATGTATGACTGGTTGCCTACTATGTTGCTAATGCATTTTTAAAGTTACACATAGGAAAAATGTATGTGTAATAATAAAAAAAAGAATTCGCATTAATAATTAATTTTATATGTTATAATAACGACATTATCTAATCATATTCAATCACATAAAATTCTGCAAAATACATATTCGCAAACGCACAACACATCCATACCATTTTTAATATCTTTACGTGAGAAATACGTGATTTTAAGCGTTTTCAACTTCAAGTAATAATTTGCCTTACGTTAAATATAATTTACAAACAATACGCAACTATAACGAACTACCGTTTGGAATGTACACATTGATTTCGGTGTTTTTGTTTCTTATTACGTACTTACTTGTACCTCTAAGTATTGTGTGTACATTACGTTTGCGTTTATTGTGAATCACTCTAAAACTAACGCATAGTTTGACATAATAGAAATTTACAAGTCGTTTACATTGATTGATTATTGTATGGTCATTGTAAGTAGTTAGACATTTTTTGGATATATCAACATGCTTTTTAGATTGTTTTTCCCATTATATTTGGAATATTAAAGTATATTGTAACTAGACTGAAAAAACCTTGAATATTCTTTAAAGAAAAACAAACATTTACCCCCGCATTTGATTATTTTCGGTACGTATCATTACGTTCGTATTTGATTACTGTCGGTACATATCGTTACATTCATATATATTGCTGTGAGTTTTGCTTGTTGAGTGAACGAAGTAAATGATTGTTGTGTGTGCACTTACTCAAGCATATATTTCTTTAGACTCTGTATATTGTTTGTCTATCTCAGGCCCATATCTTTCGGGTTCTACTTAATTAGACCTAGCATCCAATGTAAATGTAAAGAAATAATACAAGTTGTTTATTGTTAAAATTATTTTATTGTTTATTGATATTTTCATAAGTCGTTTATTTTAAAACAAGATATCATATTTGTTTAACTTAAACTAAAACCTAATTATCACCAGAGAGTTTTATATAAATTGTTTATTAAAAACACACATATATTTTGGAAGTTTTTGTGTTAGATTCTATAGAATGTTTCACAAATCACACTCAAGTGTTTCAATTAACCAAGAGGGTATTTTCACTCCGAACGTTAAGTTAGTACTCAAGGTATCTATCTGACTCTTTCAAATATGTGATACTTTGTTTCTAAATTGTGTGTTTAAATGAAAGTTTATTCCTGCAAAACAGCATGTCCATCTTCACACTGTATATATATATATATATATATATATATATATATATATAATTTCTGCGGAGTTTTTTTTGCGATAAAAAATTTAAAAAACTTTAAATTGTTTTATGCTAACCTATAAAACGCACATCTTCAGACACATTCACAAAAAAGAACCACATCGCCACATCACAGAAATTATCCAGACCGAGCGTAGAAGTAAATTCAGCGCTGCTGGTTATGTGGACGGGGCGAGGTACTTCGGCTGTCTGACAACAGGAAGCGCTGAATTTACTTCTACGCTCGGTGTGGATAATTTCTGTGATGGGGAGATGCGGTTCTTTTTTGTGAATGTGTATGAAGATATCCTTTCTCCAGCAGGGGCGTACCGATGAGCCTGTAGAAAGGCGAAATACGCATCTACGTCTCTGGGGAGGGATATGTTCGGACACGTTCAAGAAAAATATTAATAGTGAACCTGTATTTGTGTTCTTCACACCAGATTTTTAATAATATTTTATATTATTAAAAATACCTTTGCTATATTATGGCTTAAGATAGTTTCCGAAGTGATATAATTGTTAAATTAATGGAAATAAACGAAAAATTGACAAAATTTTGAAAAAGATACTGATTGAAAAACAAGTAAAATCATTTTTAGTGCTTTTTAGTCAATAATTATTGATCCGCCCACGTACCATACTGGTAAATATGAATTCAAATGTTCATTTACGTTTTTTATCGTTTAGCTTATTACTAAAATCTAATGCATTATATTTAGGAAATTTAATCAATGTTATTGTAAGTATTTTTATATTCCGGAACCCATAAAATATTCTATCAGAATTCTCCTTCTCGATATCTCTAAATTAATTAAAGATAGAAAAAAATTCTCTTTCCAGTTAAGTTTTATCACACCATTTTGCCCACTTCCAACATCTGCATAGAGGAATGAGTCAATATATAGGTCAATGTTGAAGTACGGATATAAACAAGCAAATTACGAAGATAATTATGTAATGCTATCTGCGGGACATTAAAGTTAATAATGAAAATGTTTAATGAGTTATACAGAGTACAAAAAAAAATAAGAAATTTGGCTAAAAAATTAAATTTTAATTTGATTGTTATACAGGACTGAAGTTCTTCGCACCGTTATTTTCCTTATTATTGTAGCGACGAATTTGTCTTATTTGGTAAATTTATAATGTGATTGAGGTCGATGGATAACTCAGCAGCATATTTGTCTTCAAGGCAAGAGTGTGTTGGAAATAAAGTTGTTTGGCAGTATGTCAATAACACTCTAATGCCTTATGTTTGTTTAATTGAATATTTACTCAGCATTTTAATTTTTAAAAAGTCTGTATTAGTTGTTTATTAGAACATATAATGTCAATTTAAAAAAATCGGACGTTTTCGATATACTATTTCGTTTAAATTTAAACCAGGAAATAAGACAAGAAGCATTTATCCAGTGTTTTCTTATTTTGGGAACGAACATTTTGACGTAGTTACACTATGTTAAAGAAGAGTATTCAATTTTTATAGATATCATTAACTTGAATATTCCAACCTTCAAACGCCTTTAGAATTAACTAATTTCAAGAGAAAAATCTATGAATTGACTATATTGGGAACAGCACTTCTTAACCATAAATCAAGATCTGATGCTTACTACTAGTACTAATTTTTACTTTAAGTAAGCACCATTTCTGCTCCACATAGGTGAATAATTGTTTGTTATATGTGAAGATACAAGTCGACCATCATTAGCTGTTTACTTTGAGAAAGAGTTAAGAATACTTAATGAGAAATGTCTGTTTATTTAGAAATAATTTTCAAAATTAATAAACTTTTACAAAACTTATTAAAAAAAATAATAACAATCAATAACATGTGGCAATTAGTGCAATATCAGTACCCTGCGAGACTTCCACAAGCATTGACTACCTTTCTACACCTGTTTGGCATACTCATAATCAAGTGGTCTAGCTCTTGTTGATCGATGGCATTCTACTGTTCTACAAGACACTGATACTATTATTGTTTTGTTTCAAAGGCTAGATTTTGACGCAGTATGCTTCTTTGTAGCAAATCCTATACGTGTTCTTTGGGATTTAGATCAGGTGATTGCGCTGGCCATAGCAAAACACTAATTTTGTACAAATGCACGAATAATATCTGCAGTATACGGACGCACATTGTCGTGCATGAGTTGAAAATTTTCACCAAGTCTTGCAGCATATGATAGTATAACGTTTTCAAAGATAATGTCCCGATAGTCAATGGTGTTTAAATACCCATACAAGAGAATGTGGTCAGTTTTTTTATCAAGAGATATTTCACCCCATAGCATTACACTACCTCCTTGGAAGCTGTGAACAGTTTGTGATGTAGCTAATCGTTCGGCGTCTCCACACTCTCGTTCTTCTTGTATTTGGGTGCAAACCAAATCGTGATTCGTCAGAAAACAAAACATATGCACAGTTTTGTTGATCCCAGTTGAAATTTTGCTGCATCCATTCTAATCTTCTTCCGCAACTTTTTTTTTTGACAAAGCAGGAACTCTCAAAGGACAACGGGCATTAAGACTATCTGCATGGGGTCTATTGCTCACTGTCTGATCGCTTATTAACACATAATGAGTGTCGTAAAGTCGAATCACTAATTCTGACGCCGTAATGTTGCGATTTCTTAACGCACAAAGTCTCAAGTATCTGTCATGACTTAATCGAGTTGCTGTTGTGCCTTCTATATGACGTTCATGCACATCATTGGTTTGCTGATATCTCAACCACAAACGATTGCTGACACATTTTGACGTGTTGAGAGCTTCCGCAACGGCCCTTTGAGTTAAACCACTTTCAAGCATTCAAGCAATAGCTTTTAGTTGCGTGGCTCGGTTTAAATAATGTCTTTTCATCCTCAATTAATGCTAACTAAACTGGGACAGAAAGTTGATCGCAAAATGTACACAAAACTCTCAGGATGACAAATCAACAAATCTGACATTTTTTAAATTTTCACTGATTTTTTCAGTTAGTAAGACCTTATGTCACTTACACTGTCCAAACACCAGCAACAAACTCTACTGACGTTTAAAATGACATTAAAAATTATTTGTTATATATGGCTCGCAAAATACTAGCAAATAAAGGCTTGTCCCCTAGATTATTTTGATGTGTATATTTCACATTCCTATGCACTGACAATCATTCATAAAGACGGCAGACTATGTGCCCGAACAGTAGCGTGATGTGGAGGGATCGAGTAGAGGCGTACGACGATCAATTCAGTTGCCGTTGAGACGTTGTAAGCGATACATTGTTAACACAATCGTGTTGAAAATGTCGGGAGTGCGTAGAAACAATGCACCGACTCGGTTGCATGCTAACGTAGTAAAGAAATTTTTACATCGGTTTCCCGATTTAATGTATGACGGTACCGTGTGAAATGTTTAGTTTGTGAAACAACTTTATTAACTTGGAAAGCAAGTCAGTGCCAAAGACATATAAATAGTGACAAACATAAATCGAATAATAGTGGACGCAGATCATATAATAAATTTGTGTGTGATTTAACAATTATGTTAATTGCAACCAATATACCAATGCAGAAAGTGGAACACCCAATGTTTCGTCAGTTTTGGAAGAAATACAATCCTACGTGGAAATTACCAGCAAGAAGTACGCTACGGAATTACGTACCGTCAGTGCGTGAGAGAATTGTAAATTGTACGAAAAATACGGTAAAAAAAAATTCCTGTGGTTAACAATAGACGAAACTACAGATATTAAAAGACAGTCCATCCTAGCCATTCTAGTACGGACGCTGACTCCGAAGGACCTTCTCCTCCTTATTTACTAACCTGTAAACGAATGCAAGGGTGTACTGCCAGAGCGATATATGATGTATTAATAGAAACACTACAAAAATTTGAGATTTTACCGAAGCAAGTGTTAATGTTAGCTACCGATGCTGCCAAGGTTATGTGTTCCACGGCAAACTTACTCAAAACGATTCAACCAAACCTGCTGCATGTCACATGTTTGCTTCACGCTTTACACCTTGTAACAAACACTATACGTACAACTTATCCTGATGTGGATCAACTGATAGGACAAACGAAAGTGGTTTTTCTTAAATCTCCGAAACGGATTCGGCTATTTCATTCGCTGTGTCCTGATATACCCGAGCCGCCGCAACCAATTCTTACACGATGGGGTACTTGGTTAGAAGCAGCATTTTATTATTATAAACATTTTGAAAAAATTAAATCAGTGATTTTACAACTAGATGCCAAAGAAGCAACTGTAATACGGCTCAGCCAAGTTCAATTTAAAAATCCTCAAGTTGCAGCAAATTTAAAAATTATTTACGACAGTTACGTTCCAATACTGGACGCAATAAAAAATTTACAGAACACTGCGCTGTCCTTATCGGACTCATTAGCAATTATTGACCACGTAAAACTAGTGCTGCATATCCTTGAAGATGAAAAAAGTGATTGTGTCCGTGAAAAATTTGACAGTGTATTAGATAAAAATGTAGATTTTACAAAATTAGGGCAACTTTTTACCAATACTGAAGATCCGTTGTACAGATACAAAGAGCGCTTTAACTATGCAAATATAACATCTCTCAACGTCGAACAATCCTTCTCTGTATATAAACATATATATACGTCGCTACGTACGAACCTTTCCGAGACTAATACAGAAACATATATTATGGTGCAGTTTTTTCATCGCGCACATCCGCATTTTTTTGCAACAATGTAAACATGTTGGGTAAGTTATTTATGTTTTTTCTTAACGTTTTGTATAGGGATTCGATATATTTATTTTTAAGTAAGCGCACTGTTATTCTGCTAATCTCTCCACGCAACGCCACTGCTGGGGCACATAGTCTGCCGTCATTCATTCATAGTGTTTCCCTTTTCGTCATAAATATTTGACATACATATTTACATTTATAAAAATTTATATAAAAACAGTTCATTTAAATTGTAATAAGCTTTATTCCCTTCTCAAATTTAATGAAATGAAAAGTAGAAAGATATGGAAAAATATTTATCATACCCTGATGAAGCCACAGTGTGGCGTAATATATGTAGTGTTCCGTGTTCTTTTTTTGCAATTTAAAACGTTGTATTATTAATTACACAGGCCTGCATTTTTCAACTCTTTGAATGTTGATTTAAAAATTTTAACTGTTTTCTAGTAATTGGGTAGCGCTGATTTCAAATCTGCTTTTATTTTTTTTTGTATCACGTAAGGTTATTTTTCAAACCAGTAAAATCAAAAAAATATAGAAAAAACACGATTTATTTAATTTATAAGCTAGTTTTATATTATATTAAAAAAAATACAAAAATATACACATAGAAACTATTAAAAATAGTTATTTATTCTTTATGCTTCTTAAAAAAACGTTCGTTTTTCAGAAAAGCTTCGTTTGGTTGTTTTTCTGTCATATTCAGCTAAAGGAAGATCTCTTCTCAATGTCCAACAGTAATCGGTCATTATTTTTGTGTCCCAGCGCCCTTGGTATCTTTTTTGCATCTCTTTAATATCCTGGTGAAATCTTGCTCCTTGCTCTTCACTCATGTCCCCAAGGTTTTCTGGGAAATAGTCCAAATGGAAATGTAAAAAGTGAATTTTTATGCTCATATTGCAACCAAGAATCCTGAATTTTTCCAGCATGTTTTCAACGATCTCAACATAGTTTGTGTCTTTATAATTCCCTAGAAATTTATGTACAACTTCGTTAAAAGCATGCCATGCATGTTTTTACTTATCTTCCATCACATTTTCAAATTCTTGATCTTTCACCAAGCTCCTAATCTGCGGGCCTACAAAGATTCCCTCCTTTAATTTTGCCTCTGTCAGAGTCGGAAATGTTTTACACAAATATTTAAAACAATTTCCTTCTTTGTTTAAATGCCTTAACAAATTGTTTCATAAGTCCAAGTTTTATGTGAAGCGGTGGAAGTAACACTTTTTGAGGGTCAATAAGACTTTCGCGAATTACATTTTTGATTCCAGGTGTTAAGGTCACCCTTTGTGGCCAGTCTCTTTTTATTCAATGCTGTTCTCGATTTCTGCAATCCCACTCGCACAGGAAACATGGAAATTTAGTATATCCAGACTGCTGACCCAAGAGAAGGCCTAAAATTTTTAAATCTCCACGCACTTCCCAGTTGTGATTTTCATATTGTATTCTTAAAAGTAATTCCTGTAAACTACAGAATGGCCGACCGGAACAGAAGCAAAAACCTTGCCATTATGTAAAAGAACAGCTTTAAGGCTCCTTTTTGAAGAGTCGATGAAAAGTCTCCAGTCAGAAGGTGTGTACTCAGGAGCTCCGAGGAAAGTAAGTAGATCAGCAATTGCTTGGCAGTAAACGAGTGGTCCGTTTTGTGCAAAATATTTTACAAATCCAGCCTCACGATTTCTATGCATTTTTCACAAATTCACCAATTGGTCTCTTAAACTTTTTCAAGACGAAATATCCACAAATATAACAGAAATCATCTGGTTTGTTTTTGCAACACTGGCTAGACATATTTTTAAGCAATGTTTATTTATCAAATACCACGCACAACACTAAAGACAAATTAATTTTACTTGTTTACTGATCGACACTCAGAGCTATAATGAAGTAAATGACATTAAAATATACATTTTGTTTGGAGTGATAAACTTGAAATCCTTCTTCGCAGTACTAATAAAGTGAAAGCATAATAAATAGGATTTAGCAGGTAAAAATTCCCGGAAATCTTGTCCAAAATTAATACATGTAATAAAAGATTTACATGAGGTAATGAGAGCCTATTTAACAAATTTCTTTAAAACCACAACAGAAAATCATTTTTGGGTTAATACCTAGAATTTGAAGTAGTACATTCATTTTAAAATGTATTAAAACGCCTATTATAAGATTTTTTTCTTTTTCTTTTGCGCAAAAAAAAAATCTGTGGGTGGTAGAGACCAATTGTATTTTAATTAGTTATTGCTATATAAAAACTGAGCTTAACAAACAAAAATCATGTCATCACAAATTTTATGCAGGCCTGTGTTATTGTAATGAAGTTTCAGCACGTATCTCCTCAAACAATTAGTTATATAAAATTTAATATTATATTTCCGGAACAATGTTTCTTGTAAATACGGTACCACTTAAACTAAAAACATAAATTGTATATACGTCAGTTTATTTTTTCAATATTTGATGTTTTACTGCGTAAACATGTATGGCATAAAATTTTATATGAATTTAATCTCATATTTGCAATTTAATTCGTTGTAAACATTTCGTGGTATTTATCGTTTAGTAAATAGTAAATTTCAAAGAAGAATGTAAATCAATAGTTCTAATGATATTGGTAAAAAGAATCGTACGCAAATAAATTTAATATTAAAATGAACTTAAAATCAAAACCTACTGTTTTGAATAAATATGCAATTATTATAAATATTATTTAATATCGAAGATTATGATATGGTACTAAAGTAGAATATAACTTATAGTATTGGCATATTTACATAACAGGCTGTTGTAATAGTGTTTTATAATAGAAATGTGGAGTAGCCTGTATTAAAAAATGGGTATGGGAACCAAACGCATATGTTCTTGTCATATAAGATTTTCAATGATGTTTTTTGCGTCTTTTTTGTATGAAACTATGAAACGATTAAATAGATATTGAAATATCTAGCTATTGTACGTGGTGATACTAGTAATGATTACAATATACCGGGTGGTAAAAAAAAAGTTTGCCGGATATTTTACCCAATTATTAGTACTGGTGGAAACAAACAAAAATGTATCAATAAACATGGGTTCGCAACTCAGGCAGCATATCTCTATATAGTCCTTTTACGATAACAGACGTGGCACGTCATCAACATACGTCATGTTTGCGTCACGCACTCTTGCCAAATCTTTTGTTTACATCTATCACAGAGGTTATGTATTAAAAATAAGTTGACATGTAATCCGCGTTGACAGTTACGTAGGTCTTGTTCATACTTAGGAAATAACGATAATTTACATACTTTTAAAACAATTAGATAAACCTAACGCCTCTCATTCTAACTATAGTTTTATGTACGTGGTAAATTATAACTGACAATTAGCATAATTGAGACATGTTATTAACAGCAATTAAGCTATCGAAATAAAATAGAAATACGTTTATTTCAATAAATATTATTATCAGTATACACAATAAATTGACATTATAATAAAGAAAAGCAAATCTAATATAACATGATATAAATGACAAACATAATTTTTATTCAAAATCGCTGTCATCGGTTGAGCTTTCTTCTGTGCCTATATTAATAACTAAAGGCCTTACATCTTCTCGTTCAAAGCCAATTTCTCTATCCCACCACTTTTTAATTTCTGTTTCGGTGTGTTTGATGCTGTTTGCCTAACATGTTGGGGTTACTTCACTGAGCGCTTCCTTCCATAATTTTATGCAGCCTTCTTCTGTTCTGCCGTATTTGCCAATATGGTTATTATAATAGCGTTTGCTAATACCCCATATCAGTTCAATAGGATTAAAAATGCAATGATATGGAGGTAGACGGAGCACAACGTGACCATATTTATTAGCCAACTCATTAGCCTCATAAATGGGTGGTGGTTTAAAACTATAAATAATAATAGCCAGTAATTATTAAAAAAAAGAATAATTATACTAACCGCTCAACTAAATCTAGCAACTGTAGCTTTAACGCTGATGCATCATAATCAATAGAGTTTGCATTTAACCAGTTCGTAATTTCTAATTTTGTTGTGGAAGATGTTGGAGGCTTATTCTTAATTGTACTGTGATAACTTGCATTATCCATTACAATCACAGAAGGATTTTCTAAATTACGTAGTAGTTGATTTTCTAACCAAAACAGAAAATTGTCACGGTTCATATCACCATGATAATCATGATAATCAGAGTTTTTGTTATTGGATGTAAATATTAATTCAGCACCAGGAATAAAGCCATCTTCGTTTCCAGCATGTAATATTATATACCTATTAGAACAGAACATAATAAAATTTATGCAACAAAGAAAAAGAAAAACGATTACCTTTTGCCACCTATTTGTTTCGCTTTCACAGTTTTGACATGTTCATCTTGCCAGGTTCATGAAGTGCTTCCATCTTGAAAGATCCAGGTTTCATCAAGAAATATAAACTGATATATATATGTTCTTGTTTTATGCGTATATACTGCTGTAGAAAAGAGATCCGCTTTAAAGCAATATGAGGCAGTTCCATCAACGCTCGTTTAGGATCATCTTTCGTGAAGTGAAAACCAATGTTTCGTAGCACTTTCCATAGGGAAGTAGTACAACCATTAAAAATATCGCTTCTTTTAAGTACTTTGTTTAAAGTACATAAGGTGATATGTTCTTCTAAAATGTGTTTAAGGGAAACTTAATGTTACAGTTCGAAATAAGATAATAAATACTTACTGTCTCTATACATGTTATAAACTTTGTTTCTAATGGCACACTGATTAAAATCATCAATGTTCACTACTGGTTTCTTTTTTACCCTTTTCTTCTTTGGACTAGATGGAATAATCCCTTGTTTAGTCATTGAAGAAATCTTATTAACCGTAGAAATGTGGATATTTAAAGCATCGGCTACTCTCTATAAAATACGCAAGGTTTAATACTCTAAAAATATATTAATTATTAGAATTACCTCTCTTACTGCTTTCAACGGCAATAGCGTGGCATTGTTATCGCGTTCTTTCTCGAAATACGAGATTAAAGACGCAATGAGCGCTTTTGATTGCCTGCTTAGTGGCTTAGGCATGTTTTATTGGTTATTAAAGGAACCGTTGTTTTAATACAATACGAATAATACGACGAAACTGGATAAAAGGGACACGAAAACTAAAGAACAAACTGCGAACTAATGAAATGCAAATAATACCACAAAACTGAATAAAAGGACGAAAAATAGAGAACAACAAATGGCGCACAAGGCACAAGTGACAGATACGAATGACAGTAGCGAAAATAGAAGTTGGCAACGTTACGCAGGATAGGAACGTTTGCAAAGAAGAAATCTCTAGATATACGATAGTGAAAGACAGTTCTTTTTGGGTTTAGTATTGTATAGGTAGGTAATTCTGAAGTTTCCGGTTATGACGTGCCTCGTCTGTTATCGTAAAAGGACACCCTCGCTTCTCAGATCCGGTATTTTGGAAATAAAACTGTATTTTTTTGATCTGGCTGTAAACATTTCGCAGCACCCTTGTACTTTATATCGCCGATGTTTCGAAAAAACTTCAAAATTATAGTGGAGTAATTCGATTATACTTATAGGTATATACTATATATACAATGCTAGTTGTATATAGCGCTAAAGAAAAAACGGGGTGAAAGGTATATGCGAGTAATGCCTTCGTATAAAAAATTACGGTCCAATGTTCACGTAGTATCGAGAAAATAATTTTTCTTTGAGTCCGGCTCTGTCGGTGTTAAATATACAGACAGCAATCGATGAACATCTATGTACAACCCTGAAGATGTCGCTTGTAACAGTGGACGAAACGTTGGCAATTACGCCTAACTCGACGCGGTTCCGTCCTGAAAACCGAGATCTACATTTAGAAAACGACCGTGGAAACCTACACCTACGTTTATTCTCTCTCTCTCTCCCCCCCCCCTCTCTCTCTCTCTCTCTCTCTCTCTCACTATATACTTCGAATATTTTCGAAAATATTCGAAGCGACGCGGTCGTTTCCCTAAAAATGTATCGGGCAAGTTCCGACGACACATGTTGCACAAAATGAGTTTTGAAACAGAATAAATCGTCACTTGAAAAAGACTCAATATTAAAAAGAGTCGAAACGTCGTAGAGAAAAACATTAAAATTCATTAAAGGTCGCTAAACCAATAAAAAAGTCTATTATTTTAATATATATCTATATATATATATATATATATATATATATATATATATATATTATGGTAGGGAGAGTTGTCCCTAAAATAATAATTACGCAGAGTGTACAGGTAATAAATAACAATATTCAGCAAGACATCAACTATAGATTATATGAGAGTTTTATGTAAATGCACTGTAAAATTTTAATTAGTTTTCTTATTTTTAATATCAAATTTAACTGTATTCTAATTTACAAATTTATTCTATTTTGTCATTTCAGCATTCAGTACATTTATTATCGCGTTATATTAAGAATTTCAAATATTTTGCATACACTTGTATAAAAACTTGGCAACTTGAAGAAATCCAGTTCAGGGAAGAAATCGGGAAATTAGAGAATCGTTGGTTCAAGCGAACTTCGAGGGGATTATGTCGAAAAATGAGATACAAAACTCATATTGTAGTTTTCAATAGCCAAACCAAGTTAATTATTGTACCACACTGAACCTTTGAACTTTTAAACGTTTCTCAAATATAAAAAATAACTAAAATATTATGTTTTAAAAAAGAATAGAATTCAAACGACGCAATTATATCCATCTTGCCTCTTAATTGAATAGGCTATCGAATGTTGTTTGATTTCACCTATATATTATTTAGATAACTAGCCGAAACTTTCACAATTATTATATGAAACGTTATGGGAATTACACGTACATATGTTTAGATAAACACCTTAAACATGTATTTATAGTAGAATAGACGGAGAATCATTATTTGCCACCTTCCTAAACAGCATCAGTGAAGGTGTGTTACACTATCTTTATTCGTTACGGGTGTATCATTCCGTACGCACATGTAATAATGCGAGAATTTATGATTCGATTTATAATTGATATTAACCATTTAAATAGCACGGTGTTTTGAAATTAGACGCGTTTATGCAGGTTGGTTTCACGAGTTAAACAAGGAGTTAAGTAATTGCGACTTTCATATTTGTTTATTTTATTAAATGTTTGTATATTCTCGGAGATACGTTTTGCTACTGCTTTTTATTATCGTGTCTTAATTTACGTTCATTATAAATATGTGACCCTTTTCTAGATAGTATGTAAATAACGTGAGAGCGATTAGTCAGGCAAGAAAAGATGATGTAAAAGGCAAAAAGGCGGTATAAAATTTCCAAAAAAGGCAAGAAAAGTACCAAAAATGGACAAATAAGGCAATTTATTAAATAAATCATTCTTTATTCAAATAAGCATACAGCTTATACACACTCTAGAAAAACTTAAATATCTACTTTCCACGAAGAAACCAGATATTTTTCTATATTTTCCGGTAATCAATTTTGCTGCTGCATCAATAATTGTTTGAATTCCAGGATTTCTGGCTAGCACGTCATTTAATTTCGTTTGGATTACCCACATCACTGGAAACTTTTTTGATAGCAAGTTTACCACCCTAAAAAATATTTATATATTCAAACAATGATAAGTCCTGGGTCTCTAAATTTTTTATTACTTGTGGCAAAGATTAATAATTTGTTTTAATAAAAATTACTCCACTTTTTACCGCATTATTGCGAAACGCTGTTTGTGGTTTTGTAATGGCTTGGACAAAAGCGTCCACAACCTAGTAAAAGTTAAATAAATTACTTCTATCATGTTGCTGTCTAAGTTGTTCAACTCCTCCTCAATCCATTTTATTACACCGAAGTAATATGTGGCTATTAGCACTGCTAACGCTATTTTGATTTTTCCAGAAAGCTGCGAGCACCATATCTGTCTTAACTTTTGGTAGTACTTGTTGGCAGCTTTTTCTTTTACGGTTTTCTTGTCATGAATATGGTTTTAAGCTACCTACATATAGGTACGTAAAATTGCTTTCTGTTTGGAGATGTAATATTTTACCATCTAACATTTTCATATCTTCCTTGACTTCAGCACATCTACCCCTCAAAGATGTTAATTATTGCACATTTGTCTATACCCATCTCCATTCCTATATCCTGTATATATTTCACCATTTCCTTCACGGGTTTCCGTACACTTTCCCTGTTGGCTGCATACAATTTCAGATTTTATGTTCCCGGTGTGATGGCCTTACAGTTTGATATCCAGGTTGCTTTCGAAGTATTAGCGTTAGTGGTATCATCCCTAAATAGAACAGGAGGAGACTCAGGAAGTCTCTTTGATATATTCCGGTATAGTATTTCAGAATGTTAGGCTTTTTTTACAACCTTTCCTCTTGACATCCAAAACCGGGTTTCCCAATGTGCGCAATGTTTGCAAACAAAATTTTATGATAGTACTTGATGGGATTGTTTATAAAACTATTTTCAACCATTCGTGTGATACCGAGTCGAATGCTTTCGACGATCCAACACATTAATAAGCTTTGCTTGCCTAGCATTTTGAGTAATAGCACCATCTACTAATAAGTTTTCTTTTCTGCCATGCGCTTGTTTCTCTGTACCTATCTGTTCATATATTTGACTCAATAATGGCCCAATATCTGCCAAAGAGTCGTTCATTTATAGTTTTTGTAAACAGTTTGTATATCGTATCTAGACAAGTGATTGGTCTTTAATTTTGCGGCTCTGATGGATTTACCTTTATGTAGATAAGCACGGTTTTCCCTTCCGATATCAATGCTGGAAAGATGGCTTTTCCAAACAGCATGTCATTGCATTTCACTGTCAGTGTTTTATGGGTGACTGTATCTTCCACTAATACGTATTAATTCCGTTCATACCAGGTGCAGAAAACTTTTTCATTCCTGAGAGATTTTTCCTTATTCACTCACTGTTATTGGTTGATACTTATCTGTTTGCTTCAATTTTAAGCAAAATTTGCTTAGCTCTTGTGCTGCAAAAAAATTTTTATTAAAGGGTTTTTATCTGTGGATAATATTTTTCCAAAATCTTTCTTTTTTTCTTGGTCAATTGTAGGCGTATTCACGTTTATTATCTTTTTGCTATCGAATAGATTTGATGGATTATGGACAAATGTGTTATTTTCTTCGATATATTTTACTTTCAGTAGAAGTTTTCTTTTTGAGGCCATGAGAGCTTACAGTTTGTCTTTCGAGCTTCCCTGATTGATTTAAAAATGCCTGATTTTGCAGTATGATATTCGGCTTTAATGTTCCACATCAGAGTTTTTATGCGTTTAATTTTATTTATCCTTTTGTCTATTATATCCAACATGCATTGGACATGTGATTTTTCTTTCGTATTTTTTTCTTTTCTTGTCCAGTTTCTCAAAGTTATTATTATTGCTATTATTATTATTATTATTATTATTAGGAATAAGGCTTAGGATAATAATGCATTAAAAAACATCAATAAAAAATATGCAAGCAAATATGCACCAAAAATATTCAGAATATGCATATAAATATGCACTAAAAATCAACTTTTGAAAAATAAATATTAATTTTTTATGTTAAGATATTTTAATTTTTCTGCTAGAACACTTGCAATTTTTTTAGTTGCAAAATTATTGAAATTATAGAAATTAATTACAATTACATTTCACTACCACAGGGTGTAACAAATTTTCAAAAATAAATTTGCGCCTATTGTCGGCTAGAATATTTTTGTACTGTGAAAAAACTCTTTCGACATCACACGACACTATTGGTACATAGTTAATTGACGAAGGAGATACTTGTTGAAACTTCATTATAACGCTAATAAATAAGTAATTAAACTTCTAGTTTCAAAAATTCTTTTATTGTAAATACCACTACAATATTGTTTCGCCATACAATGGCTTCATCAGGTGGATGAAATACTGAATATGTACAATACAAGTTTGAATATTTATGTGAAAATTATTGGAGAAATGGTGGTGGAAGAATTTTTACAATCTTAAATTAAAGCTAATCCTAAACTATTGTATCTATTAATTTCTAAGTTTTCTAATAGGTTAAGTTACTATACTATACAGAACATTATTAAACACAACAAAGATAAAATAGACAAAGAATCAAAACTCTGGTGTACCTATATAAGTTAACATGCGAAGATTGTAATAAGGTATACATAGGACAAACGGGGAGGACATTCAAAATTAGGATGAAAGAACACGAGAGAAGCCATAAAGAAAAGAAAACAGATTCAACTTTCGCAAGTCATTGTATAGATATCAATCATAGATTTAATATAGATTTCAAAATTTTACATATTCAAGAAAAAAGTAAAAAACTTAACCTGTTAGAAAACTTAGAAATTAATAGATACAATAGTTTAGGATTAGCTTTAAATGACCAACTAGATTTAAACAATTCCCCTTTATTAAATTTAAGATTGTAAAAATTTTTCCGCCACCATTTCCCCAATAATTTTCACATAAATTTTCAAACTTGTATTGTACATATTCAGTATTTCATCCAACTGATGAAGCCATTGTATGGCGAAACAATATTGTAGTGGTATTTACAATAAAAGAATTTTTGAAACTAGAAGTTTAATTACTTATTTCTTAGCGTTACTATTGGTACAAATTCATATTTCTCACTGCCATGTTCATTTTCATTAATGGTTGTTTTATTTCGCAACACATCACTGATATTTTTCAGTTGTTGATAGCCCGTATTTTTTGACAGCACTGCGTGTAATTTATTGATGAAACAATTTTTCTTGGGTTTTGCTAAATGTTAAACTACTATATTTTCTACTATTTCAATGCTGTCTTGTAAAGATAATCCTTTAGTTTATAGTGTTATGAGTCAGAGTCTAGAAAATGTAAATGCATAACACATGAAAAGTCTAGGCGAACATCCAATATGCCAGCAGTTTTCCCGTTAAATGTAAATAGCAGTCGGGATGCCATTATGCGGATTATGCCATTCCAAATCATCGCCGAGTGAACTTACATAAATATAAATACGTAAATGTGCTTATTGTTAGTAATTAGTTTTTAAATTGTTATTCGTTTTTATTATTAATATAGTGTGTGTTTAAGTTACCGTTAGTTTTATTTAAGGACCCAGACAGACAAACATTACAATAGCGTAGAGATTGTAGTCGAAATGCACTCCAGATTAGCTCGAATAGAAATAATGAAATTTCAAACATTTGTTTTTCTCAGAACGTTACGAGCTTCTCCAATGCACTGCGCTTCTTCAGAGTCGAATTCATCAACAATTTTCTGCGGAATTTCAAAATGTTCAGTGTAATAGACAGCAGCGTCGATCCAAGTTCTCAATTTTGTAATAATTGGCACGGGTGAAAGTCAAACGTCTCCTGCAATTTCCCGAAACCTCTGAATACGAGTTGGTACTTTAAGAAAAATCTTTTTCACAGACACTATCAGTATGTTAACGTCTGGAGAAAGAGTACGTAAAGAGTATCAAATCAGCTACTCGGTGTAAAGCATGCGCTACACAGGTCACATGTATCATTTTTGGGTACAAAAACTGTAATCTCTGTATTGCTTTGCACTGCACCATGTGCAAAGCAATACAGGGATTACAGCATTGCTATAAACTAGTAGCACTTTTTCGTATAAAATGCCAGACGGCCACAATAAACTTAGAGAATAGTTGACAAAAGCAGCGCTGTTGAATAATTCACTTGTCCAGCACTTTTAAAGCCAGCAAATATGATTTATCTTTTTCTTCATTAACTTCTAATACACCAATTACAAAATTTTCTATGCATCTTTGTTCTACGTCGGTTGCTTCACCTAACGACATACAAATAGAATGATCCTTTACTTTTTCTCTTAATTTGTTCAGTCATGTTCTATATATGTCGGAAACGTATTTCTTTCTTAACATCGATTCATCTGGAATATTTTATTTTGTATACTTCTTCATAAAGTTGCGAAAAACTTAATTCTTTAATTTTTTTAATTAACGGAATGTCAGCCCAAATAAAAGCCAGACAAAGTTCTTCACCGAATACCCTGCCTTTAGGTCCATGCCAGAGTAAATTAGACATTAACACTTGTCCTTCGTTATTTCCCCTTTTACGATTTTTATTGCTTGCATGTTTTCCGGTTTGATAATACTGGGTGACTTGAAACTTTTTTGTCGGCGCAACACCATCATCGCAGTATTTGCAAAATAACAGACGCCCATTTGTTGTAAAATCATTACAATCCTCCACAAATTGACGTAAAATTTCAATTACACACTTTTTTCTTTTGGCATCTAGATGGATGTTAATACTATTGTAACTAATACACCAACTAATACATATTGTTGGAATGCAAAAGGACCTGGTAAAATTAAGGAAAATCCCGCTATATTTATTTTTCGTTATTCGATTACCCAAGTAATCCCCGCTAATCTTCGTAGTGTTTCCAAGTATTATGGTTTCAAACACTAACTATTGTGTTAGCTGTTTGTCAGTGGCGTAGCTAGCATGGGTGGCACCCGGTGCGGATATTGAGGTGTCACCCCAAGAAAAATTATTAAAAATCCGATCAACGTAAAGTATGATTTTTAATGAATACAAATGAGAGTCATTAATAATTAAGTTACAATAATATGATAGTAATAGTACTTTTTTATTATACATTCTTTGACATTCATGTATAAAATTAAAAATCAGGTATAACAAATAAAGAATAAGTGCAGAATTGGCGTACTCTCATCTACATATTATGTACAAACACTTAAATCTCTTCTTTCTAGCTTTAACAGACGCAAACTCTGAAATCACATCTTCAAAATTTATATTTTGTATTGCCTTGTGTTCTATCGTTAATATGTCAAAATTGTTAAGTGCCAATTCGTTCCTTATAGCTCGCAAGTAATTTTTAATTAATTTTTGAAGAGCCTTCTCTTGTATCATGTTCACGAAATGCTAGGTTTTGTTTAGCCAGAAACAAAGTTATACCCAATAATCTAAATAAACGACGCTTCCACTTCTGTTTTTCAGTATCGACTAATTGCAAGGCTGTGCCATCTATTGTTTTATGCAATTTCAACCTCATTCCCAAAGTTTTTCACTTTTCAAAATTTTCCAGATGTACACATTGTAAAACCATTCTTTTGAAAGGCGACGAACATCACCTTTCATTTTTAACCCGTAGTTTAGTTTAGTTCTACCGCCCATTGCTTTGTGAATTAATCCATTTTTATTGCTGTATTTCTTCGAAGACTAAACCCCGTGGGAGGCTGATCAAGCGAACACATTTTTCCTCGCAGCTGTGCATATTAAATTATCGATTTACTGGAGGAAAACTTTAATCTAGGATTTTGAATGGAAATTTACACGGCGTCCAAAATGGCGTACTCAAGCGTAATGGTGTACTCAAGCGTAATGGCGGCGTGAATGGCAGCATTTAGTTTGCCAAATTATATTTTGGAATTGGATAGCCCGTGCAATCCCGTGGAAGGCTTTCCTATTTAAGTCTGAATTAAGGACGATTTTGGGAACAAAGTGTGAAGTAGGTGTGGATATTCTGTGTCTTGTTTTTTTTTTATATTTACACTTTTGCAAACTTAATAAACTTGACTAATTATTATCTTGATTTCACATAAGTAAGGCTTTAGAGAAGCCGTTCTCTCTGTCTAGGACAGACGTTGTAAAGTATACACTTCATTTATATTAGTATCGTAGAATCCTGTTTGTTGTAATTGGGTTAGTTTCTCTTGGAATTAATTTTGTTAGATCTTGTTTTAGTTTGAATTCTGTAACTTTTACTTTACCTAACTTTATAACATCTGTTTGCTACTCTGTGTCACTTTATAGATCTTGTTCGAAATTCATTGAGAGCAAGCTAGGCATTATACATTTAATTTTAGCAGATAGAGGCTAGAACACCTGTTTACAAGCATTTGTTTATTATATTATTATTGAGCTGGTTGTCAAGCTTCTCCGGCTGTCAGTTGTAGAAAATATAGTACTATTTTACGTGGCAAAGTTCCATCAGACGTGCCTACGTTTTGTATTTTCAATATCCTGGGGGAACGTTACTAAATTAATAATTCTTAAGTTTTAAACTGTGTAACCGTATTGTAAAGAACCGAAGATTACGTATACCTAATTTGTGTTCTGCTAATCTCATGTTTGCTTTGTGTCACAATTTATTCAAATTTATCACAGTACTTCTACCTGATTATACAGGGTGTTGATCTGACGAGTGAATTTGTTGTAAAGAATACACTATATTACGCCTGGTGCGTTACTATTGTAATTTTGTTCGGGGAAAAATTAATCTGGGAGACTTGTATCTATATTTCAAAATTATAACTAAGCTTAATTAGAGCCTTGGCGCTTAGGTTATGTGTCGATATTTCTTTAATTTTTGAAATATTCTTTCAATATTCACTCTTGTCACTTTTGTTATTGCGCATTACGTCGTCTAAAATTTAGACATTATATATTTTGAACCTACTTCGTATTGTTATTAAATTTTGTTATTGCTGACGTCGTGTGTTTATTTGATACCTTTCCCTCAAGTGTTCGAGTGAAGCAAAGATCTGATTGTTTCGGTAACAAGTAGTAAAGGGGCATACTCTTTGGTTTTATTTTTGAAGCTACCAGAGTCCCACCCGCTTCCGTGTTTACGGGGGTACTTTGCAGGTAGAATACGGTGGCGCCACATCCACCATCAAGCGACCTTGGAACTCGCGACACTCTCCGATACGTTAGAGCTAGCCGGCAGAGTATTTTCCTCGGGACGACCACCATCAGGTAGGTTCGGGCCAGAGAGGGAGGCCCTGCAGAACATCTTGCAACCTCGTTATTACTTGTTATATTTTGTTTTGGTCGCAATAGTGTAGCAAATATTTGGTAGAGTGGTAAACGGTCCTTCTTTATTTTGGGAATATTCACTTCCTTTTTTTATTATCCAATGCGAACATTATCAAAAACGGGTATACTCCAATGTGAGACATCTCTCAAGTCCTGAAGTGATCTATTCATGCACATACAGTCTTCGATAGTAAAAGCATTATCAGTACTATTATTTTCAGTATTTATTTCAGATTTGTCTTCTTCATGGGTTATCATCATTAATTCCGTATTGTCGCCGTTACTTTCTGGAGATGAGCTAATCTTATCAGAATCATTTCTTCGATCAACATGAGAATCAGTTTCTTTTAATGAACTTTGGGTCTTTTCATATTTAAAGATGGATCCAGACATGCTCTGAACTACATCCATTTTAGCCTGTTTGGTTTTTCTCTGTTGAAACCCACTTTCTCTTTTAGATGTATGAACTCCCCGTGGCTTATTTCTCATTTTGAAAACACGTATTCTAAAAAATATTTTCGATTAGTATGTACTATCGTTGTCCTAAATTCTAAATATACGGAATGTAGGGCGAAAAAAATATTGAACTAGCCAATCCACTTACCTTGTCTTTTTTAAATATCTTTTCAACAACTTTTCAACTCTTTCATAAAACATTATTATAACAGAAACGATACTTCACGCTAATTGCAATCCTTGAAAGAAATGGAGTATGACATAGGTGACATGATAAGCAACTTTTATTTCAGGGGAATCCCAAACTGAGCAAACATTACAGCTAACTCTGAAAATAAAAAGAACAAAATTTTTGGGGAATCTCCGACTGACCGATCCACGAAAACAAATATGACAGCAGTGTGTACACTGAAAAAAAATCAGAACCATGCACCAATACTGCCAGCTATAAAATTCGCAAAACTGTAGTATGTAATTGTATAATTACCACTTGTAAACATTTAAATCTGCAGTAAATAAATATTTATTTCATTCATAGCTTATGTGCATTTACAAATTTTCACAATTGATAAATTAATTTATCTAGTGTGGATAACTTGATTAAACTGGCTTCAAACTTAAGTGATTTATCGTTGAAAAACATTTTGAGTTTGCGTAAGTTTTTATTTTTTTCCATGGTAGGGTGTCACCCCCAAACAGATGGCGCACGGAGCGGCCCGCCACTGACACCCCCCCCCCCTAGCTACGCCAGTGTTGTTTATAGCAAATCCAACTTTAGCTTGCTATTCACTTCACCTATCCATGCAATGGTTTAGAAGATTATTTAATTGTCTGCTATAAAATATCTGTTTGCATTTTAAGAAATTAGTTTTAAGAAATACTAATTGGTAGACATACGAAAAACAAGTATCGCAAAAGTATAATTATACTAACAAGGATATTAAATATTTATGTGAAGTTGTACACTGTTTTAAAATAATATTTTTCCGAAAAAAGGTCAAATACCTATTCATAATGAAAAAGGTTCAAAATATGCACTTAAACGTAACAACAACTAAAATATGCATTTTTTAAAATTTAGTTCATTTCCACGCATTGGCAAAATAAATTTTGTAATTCCAAAAATAATTCAAAAATATTATTTGTTTTAACGGCATATGTTTATCTGAAGCAATAAATTTGATTTTTTCATGTTTCGAAAATGATATCTGATAGGTGGCCGCCAGTAGAGTTTCTGCAAATTTCGGCTCTTTTTATGGCATTTTGCATCACGTTCGTCAAAATTTCCGGCGTTAGATTATTGATTTCTGGCGAATGTTGTTTCTGAGGGCCTGGAGGGTCTGCAGCTTGTTTACGTAGATCAGCCCCTTTAAGTAACCCCACAAAAAGTAGTCTGAGGCAGTCAGATCAGGCGATCTCGATGGCCAACCAAAATCCCCTAAACAAGAAATCAAATGGCCTGGAAAAGTATTCCACAAAATCTCCATCGTGTCGTTTGTTGTGTGGTCGGTGGCCCCGTCTTGCTGGAACCACATATCCTCCAACTCCAACTCCAACTCATCCAGTTTCAGTATTAAGAACTCGTTCAACATGGTCTGGTATAGTTCCCAAGTGACGGTTACCGCGTTTCCATTGTCGTTTTCACATGTTCTGAGTAAACAGCGCGCTATGTGGTCACTTTTTGTGGAGGAAGTGGTGCCTCATGAAAAACACGAGGATTGACGGTTGCCCAAAACTGGGGATTTTGTTTATTTATATGTCCAGAGAGGTGGGGATATGCCTCGTCGCTCATCATCAATTTCTCGAAAAAATCAGGCATTTTGTTATTCAGCAGCAACAACCTCTGACTGTACGCCACATGGTTTTGGCGGTCGGCTGGCACCAGCTGTTGAACCATCTGAATTTTGTACGGAAACATCTTCAAATCTTTGGTCAAAATTTTTTGAAGGGACCGTCAAAAAATGGCCAATTTCGTTGCGTGTTTTCGCGTCGATGTTAATGGCTCCTTCTCGACACTATCCTTCACAGCTTGGGTCTCCTTAAGTGACCGACTTGTTCGAGGCCGTCCAGTTGGTTTCCGATATCGGGTTGACCCAGTTTCGTCAAGTCGAGCCACCAGACAAATTGTTTGAGCAGTAGGCGCCACACGTTCGGATATTTGTTCCGAAATTCATGTTGAGTTAAAACCATTCACGAATTATTCCACAAAAACACTGAAACAATTTTTCCGCCTTCTGGTAGGGTAGCGTAAACCTCTCCATTTTGAAACACA
The DNA here is from genome assembly GCA_935421215.2 of Melolontha melolontha. Taxonomy (NCBI): domain Eukaryota; kingdom Metazoa; phylum Arthropoda; class Insecta; order Coleoptera; family Scarabaeidae; genus Melolontha; species Melolontha melolontha. The sequence goes on from OW285242.1 coordinate 36,302,511, forward strand.
ATAAATTTCGTAACTGTCACCTGTCAAATATAAAATAAAAAACAATTATAACGGGTGTTCAGAAACATTCGAAGTCAAAGTAGTCCTTGAAAATATGAAGTCATGTCTGAGATAGATTGATTTTTGACAGACAACAGTTGACATTTAATAATTATTACAAATCAGATACTTAAGTAAAGATATACGATTTTTTGTTCAGAGCCCACTTGACTTCGAATGTTTCTGAACACCCGTTATTAACCGGCAATGAAAAAGTTTTAGCGTCTACAAATAGGGTGATACTTTTGCGCCACTTAGTATAAACATTGCCTGAATTAAAACTAGAATCTTGGTCTAATTACGTACGATAGGATGAATATAGACCGGCACACTTTGTGTATTTATCGTGATTAGTTTTACATGCAATGTTAAACCATTCGTATGCAAAAAAAAACAAATAGATCTACTTCTTTTCAACTTTCCTAACTGTAACAAACAGTTAAGTAGATCATTTTATCGAAACTTAATTAGCTTATTAGCACTCCCAAAACAAAATATTACATTTAGATTCTTATAGATACATAAATTTCGCTGAGTAATTTTGATTAAAAAGGAGCGAACATTGGAATTATTTTTTTTAATATAAAGGTGTTATTTGGAATCATTCTGATATAGGTAATCTTGTGATTCATTATGTAATTATTTATTCTCTTTGAAGAAACGCCTCGATTGCGTATAATAAGTAGATTGTGATCGCGTACATCGCGCTTGACACTATCGAAAATAAAATTAAAAAAAAAATTGACGCTCCCGCAAAAAATTAATGCATCTTTATCACATGGTCGGACAGAGATGACATCAGGAAAGGAGAGAGACAACGTGGAAGACTGTCAGTTCGTACTGTTCTTATATACAGGCATGCCGGCATCGAAGCTGGCCAGTATCAATTCACAAAGCGTTTAGATCAAGTCGGCTGAGTGTAGTACAACTGCTACTGTCGCGTGTTGATTGTTTCACGTGGTCCATGCACTCTGCAAATATAAAATTTAGTAATTTATACGCCGACGAAACTAAGGAAAACTATAAAAATACATCGATACTTAAACATTGCTATTTATTTGAAAATTTTATAAACATTTTAGATGAATTTTGTATTTTATGGAAGCATCTGTTCTGGAGAATTGTTGTCAAAAAACTAAAACACCAAATTTTTTAAATCTTTGTAAACCGATTTTAAAATGAACCGATTTATTCCATTCTATATTTAATATGTTTTTTATAAATGACGAAGAAATCATGTTAAAACCATTTAATATGATTATTATCTAGCAACAAAATCAAAGAGATTAAATATAAGAAAAGAAAAAAAATAAATCGCAATTAGTCACGGCTAAATTAATTATAAATATAATAAATGGGTGAATTTCTTGTGCTAGAAGTCGCGAGGTCCATGTGGACTAATTTTTGGTGTCTTTTCCTGTTCTTCAGTTCTGTTTTTGTGACGTTAGAATCTAAACAAATGAACAACTTTGTCAGTGTGAACTATCTACCCGATGGTGAGATCGAAACTCGAGTACACTATAACGGAATTAGTGCCAAAGAAACTAGCGTTTCAAATCGGTGAGTTGATTGGTTTTGTTTTTTTTTTATGTCGTTTTTGGATTATTACAATTGCTAGCGGTCAATTTTTAACCACTAAACACTGATTTCTTGATATACGTTTATAAAATATTAATAATTGAATTGGTCATTAAGCAAATTTGAATTAAATATAAGTGTTTTTATGAAGTTATTTTATGTGTATTCAATATGGCTTTCAATTCAGTCTGCAGACAAGGAAAAATTGTTTTTAAGGAATAATTTTCGTTTAATTTTAGATAAATAAATCTAGCATGTGCTCTATTGAAAAGTTCATCTAGTTGCCTTTGATATACTCTAAACATTTTAAAGAATATTTTCGATTGAATTTAATAAATATTCAAATTTATTCATATTTTTTTAATTTTCATACACCCAAAACAAATAACACAGGTCGACACAGTTTTTGTTGAATGAAAACTGTTGATATTTTTTGATTGCTTACCTCATGGAGGCTCTCAAACCAGACCTACTATTGTTTCAGCAGGCAACATTTTTTCAGAAGTCGCTGTTATAGAAGTTAACAGTTGCTATAATATAAATCTACAAAATTTAATTTTCCACCTGGATATACATATATAACATGAATACTCTAAATTCAAATCTGTTGTCAGTTTTCCTCTATCAGGTTAAGCTTTCCTAATGTACAGTTGATAAGGTATAAGTTTTCAGTTCGTACTGCCCAAGTGTGAGCCGCAAATTGTACTTGATCTCTTTCTAACACACATGAATACGCGCTGTAATACTACCATCACGTTTGTAATTTTAAGTTAAGACGTACGTCTTTGAAATATTATATTAAATAAGTTGTCCAGGAGATAGTCTTATGATATTCGGCTTGCTGTCAAATTATTTCAATATTGTTGTTTATTCACTTTGTTTCCGGTATTCTGACTTCTAGAGTAAGCATTCTTCTAATTTGAATATTTAGTTTGTCATCAAAAATGATAAAATCTGTTCTTTTGAGAACAATATTGATAATAAATAGTAATATCAATAAATTAGTGGCAATAAGTACGAAATTGTTTAATGATCACTTTGACGTTTCTAACCTATTTATTTTACAAAATATTTCTTAGATGCCTGGTATAGCTCTTGGTTCTTAAGCTCAACAGCTTGTATTAAATCTTACAGATCGTGTTCATGAGGTAATACACATAATCAGTTAGATAAGGCAGTGTTATAAAATAAGTTTTACTTTCGAGGGTAGCAGAATTAATATATTAATATTTCTAGTAGAACGGTCTACACTATTAAACGTCGTAGCATTCAGAATCCAGTATTTTCGCCTCCTGGCAAAAAGGGTCTTGTAAGAAGCTAAAAACTAAGGACTTACCAGAAGCAACTAAAATGGAAGGTCAAAATACTGTTTGACATGTATGGCAAAATATTCTTGTATTTATATTTTGTAGAAGTCTAATATGGTAACATTAACACCGACATAAAAATCATCAATGTGCATCATTTGCATTGCGCATAATATGAAGCAGCGAAGAAATTACTGCCACTGGTTCAAAGAAACATTACACGATAAAGATCTCGAGGCAACGTTTTATTAGAATGAAGTTTGTTTGTCTTATTGTGGTGCACTAATTTACAAAATTATAAAATGTAGTTATCAGAAAATCCTCATGTTAAATATAATCTTCATCTAATAAAGGATAATATGGATTTGGATTGTATTATCTGCAAGACGAATTATTATACCATTATTTTCTTAAGAAACAATAAATGTAGACTATATTTATGTATAGTTTTAAATGTATGTAATTTGAAAACATATATTGACAACTCTCAATATTAAATTAAATTAAAACTCAAACGGTTTTAATTCTCTTTCAAGGAGTTACAAACATAAATTTTACATTCTCTTCCAATATATTAAAACTTACTTAAAATATAAGCAATATATAAATTAAGTAGAAATCTAAATTATACATCGAATTTGTACAATCCCAATCTTCTCAGCCCAGGTATAGTGCAAGAAAATTATTTTGGTGGGTATTAATGATGCGAACATTTTTTTACACTAAAGATCTTTTTCAATATCTGTGCATTTCACTATTGATATCTTACTTGAAATATTCCTTTTTAAATAAATTTTCGATGAAATATTCTCGTGAGTTTATAATTATAAATTACATTTAAAATAATTTGTTCGAATATTAAAGTAAAATTTCCGCATAGTTTTCTTGGATAGAATATATTTATACAAAACTAGAAAAGAAATAATACTTTTGAACTATTCATGTTCGTATTTTACTCATTATTATTATTCACCACCTTTAATTTTAATTATGGCTTTAATTCTTCTTGGCATCGTGTCAACTTAGTTCTGGCAATCTTGAGATGTAAATTCATCCCAAATTTCTTGCAATTTTTTTAAATTCTGGGATTGTTCTTGCAGGACTGACAGGCAACCGTTTTTTCATGTTAGGCAGTTATGAATTCTTTGTTTTAAACGAAATGGTCTCGTTCTCACTTGTTTTGATTATGTTCGCTATTTTTTTTTGAAATTTGAGCTATGTAAGTAATGGAATTATAAATATTCTATTGTCTTTTACGCGGGGATAAATTATGAATCGGGTTTTTGACTCTTGTAGTTTGGCTAACATATTATTTATCGCTGTATTATATATTCTATTTAACTCAAAATCATAGTTTTGATACGTTAATTAATCAATAAAGCATTGATTGATAAGCTGATAATTTTTGTGTTATGGGATGAAAAGAACGTGCACTATAGTTTCATTTGTGTGTGTAAGTTTGTAATATATCTAAAATTCATGTTTATTGGTTTTATTGAACTAATGGTCTTATTTACTTCTATTTCAATCGTAAATTTAATCTTTGGATGAACCATGTTAATAAAATTATGTAATTTTTTTAGTTGCCTCTCTGTACCATTAAAACAAATTAGTATGTCATCCACGTAGCTAACACAATAAATGCAATTTCTGGAAGAAGGATGTTTGTTTATTACGTTTTCCAAACTATTCATAAAGATATCGGCCAATAAATACATTTATTAGTAAAAAAAGTAAACACGAATTTTGGATGAACACAAAAAAAACTGACAGGTATGGTTTTTAGGTAATAAAAAAATATAAAAAATTTTATAATAAGAAATATATTTATACACCTATTTTTTGCATGAAATACAAGTAAAATGCTGGCACAAATGTACTTGGCAGGCTGTTCTATTGCATACTGAGCAAACAATGGTATGCTTTGCGTCTTTCCCCCGGGAACATAGATGGCATCTACATCTTATTGTATGACACCTTTGTCTAGGCTGTTCCTCCTAAGTCATTTCAATTTCTATTATTTTAGAGATTATACGACGAAATTCTCTAGATAGATTTGGCCTGGTGGATGTAATTTGTATATGCTCGTTGACAAGACTCATTCCTAGTTCTTTAATAAAATCGGAACGAGTTTTTCTACATCTTGGATTAGCTGCATGAAAAATTATGTGGTCATTTACTATAACAATATCCATTATTGCATACCAAATTACTAACGGCCATCGACGACATCTACGACCTAAACGAATAGGTCACATTTTTTATCAAGAGCAACACCCCTCACATCAGACAGAATTGTTACATCTTTAGTAAAGCCAAATAAAGACCTTCCAACTTCATAAGCTTTGTTTGCCAGAAATTGTGGTGGAACTTCCCATTTATTCTTAAGCATGGTGGCCAAGTGTGTAAGACGGAGTTCTTTCAGATCTTCAACCAGCTCTAGAGAAGCGAACCTTTTGTTGCTTGTAACATTGGTATTAGCAATTGGTTCCACTAAAGTAAGCACTAATCACGTAGGCACTGAAAGCTAAGGAGTATTCGGTTCCTCTATACACAAAAGCATTATCTAAATAGTGAACTTTGGGATCACATAGACACATGACCTTTATATCATACTTAACCGGTTTAGCTTTCATATACATCCGAAAGGGACACCCACTCTTAAATCCAATCAACATCTCATCAATTGTGACATATTCAGAGTAGGTTTAGCTTGTTAGACTGTTGCTTACGAAAACATTGAACAAATAGGATACTGGCGCAAGCCTGTCGCCGTTAGCTTTTCTTGCCTCTTTGATTTTATGATTGTCACATCTTCGATATTGTTGCACGGTAAATGTGCCTTCCTAAACAGCCTGTTGAAAAGAGTGAATTGACATCCTCGTGGTTAGACTTGAATAAACCAGCAGCAGCAGCTGAGTCGTCTGTAGTTAACACATCTATTTTCCCGAATTATTCTTTGTAATGTTCGTCTGTTAATCTCTGTAATTTTTGATTTTCTTAAATATCGAGCCTTTGGTGCAACTGAATTACTTGTTTTATATAAAAGCATTATATTTCTTACACTATATCGAGATAAAGATAATAATTTACCTATTTCTGCATTTGATTTGCCACTTTTAGATAACCTAACTATAATATATCGAAGTTTTTCATCAATCAGCTTGCCACTACCCATATTTACCCTTAAAATCGCTTTTTATAGTTTTGACAACCTAATGATAACCAACCGCGTTTTATTTCATATAATTTTGCATAGCCACCTCAATATTTACCTAATTTCTGAACAAAATGTAAATAATTTGTAAACCCATAAAATACGCAAAATTCATTAGTAATGTACAGGGTGTCCAGAAACTCTCCTGACAAACGAAGACCGGAGTTTCCTCAGATAATTTTAAGACAATTAAACCCAAATTCACCTAGTCCGAAAGTGCTTCCTAATGGAGCTAGAGTTCTTTGAAGATGGCGCCTTGTATTTCTTTTTTTTTAAATTCCTCCAGAACGCTTCTATTTAGAAAAACAAAAACTGGTATGCTTATTTATCCTCCAGAGATAAATCGATTCCATCAATTGCGAATTTCTAGTACCGGTCATAGGCGTCCGTTTTGGGTAGGTCAACGGTTATTTTAAGGCATAACTTTTTTGTCTTTAACTTTTAAGCATTTTTGACACTAGATTGTTAAATTTTCAGGTATTCCAGTACTAAAAGGTACTCTTACTTTAAGTCAGTAGGATACACCGTTTTCTAGAAAAATCGATTTGTAAATTTTTCGTTCTTCATTAAAGTTCAATTTTTTATTTTTTGCAATAGTTAGCTCTGAACTGCCAACAGAAGTAAAACCTACGTTTTTCATTGTCAAATTGTTGTCAGTTCGCGAAGTTTATCTTTTCATTTTTTACTTTGTGTTATTCAAACACAACGATTTCAATTTAAAAAAAATGGTTTTTACTAATGAGGAATACGCCGATATGCATTTAGTTTATGGCGAAATGAGGTGTAACGCTCGAGCGGCGCAACGTAGATACGCTGAAAAATTTCCCAATCGTCAGCATCCCACTCACTCAACATTTACAGCTCTTCATCAACGATTAAGAGAAACAGGTTCAGTGGTCCCAAAAAATAATGAAACAGGGAGACATAATGATGTAACAGCAGAACATGAAGATGTTATTTTAATGGAAGGTGAGGAAAATCCAGAAATTAGCGTTCGAAGACTATCTGCCATGTACCCCACAATTTCAAAATCTTCCGTAGGAAATATCTTACACAAAGAAAATTTATATCCTTTTCATTTTACAAAGGTGCAAGCACTGCTAGAAGGAGATTTTCCTGCTCGCGTAGAATTCGCTAGATGGTTACAAAATCAGAAAAATCAAGATGAAGATTTCTTCAGGAACATTTTGTTTGGTGACGAAGCTACGTTCTCAAAAAATGGAATTTTTAATGTACATAATGCACATTATTATTCGTACGTTGGTGACAATCCCCACGTTGTTCAAGAATTTAAGCATGAGCATAGGTTTAGCATAAACGTCTGGATAGGAGTAGTTGACGATTATCTACTTGGACCTGTGGAATTACCTGCTCGTTTAAATGGTGCTGATTACTTACATTTCCTGCAAAATATTTTACCCGATTTGTTAGATGAGGTGCGTTTAAATATTCGGCAAAACTTATGGTTCCTACAGGACGGCTGTCCGGCCCACTTTAGCAGGAATGTGCGAGGCTTTCTGGATAATAACTAGGAAGACCATTGGATTCGAAGAGGCGGTCCAGTTGCTTGGCCAGCAAGGTCGCCGGATTTGAATCCTTGCGATTATTGTGTTTGGGGATACATAAAAGCATTTGTTTGTTCCGTTCCGATACAAAATCGCGCACAACTCTGGCTAAGGATACAAGATGCTTGCAACGAATTTAGAAATAACTTTGGAATTTTTGCAAGAATTCGGCGTTCTCTAAGCAAAAGGGTAAACTTATGCATAGAGACTAATGGTCATCACATCGAGCAACTTTTGTAACAATCTACCTTTGATACTTGTTCTTTTTTTGTTAGTTTCGTTCCATTGTAATAAATAATTTCTTTTTAATTTATTAAATTAATTTTCATCCATGCCTTGATAGTCCAAGCCAACTTCGTCGCTAAAAATAAGTAGGTACATAATAAATTGAACTTTAATGAAGAAAAAACGAAAAATTTACAAATCGATTTTTCTAGAAAACGGTGTATCCTACCGACTTAAAGTAAGAGTACATTTTAGTACTGGAATACCTGAAAATGTAATAATCTAGTGTCACAAATGCTTAAAAGTTAAAGACAAAAAAGTTATGCCTTAAAATAACCTTGACCTACCCAAAACGGACGCCTATGACCGATACTAGAAATTCGCAATTAATGGAATCGATTCATCTCTGGAGGGTAAATACGCATACCAGTTTTTGTTTTTCTAAATAGAAGCGTTCTGGAGGAATTAAAAAAAAAATAAATACAAGGCGCCATCTTCAAGAACTCTAGCTCCCTTAGGAAGCATTTTCGGACTAGGTGAATTTGGGTTTAATTGTCTTAAAATTATCTGAGGAAACTCCGGTCTTCGTTTGTCAGGAGAGTTTCTGGACAACCTGTATAATTTAGTTTTTTGTTATAAAAATTAAAAAAACAAGTTACATATTTTTGTCAAGGTTATAATAAATCAATATTGAGATTAATACGTATGCATAAATTAAATAAATTTTACTGTTTTTTAAAAATGCTGGAATTTTGGAGAGTGGGCCAACTAATACGGGACGAAGCTCGTACATAATTGGTCTACTGTCAAAGAATTTAGTTAAATGTTTGCACTTTCAAAAATTCTAATCTACCTATATGTTTTTGCATCACGCGAATCAATGATGGGGTCTATAAGTAATCAGTTTAAAGATGTAAAACACGTAGTTGTAATTTGTATACGCTATAAAATCGTGGGATTATAATCTGAAATAACTTGCTGGTATGTGGTATCCAAATTACCTACCTCAATCGATTCCGTTAGAAACAGGTTAAAAGTGATTCTGGAAATATTTAAGTTGCAATAGTAATTATTTTTATTTAGCATTTAATTGGTGAAATCAAGAATATTAGCATAAGTTTTTTTTTAATCTAGTCATAAAGTCTGCGGAGTTGTACCGTTCAAGTTTACGATTACTATTTTTACTTGCAAATAATGTTTTTTATTAACTTGTTCGGGTGGGTGTTGAGTCTCCGTTGGTATATGGCACTATAGATTAGCACTTCTTGTATAATTAATTTCACTTGCAAATCACGCCATATCAGTAAACCTTGTTGTACATGTAACAATTTCAATAAATATATATTTTTTCTTACAAATAAAATTTCTGTAAAATACTGCTTTTAAATTGAATTTTTCTATTGTGTTGTGATCTATTAATATACGGACACATAATCTGAATCGAATGGTTCTACTGCACCGTAGATTACGAATCGCAACTTTAATATATGACAATACAATGCAGTACTATTTTATAGAAATTTTATTTGTGAGAAAAAATATATATTTATCTAAACTGTTACATGTACACAAGTCAGATACAATAATGTCGTGTCATTTATCCTTTCGTTTGTTTAGATTTACTTATCACTTCACTTGACACAAACTACGGTACATCAACGATCATCCGAAGCACTTTTGACTGGAATCTTTCCAAGAATCTCAATGTTCGAATTCAATGTTGAACTACGTAGCTGCACGCCATAAGTCCAAATAGGTCTTAAAATAACTTTATAGAGTTGTCTGTAAAGTTAGACTCCCTTATTTCTTCAACTCGATCTCATCTACACCGATTTAAGTCGAGTTTTTAATACCATCGACTTCTGTTTCACAAACTCTCCTCTTTTAGTTTCAGTAATACCTTGATTAAATTTATGAAGTATTACTTGATAAACAGATGGAATTATGGGTAGGTAGGTACTATAACGGCTGCAAATATCGTATCTGCATGACTTCTTCTAGAGTTCCGCAAGGCTTTAACCTTGGCCCGCTCTTATTTATAGTTTTTATTAACGATCTCATCGTTTCTTCGAATTGTTCTGGGCTGACATATGCAGACGATGTAAAAATTTTCCATAATAGTACTACAAACGGAGATGACCGGTTCTTACAAAAACCATAAGCAGGATGTACACTGCATCATAATATCATAAGTACAGTGCATCGATAACGAATTATCTCTAAGCATATACAAATGTTGTTTTGTTTCTTATAGAAAACGACAAAACTTTTGTAACTTTTCATATAATATTGACAGTAGTCCATTGTCGGTGGAAATATCTGTTTTAAAGATTTAGGTGTTACATTTGATCCAAAGTTTATTTTTTCAGAACATGTGTCACTATCTATCTATTCTATTTTAATCCTTTGGGTGGGACGCTAGCAAAGCGTCTCTCTTGTACTCTCTTTGTACCACCCCCAACAGATCCCTCAGCTTCACTCTGTTGTCTCGTGTCACTATCCTCCTCAGGGGACATTTGAGTGCCCTCGTAGGATCCAATAGATCTCTTCCGAAATGTTTTTGTTGGAGTTACTACGGTTCCTCGCAAGGGCATATTACATGAAGGCATATTACTTGTGTCACTACTCAATTATTGGGATTAATCATAAGATCAGCTAAATTATCAAAGAATTTGATAATTTAGCTGTTGTGTTAAGTCATTGTTCTTTACTTAGGTCATTAAACAGGTTGGGATACGCTTCTATGATAGAGTATCCGATTTGCAATGTCTATGGAAATCAAGTTAAACGAGTTCAACGAAAGTTTTTGAAAGTACTTGAGTATAAGAGGAACATGGAGTATTCCGGTCTCTAGGAGGCCATGTACATACAGGTTTGGATGAATAGCGTCAGAGACATAGCGCTCTATTGAGGTTAGTCTTGCCAAAAACAATATAGACGGAGATAGGAGGTCTTTTATCTAAAGGGCACCGATAATTCATTGTGCGCGAAACACACACTGAGCAAAGTGACATTGATATTATGAATACAAATGTGAATTTAACTAATTCTATAGTTTGTTGCCAAGTTTATATTGTATGGGGACCGGCTATTGGACTAAATGCGTTACAGTTCGAAGACCAAACTGTTTACGATCAATCCGGTTTCTGGCGGTTATGTTTCAAACCCAGTTACCAGAATCATGACCTCGATGTTGCTTCACCGTGCATAGGTTGTGAGAGTGTATACACTTTACTTTTGAAATATTCGGGAATAAATGTACTTTCATCTAAATATATTTATTTACACTATATATATTTATATTTGGATCTACAACGAGTTGTACATACTAACATAAAAATGCTTTTGAGAGGTGTCTCTTGTTAAATTGTGATTGTAAGAAATTGTACTAACTGGCAACAATACCAGGTTTACGATAAGTATGTAGTTCCAGATCGTCCCTTGTTAAAGTAATATAACTTAATAGACATATCCAGGAAACGCGATCTTAACAATGGATATCCAGATATTATTACTTTGTTCACTATGATCCTAGGTAATAAAAGCGGTATAATCCATAAAGCAATAAATAAATTTGTAAATATAAAAGACGTCGACTATTAATAACCCTATGTAATAAAACGAGCGGTCTTAATTATAAAGTAGGTAATAAAATAAATTTGTTAATGTCAGAATTCTTAGAACCTAAAGAAATTTTTGCAATTTGAATAGGACAATAAAATTATGTTATACAGTGGTTTAAACTTAAAAATGCACGTTGAATATTTATAAAACTGGAATTGCTAATAGTTTAATTCTTTATCCTAGATTTACTTATATTTAACAATAAAAAAATGTTTGAAATTAAAATATTACAAAAGCATATTCAATGTATCCTCAACATATAAGCATAAAAGACCATATTCTTATATTCAACTGTCTTTATTATTAATCATTCTTGCTTTAAGTTTCAGATTGTAATATGTCTTATGTAGTTTGAATAAGAAATAATTTCTCCTTCAAACCGTTTCTTATTATTAATAATACTACTAATAAATTAATATTAATAATTATATTTCGTTACTGCTTCATAGTTTATTTTCTGATATATTTTACACTTAAATTAAAATATATCACTGAATCATGTAAGCAGCTTGTATATTTTTGTAATTTTCGTAATTTTTATAGGATATACAGCAGACATACGGAAAATTCTTGAATTAAATTTATTATAAACAAATTCGTCTGGAGAAGGGTCGATTTTTTTTTATTATTACATTTACTTCATTCGCGATTAGAATAGATTTAATAGCAATTAATTTCGTACTAAAATAATAAACGTTTGAAAGCTGCACATTGATTTAAACCTTCCTAAATTTACATACAGCTGTATATTTATGAAACTGTGACATTTGCAATACATTACTTAACAAAAATACAAGTTATGACCGGATAGATACATAAATCTGTAATATACATATATCTGTATAATAAATCTATAAATTGTGTTTTATACTAAAGTATAATATTTAAATGTTTTTAAATGTTTTATTATCTGAAGTTCTCTGAAGTAATAAATTTATAAGCATATAAGAATTAATTAAATATACTAACATTAAATCATTACAACAATAGAAAAGAAGAAAAAATATTATGCCTAGAAAACAACAATCTATCTAGTTGAAAGGAAGTAAAAAGTACGCGACCGCAATTGTTGACAAAACCATACAAACCAATAATAGGATTCGCGACCAAAAAATCGTATGTTTCTTCGTTTTCTTCGTTCTTTAATAACTTTCTTAGAAGTATTGTAATGTTACAAATAGGCTTAAAACCTTTAATACGAAGGATAGGCTGAATTTATTGAGAATAAGAAAATCTAGTAGACTGAACTGTTGTTGAAATTACGTTCGTTATAACTAGACTGCGGAACAGACGCTATCCTCTAATGAATCATGCAGGCACAGAGGCAGAGTTAGTTTCGCTTAAATAATAAGATTGATGCTATATTCGCTCGTAGCCCTGATTTTAATGTCCTGAAAGGCTTTTGCAGTAATGTTCAAAATACGGAAATCGGTAGATATATTAACTCACTAGCTCTGATGTTGAGCGAAGTTTTTCTATATTTAAAGACATACTGTCTAATAAAAGTACGCACTTTATAGAACAAAGTTTAGAATATATTGTAACAATTAATGTGAACAAAAAATATTTACTGTGGTGTGACTATGCATTCAGTTTAATTATAGGTGAAGTTTATAGTTTCAATATTTTGAATTTACGGACATCACTTTTGTGTTGTGTAATACGCTGGTTTAGCCATTGTGACGTTTGGCCGATGTACATAGGCTAAACGTCACAATGGCTAAAACAGTGTATCACACAACACAAAAGGGATGTCCGTAATGGTAAGAGATCTCATCTACTTGATCTCGGCCATACATTTAATTTTGGCGATGCCAGAATTGTGGACGCTGAAAATAATTACAAAAAAAAGATGCTTTTTAGAAATGGTTCACACGGAGACAATAATAGCGTAAATTATAAGTCGGATACTAAAGGACTAAGTATAATCTATTGCAATATACTCGGTCTTGGCGGTTAATTGACCTGCCAAGTTTTATTAACCAGTCCTTGTAACATTTGATTTATAGTTGTTGTTGGTTTCGATTTTTTATGATATCAGTTTTTTGCTGTGTTTTATAAGTTTAGTTTTATATTTTAACATTTATGTATATTTGTTTTTAAAAGGTTGACGATAAATCAACGTCGTATTAATTAAATGTTTTAAATTTGATTAATTTTAACATGTTTAGTGTCGTTTTTTGCTAAATTTTAACTCTCAAGTATTTTGTTATTGTCATATTGTTTAATATATTGTGGTTTTATTAAACATGTAGGCATTCCTGAAGAAGTAACAAATTCGTTATGAAATATAGAGTGAAATAAAAGAGTTTTTTTTTACTTGACAGATCGCTCAGCCGTTAATTAATTTTTGCTTATGTAGTACGGTCGATAATACTTAATAGTCTATATATATATATATATATATATATATATATATATATATATATACATATACAGGGTCCGGCAACGAAGCGGGGACGGAAGATTACACGCGTATTTGAAAGTTAGTCAAATATTTAGTCATCGGATATCCTTCCGTACCATTAAGCGCACGTTTTAAAAATATTTTGTTTTATACAGGGTGTTCCAGAAGGAAATGCCAGACTAAAGTTGCTTTTTTTTAAATGGAACACCCTGTATATTAATAGATAAAATGATCCGCGCTTGAAAGCTGGTTACCTCGATATAATGTTGTATGGGTCTAAAGTTGATAGTTTCTGTGTAAATAATTATTTTACTTGATAAATTGATACACTTCAGTAGGCTATTCTGCATAAGGAAAATCAAAACATCCGAAAGCAATAGAATAGAATATTTTCTACTAGTATGCACTTTCGTTGCTACGTGAAATAAATTCTGCAACTGCTCGCGTTATACAGGGTGTTCACAATTTCGCAAAATCGAAGAAATCTCGTAATTTTTAAATGGAACACCCTGTATATTTTTAGCTCATTGAAAAGCCCTTTTACTACGCTTTCTATTGATACCTAATTTGATGCACCTAGGATGGATTATTTGCTAATTATTTCTTTTTAGAGTTGAATTAATGAAAAATGCTTGTATTTTAGTAGCTAATTTGCGGTTTTAAACCTTCTGTAAGATCGGATATTCAACAAATTATCCATAAATGGTCTATAACAAGAAGAAACCCCATTAAGTACGAGAAACAGTTGATTTTCACTCAGCGGTGAAAGCAAACATTAAATTAATATAAAGTAATATAGCATTTTCAATAGATTCACTGCCGATTAAGTTATCTGGTGTTAGTTTAATAAAAAATTTGCACTAATTAATTTGTATTTTAAAGAATTTTTTAAAACCAACTGTTTTACGAATACCTAATATGAAACAATACATACCTAATTAGCTTAACATAAATTGAAATCATGTAGGAAAGAATCAAGTACGAGTAGTATTAAAAGTTTGCACTATTTTAAATAAATACTAATTATTAACCACAACATCAAATTTAATTAACAAAAGTAGTAGCACAGTAAATAAAAATAAAGTAAATGTAAATAGTAAATGCAAATAAATCAAAGAAAACTTTCAAATGTCCTTCCATGTCTCGCAATACATAAATGAAGCCGCCTGGTGAAATTCTGTTGAACATGCTGTAATGTTTCTTGGCGAACATTTCTAAATGCCTCTCTTATGCGTTCCATCATATTTTCCCTTGTTGTAGGAACTTCCACATAAACTAGAGCCTTGGCATATCCCCAAAAGTAGAAGTCCAAGACAGTAAGATCTGAACTTCGTGGAGGCCAAGCGATTGGACCACCTCGTCCTATCCATTTGTCTTCCTTCCATCGCCTTAGAAACTCCCTAACGTTAAGGCTGTAATGAGTAGGTGCACCATCGTGTTGCAACCAGAAAATTTGTCGGGTGTCAGCATCCACATGCTCAAGTAAACTAGGCAGTTCGTTCTGCAAAAATGCCAAATACGTATCGCCTGTAACGGTTCCATCGAAAAAGTACGGCCCAATGATATATGGACCAAGTATACCTCCCCAGACGTTAAGAGACCATCTATTCTGATTGTCTACATGACGTATCCAATGCGGGTTTTCTGTTGCATAATAATGCATGTCATGTTTATTTACCGCCCCATTACTTTTGAAAGTAGCCTCATCGCTAAACAAAATCTTTGTTAAAATATTTGGCATTTTTCGCATTTTATTTAACAGCCAACCACAAAAGTCTGTTCTTTTAATGAAAGCATCACCATGCAATTCCTGATTTAATTGCATATGGTACGGATGATACTTATGACTTCTTAAAATTCTTCGTACGCTCCTACCTTCAATAGCTGTTACCTTTGAAATACCGTCTATACTTATATGTGGATTTTCCTGTATTGTTAATAATACGGCCAATTCGCTTTTTTCATTGATTACCGGCTTATTTATTTCTCTCTTCTTGTAGGTTACACTACCAGTTTCTGTAAATCTCTCTAATAACCTTTCAAATGCTTCCGGTCTTGGCTTTATTTCAAGGTTTGGAAATCTCTCTGCATATACTCTACTTGCTAAGAGACAATTTCTTGTACACTCCCCAAGAATAAATATCATATTACTAAAAAATGAATACTAAAATTAGTCATTATAGCAATTTCTTTTAAAGTTTGAACGAAAT
Source organism: Melolontha melolontha (assembly GCA_935421215.2). NCBI lineage: Eukaryota > Metazoa > Arthropoda > Insecta > Coleoptera > Scarabaeidae > Melolontha > Melolontha melolontha. Next base: position 36,318,683 of record OW285242.1, read on the forward strand.
ACTGTGTAAGATGGAACGCAATTTTTGACAACTTGGTTATTAAGTATACAAGTTTAAAACTGACACCAGATAACTTAATCGGCAGTGAATCTATTGAAAATCCTATATTACTTTATATTAATTTAATGTTTGCTTTCACCGCTGAGTGAAAATCACCTGTTTCTCGTACTTAATGGGGTTTCTTCTTGTTATAGACCATTTATGGATAATTTGTTGAATATCCGATCTTAAAGAAGGTTTAAAAGCGCAAATTAGCTACTAAAAATACAAGCATTTTTCATTAATTCAACTCTAAAAAGAAATAATTAGCACATGATCCATCCTAGGTGCATCAAATGAGGTATCAATAGAAAGCGTAGTAAAAGGGCTTTTCAATGAGCTAAAAATATACAGGGTGTTCCATTTAAAAATTATGAGATTTCTTCGATTTTGCGAAATTGTGAACACCCTGTATAACGCGAGCAGTTGCAGAATTTATTTCACGTAGCAACGAAAGTGCATACTAGTAGAAAATATTCTATTCTATTGCTTTCGGATGTTTTGATTTTCCTTATGCAGAATAGCCTACTGAAGTGTATCAATTTATCAAGTAAAATAATTATTTACACAGAAACTATCAACTTTAGACCCATACAACATTATATCGATGTAACCAGCTTTCAAGCGCGGATCATTTTATCTATTAATATACAGGGTGTTCCATTTAAAAAAATGCAACTTTAGTCTGGCATTTCCTTCTGGAACACCCTGTATAAAACAAAATATTTTTAAAACGTGCGCTTAATGGTACGGAAGGATATCCGATGACTAAATATTTGACTAACTTTCAAATACGCGTGTAATCTTCCGTCCCCGCTTCGTTGCCGGACCCTGTATATATATATATATATATATATATATATATATATATATATATATATATATATATATATATATATATATGTAAGTGTTTAGATAATTTCTTAACCGTTCATTAAATATAACATTAGATAAATTATTGGAGTTTTTCGGCTTTTTTATATGAAATATTTACAAATATTAAATTAGAATGTATGCAATTGCAGAGTAAGTGGGGATGTAAACACTGCTGTCTACAAATTACAAAGCAAATCATACGAAATTCCCCATTTGAAAAATATGGTCTACGTTGGGACTCGAACCCAAGTCTACAGCCATCCGGGCTGTCGCCTTTACCACTAGGCCACAACAGTGTTCATTAACACTGTTACTTTATGGTGCATTTCTATATGGCTTGAACCTGGGTCTGTTGTGGCCTAGTGGTAAAGGCGACAGCCCGGATGGCTGTAGACTTGGGTTCGAGTCCCAACGTAGACCATATTTTTCAAATGGGGAATTTCATACGATTTGCTTTGTAATTTGTAGACAGCAGTGTTTACATCCCCACTTACTCTGCAATTGCATACATTCTAATTTAATATTTGTAAATATTTCATACAAAAAAGCCGAAAAACTCCAATAATTTATCAAATGTTATATATATATATATATATATATATATATATATATATATATATATATATCTGGAATTAATTTCAATTCAAGTTAATTTAAATTCATTTAACTTCAGTATTTTATTTATTTTTGTAAAAATAAATTTCCGTATATACATTTCATTGCCTTTATTACGACTCTGGCGAAATATATTTCACAACTCCGTCTGTTTGCATTAAAAAGCGTACAAACCGACAACTTTTATCAATACCATCGCGCCATAACATTCATATATATATGCTAAGTTGATTGATTGTACATTGTTGGCATCGATGAATCACACCCGATACGGGATAGCGCCGTTTCCGCAGTCTAGTTATAACTCAGCTAATTATTTTTTAAAAGTAAAAGAAAACGGAATTAACCAGAGAGCACTTTCGAATCATAATTTATTATGACTTTAAAAGAGGTTTAAGCTCTTATGAATGCTAAGAGAGTTTATATTCAGTTTTTAGTGCACAAGCACTAGATTTGATATTTATCCCATATCAAAGGAAGTTAGATTTTTTTAATTATTCAAATACATATAAAGTGATTTTTTGAATTCCTTTCTAAATTACAATTTACTCCCTTTTCAGTGTATGAGCTTCATTTACAATTTATAAAGAACAGTATACTTTTAAAAGTATAACTAACCAAAGTTATCCACCAAGATTCTGCTTTATAGTATTCTGTCAACATCATCCTTTAAAATCTCATAATATCTGTTACAAGAAAAATTAAAATATCTTGAAATAATTCCAAGTCGTGAACTAAATTAAGGTATATTTGAAGCTAATGTAATGGAATAGGATCCTATTACAATATATACTCAAACCTAGTATTAGCAAAGCATTACCAGGTTCAACTAGTATTATATAAATTATAAATCAATTAAGTAATACTTCTTATAACAATTAAAGTTAATAAATTAGGATTTATATTAATCACTGTATATTCTTACAGTTTAAAGCTTTACCATTTTTTATGATTTTTTTTTTGTGTAATTATTTAGATTTTACATATAACATCATAGTAGACAAACATTTTTCTCTATAAAAGTTACTAACATTAATTATACTTATTTTTAAATTAATAATGTATATCATGTTATTTTACTTTATAATTCTAACGAATAACATTAAAAATTATAATTTTTTTGCTTAGTTAGTCCATTGTTGTTTTCAGCATTGTAATAAATCACCTGATGAAGTTATTATTTTATTACATATACATATTTAATTTATAAAGCGTGTTACAATAACTCGAATAGATGTTAACAGTATATATATATACAGGGTGATTCTTAATATATGCGACAAACTTTAGGAGCTGATTCCTGGGGTTATTTTGATCATAAAAGTTCATAAGAACATATGTCCAAAACCGCTTAGTTCAGAAGTTATACAATGTTTAATAGAAAGTTAAAATAATAAATGGTTTTATTATAAATTAACAAAATAATTAGTAAAACAAAATTAACTTATAGTAAATGTTGAAAATGACCGCTTCCAACTGTAATACAAGCTCGTAAACAAGTCTGTGCCTGTTTCTCTAATATGCGTAGTGGTCGCGTTGTCGATGCTAATCAGTTGGTGTTTACCAGTTGCTCAAGAAGCACGTGTTGTGATTATGTACGGTATTTACGAATTGTTTATTTGTTATTTCAATATTAGTTAATAGTATCAGAGTATTCATTCAGTTTATTGCCAGTTTCTGTTTTCTAAAATGAATTATACGAATGCTGAGATGTGTGATATGCATTTCGTTTACGGTCTTTCCAATGGAAATGCGCGTGCTGCTAGACGTCTTTATGCAGAACGATACCCGAACCGTATCATACCGCATCGTTCCATGTTTGCCCGTCTTCATCAACGTATTAGTGAAACGGGAAGTTTAAAAAAACGGACGACTGATAGTGGGCCCCCATCTACAGTGAGAACTCCACAAGTTGAAGAAATGGTATTAAATGAAATTGAGGAACATCCGACAACAAGCACCAGAAAAATTGCGTTTGATTTAAACATTAGTCAGGCCACAGTTTGGAGAATATTGAAAGATCAACTGTTGTATCCATATCACATTCAACGGGTGCAGGCTCTATTGCCAGAAGATTTTCCACAAAGATTAGCTTTTTGTCAATGGATGCAACACGAAGTTGTACAAAATCCTAACCATTTGGCTCAAATATTCTTCACCGACGAGGCTACTTTCTCTAGAAACGCGATTATTAATTTTCATAATAATCACATATGAGCCGAAGAAAATCCGCGAGAAATAATGAATGCCCGTCATCAGCATCAATTCTCTGTAAATGTGTGGGCCGGAATTGTTGCAGATCACTTGTTAGGTCCACATTTTTTACCGATGCGGTTAAATGGCGAGGTATACCGCAATTTTCTTGAAGAGGAGTTACCACTACTGCTGGAAGAAGTTCCGTTGCAGTTAAGATTACAAATGTATTTTATGCATGACGGTGCTCCAGCGCATTTTAGTTTACCTGCTCGCGAGTTTCTGGACAGCACGTATCCAAATCGGTGGATAGGACGGGGAGGTCCATAACCGTGGCCGTGGGAAATCGTATTATAGCAGCTTTTGAAACAATTCGAAATACCCCTGGTATTTTCGAACGGACTCGCCAGTCAATACGACGGAGGATAGCAGCTTGTAGTGCAGTTGGGGGCGGTCATTTTCAACAGTTACTATAAGTTAATTTTGTTTTACTAATTATTTTGTTAATTTATAATAAAACCATTTATTATTTTAACTTTCTATTAAACATTGTATAACTTCTGAACTAAGCGGTTTTGGACATATGTTCTTATGAACTTTTATGATCAAAATAACCCCAGGAATCAGCTCCTAAAGTTTGTCGCATATATTAAGAATCACCCTGTATATATATATATATATATATATATATATATATATATATATATATATATATATATATATATATTATTTATATAACAATTGATAAATTATTGGAGTTTTTCGGCTTTTATATGAAATATTTACAAATATCAAGTTAGTATGTATGTAATTGCAAAGTAAGGGGGATGTAAACATTGTTGTTTACAAATCACAAAGCAAATCATACGAAATTTTTTAATTGACAAATATTGTCTATGTTGGGACTCGAACCCAAGTCTACAGTTTGCCGGACCGTCGGTTTTACCACTCACCCACAAAAAAAAAACTTAAAAAAAAAATAAAAAAAGGAAGCTATTGCTATGGACTTCTAGACTTTGCCAATGCCGAATATAAGTACTAACGATATGTATTATAAGAGACAGTTGTCCTTTTACGCTTTAAATATTCACGTTCTTCATTTCCAATCCGTGGTCACAGCTATATGGAACACAATCGTAACATGGCCTTAATCAATCAAAAAGCTGTTCTAGAATTCCTTTCTGGCTGGAACGAACATTGCCTCAGCAAGACTGAAGCCTAGCCTATTTCAGGTAATAAGTTGTGAAGACCAAGGACTTTTTCGATCATTGACTACTTTATTGGCTGAGTTTTTTGTTAAAAACTGTCCGTTTAAAAGCAGACCGATCGAAGAAGTGACCGTATCTTAGGTATACCTAGAATGATTCAACACAGAGAAACATACAATGGATCTTGCACCTCTTCTATCGTTGTTCCTCCCAAATGCAAACGCGAAAACTTCTGTGGACTTCCTCCTGGTCAGGTTGAACTGCCTAATTTAAAATACAGCGACAGACTTCCAATGTCCGTTAAAAAGTATCAAAATCTTCAACAACTTAATCATTTTTGCGAAAATGCTGGTGCTAATGCATATTACGAGAACTTGCCTTACAGTCGTGGTATTGTGATGATGACTAAGAGTTTAGTTTTGTTAATTTACCGTTTCTGTATTGTGTTTTATGTTCTTAAATAAATTTGTTTTGGTTTTCTTATAATATTTTTTTTTTTTTTGGTGGTGCGCCATGTGATATTCTTCCCTCTTCTCTCCTGACATATTGTACCAGCCTGTTTATATATTTTTTATTTACGCCTGTGCAAAGAAGATGGAGTGAAGTTTTTATGCAAAAGGTAGCGTATATATATTGTTATGGGACAAACAGCACCCTAATTCCAGCATCTATAATAGGAAAAACGGTATAAACAATTATTAAATTCATTGAAAAAGGGTTAAATAAGCGGTTTTAATATGTTAAATTAGTATCGAAATGTATATAAATTAATATGACGATAACATTGTATACTTTAAATTAACTTATTTTTATTTCTAAACTTACTTTTATATTTTTATTTTCAATTTCATAATTCAAATCTTTAGCGAGAAATTACAGATATCTAATTTATCTACATCTATATTTTGTATCGATACTAGTTAAACACGCCCACTTATTTAAAAGGAAATTAACCCGCGAAAACAATATTTGCTATGTGCATTACAACATAACCTAGCATTAGAAAACATGTTTAATATACTTGAAAATTATTCTATGAATTTAATTATTAAGTCTAAATTATTAAATTGTTTATTTTATTCGTGTTAATAGAATTAGTAAAAGTAAAACTTCGAGGCTATATCATATTATAAACTAGGCTTTGAAAATAAAGAAACGCTATCGGCGTCTTTTCCAAAAACGCTTTAAAACGTATGGCCGTATTTTAGATCTCCTCCAAAGAAAATTATTAGAAAAGTTAATATACCAGTGAAATTATTATAAATATATGTTAAATCGAGAGATAAATAATTGATTTAACATTTAAAAACAAACCTGAAGCCCAACACTTGGTAATTTCCAAAATACAAGACGAGCATCATAAGAATTGGAGTACCGACGAAAAAGCAGAATTGAAGCCGTGTACGCTACATACGCCGACATCATATTCGGAAGACCCGCACTTGTATTTCCCGTTGATCTTGCACCTTTTCCTGAACATCAACCGCAGGGATCCAAGGAATACAGCTTCACTACCAACAATTATCTACAACAAAGTCATTATCGTTAATATTTTAAATTTAAAACTATACTATCAATAAAATAAAGAACTTGAATTTTACTTTTACTTATATCTAAACCTATCATTTTATAGTATCCCTTTGAATAGTTATCCTTATGATTATTTAATAATATAGTAGTACCTACCTGAATTAATTTGATCACTGTAATAATTTAGTATAAGATCACATTTATTTATCACACATAACCTTATTAAGTATAATAACATACGTGCAAATATTTTATAGTTAATTTGATTTATCGCTAGATACAGTTATTTGTTCTATTTACAGTTTCCTTTTTATGTCAATAAATTATATTATTTTTATTAACATAGTCACTCTTTTATTTGTTAGTGTTAAGTTGTAAGAGTTATTTAATATAAGATTTATTTATTTAAACACAACACAAAGGAATTAACTACCATTCTACCGGCGAAGATCCAGAGAGAGTCACATTCTAAATACTTCATGCTCACGACGACTAGTTGGCACATAAAACATATAGATAGCGTTGATCTAAATATATTTATCATATTAAAAAAAGGCGCTCAATTAAAAATTCATATTTATTACTTCAACTTACTTTACTTTTATCATTTCATTTATTCATATTTAGATCTAAACAGCATCTCAGCGTTGTATCATTTGACGAACCAACGAGGGGTCCTTTTAATACACCATCACGTATTACATCATTTGGCACACGAACGTGGGACCTTTTAAACATCCCTTTTATTATATAAATATATATATACGTATTACTAAAAAATCTGAAGCAAAAATTCAATGTAATTCAATACATGTATGGAGTCTTCAAATCTCTAAAGTCGTTTTTCTAAGTCTAGTCTTCGTCTAGTTAAGATAACGGTATTATAATTGACCTAGTCAAACAGACCTTATCATACTCAGTTGCTGAATGGGTGACAAGTAAAAAAGCGACACTGTAGTTCGACACGTTCAACCCTCGACACCTAAACGTAAAAAAAAAACGGATACCGAAAAAGAAAGAGAAATTATTATACACAGTACTATTTTGTACATCTCCAACTCTAACCATTTCTACGCTATATAGTTCGCTTTTTAGAAACATTGTTATTTCAGCATAAATAAAATAAAGCAAATATAGATTTCCCTTCATAACTGATACAAGTAGTGAAAAACGACGGAGAAATTATCATCCTTTTTACCGCCACACGTTATTTTAGCGTTGTGACCGTTGGACCGAATTGCTATGTACGTATTTAAATTTTATGTTACTTGCTAAATTAATTTGCATTTCATTGTGTTAAGTAGTGTGTTTGTGTTTAAATTTTATGATTTAATGTGCATTTAAAATCATGTAATGAGCAAGTCGACATTTCAAGGTCCTATACATTAAAATAGTTACAATTTCAAAAAACCTTGTTCTAAATATATGCATGTATTCGCAAAAATGTAGTGTAATTAGGAACTTCTGTTTGAATTTTAAAATAAAATTGTACCACATATTATTTGATCTTAAGTTTCACACAATTTAAAAATTGAAAATAATACTAATATAACAACTTTCGAATAGAAACCGTGATTCAATTATCTAAGTACATTCTACTTAGAAATTTATATTTTGTCACGCAACCATAATTTCCGTAGTATCTTTTTATAGTAAAGAGTAACACCTATTTCTGGTTTTGTGACAATCTGTGGGACTGTTTTCTTACATTACGAAAACCTCCATTTAATTATCGTCATGATGTAATGCTTACAGAAATGATAAACCATAAAGCGACTTCCATAAAATATGTAAATTGTTGAAGATAAGATAGGTAACATGGGGGCATAACTAATTAATATTTTAAACGTATTGAAAACATTATTCAAATTCTCCAGTTAAATTGTATACACGGTGTGTTGAATTTTAAGTAAGAAAGAAAGACGATATAGAATTTTGATTAGTTTTATCGGGGGGTAATGAGTAGGGTCGCATTTTGAGCCCATTTTATTTTGTTTTTAATTAAACTATATATTTCTAGTAGCAGATGTGTAATCTCGACGATTAATTAGCGAGTGAATTGTCTCTACTTAAAAATACATAAGCACATAAGAAATTTCTGAAATACGCATGAGCGACTATTCTAAATATAATAATTATCTATATGTACGTAATAATCTGTAGTCGTCTTTTTACCTTTTTGGTGTCAAGGAATCGAACGCACCGAGCAGCTGTGCTATTTTTAGTGGTCACCAGTCCAGTTAATTGTCGTAATGACTATGTCTGTTTGACTATGCCAATTGCAATAATGTTACTTTAACTAAACTGCCGTACCGTTGGCTAGAATACTTAGACATACAAAAAAAAGTTAAAGAACAAAGAAATCTTAGGAAAAGATGACCAAAATTGGAGATTTAACATTTCAAACGAATAAAACGAATAATCTATCTCAATAAATGATAGGAATAATCCAAAACCAATTCTAATTAAAGTTAATCAAGTAACAGACAAATCAAAGGGTTGAATCAAGTAGGTGAGCTTGTAATATAAGTCTTCTTCTTCTTTTATTTAGGTCAAAAGCTGTTTTTATACACGCATCCATCATGGGGTTTCAGTGGAAGTGAAGACCCAGCTTTCCTTCCATCTTTTTAACGGTCTTGGTCTCTTGCTATTTTTATAAACTTGGTCTCATCTGCCCTTTGGACGTGCTCGTTCCAGGCTTTTCTCCTTCTTCTGACGAATCCAACGACATCTCTGATTCCACACTCCTCTCTTATAGCTTCGTTCCTAACTCTATCTCGCCTTGTTTTTGCCACAATTGTTCTTAAAGTGTTTATTTCGGTTGTTCGCATCAGTTGCTTAATTCTGCTTGTGTCGACCTGGTCTTACCATGGTTTTATATATTTTTACTTTGCTCTTTGTTCTGAGGTATTTATTTTTCCAGGTGATGTCTCTTATAAATCCAGACACTCGTGCTGCTTACATGGTCTGTCGTCTGACTTCTCTGTAGTTGTTCTGTTTACTCGATATTTCTACCCCTATGACACAAAGGACATCATTTGTTCCATGATTTTGTTGCATATTTCTAATTTATATCGTACAGGCGTTTTTGCGACCACTAACGATTTTTTTAAGTGTAGGTTTAAATAAAGCAACTGTTTTCAAACCTGTTTTTTGTATTTATAAATCCAAGTGAAAATCCCAGTGCCACAAATCTTAACAAGAATAATTATGAATTTTAGGTACAGTGGGATGGTTTTAAATTTTATTAAAATAAATTATTTGCTATGGAATCCCATTCTAGTAGGAAAACTCTATATAATTTGTCTTACTGAATTGTTTACAATTTCGTTAAAATTTATGACCAAACAAGGTCTATCAGTGGTTCATTTTGGATTAGGAGATTTTTATCCAATCTCTCGAACTTTTAAAATTGTGCTCTCTTGCAACGCGTACAATTCTTCTCCAAAGAGAGAAATCTCGCTTTTTGTAGTAATGTTCAAGGGCTAATGAGGTGTTTTGAAATAGAATATGATTCATCCGAGTGGTGCCTATTCATTTATTCGTTGAAAAGCAAGTCTCAAAACAGTCTTGCTGCATAATGGGAATAAATTTAAATCACTTTCTGTAAGACACTATATGCATTTGGAGGAAGACTATAACGATTCAACAATGATTCTTTATCAAATAAAATAACAAGAACATGCTGGATGGACACTTTAAAAGGCTAATTATGATGTTGGGCTAGCAGCTAGATTATACAAAATATCCCTGCTTCATTTGGTTGTGGGACAGTCGAGCCAGAGATTTCCATTGGACAAAAATTGATTGGCCGAGGTGCCTTAACCCCTGGTTTCCCTGAAATGCTTTTATTACCACCTCTTCATATTAAATTGCGACTTATGAAGCAGTTTGTTAAATCACTTTCAAAAAGATGAGGAATGTTTCAGATATCTGTGTTCCAAGTTCCCAAAACTGTCTGAAGCCCAGTTTGAAAGAGGTGATGTGTCACCATAGACGAAGTCTGAAGATAACACTATACTCAAGAGACAAAAACACAGTCAAAACAATGAATATCTTCTGGTGAACTTGTTCTTAAGAATGTAGATACCCCTTTTCTCTGCCAATAATATTATGGTCATGATTCCTTGGGATTCCAAAGGCGTAATATTTATCGACTATTTACAGAAAGGGAGTACAACGACTAGCTAATAGTATGCTTATGTACTGACACATTTGGATGCAGAACAGAAGAAAAAACGACCGTATTTGTTCAGAAAAAGAGTTTCCTTGGGATTCCAAAGGCGTAATATTTATCGACTATTTACAGAAAGGGAGTACAACGACTAGCTAATAGTATGCTTATGTACTGACACATTTGGATGCAGAACAGAAGAAAAAACGACCGTATTTGTTCAGAAAAAGAGTTTCATTCCAATCTTCTTATTCATCCGGTATAATAACCGCTAAATTTGTCGAATTAGGATACGAATTGCCACAAATGTCTGTTTTGATGAGCTTCCGAAAGATTACTTTTTAGACGAGTTAAAAAAAAATAGAAAGTCGCTGGGGTGCATGTATAGAATTGGGTGGCAATTATGTTGAAAAATAAAATATATTTTTTTACTCTAAATTAAGTATTTGAATAATTACTCTTCAATTAAATCATCCTAGTAAGGAAGGCATATTATTTAGAATCTTAAAACACCAGTTTCCAATAAAATTCTTGTTCTTAATTTCTCTTAGTGCGCATGTTTACGTTTCCTTCCCCAATAAACCTACCTGATATTAGAGATTTCAATGCATGTCTGCGCACAATAAAATCCATTCATCACATTACTATCGTGCCTAAAAATCACACGAAATGCAAAAGCGATCGTTGGCGTCGTTTTATTTATAGAATATCGTTGTTATTCCATATAGATTATAACATGCAGTTAAGATCGCTACCGCATAGTTATAAATACAAAACGACACTGCACACATTATCGTAAGAATCGCTCATTCTGCGCATTCATGTGCAGGAGCGTGTTTGTAATACGTATACTCACGTTTACCTACCTATTTTGTCATTAAAATAGTACACAATCGGTAAAAGCGGTTATTATTTGTCGAGTAATATCGATGGTCAAGTTTAAAATGCTAGTAAACGGATCAAGGTTGCAGTTGTTGAGTGTCAAGGATCTAGACGGATCGTTCATTAAAGTCGAGCAAGATCTTTAAATAGACGGAATGTCTATATTGCGTATTTCATTTATTATACATACTCACTTAGGATTTGGATTAATTGATAATTATAAAATAATTTTCTTTTGTTATTGCTTTATTTATAATTTGTTTCTAGCGTATAGTTCAACTGGATTATAATCAGGGGCGTTCCTAGAGTAAATGCTCCTTAGAAATATTTTTACCTTGAATTAAACATAGATAGAGAAAATGTGTTTTATTTAATAGAATAATAAATAAATTTAATAAATATAAACTAGTCTCAGTTATGTTGTTCCAATGGCGTACCTCCGTTATCTAGTAAAATAAAAATTTGAAATTTGGGGCATCTGATATACACCCAATTCCCCTTAAATTGAGCCTAATATTAATATTCTTTCATATCCGGTTTAAACGGAAACGATTCTAATTTTTTAAATTTTAAATAGCACTCTGTATATTTTCCTTTCTACGGAAAATTCTCTTTCCCACGAAGAAATTTGCTGACAAAATTTATAAGGCGATTGATAAGGGAATGTATGCATTAGGATTATTTTTTGACTTAACGGCTGCATTCGATACTGTTCGTCACGACTTTCTTATAGAAAAAACTTTACGCGTTGGGTATAAGGGGTGGGGTTCTTGCATGGATGAATTTATATCTCACCAATAGAACAATGTCTGTTAGGCTGGATAATGTGACATCAAGAGAATACTGTGTTGAGCTTGGAGTTCCGCAGGGATCAGTGCTTGGGCCGTTATTGTTTATAATGTTTATAAACTGCTTACCTAGACATATTAATCCAGTTGGACTGGTAATGTTTGCTGATGACACTTCAATGCTCGTGATTTCTGATAATGAAGGGGATCTGTTATCTAAAGTGCAGCAAATCTTGATAGCTTTTAGTGGTGATAAACTGAGTGTTCTTGAGAACATAAAATTCTTTGGTGTATTCATCGACGAGCATTTGACCTGGTGCGAGCACGTGGACTATGTCTGTGGTAGACTTAATAGTGCCTACTACGCAATACTTAAATTGAAATCCAGTCTTCACAAAAATTATTTGATAGATGTGTACTATGCTTTGGCGTATTCGGTTTTCTCTTATAATACTGTTCTGTGGGGTAATTCTGTAAATTGCAAACGTGTTTTTGTACAGCAGAAACGTATTTTGCGGTTAATTTTTAATTTGCGTAGTGACGAATCTTGCAGACCGATTTTTGGGAGAGGCCGAATATTAACGTTGCCATGTATATACATATACAAGTGTATTGAATACATAAGGGGCAATTTAGACAGCCAGAATTGTGGGGCACATAATTATCCGACACGTTATGGGCACTTGTTGCGAACTGATCGCCATAGAACGGCGAGCTTTGAAAAATCACCGGCATATGCGGGTCAGATTGTATATAATAAACTTCCATCAGATATAAAAGATGTGCCTGACATGGGAAAGTTTAAATAAACTATGAAGCATTATCTCCTATGTAAGTGTTACTACTCAGTTAAAGATTTCCTGGAGGAATAGTAAGCAAATGGTTTACAGACTTCATATGCATACACGTTCCTAAATCTATATGAACTTGTTCGTTTATTTTAATGTTTGCTTTTTTTGTGATATACGTGATATATTTCTTTAAGTATTAAGTAATTTTTTTGTATAACTAATGGCAGTTTGGTCCTTTATTGTTGTATTTTCTTTTATTGTGACGACACATATACACTAAGTTTGTGTCTAAAATGAATAAAAATATTATTATTATTATTATTATTATTATTATTATTATCTCTTTCACTCACAAGAACTATTCGCTCTTGGTTGCCATAATCTTACCCCATCGGTTCATTCGAACAAGATGGGTGGCATAGTTATCTAGCATTCATTATTTTTACATGAATATTGATTATAGTAGATACTTACCAGTACTTTCAGGGTGTCAACTTGCGTGTTGTCCGCTGCTGGCAGCTTGCTTCTCTCTCTGGGTGTGTGGTTTTGTGTTTGTGCGAGCGCGCAAGTGTAGGGGTGTTGTATTTTAGCGCACTCGTGCATGTGTTTAGTGTCCCGTCGCGCTAATTTTGAGAGATCGGAGAACCAGCCGTTGCGCAGGGCCGCCAACCCTTTCCCGGCAACTTCTTTACTTTTCCATGCAGTACTTCGACGGCCCGACCCCCGCCCCATCGAGGCAAGGCCCAGACACGCGAAGCGCAGCCTGCACGGGGTTGCTCATCGCCAACCAATGGAACACTCTTAGCGGCTACTTTGGTCGACGACGGTCACACTTTGTGCCGTCTTAACGTTTTCCGCCATTGCGGGGGCACTGCACACACGTCGAGCGTGTGTGTGCTGTTCACGCCAGCCTGGCAAGGTTGCCGCCCGGGACCGACCCCAGTGGTGTGTGCATTGCGCGGCGCCGTGTTTTGCGCCGCGTAGCTTGGTTCCTCTCTCCCCTGCTGGAAAGGCGGAATGGCACCTGCCCGCCCATCGGGCAGACCCCCCTAGAGTTTGGTAGCGCATATGCTAGGCTACCACCCAGTAGAGGACCACATCAGCACCCCACCCGTTCCGTCATTTCGCCTCCCGGCCACGTTGGCCGCGTTCGCGCGCTGCAATTTCAGTTCAGCACGCGACGTATTATTGCAGCCGTGTCTAACAAGACACTTTTTTGCATTTTTAAATAAAGTTTTTGGTAGAGATCCAAAGTATTTATGGACTTGTGTAATTTCTGTGGAATTTCTCCAGTTGCGCCAATCACAATTGGGACTATTAGGACCTTGTCCATCTTCCACATACTCTTGATTTCGTCGCTGAGAGGTAAATATTTATTTACCTTCTCACTATAGTTCCTTGCAGTGTTTTTTGCCAACGGAACAGCAATGTCAATGATGTACGTTACCTTGTCCTTCTTCAGTGTCAGTATTATATCTGGCATATTGTTGGGAATTGTTTTATCTGTGATTATTTGGCGATTCCAATATAATCGAGAATTTTCGTCCTCGCAAACTGAAGGTGCTTCATATTCATAATACGGGACATTTTCAGAATACGACAAGTGCTTCTGTCTGAGCAGTTGGTGTAATATTTTTGCAACCCTGTTGTGCCTCTCGAGATATTGTTTGGGGGCAAGTACAGAGCAGCCTGCCATCAAATGATCAATTGTTTCTTCCTTATCTGCGCATACACGACATTTAATGTCAGATAAATTCTCCTTAAGAATCTTTTTCCTATAGGAGCGTGTTGGAATTACTTGATCTTGGATGGCGGCTATGAATCCCTCTGTTTCTGCAAACAGGTTACCTGTATACAGCCATGCCTGCGACGCTAAGGTGTCAAAATTTTCAGATCCAATTGTTAACGGATACTTGCCATGCAAAGATTTATTTTTCCATCTCTCTTTCTGTTGGGGTATACTTAAGATTCTCGTGGATGGATTGAATTCATTGTTAGCCAGTTTGAGTGGCGTAAAATTGTCCATTTGAGCAATCGCATTATGCAATCTACTTTCTTTCGACTTTTGCAGAAAGTACTCTCGTAAATTATTTACCTGTGTATAATGCCTGCAATAAGCACTCGGTATTCCTCTACCCCCTTCTCTTCTTGGTAGGTGGAACCTTTCGATCGCACTACGTGGGTGATGAATTCTAAATTTTCTGGCTTCTACTCTTGTCTTGATGTCTATTGCTTCAAGTTCAGTATCAGTCCAGTTAATTATTCCAAATCCATAAGTAAGTACGGAAGTTGCAAAGCTGTTTATTGCCTTGGACATATTTCTTGCCGACAATCTGGTTTTCAACAACGATCGCAGCCTAGAGAAATACTGATCTTTCGCTGATTCTTTTGCAATATTGTGTTCTATTCCTCTAGCCTGTAAATAACCAAGATACTTATAATAGTCGTTGCTCTCCATTCCAATAACTAGTCCTTGTCCGCCTTCCACTTCGAACCCACGATGTTCAACCCATTGTCCCTTTTCTATGCAACTTATTTTGCATTTTTCCAATCCAAATTTCATTTGGATATCTCTACTATAACGGCCAACACAGTTTAGGAGATCGCTAAGATGATTCTTTTTCCTAGCATACAATTTGAGATCATCCATGTACCAAAGGTGACTAATTTGTACGACAGGTTGTTGTAAATTACATCCCTTATTTAGGGAATTTAACAAAGTTGTTAACGGTTTCAAGGCTAAACAAAACCACAGTGGACTCAAAGCGTCTCCCTGAAATATGCCTCTTTTAATACTGATCTTACCTGCATCAATACTTTCTGTAGGGGTTTTCATTAACAAACTTGTCTTCCATTTAGTCATGGCGTAACTAAGAAAGTTAATATGATGCTCCTCAATCCTATATAACCTAAGAATCTCTACCAGCCACGAGTGAGGTACACTATCAAACGCTTTCTGATAGTCTATATATGCCATGTAGAGATTTTCTTTTGCTTTCACCACATTCTTCATCACAACTGAATCAATCAGGAGCTGTTCTTTGCAGCCTCTTGATCCTTTTCTACATCCTTTCTGTTCCTCTTCTAAAAGGTTGTTATTCTCCAAGTGGGCATATATCTTTTCAGATATAATCGAGGTGAACATCTTGTATAACGTAGGAAGACATGTAATTGGTCTATATTTAGAGGGATCTTCCGCAGATACATTAGATTTCGGAATTAAGAAGGTGTTTCCCTCGGTCATGAATTCTGGCAGTTCGGATGGTTGTTCTAGCAATAATTGGAAGCACTTAGCAAGTTGCAGGTGCGTCGATGTAAATTTTTTTAACCAGAAATTTTGTATTTTATCTGGTCCAGGTGATTTCCAATTCATTGCTTTTTGGATTGCTCTTTTCACATCTTTTGAATCAATCCGCCAATTTATCATTGTCCTAACGTTACTTACCTTCCTTCTTTCATCCGTCAGCCATTTTGCATTTCTATGTTGCACCGGCGTACTCCATATTCCAGACCAATAATCTGATATTTTGTCTTTCGTTGGTAACTGAACCTGTTGTCCAGGATTTGTATCACTCAAGCCACGATAGAATAATTTTTGATTTCTAGCGAAGTGTTTATTTTGCTGTCTTCGAGTATTACTGATTTTATATCGTTTCAACCTCTTTGCATATGCCGCTAGTTTCTGCTTTAATAAATCTAAAATTTCTACAACATTGGAGTTTTCAGGTGAAACATAACAGCTCAATATAACCTCTGCATCTCTCTTAACCCTCGCGCTAGCATTGTCCTTTAAGCTTTGAGTTAATATTCCAATTTCCCGTCTCAGATTTTCAATTTTCCATGTCAATCGTTTTTCCCAACAAGGAGTTTTATTCCTACTATCGAATTCCATTTCTACGGTGTCTATATTTTGATCATTTAATATCAAAACCGTACATGCACCTGTATATATTAAACTGTGGAGCTCTTCCAGTGTTGTGCTATTATTATTATTATTATTATTATTATTATTATTATACTTTGTATTTAGGCTTCAAAACAGAGGTGAAATTGCATTTTAAATATTCAAAGATTGTGATTGTAGAAAATTATTAAAAGCATGTAAATATTCTTTCTACTCTTTTCGACGCTATTTTATTCAAATTTTTCATAGAAAAAATTCGCCCTCAAGTAGGAATCGAACCCACGACCTCTGGCTTGCCGGACCACTGCTCGACCACTGAGCTGTTGAGGCGTGAATTAGAAACTTTTATGGGGATGCTTTGAGTTACATCAAAGGAAACAGATGAATATATCTCGCCCGTAGTACGGCGGTTGTACAAATTAATTGCGTTTTCGCGAAGTAATGTAATTGCAAATATTCTTTCTACACTTTACGACGCTATTTTATTCGAATTTTTCATAGAAAAAATTCACCCTCAAGTAGGAATCGAAGCCACGACCTCTGGCTTGCCGGGCCATTGCTCGACCACTGAGCTGTTGAGGCGTTTACAATTACATTACTTCGTGAAAACGCAATTAATTTGTACAACTGCCGTACTACGGGCAAGATATATTCATCTGTTTCCTTTGATGTAACTCAAAGCATCCCCATAAAAGTTTCTAATTCACGCCTCAACAGCTCAGTGGTCGAGCAATGGTCCGGCAAGCCGGAGGTCGTGGGTTCAATTCCTACTTGAGGGCAAATTTTTTCTATTAAAAATTCGAATAAAATAGCGTCGTAAAGTGTAGAAAGAATATTTACAATTACATTACTTCGCGAAAACGCAATTAATTTGTATTAAAAGAATGTTCATTATTTCGTATTTGAATTTAAAGTAACAAAAATACACTTCTTAAACATGCATTTTTAAGATCTCTGTTAGAAAGAATATTCATTTAGACAAGAGTGATTTATAAACATTTTATTGAAAGTCAAATAACAGAAAAATAATGTTAAATGAATCACAAAAATATTATACTTATTAATTTTATTTATACAAGAACGGTATTTATTAATCTTTTAGTGGCACCAAACATGACCCGTGAGCCCCAGAAAAGATGCTAAAGAAAATGTTCAAAATGTTGTCCATTTGCTTCAATGCAACATTTGGCTCGATGCAAAAGTTCACCAAAGGTATTTATTATTATTATTATGTGTGACAAGTCCATGTGGTGGATTAGTCTACATTCTCCTTTCTTTTTCTCACAGACTCTGGTGACTTCTTGCCATCTCGACTATTTTCTTCCACTTATTCCTGTCTGCCACTTGTTGTCTCCATCCCTCTACATTTAGTGTCTTTAAGTTTTCTTCCACCTGTTGCTTTCATCTGCCTCTGGGCCGCCCTCTCAATCTATTTTATGCTGCTTCCCATGTTGTTACTTCTCTTATCGGCGCTCCTCTCTCTCTTCTCATTATGTGACCGTACCATCTAATTCTTAAAGCCTTGATTTCTCTCACTATATTTTTCTGTACTAACAGTTTATCGATTTCATAATCTCACCAGAAGTAGCACTTCTCAATAACTCGGCATTAAGAACTGCGCATTAATTCCTAATTTTATTTTTTAAATTCTAAATGTGTTGGTGGCGTTTCGTATAACCTATCCTTCAAATGAAATGAAATGTTAATCATGAATTTAGTTAGAAAAACTAAATTCATGATTATTACAAAGTCTAACCGACATCAAGAAGGCTTATGGATTGGAGAACAGCCAATAGAGAGAGTAAAGAAATACAAATATTTGGGAACAACTGTTACCGACACAAATGAATATACAGAAGAAATTCGAACGAGAATCGGCCAAGCCAGGAATATATTCAACAAGATGAGGAAAGTATTGTGTGGCAATGACCTTACTCTGCGTCTCAAGATCAGGGTATTGAAATATTACGTGTTCCCGGTGCTGCTGTACGGGATGGAAGCCTGAACGCTAAAGCAAGACACTAACAAGCGTCTAGAGGCATTTGAAATGTGGGCATATAGGAGGATCCTGAAGATAAGATGGATAGATAGGGTTTCGAATAGTGAAGTACTTAAAAGAATTGGGAAAGAGAAGGAAATATTGAACACAATAAAGATAAAAAAACTACAATATCTGGGCCACGTGTTGAGAGGGGAAAGATATGCTCTGCTACAGATAATTATTCAGGTTAAGATACAGGGAAGAAGAAATATAGGAAGAAGACGTACTTCTTGGTTAAATAATTTGAGACCGTGGTATAAATGCAGCTCCATTGAACTATTCAGAGCAGCAGCATCAAAAATGAGAATAGCCGTGATGATAGCCAACCTTCTGAGAGGAGATGGCACCTGAAGAAGAAGAATCCTTCAAATATCCTCATAGACAATAATATAATTGTGTTGGATCGGGTGATCTTGCAGATCATTTTGCTTATCCACTTATCAGGGAAAACATAATCAGTCACAATTCTAGAATTGTGAGCGGGTACCCCATTATGCTGAAAATATATGTTAGCACGTATATTCATCAGAACGTTTTCAAGAAAACCTGAAAATTCGCCCTGAAGGAATTCTAAATATGCCTCACCAGTTAAACTATCTTCATAAAACTTTGGTCTAATAATGTACCCATCGATTATGTCGCACCATACATTAATGCCCAAAATTCTCTGAAAGTTGGTCTCTCTCATACAATGAGGATTTTCTACAGACCAATAATGGCAATTGTGTCAATTTACGGTTCCATTATTATGAAAGCGGCTCTCATCGGTCCATAATATTGAGCTAATAATGCCATCTTCATGGACAGTCGCTAGCCATGCAAGAAACGCCAGCCTTCTTTCATAATCTGGTTCTAATCCTTGATGCAGGTGAATTTGAAAAGGCCTGAATCTGGCGGATTTTAGGATTCGTTGAATAGAAGAACGAGAGATATCGCATTCTGTTTCAATTTCTCGAATTGAAATAAGCGGATTATTAAACAAACTTCTCAAAACACAAACACTGTGCTCTTTCTTCATCAGTAACAGTCTTTCTTTTAAAAACGGATTTTTTCTTTGAAAAGGCACCATATGTCTCCAAATTTGAAGCCAGACGTGTAAAATACATCGCGCTTGGCATATGTCTGCCAGGATACCGTTCTCCTGAAACACGGAAGGCATCAGGCCTGTTTTTTCTACATTTCCCATATATGACGATCATATTCATTTTTTTTCTCATTTGTAAAATCGTCGTTATTAATTTTAAATACAACTTTGTTCGAAGCAATTTTAATAAGACTTTATAAACTGTCAAACTTAACAAACAAATAATGTCAAATTTTGCTTTAGTTTCCATCTATCGCTTTGGTTTCTACGATCCCAATTTTCGAATATTTAAAATGCAATTTCACCTCTGTGTTGAAGTCTAAATACAACGTGTAATACTTCATGGGAAAGAGAATTTTCCGTAGAATTCAAATTTTGAGGAAAAATAAAAAAGTTAGCCCCAAAACCCCAAATTTCAAATTTTTATTTTATTAGATAACAGAGGTACGCCAATGCAACAACATAACTGAGACATCCGGTACACGAAGGCAATTTAAATTTGATCCGGATTTAATTTTTTTCTCAACGTTATTGAAGAGATACCGTAAAGCGGTTGTTGTTGCGGTTCGAAGACAAACATGATGCGCCTCGAAGACCAAAATTGTTGGAGCTTGATGAACCAATGTTATGGTTGTATCTGGCTTCTGGCAGTGATGCATCAAACCCAGTTACTAGAATCACGTCTCTGATGTTGCTTCACCGTGCACGCATTTTAAATCTTCGGTGACCGAAGAAGAGATTGATACCTCAGTTCACGCTTATTTTGAAGGTATTCCGAAAGTAGATTGGTTGTGAGCTTTTGAACAGTGCAAAGAAAGAATGGTTAAGTGTTTCAAGAATGGTTAAGTGTTTCATTCCTAAAGAGAATTACTTTGAGCATATTTAAAGTAAAATCCTAGATAATTTTAACCGTGTTTTTTATTCTCAAAAATTTCATCTTGTCCTTCGTATTTAGCAGATGCTATCTACTTTATGATTTCATAAAAGACTCTTAATACGTTAAGTGCTCGAGCACGTTTTATA
Source organism: Melolontha melolontha (assembly GCA_935421215.2). Lineage (NCBI taxonomy): Eukaryota > Metazoa > Arthropoda > Insecta > Coleoptera > Scarabaeidae > Melolontha > Melolontha melolontha. Next base: position 36,339,831 of record OW285242.1, read on the forward strand.
ATTTAATTCTTACCTTTTAATTTTTGTATAAACTTTCATGCGGTCGCTACTGACTGTTGGCACAAATTCTCCGGCCATGTACTTTCATCTAAATATATTTATTTACACTATATACCTTTATTTTGGATTTACAACGATTTATACTAACATAAAGCTGCTGTTGAGACTGGTGTCTATTGTTAAAATGTGATTGTTATGGTGATGTTTAAAGTAAGACTGTGTGTCTTGTTTTTGATGTTGGAACTATGTTTGAGTTCTTACTGTTGAGTTTCTTGTTCTTGGTATGAGACTCTGATCGATACTGATCTATTCTGTGCTGTTTTTCAAGTAGGTAAATATATACCACTACCCTTACATTATTATCTATTAACATATGCAATTGGTTGAACAATTGGTTGAACAGTGTAATATTTGACCGTATAATGGGGAATTTTTGTGTTATTACTTCATGAAAATTGTGCCTACTGACAACAATACCAAAGGTTTACGATAGTGTCTTAAAATTCTAATCTTAACTAATAAATAACAAAGTATCATTACTAATCAAGTACTGGTGTTATAAATCTAAATATGCAATTCCGGATCGTTCCTTGTTAAAGTAATAAAATTTATTATACGTATGAAACGTAATCTTAAGAATGGATATCCAAATTAAAGCCTTTGTTTACTATAACCGAAGGTAATAAAACAGCGGTCTGATGTATAAAGCAGCAAATAAATTAAGAAAAAGATGCCGATTATTAATAACCTTAGGTAATAAAACAAGTGGTCTGAATTATAAAGTAGGTAATAAATAGATTTGCAGATGTATAGAATTCTTAGAACTTAAAGAAAGTTTTACAATTTGAAAGTGCTAATAAAATTTTGTTATACAGTGGTTTAAACTCAAAAATAAACGTTAGATATTTATAAAATTGGAAGTGGTTATGTTTGAATTGTATATCCTCGATCTACTTATATTTAGCAATAAAAAATGTTAGAAATTAAAATATTATAAGAGGATAGTAACAACAGCGGTTTTATATTCGTCGAAGTAGACATGCCAGCTAACGCCATAATCAACTACAACTTGATCGTGTAAATACTGCCAGATGTATTAATAATGTCGTGCAATCAAGGTGTAAAATTGACTGATATTCATCGGAGACTTCTTAAACATTTTGAAGAAGAGTGTCTATCTGTTAAACTATGATTGATTAGTTCAAGTGGACTGTAAATAATTAAGGGGAAAAATAATATGGGAAAGAAAATGCTTGCACTCACCGGTGGCTATTTTGGCTTCCAACAGGATTTCGCTTACAGGAACAAAACTCACTTAACGTTATAAAACCTTTGTCCGACTTACCGTCTTACTCTGATGCCGATACGATAATGTTCACACACATGTGCTTCTGGATCTTTTCCCTCGTTTTACTTAAAGTATTTTTGGGGCAAAGAAGGTTTTGAGTATATTTCAGCAGTACTTTACTATAACAAAATTAAATTAGCGCATGTTAAGAAAAACAAAAGCAAATTAATTTTAACCTAAACACTATCATTCAGACAATTCTCTTAGTGGGGTATAAATCCTCCCAGTACGGCCGTGACCACGTGTCGAATTTTCCGCATACTGTCCCTACAGCGTCTGCTGTGATTTTTGGGAACAATCAAAAAGTTGACTATCTGGACCGGAACCAATAGGCGAACATTGTGAAGGAAATTGCTTGGATTTTATTAAACACTAGTGCAGGTAATGTCCACGACCAAGTTTAAATTTAGTAAAATTACCGCCTGGTGGGTTCCAAAACAACTTTCCGCGTAACAATAGCAGAAACCAGTTCAGGTTTGTAAAGGACTCCGGCTGCGCTACGGATATGAAGGTCATGAATTTTTTCATGAGACCTGGGACACCACTATATCCCATTATATCGCCATGGAATAGCGTCATTCAAGCTTAAATCTACTTAAATTAAATTTTTGTGGTGTTAATATTTTGTGACGTGTTACGCATTTCTAAATAAAACTAGACTTTTCGCGTGTGCAGGTAGACCGTTTTCGGCCATATGTTTATTTTGACGGGTGGAAAGAATGTTAGCTCTCTCAACATTTTGCGGGGAGGGTTGATTTAACTGTTTCTTGGACATGTGTTTTTTATTTTATTTTTGTGATGTTTATATTGTTATTATACGGGGGGTGTTTATATACTGGGTAGTTATATTGCTGACAAGTTATTTAAATATGTCATTTTATACAAATTCAAAAAATGACAATAATTTTCCTGATAATGGGATGGATGGTGCATTCTCGCCGTATACAGCAATCATTTGTGCATGAATAATTTTGAAGCCATGTTTCTCCTAAGTAAAAACTTTCTAAAGCTTCTGTGTTTAAGATTTAAGTGGCTAATTTTCACAATGTACACCACTACGAAAATTAGAAGTCTTTCAATTTCAACACCTCTTTGTTGTTGACCCTGCTTGTCGTTTAAAAACAATTGCCATTTGCCATAGATTTCAAGGCTAGGCAGATTATATTAAAAATCTCTTCAATTTAAGTAAAGGCGAATATATTCAGTGACGGAAATTGATAAATTTATAGTAAATATTCAAGTAATGTTTAAATTATATAATTAGTAACACAATAATCAATAAATCCTTAAATTTGTTGTAAATGTATGTAATTATATTATAGATATCTTTTCAAAACAAAAATGTAATAATAACTGAATACGATAACAAATTCGAACCATTAAATACAAAATTGTCAATGAATAACCGTACTAATGTACAAAGAAGGTCGGCATTATAACATCGAGATAAGTCGCTTCAGCTAGCAGCTGTAAATGTCACACGCCGAAGATATATTATTGTAATTGATACAGATAAAATACACTGATGAACCGATCAGTACATTATTTTTAGCTTTATCACCATAAAATGATATACAGAGAGACCCTAAAGTAAGAAATACATTTATCAAGCAAAATAAAAGCGTGCGGGTCATTTTATATTAAAGAATTTCCCATTCAAAAGTTCTTTTAGATCACAAAAATTTCAAAAATTAACCTCAAGAATTAAGTTTGTGGGAAAGTAAAGCCAAGGAAATTCTTGTAGTTGGATTAAAATTCATCTGCCCCTATATTTATAATATTTGCAAAATTTATAATGTTTTATGTTGTTCTAATAATATTCATGTGAATAAAGCATTCAATAATCTCTGAAGTAATTAAAATAATCTCGAATATTAAAATGAAATAATAGAAATTAATATTCAAACATGTATGTAACATAACAATTAAAAACGATACATTATACATGATTCGTATTATACATATATATATATATATATATATATATATATATATAGACTATTAAGTATTATCGACCGTACTGTATAAGTAAAAATTAATTAACGAGTGAGCGGTCTGTCAAGTAAAAATCGTCAACCTTTTAAAAACTGTTTTTAGTTTAGTTTAGTTTTAGTTTAGTTTTTAAAAGGTTGACGATAAACCAACATCATATTAATTTAATGTTTTAAATTTGATTAATTTTAACATGTTTAGTGTCGTTGTTTGCTAAATTTTACCTATCAATTACATTCCTGAGGAAGTAACAAATTCGTTATGAAATATAGAGTGAAATAAAGGAGTTTTTTTTTACTTGACAGACCACTCACCCGTTAATTAATTTTTACATATATATATATATATATATATATATATATATATATAATTTCTTTTTCTATTTTTCTTAGCCATTTTCTTAATTATAAATGGTTCATTATTTCTTGGGATTCGGCTTGATAACAATTCATTAAATAAAAATGGGCATTTTAATGAATAGTTATCAAGCCAAATTCCTAGAAATAATTAACCATTTATATATATATATATATATATATATATATATATTTATATAAATAAATAGTTATTTTTTTAGTTTTAGCGACCTTTAATGAAAAAAAAACAAATTTATTTGTGAAAAGAAGACGTTTCGACCTTTATTAATTTCCGGTCTTTGTCAAGTTCCATATAGAAACTGTATAGGAACAAAAATTATCTTTTAATACTATTTTATATGAAAGATTTGTAAACTGAAAACTCACAAATTGTTCTATTTGTTAATGAATGGTTTCAGAAACAAATTTTTGAAGTATATAATTTAAGGTAATTGAAAACATTCATTAACAAATAGAACAATTGGTGAGTTTTTAGTTTACAAATCTTTCATATAAAATAGTATTAAAATATAATTTTCTTTGTTTCTTTATAGTTTCTATATGGAACTTGACAAAGACCGGAAATTAATATAGGTCGAAACGTCGTTTTTTCACAAATAAATTTGTTTTATTTCATTAAAGATCGCTAAAATCAAAAAATAACCTTTTATTTAATATAATTATACGGACGACAAAATAAATAAGAAACCTTAGTTTCTTATAAACATAGAATATATATATATATATATATATATTATAGTGATACAATCGTGTGATGGAATGAGGTAATATAGAAATAAATAATGAAATTAATAAATAAATTTTATGATATGTGAATGAGAGAAGAATAAGAGATGTAATGAAAAAGAAAACACTTTAGAGAACAGATAAAATACAATTTAATAAACATAAATAATAATACATTACACCTCTAAAGAATTTACCCCCCCCTATATCGTTCTTAGTACATGTGTACTTAATATAGAAAAAACAACGGTGTGAATGGTGGTTTAAATAAGCTAATTCTGTTAGTATAACGATTTATATAAGATCAGAGGTAGGTTGATATAATATATAAATAAGTTTCCAAACAATTTATCAGTTAAATGATTTCCTTTAGGAGGATTGAAAGAATTTTTAAAAAATACAAATCAGAGCAATCGATGTGATTTAACCTCAATCTTGAAAATGTACACTATGTAAATAAGATCTTATCTCAGGGCTTATTAACGGTAAGTCGTGACTTAATTAACAACCAATATATCTATACAAATGCTAGCTCAGTAATTTACATATTAATAATCGGATAAGAGGTATTTAATACAGTGAAGCTGTACTATCTACGATCAATTAAAACAATATAATACTTTATATATTTGTAGGGTAAATTCTACCTTAACTTAAGGGCTCTGTAAAGCTCATAACAAATAGTAGCCTGGCTTGGACATGGACCATCGGTAAGGATCTCGGAGCTGCTTACAGGTGTAGGACTTCCAGAATTCAAGCAGTTATTTGGATATACAGCACGTTTAACAGGATAGCTTTCATACAATTAAATTAAAACAAGAATTAGAAGGATAATAGTCTCAGGTTACTGTCTCGATACTCGTCTGATATGTATTCAAAATACACTTCGTAATTAAGGTAAATTTGTAATTCCAACGTAGTATTAAATTGGAAATGATAATATTCTTGATATTTCAGCTTCTATATGGAATTTAAAACTTAGAAAAACGCTTTTAAAACTTGAAGACGCCTAATTATATATCGAAGCCACGCTTCAACCAAACGTTTTTTTTTTTTTATATTCCCTCTTTTTTTTTTCGTTACCTGCGATACCACGTTCTAATAATGTCAACGATATCTACCTTGGAAAAAATATACCGCCTAAACACAAAAGGCGTGGTCAATTTGAAATATGAATGAATTTCTAATTTTAAGAGTGTTTAATTAACAGAAGGTATTTAAATATCCAATAATAATAATAGACAATAAGTTAAAAGAAAAATAGACATTTGATATAGTAGATTACTACATGAAAGATAACCCTACTGTTGTTATTGTAACCTAGATGTCGCGATAAGACATAGTTTTATTTAATATGCTTTAATATTTGAATAATTTAAACTATAATTATTAAAGACTTGTTTGTTCGTATAAATTATAACAGAAGAACCAGCTTATTTTCCCCACAAAACTAAAAGAAATTGTTGCTAGAAACAATTTGTTTTTGTTTCCTTTTTATATAAAAAATAAGACTAAACTATAGTAATTGAAATTTGTATCAAGGATATTGGTTTGCCTGCCTAATATTATAAAGTAAATACAATTTTCAAAGTTTGTGTAAACTAGAACAGTTTACCAATATCCCAGGTACTTGTTTGTTACTTATCAACTAATTATAAGGACATAGTTAACTACAATAATACTTATTCTAAAAAAAAAAGTTTTAAAATGAATATACAATTTTGAGTTAATGTAACTTATGTATGTTGTTTTAATCAGAAGAATTGTAGATCACCTGATAATAATGGCACCAGACATAAAAGCTTTCTTTTTTTTTAATTAATAATCGTGTAATAACGAAATGTGGTATCTCCCTTTTGGATATAAAGTTTCAATTTCGGCTAAGTCGTAAGTATTGTGGCCGATTCTTTGGGTAATTATATAAGGTCCGATGTAGGTTTTTAACAGCTTCCCCATGATTTTGTTTTTGCGGTTTGTCACCCTCAGATTCTTGACAATGACTTTGTCTCCTATTTGATACGTTTTGGATTTTGATTGTTTCTGTAATTTCTTCCGTTCCCATTTTTCTTTTTTCCTTTGTAACTTTTCCCTTATTTCCCGATACCTTTCTTCTAAATTAATGATTTCCTCTGTATTCCAGGGACGATGTGGACTTTTTCCAGTAAATATAGTCACCGGACAATCATCATGTACTGTGCTGGGTGTATGGTTCATGATACATTCTATCTGTGGTATGTACTTGCACCAAGTGTTGTGTTTTCCATCTAAAAGTATCCTTAGGTATTTAATAACTTCCTTGATATATCTTTCAGAAGGATTTGCTTGCGGATGTCGAATAGAAGTAAAATATGCTTTGATGTTTAATGAATGTAAGAAATTGATATATCGGTCGTTGTAAAAGTATGTTGCGTGATCTGATAAAATTGTTTTTGGTGTACCACATTCTAAGAAGTAATTGTTTAATGCTGTGATGACTATGTCGGTGGTACATTTTTGTGTCGGGATTAGCTTGACGAACTTCGAAAATATGTCACAGATAATTAGAACATTTTTGTATCCCTTAGTACTAGTAATTAAATTAGATATGAAATCTATAGCTACTAATTGTAATTTGTCGGATACTATTATACTTTGCGAAATATTATGGTTAGTAAAATTTTTCTCTTTCGCTAGATTACATAATTTACACTGTTTAATGACTCGTTTGATTATCCTTTCATCATTCGTGCAGTAGTAAGCCTCTCGAAACATGATCCAACATTTCCTTGCTCCTATGTGACCAAACGTGTTGTGCAAATGTTCAGCTATCTGTCTGGTGTGTTCCTCGTTGGTTAAGTAGACTTCGCTTCTTCCTATCTTTTTGATTATGATGTTTTCTCTGAATTCCATGCCTTTGTACGTTCGATTAGGACTAATAAGTGTTTTTATGTCTTGAAATTCTGGTAAGTTTTGAATTTCTTGAATGTGCTGTTCTGAATATAACCCTTTCCTTTGTAGCGATACAAGATTGATGCAAATATCCTGTTTTTTCTTCTCTCCTTCCTTTCTGCTTAAGATATCTGCAGCTATCATTTCTCGTCCTGGTTTGTATCTTACTTCCACATCATATTGTTGCATCAATAACGACCATCTGTAAATTCTGCTGTTGTTGAGTTTAGTGTTCATTATATTTAGAAGTGCTTTGTGGTCGGTTTCTAAAATGAATTTTTTTCCAAGTAAATAATAACGTAATTTTGTTAACGCAAACACTATTGCTAACATTTCTCTTTCTGAAGTTGTATATCTTATTTCACAAGGTTTCAGTGTGCGGGATGTGAAATAAATTGGTATCTCTAGATCATTATTTACTTGTACTAATTCGGCTGCTATGGTGTGTTGTGATGCATCGGTACGTACAATAAAAGGCAAATTGAAGTTTGGATGGTATAATGATAAATTTTCTACAAAACTAAGTTTGAGTTGGTTGAAACATTCTTCACATTCAGCATTCCAGATCCACTTTGTTCCTTTCTTAAGCAGTTTTAATAAAGGTAATGTTCTTTCACTATAGTTGGGTACAAATTTACGGTAGTAGTTGAGTAGTCCTAGGAATCCTCTTAAAGCTTTTAATCTGCACGGTCGTGGAAAATCTTTGATGTCTTGTAAACGGGTAGGATCAAGTAAAATATTCTGTTCATTTATGATGTATCCCAGATAATTGACTTCAGTTCGGAAAAATTGACATTTGCTTAGATTTAGTTTAAGTCCTTCCTCTCTTAATGTAGACAATACAATCTCTAAGTGTTGTAAATGTTGTTCGGGACTATCAGAGAAAATCATTATATCGTCTAAATAATGTATGACAAAACTTTCATATCGGTCGAGTATCTTATGTAGGAAACGTATTAAAGCGGCTGGCGACGTTTTTATTCCAAAAGGACATACACAAAATTGGTAAGGCATTCCATTAATTATAAAACCACAATATTTCTTGGAATTTTCTTCTAGCTTCAATAACCAGAATGCATTCTTCAAATCCAATTTACTGTAAATCTTTTTGTTACCACATTTCGTCAATAAAATATCTATGTTGGGAGGTAATTCGAATTCTGGTTTGATCCGGGTATTTAAATTCCTGGCATCTAGACATATTCTTAAGGAACCATTTTTCTTCTTTACAATAACTATAGGGTTTATGAAGTATGTGTTTGATTTCTCTATAATTTTAGCATCTACCAGTCTAGTTATCTCTTCGTTAATCTTCTCTTGATAATAATATGGTATGGGATAATTTTTACATGTTAATGGTGAATCGTCATCTACTCTTATAGTATGGGTATAGTTACGGGCAAATGTAATTTCTTCATTAATTAATCGTATGTTGCGGTTGAGTATCTCTATTAATTCGTGTTTAATGTTAACATCTTTAATTTCTTGTTTATCAATAATATTTTCAATATCTTCTACATCAGTTACTATCGTATAATCTCTCATATCTTCCTTTATAACCACTTCCTCTTGCTCTTCTTCCAAATTACCATTCCAATTCACTTCTCCGTTCTCTCTTTCCATATTTATAACATCAACATTATTTTCATATATAATATTATTAATTAAACTATTTAATACATTTTCTTTATAAACTGCATATCTTTCTATGCTTAAAACATTTATTTCTTTATCCATCTTCATTTCATTTTTACCAATCTTTACTTTCCCTTCTTCAAAATTTAATACCATACCTAACTTCTTCATACTGTCCACTCCTATTATACAATCATAGTGTAACTGTTTAATTACGTAAAACTGCAAAATATATGTCTTTATGTTAATCAAAACTTCGATACTCAATACACGATTAACTGAACCCATTTTCTTCTTGTTTGCCGTCACTATATCAGTGCTTTTAACTTTAATAATACTTTCTTCATATCCCATGATTTTCTTTGCTTTCTCTTCATTAATCAACGTTATTTCTGCACCAGAATCAATTAATGATGTGAATTTTATGTTCATAATAGTAATGTTAATAAACGGTAGACTTGTATTAGATGATATTATCGAATTACCTTCCTCTGTTGTCAAAAATTCTTGCGGGTCTTGATAAAACTGTATATTCTTTAAACTTAACTTATTTACTAAACTATTTACAAAGTTTTGTACATGTTGAGTTTCTTCTAATCTCGGGAAGTACTCGGTTGAGGGTCCCAATATCTCTCGTCTTGAGAAATCGACGTTTTTTTTTGTTTAGGACCTGTGTCATCCTTAATTTCGTCTTGACACGAAGTATCTTTATTAACGTTATTTAATTCCCGTCTTTCGGGCGGTGCGCTTGGTCTGTGATTCCTATTCGAATTGAAACCGGCGTTGTTAGGATAATTGTTATTTTGATTTGGATAAAACGGACGAGGATTATTATTATTTGAGCGATTGTTGTTAAAACCGTTATGTTTATTATAAGCATTATTACCAGTAGGATGACCGTTCTGCTGATTGTGTGCAAGTGTGTGAGGTGATTTGTTATTTGTATAATTGTAGTTGTGTGCTTGTTGTGTTTGATGAAAATTTGGCACGTACGGTCTGGACTGGTAACCCTGGTTCTGGTTAGCAAAATTAGTTCTTGGTGTGAAATTTCGGGATGGTGTACTCGTTCTGGTTTGAGTATTGGCCTCATGGTTATCTAGCTTGCGTAATAAATCGATCAATGTATCCATATCCGTTATGTTCTGGCATATTATAGCGTGTGTATCCGTGAAGATAAAATGATTCAGAATCTGGCGTACGATTGTCGATTCTTGCAACTCGTGTACATATTTACAAGTGTTATATATACGCGTTGCATAAGCTTCTCGGGATAAATTTCCTTGACGATATTTACCCGTAAGTAGTTTGGCCTTAACCTGGTCCTGTTGACTCTCGTTCCAGTAATTTCGCTTGAACAAAGCGACGAAATGTTCTACGTTTTCACAATTATCTTCTATCCGCTGGAACCATTCTGCGGCTGATTGTGTGAGTGTAGCACGAATGACATTCATTTTTGTTTTAGTGTCCAGTAAATCCTCGATGTATCTGAGAGTGTTCTTCAGATAAGTCATCGGGTGTATCGCAGATTTGTCCCCATTAAAGTGGATGAGGTTTTCTATCTTGATACCACTATTTAATAAGTTAAGGTTAGGCATACTTATTACATTGCTAGTATTTTGTTTAAGTCGTTCCAACTCTGATTGGATCTCTTTCAATTGGTTGCAGTTAGTTTCTTTTATACTGTCGAACTCTCTAATCCTATGCAATTCAGTCTCCGAAAATAAAATGCGTACCTGCTGATTTACCTCTTCGCGCATTGGTTGCTGGTCTTTTGTCGCAGACACCTCCAGATGAATTTTTTCCTCTAACGCTTTATTTTGTGTCTCGCATATGGCTATCTTAGCCTGTAAGTTAGTGTTTAAAGTCTCAATAGAACTTTGAGTATCACCCCTTAACTTATCGTGAGCATCTAGTAATTCTTCCCGCAATTGTGTAGATCTATTGCTGAACGCCACGTTAACTATTTGTAACTGAGTGTCCAGTTTTGCATCTAATCGGTCCTCAATCTCTTTAATTTTATTTTGAGTAGTTGCCAACTGAAGATAGATTTCCGCCTGATGAGCATCCAGTTTTTTGTTTATTTCTACCATTTGTTGCTGATTAGTTTCTTTTAATTCCTTTAACTGTTCTTGATTAGTCTCTTTTAATTCCTTTAACTGTTCTTGATTAGTTTCTTTTAGTTCTGTCATATGTTCTTGATTGTCAACAAATTTCTTATTCATCTGTTCTTGAAAACCTTCCAACTGTACTCTATTTTCCTTCATCTGTTCTTGAAAACCTTTCATCTGTTCACTATTTTCCTTCATCATCGCACACAACATCGTGAAAGCATCATTGTTTATTTCCGGGGTCGCGGAACTGACAGGCTTTACAGTAGTTTCAGCAGTACCTGCTGCTACTTCCACTTCCGGTCCTTGAACAGTTGTAACAGGCCCTTGAGCCTGCATCCCCACCAAATCTTGATCACCCATTTGGTCGGTTTCCTCTCCTGCACCTGTCCTTTCTTCTCTTTCCACAGCTACTTGAGACCTTGATTTCCTTGGCATGTTTGTGTGATGTAAAAAAGTTTGTGATGTGTTTGTGAAGGTACAAAGAAAGAATACAAAGAATATCAACTTTAATATATAACTATCTATATATGTCTTTGTAATTTATATTTAGTAAACCCTGTATATATATAATTCTAATAAAAGCTTATTCGAGTCTATGTTTTTTTTTTTTATAATTAAACTTGCAAATAGGACATATATTAAAAATTAACTTATTGAGGTGATAATTAAGCCACTCTTTTTTATCAAATATAATTGTTAATTAAGATCGTTGGGTTCTTGTTAACTTGGCACCTACGTTGCGACGCCAAGTAATATAGTGAAGCTGAAATGCCGTGGAGAAATTGCCCCACGTTGGGCGCCAAATAATATAGTGATACAATCGTGTGATGGAATGAGGTAATATAGAAATAAATAATGAAATTAATAAATAAATTTTATGATATGTGAATGAGAGAAGAATAAGAGATGTAATGAAAAAGAAAACACTTTAGAGAACAGATAAAATACAATTTAATAAACATAAATAATAATACATTACACCTCTAAAGAATTTACCCCCCCCTATATCGTTCTTAGTACATGTGTACTTAATATAGAAAAAACAACGGTGTGAATGGTGGTTTAAATAAGCTAATTCTGTTAGTATAACGATTTATATAAGATCAGAGGTAGGTTGATATAATATATAAATAAGTTTCCAAACAATTTATCAGTTAAATGATTTCCTTTAGGAGGATTGAAAGAATTTTTAAAAAATACAAATCAGAGCAATCGATGTGATTTAACCTCAATCTTGAAAATGTACACTATGTAAATAAGATCTTATCTCAGGGCTTATTAACGGTAAGTCGTGACTTAATTAACAACCAATATATCTATACAAATGCTAGCTCAGTAATTTACATATTAATAATCGGATAAGAGGTATTTAATACAGTGAAGCTGTACTATCTACGATCAATTAAAACAATATAATACTTTATATATTTGTAGGGTAAATTCTACCTTAACTTAAGGGCTCTGTAAAGCTCATAACAAATAGTAGCCTGGCTTGGACATGGACCATCGGTAAGGATCTCGGAGCTGCTTACAGGTGTAGGACTTCCAGAATTCAAGCAGTTATTTGGATATACAGCACGTTTAACAGGATAGCTTTCATACAATTAAATTAAAACAAGAATTAGAAGGATAATAGTCTCAGGTTACTGTCTCGATACTCGTCTGATATGTATTCAAAATACACTTCGTAATTAAGGTAAATTTGTAATTCCAACGTAGTATTAAATTGGAAATGATAATATTCTTGATATTTCAGCTTCTATATGGAATTTAAAACTTAGAAAAACGCTTTTAAAACTTGAAGACGCCTAATTATATATCGAAGCCACGCTTCAACCAAACGTTTTTTTTTTTTTATATTCCCTCTTTTTTTTTTCGTTACCTGCGATACCACGTTCTAATAATGTCAACGATATCTACCTTGGAAAAAATATACCGCCTAAACACAAAAGGCGTGGTCAATTTGAAATATGAATGAATTTCTAATTTTAAGAGTGTTTAATTAACAGAAGGTATTTAAATATCCAATAATAATAATAGACAATAAGTTAAAAGAAAAATAGACATTTGATATAGTAGATTACTACATGAAAGATAACCCTACTGTTGTTATTGTAACCTAGATGTCGCGATAAGACATAGTTTTATTTAATATGCTTTAATATTTGAATAATTTAAACTATAATTATTAAAGACTTGTTTGTTCGTATAAATTATAACAGAAGAACCAGCTTAATATATATATATATATATATATGTATGTATATATATATATATATATATATTTAGTGTTTATAAGAATTTTATTTTTCTTATTTATTTTATTGGCCGTGTCTTAATATTAAAAATAATAGACTTTTTATTGGTTTAGCAAACACAATTCTCATGTTCTCATTGTATTAATTCTTGTTTCTAGATACTTGAAAAAGACTGAAAAATAATAAAAGTCGAAACGTCGTAGAATAAAACATCATAATTCAATAAAAGGTCGCTAAACCAATAAAAAGTCTATTATTTTATATATATATATATATATATATATATATATATATACTTTGAAGTAATAAACCAGACCTTTAATCGCCGACTTATTAAGTTTACTATATATATATATATATGGTAAACTTATTAAGTCGGCGATTAAAGGTCTGGTTTATTACTTCAAAGTATATATATTTAAAACAACCCTACATGTTTTCGCAATGATGCATTTTTCAAGGATATAAAAAATATAAATGACAGAATATAAATGTCAAATAATTGAGTTGCTTTGGTTTAAATTATTCAAAGATACATTCCAATAATAATAATAAATCATGCCTTAGCATTCCAAAAAATAGATAGCAAGGTGTGAATATATATGTTGTTCGCTGCTAGCAGCTTGTGGCTCTTTCTGGCTATGAACTTGTGTGTTGGTTGCTGCTGGCAGCTTGCGTCTCTCTCTGGGTGTGTGGTTTAGTATTTGTGTGAGCGCGTAAGTGTAGGGTTTTGTATGTTGGTTGGCGCTCGTGCGTGTGTTTAGTGACCGGTCGCGTAAATTAGAGAGATTTACGCGACCGGTCACTAAACACACGCACGAGCGCGCCAACATACGTTTTAATTTTCTTGATGATATTTTTTCTGTATTGAGTATGTGATAGTTTTACTGCTCTATCAGTCAGATTATTTATGATCATTTTATTGAATACTGTAGGTGCATTAGAGTGGTAATTCATATGTCGACCTTAAATCGCCAAAAAATTGAATTTACTATATACCGCCTAATTCTGAGCAAACGCACCGATCCGAATGTATGAATATTTTTCCCGCTTCGAATACAATTCCCCTGAATGCTGTAGGCGCGTCAACATCGATGTCATACATATAGCAAGCATATATATATATATATATATATATATATATATATATATATATATATATATATTGTAGTGGTTTGGAAGTATAATATGCTGTATATACTTGAGAATTAATAATGTCAACGTATGAATTTCTAATACATAAGATATCTGGAATTTTTATATATTTTAGAAGTCAAAATATTTGTAAATCAGGCATTAATGTGTGTCGTATTAGCAAACCAGAAAGTAGCTTATCGATAGAATTAATTTAAATTTGTGACGGAGAGTTGGTGTAATGTTTTTAAAGTAGATATTAATAATAATTTATTAAATGCGCAACAGATTATATCTAGAACTGGGTAAAAAAAGAACAAAATACAATAGTTAATAAAGTTTCAAGTATACAGGTATAGATCCATTCGAATATCTTTGATACAGCTGCTTAGATTTTAATAAGACTTTCCACAATTAATTAGATACAAATTGGGGATTTGACGAGTATATTTAAATCCGAATCAGACTTCCGGTTTAGCCAGAAACGATGTTAACTTTTTATTTTAAATGAAACATCCTTATATTTTTATGAACTTCAATAGAGTTCTGCTCTAGGAGTTCAGCAATAATAAGGTTAGGCACCCTTTTGTTCAATAACGAAAAGGATATTTAATTAAACCTGATATTTTAAAATCATGTTTATGTTTAGTAAGCCATGGAACTATTCAGTACTTCACATAAACTGTCAGAATTAATATTGTAGACGTCCAAATATCCAAATATTAATAATGGTTCAATTAACAGAAAACGAACGTTTTGACATTCCGAACACGATTGGTTTCGGTGACCGTGTCAGAACTCATGAAAAGTACGCGATTTATTTAACAATTTGCATCAAGTATCACGAACTGTCATATCGTCAATCATAAGTTATTACTAGAGACCGGACACATCGGGCTGAAATGGACGTCATTACGACGGACGATATAAATAGTCTACAACATCTGTAAGTACATCACGAAGTTGTTGAATAGCACTATTCATTCGGTTAACTGCACGCACGTCTATTTTTGTGTGCGATTAACCGAATGAATAGTGCTATTAAATAACTGCGTGATGTACTGAGGCGACATGAACCAATGTTGTGCGTTAGAAAGATGTGGTCTAGTGCCACGAGATAAATGTTTATAAATCAACATTTCAAAAACTTTCGCAAAAGTAGAGATAATGGCAACGAATATATAGTGTCAAATGTCGGAACTATTCTTAAAAATTGGTGAGATTCTGGCAATATTCTAAGAGTCTGGAAACATAGACGTTTGAATAGCCAAATTAAAAAAAATATACATAAAGGATCGGCAAAAATGTAGGGGCAGTCCTTCACCAAAAAACGAGAAGTGCCATCATCACCAGTACTCAACGTGTTTTTTTGCTCCTTAATAGTATGGATAACCTCAACCGGTGAAACAGATGCTAATATAATATGTTGGTTCTCGATGTTTAAGGAGGATTAATTCAGTTTGGATGTACTAAAGAACGTAGAAATTTGCTTTTACTTTCTCTAGGCCATTTTAAAATATAAATAAAAATATAGGAGAGTATCGATATAAATTGGGCTGGGGTTTAATGAATTTAATAATTAGGGCACCTCTCTAGTAAATATATATTAGAGATTGTATTATACTTGAAGAACAATTTAGTAACATAGTCGTTGAAAGTAAACTCAACATCTGTATGTATTCTTCTTTAAAATAGAAATAATAAAACTGTTAGTATTTATCATTTAACCTATTTATTGGCAGATGCTCGGAAAATGTTTTACTACAACTTGGAATATTGCCAAATATTCTAATATTTTGAAATATGTAACTATTTTCTAAGCCTTAGATCCCAAATATACATTTACAAATTTATTTTTTTAATAACATATGGTTTATAAACAGTCTTTCTAAGTTTGAAAGACAGACAATACATAACAGTTTGTTGTATCGAATTTCATTACATTAACTTTTCTAATTAAATCTACTAGGACTATAATAATCGCGTGTGCAATTTTGAAAATCATATCTATCTAAGAACACAAATTTTTAATCATTTAAAATAAAATTAAATCTCACCAAAACATTTTTAATCAGTACGCTAGCCATTTAATCTGCTTACTACAAGGGCGACACTGATAATTTTTAGAAAATCAAACAAGATTTAAATCAACATTAATACATTTTTACATTCAATGAAACAAGTCCTTAAAGCAATGGTACCACTCTTCCTGAGACACTTCAGAAACTATGTTTTTATAATATTCCAGTGTTTCATATGATGATTTCTTCTCTACTAAGTAATGCAGCAAGCTGCGAACTTCATACTTGCTCATACCTCTGTTTGAACAGCTTTGAAATGTTTTTTTTTAAAGCTGTTCAAAAAGCCGAACAGCTAGATGTTGGGGAACTGTTCAAAAAATGTTCCAAGGCTACTTAAAAGTAATAAATAGAAAGTTGTCCTTTAGGGTTGGAGTTTAGAGTAGGTTAGATTCGTTGAGTTGGTCGATGGCATCTATATCACTGCTACTTTTTCAAATATAATTGTGGTCGGCACGTTCTCTAGCTGCTCCTTTAATTTAATCTAATAGCTTTGAGAGCGGTTGTTCCGCATAGGTTAACCTTTTGTATTACCCATTTCCCATTTGTAATAATCGAGTGCTTGATGCACCCTCACATTGTACACATAATACTTGGATCGCGGCTTCCAGCCAATAATGTTCAAGCGCTTGGTGAGCTTGCAACGTTTTGTTTATAGAGTCACGATTTCCCTAGTAGACTGTATGTCCTACTCAGTTAATCTGTTGTTAACTTTGGTGACTATTCCCCCAGCCTAAACACTTGAGTCTGGCTCCAATATACAATGTAAAATATATCATATAGATATTTATTAACATTGGTAGATTCCGTGAAATATTTCTGTCATGGGCAAGTGTCGTAAAGTTTTGCATATGCGATGAACCGACCCAAGGCATGGTGATTTACGTTATACCCTGATGAGGGCAGGTTAGATCGAAACACGTGTGTATGATTATTATTTATTTAGCGTATGATTTGCATGGATTTAAATTTAAAGTTACATACTATGCCTTAAAAACGTTTCTGATTAGAATAGGCTGTTTTTTAAGTATTTTCTTTAGTAAGATTGGCGACACTACGATACTTTTAAATTGTGACAGCTGTCAGTAACAAAATTAAATTAGAAAACCTTAATTTATTATTAATATGTTAGAGTTATAACACAAACAGTTTATAATCGAAAGTTACTTTAGAACTAGTAGAAAATTTGATAATGGAGAATGAGTTTATTATTAATCTGTCCTTAGATTTTGTTACGAAAACACAGTCTATGATATTTGAATAACATTAATAATAATGATATTCTCGACAAATCCTTCTTTTCGAATGAGACTTGGTTCTATCTTTTAGGATATTTAAACATGCAAAATATGAGAATTTGGTCTGCAGAAAACCCTTACGAATTTGTGGAAACTACGCTACATCCACAGAAAATAGGCGTCTGGCTAGAAGTTTCAAGAAGACGGATCATTGGGCCTATATCTTTTAATCAAGCCGTAACTGTTGAAAGATATCGAAATGAATTATTAGAGCCGTTTATTAATGTACTTCATGATGGTGAACTTAAGGAAGGATATTTCCAGCAAGGTAATGCATCAGCGCACAATAGATTTTTTACAACAATTTTTCGATAGAGAGCTTCGTAATGTTATTAGGGATTTCTCTGCTGACATAACCCCACAACCACTGGTAAATGGTTTTGAAAACATGAAGCATAGAGTTCGATTTCGACTTCAAAATAATGGACGACACTTTCAGCATAACCTTTAGTACTATTATCTTTGAAGCTTAACTAATATAATAAACATACAAACTGTCAAAGTGATTTAGTGCATATATGCACTCTTACCAATCGTTATCAAAAAGCATAACCATCTCTAATTGGGAAAGATTTTGAAGGCATGGTATAAATCTACACCGAACAGAGTTAAATTTTAAAATGAAGGCCATTGATCCAGTCCAACACGGAGTCAGTAGCTTCAAAGAAGTTACTCATCTCACATCCATATGCTGTAGGGCGCACTCAGCTGTAATATGGTGAATAGTATGGCGAGATTCTCGGCATTTGCAAGTTGGCGTCTTAGTCAGTCCCCATTTATAGAATAAGTCATGACAGATGCCGTGGGACGTTATTTTCCTATTGAGTGCCTTCCATTCGTGGCGAGACAGCTGCATTCCTGGTAAGGGATCGCTGAAATGGGCCACTCCATCTATCATTTGTGTTAGAATCTTTTGTTATAAGTTGTTTTGCTTGCAGCAGTGCAGGAGAAGTGTTTGGTCATTGTGTACGTGGGAGGTGGGGATTCGATATTATTTTATTATATTATCGTCTGTATGATGATAGTTTTCAATGCGAATTTGAATTTGATATGCGTTGTGTGTCCCTTTTTACGTATATAGATATATTGTAACGTGTATTGATTATCATATTTATACGCTTGATATTAAATAAGATCGATATACTATATTTTACATGGTATTCGAAAACAATTCAAAATCTTTTCCCGTTTTTTTAAATTTTGACTTTCACAGAATTGTACTATTGCGTGTAATTAACAAAGAACGCGTCAAATGTACTGGGTGTCACACAAAAGACGCCCCAAGCTGTAACTCTGTTATTTATATTTCGATTTTCATGAGACAGCTACCAAATGAAATGGTTCGATGGGTACTATGTTTGAGGTTACATTTATTTTTTCCAGCGCCATCTTCAATACCTAGCGATTGCCAATTTTTTTTTAAATGCACGATATATATTTTTTTGCATCATTGGATTCTTTTTCTGAATCCATTGATGTACAATACATCCATCTTGATTGTAAATTTAGAATACAAAAAAAATAATTAAAACACTTTCCCAACATTCTCTTGAAGTCACTTGTACTATACTGTAGTGTGCTATGAGAAAATAAGTGTAAAAAATAATGCATTGCCCATATGAAACTAATTTTAATTCACAGAGGAAAACAAATAACAAAACTAAAAAACAAATTCAAAACTAAAGAATTTTACAAATATTGTTCGGATTGATCACCGTTATGCTCCATAGAGTACTGAATGAACAGCAATATGCAGGGTGTTCTTGGTTCCATTGGCGATGAATGTTGCGATTAAAAATTCCATAATTACTGAAAGTACATTCATCTGTCCAAATAATTTTGCGTTTTGTTGCAACGCAAAGTTGTTAAGTAAAAATTGCAAAACTGTGTTCTTCGAATTGGATCATTTTCATCTATTGTTTGTACTTTTTGGGGAATGTATGGCTTAAATTTGTGCTTTCTAAGTACCGCAGACGCAGTACTTCGGAAAGCACCAATTATGTTCGCAACATCACGAGCTGAGGTTTTGCCATTTTCTTTAAAAGGTAACAAAACGTCCAGTTGCATGTTTTCAGAAAATTTCCTAAGCACTACTTTCGGTTTCTCAAAACATCCGAATCTTCTTAAATTTTCTTCAAGTCGGCTACACTTACGACGTTTTGGAACTTCTCTTTCAGGAAAATGTTCCATGTAAATTCGCAACGCCTGATTAGAGTTTCTATTACATTTAACTTCTAGCATGTCAGTAAGTGGATTGAAATGATTTATTTAAAAAATGTCAAAATATGCTTGCTTAGTAAAGAAAAGTCAAAGATGACAATTACATGTGCGTAATGCGTTATTTTTAAATAGCGCACTACAGTATAACACAAGTGACTAAGAGAATATACGGACATACGGACAATGTTTTAATAATTTTTTTCTTCTAAATTTAACTAAAATTGATGTATTGCATATCAATGGATTCAGGAAAAAAATCTCTATCCAATGATGCAAAAAAATATACCCAGCAACATAAAAAAAAAGTTGATAATCGCTAGAAATTGAAGATGGCGCTGGAAAATAGTAAACGCGGCTTCAAACATAGTATTCATCAAGGCATTTTATTTGGTAGCTGTCTCATGGAAATCAGAATGTAAATAACAGAGTTACAGCTTGGAGCGTTTTTTGTGTGACACCTTCTATATAAATGGTTTTTAGTTTAGTTTTTCTGTAATGCTATTAAGGAAAGAATTGAATCTGTATAATCAAATTGTCTGTTTTGAGTTCAATGGAGGAATATAATTATAGCACTTACGTAGTTTCGAATCAAGGAATTTTAAATTTACTATTGCTGTATTGTATGTAGATTACCTGCATTACTATTTATAAAGTATAAATTGCATCTTTTATGTTCATAAATAGCAATTGCAATTCAATTTTCACAGTAGGATCACACAATACACATGAAGAATTAAATTTAAGCTACCAGTTAGGTCAATTAAACAAAAGGTTTCAGTTTAGTATGCAATTCAAACGAAAGAATTTAAATTGTATAATCAATTGAGTTCAAAGGAGCAATATAATTATGATAGCACTTAATTAGTTTTTAATTAACGAATTCTAAATTTACTATTGCTGTATCGTATGTAGATTACCTGCATTATTCTGTTTTATAAATTATGCATTATGATTTTGATGTGCATAAATAGCATCTATTTTGCATATAATATATTTGATTGCACGTACAATTCAATTGTCGCAGTAGAATTACAAGTTCCACCAAAACCTCGTGATAGCGATGGGCCGGTCTGCGCATATTGTATTAGAGTGGGTGGATTACACGTACTTATATACGTACTTATATACATTAGTGAGCAACCAATATCAGACCGGCAATCAGGCTTATCTAGCTTTACGCCCGCCCCTTTTATCAGCGCGCCTATACGATGCGAGCAGCTCTATACGTTTTGCTACCGCGCAACTATCAAGAGGTTTTGGTCGAGCTGTAATACCCTATGCAGAACAAAATTTAAGCTACCAGTTTGGTCAATTAGTCAAAAGTTTCGGTTTAGAAACCTTATAAGGAGGCCGATTACATGATCAAAGAACTGTCAAGAACAAAGAACACGGCAACTATTATTAGAATTATCAGATTTTTCTTTTTTATCTTTGCATTTATTTGGTGGTATTTCCAGATTTCGTTAGATATCGGGAAAGCATTCGATAAAGTCCCAAGAGAAATTATGGACAATTTTATGAGAAAGGACGATAAATGACAAAATCATAAGAATAATCAGCAAATATATGAAAATAATATTAACGCCGTAATCACTAATAACACGATATCAGAGTCATTAACAACCAGAACCGGGCTGCGACATGGAGCAAGTCTGAGCCCAATCTTATTTATAATATTTATGAATGAAATCATGTTAAACAGCACTAAAAAATGCACTAAACACATAAAAAATTTTGTATGGTACAGCTCAACTTGCAAAAAGTAGAAATTTTGAAAGGAGCTTTTGCCAATGCAGTTGTAATAGTTGCCGAAAGCAAGATAGATCTACAATATAACACCAATATATGGCATAGAGAACTTTAAGAAAAAGGTATGGAAATTAAATAAAAACAAGACAAAGGCCATTATTATAGCAAACGAACATACGGAAGTAAAAATAGATATTGATGCCATTAACATAGATTAGGTGTATACAAAGGCACTCAACAAGAGTTGAAAAAACAATGAATTTCTACTACGCAATGAACACAAAAAAATTCAAAATTTCAAAAAAATTGTGATGCAACATACCAATTGTTTTATATCACTATTTGGTGGATATAAAGATCTACCAAAAACGAGAAAAAAATAATATGGTTGCCATTTAAAGAAAGTGTTGATAACGTCATCACTCGAAAACCAATGACGTCATAGAAAAAAATTGTATGTCAAAAGATGGCGTTTTAAAAAAGAAAATTTACCTGTCCGAGCGTTTTTCCAAAAAATGTAAAATAATGCGGTTATAAGCTTGGTTCCAAACTTTATGACCACACTGTATATATATATATATATACATATATATATATATATATATATATATATATATATATAATATATATATATATATATATATATATAACAATTGATAAATTATTGGAGTTTTTCAGCTTTTATATGAAATATTTACAAATATCAAATTAGAATGTATGTAATTGTAAGTAAGTGGGGATGTAAACATTGCTGTCTACAAATTACAAAGCAAATCATACGAAATTTTTTTATTTGAAAAATATGGTCTACGTTGGGACGGCTAAGAAATTATCTAAACACTTATATATATATATATATATATATATATATATATATATATATAGCAGGTATACTCGGTTTAAGGCCTGTTTTATTTTAGTATGTATATATTTAAAATAATCTCATACATGCTTTGATAAATATTACATGTATCACACAAATAATTGATAGAGAACAACACACAATGAAAAGGGAAATTAAAGAAATGATTAATATTAAACAAGAAAAAAATTCAATTAACAACAGGAGTGATATAAAAAATCCAAGCGGTATATACTATAACTTAATAATAGAACGGTCTGCAATTTACCGTCATATATCGTATATATTTAAATATATATCTTGTGAACGTGTTATTAATTGATAACTAGGCACTAAAAAACTTCGAAATATATATGCAAATATACACCAAAAACATTCAGACAATGTACTTGAATATGCACTAAAAATCAACTTTTAAAAAATAAATACCAATTTTTTATATTAAGATATTTTTATTTTTCCGTTAAAGCACATAAACAATTTTTCTAGATTCAAAATTATTGAAATTATAGAAACAAATTATAATTATATTTAACTACAACGTGATGTAATAAATTCTCCAAAAATAAAATTTATTCAGCTAGAATATTTTTATACGGTGAAAAAATTCTCTCGATATTTGAAACAAATTCATATTTTACAATGTCACTGGCATTTACATGTTGACTTTTTCATTAGAGGTTGTTTTATTTCGCAACAACTCACTGATATTATTCAATTGTTGACAGCCCGTATTTTTGACAGAACTGCGTTTAGTTTATTGATGAAACAATTTATTGAAGTTTTGCTAAATGTTTAACTACTATATTTTCTACTATTTCAATACTGTTTTGTAAAGATAATCCTTTAGTTTCTAGCGTAGAGATTGCTGTCGAAATACACACCTGATTAGCTTGAATAACAATGAAATCTTCTGGAACATTTGTTTTTCTTAGAACACTATGCGCTTTTCCAATGCACTACGTTTCTTTTGAGTCGAATTCAGGAATCTTCTTCAGAGCTCCAAAATGTTTAGCGTAATATACAGCAGCGTCGATCCAAGTTCTTCATTTTGTAATGATTGGCGCGGGTAGAAGTTGAACGTCCCCTGCAATTTCCTGAAACTTCTGGACACGACTTTGTGCTTTAAGAAATATCTTTTTCACAGACGATAACAGCATATTAACGTTTGAATAAAGAGTACGAACTAAATCAGCTACTCGGTGTAAAGCATGCGCTACACAAGTCACCTGTATCATGTTTGGGTACAAAATCTGTAATCCTCGCAATTCTTTGCACATATGTGGTCCAGCATCGCTACAAACTAGTAGCACTTTTTAGTATAAAATCCCAGGCGGCGACAATAAATTTAGAGAATCGTTGAAAAAGCAGCGACTGTTGAATGATTCACTTTGTCCAGCACTTTTAAAGTCAGCAGATATGATTTACCTATCTTTTTCTTCATTAACTCCTAATATACAAAATTAGTTATGCATCTTTGTTCCACGTCGGCTGTTTCATCTAACGATCCTCAAATAGAATGATCCTTTACTTTTTCTTCTAATTTGTCCAATGTTGTTCTATGTAACTCGGAAATGTAATTTTTTCTTAACGTCGATTCGTCTGGAATACTTTCGTTTGTATAACTCTAAAGTTTCGAAAAACTTTTTTCTTTAATTTAGCTAGCGGAATATCAGCGCAAATAAAAGTCATACAAAGTTCTTCACCGAATACCCTCCGTTTAGGTCCATGCCGGAGTAAATTAGAAATTAACACTTGTCCTTCGTTATTTCCCTTTTACGATTTGTATTGCTTCCATGTTTTCCGGCTTGAATATTCTGAAAGAGACTTGAAACTTTTTCATCGCCGTAACATGAACTTCGCAGTATTTACAATATAAACGTCCATCTGTTGTAAAATCGTTATAATCCTTCACAAATTGACTTAAAATTATATCCTTTTTTTTGGCATCTTGATGGATATTAATACTATTGCAACTAGTACACAACTAATACAGATTGTTGGTATGTAAAAAAGAACCATATCAAATTAAGGAAATCTCTATTTATTTCTCGTTGTCTGATTAGCCGGGTAATACCAAGTAAACCTCTTAATATTTTCGAGTATTGTAGTTTCAAAACACTAACTATTGTGTTGACTGTTTGTAGTAAATTCCACTCTAATTTACTATTCATTTCACCTATCTATTAAATGGTTTAGAACATTGTTTAATTATCTGCTATAAAGTATCTGCGTTTGGTATTTAGTTAATGGGTGTTTTTTTACATGTATGCGAAATGTCTTAGTGCTAAAAAGTTTTAAGAAATACTAACCGGTAGACGTACAAGCAACAGAAATTGCAAAAGTGTAATTATACTAACAAGAACATTAAATATTTATGCCATGTCATAGATTGTTTTAAAATAATATATATATATATATATATATATATATATATATATATCGGGTTACAACGTTTTACGTCTTCCGATTCCTAATCGCCATTCCCCTCTGTTCATCCATAGGCCCTCCTCCAGATCCGTCTCTCGAATTTCTTTATCCACTCCGTCTCTCCAGCTTCTGCGCGGTCTTCCTCGTTTTCGGTTTCCTTGGGGGTTCCAGTTTAGCACTTTCTTTGGGATTCTGTGTTCTGGCATTCTTTGGACGTGCCCATACCATATTAGCTGATTGGTTATAATGTCATCTATAATGTCATGTTGTATTCCCATTTCTTCTCTAATGGTTTCATTTGGGACTCTATCTCTCCGGGATTTCCTGCCGCTCTTCTCCAGAAGTCCATTTCTGTGGCTTTTATCTTTCTTTTTGTTTTTTTCTTTTATCGGCCACACCTCCGAGCTATATGTTAATATACTTTTCACGATGGAGTTGTAAATCCTTTTTTTATTTTCTTTTGTAATGGTCTTGTCCCACAGAATACTGTTCAGCATGGAAGTAGCTCTTCTTCCCTGTATATTTCTGTCTGATATTGCCTCATCTAGTGTCCCATCCTTGGATATTTTCATTCCTAGGTATTTGTATATATTGCAATGTTTGATGATCTGTCCCGTTGCTAGGTGTAGGTCTTCTTGCTGTCCGCCTATGCACATATATTCTGTTTTTGCTATGTTAACATCCAGGCCCCATTTTCCGTATTCTTCGATGAGCTTTCGGCTCATATATTCCATGTCATGTATATCTTGTGCAATAACTACTTGGTCGTCCGCAAAAGAAAGGGTATATACTGTCGTGTCGTCATCCACTGGCATTCCCATGTTATTGCATTTCCGTTTCCATGTCTTTAGTGCATATTCCAAGTATATTTTGAATAGTGTCGGAGATATACAGCAACCCTGTTTAAGACCCTTGGTTATTGTGAATCCGGATGTTAATCCTTCGTTGGTTTTGACTCTAGATGTGGAACCCGCATATAAAGACTTCACGGCTTTTATTATTTCCGTGTTTATGTTGGTATGTTGAAGAGCCTCCCATAGTTTTACTAAAGGTATACTGTCGTAAGCCTTTTTCAGATCTACGTACAGGAGATGTACCTCTTGATTTCGTGCTGTTTTCTTTTCTAAAATTTGAGTTAGCGTAAACAGGTGATCAATTGTGGATTTTTCTGCTCTGAAGCCTGCTTGTTCTTCTGCCTCCATATTGGCATATTCTTTCTCTATCCTGTTCTTTAAGATTTTCCCATAAACTCTACTTATAGCACTTGTAACGGCTATTCCACGATAGTTGTCACAGTTACTCTTGTCCCCTTTTTTATGTATCGTCGTAAGGTGTGATGTCTTCCATTCCGTTGGTACTTGGTGCCTGTTAAGGCATCTTTGAAATAAATTTCTTAATAGCCCGTAGAGTTTATTTGTGCCGTATTTTAGCAGTTCATTAGTAATATTACCTGGTCCTGGGGCTCTTCCATTTTTTAGGTTTTTACAGACTTCTTTAACCTCCGCCACAGTTATCCTAATTGGGGATCCTTGTATAACAATCCCCTGGTTTTCGTTTTGGATGTCTTTGAATTGAGGTCTGTCCTCCGCCAACATCTCTTCAAAGTACTTGTTACATTTTTCAGGTGTTATAGGTGAGATTATGTCCTTCGTTCGTCCTCCTCTCATACTTTTGAGTTTGAGTAAAATAATACTCTGTTGAAAAAAGGTCAAATATGCATTTATAATGAAAAAGGTTAAAAATATGCACTTATACATAACAAAAACTTAAATATGCATTAAATAGGCACTTATGCAACTGCATAATTAATCGAAGCCTATTGATAACTAATATGGCACACTTTCTGCATTAGCCAATATTAATATTTGTTTAAGTTCACAATATGTTTGAAAATATTTAATCTGACCTGAGAAAATTTTTATATTAAACTCGTTATCATTTCTAATCAGTATAGTACGTTCTCCGTACTATACGTAGGTAATAAATTGTAAAATATTACAATCTCATTCGACTTTGAACTCAAATTTATTAATTACAAATATAGGTGCCTGTAGACTTTGAGAGATCATACGATATTTCTGACGAGGTATAAAATCGCGATATTATGTAATTATTTGCGTAATATTCAGCGCGGTGCATTACGATTATATACGTATATTATCGCATTTGTAAATATAACAGAGCATATGATTTTTTTACATAAGAACAATAGGACAATACGGCATATTTTACTTTTTAATTCATTAATTGGTTATGTTTAAAAATGATAATAGGTATGCAAATATTTATTGAAAATTAATACACAATGCTTCATATTGATTTGAGAAACTAAAATATACGAGGTCCATTTGTAAAGTAAGTTCCGTTTGGGTTATTAATCAACGAAGAGGCTTTTCTTATACCCTAAGGGTAAAGACAACTGGAAACACTGAAAACTGAAAATACCGCACAACAATTTGGGTGTGCCGTACAGTGGGTGGAAGTGACTTAAGTCATTGCATTATGTCACTGTTGTAATATGTTTTGAGTTTTGGAAAACATTATTTATTAACTTATTGATATAAAATGGCAGAATATAGTTTTATTAGAAAAAAGCAAATTATAAAGTGGTATCACAGAGGTAATTTAATAAGACATATAGTTCATTTATTTTAAGAGACATACAATGTACGTCCGTCATATGGTACTATTCATAAAATTAAAAAAAAGTATTTGAAACTGGTGGTTGTGTTTCTCCGCGGCATCACAAAAGGATTAGGCGAGCTAATATTGTCAATTCTGAAGAACGAGATAGGGAAGAGCGGGGTTGGACACCGGATTACAGTGGTTACTTCTAATTATTTTCGTTATTATACCTACATAAGGATCACCACCTATGAATAAGATGCTGAACATATGTACCGACACATTAAGGCAATCATCGATACACCTAGAAATTCTGCGACAAAATATCGCGGGCTTCTTAACACGACAGTTTTGCTGGAATTTCGCTGGTAAGTAGCAAATACATTATATTTAGAATGCATGATAAACAATGGAGATTATAAAAATGTCATCATATTTTAAAAAAGTATTTCTTTAATTAGTTTGAAACAAAAAATATATTTTGGTAAACACTGATCTGAATGTATTTTTAAGTAGCGACCACTGGACCCCAATTTCTAACTTGCATATTTTTCTGGATCTGGGTCTTTAGTTTTTTAGAGAGAACACGATGGTTCGCAACAGAAAATGAAAGACAGATATTCGCTGATCCAGGCCTTATGTTTGAGGCTATTACAAGCACATTAGATGGAGGCGTATCAATAAAACGAGCCACAATTAATTTTGATATCCCAGAGCGACAGTCAAAGATACATAGAGAAATGTAAAGAAGCGGTATTAATTGGGATACTGACGTACCTTCAATGATGCTTAATTATTCAACACCCAGTGTATTTGGCAATGATGAAAATCAATTTTGGTTGAATATTTAGTAAAGGGCGCTCAACTTCAGCACGGATTAACTTTGTACCGCTTTAATGTTGATATGAACTTTTATAACATGGGTTCAATATATTTTAGGGTTTATTTGTAAGTCTTGGTTAATACATTTATGTTTAAATTACCTTTTTTTTTGTTTTTGATAATGAAGTGTCCAGAGGCGGATTTAAGCATAAGCGCACTAAGCGCGCGCTTAGGGCCTCGCTCAGAGGGGGGCCAAATTTCAACAGGTAAAACCAAATTCTTAAAGCATGCCCCTTATAGAATTTTACAAGATGCGGGACTCTTCTGCACGTCTATGTGTTCAGGAAATTCAGGTTACTGTTACTGCCGCTCTGGCTCTGGCTCTTCTAGTCTCGCGCAATTATTTTTTCCCTTCCCCTTCCCCTGGCTGCAGCAGTCGGTGCACGTGCACTCCAGGCCAGGTCCAGTAGTCAGTGCTTAGCGTCTTCCCGCGCGACTCATTATAGCGCCCATCCCCATCATTATAATAGGTAACCTCTGTTCTCTGTTTCCACTATTTTATGAACAAAATCTGTTACCTACTTTATCTTAGCTTTACAACATACAACATGAACATACAACAACAACTTTCTGTGTCCTGTGTCCCTACCAAATAAAATGAAGCGATTCGAGTCCGGTGCTGCTAAACGAAAACGAAAAAGATTACAGGAAGAAGATGCCAAGCGACAACGAAATGCCTTATGTAGATTTCTTACGGGAGCTCAGGCAAGTGAACAGCAAACTGAAACTAATGATATTTCTGACTGTGACAATGAGACTGAAACCAACAGATATTTTCGTTGGTCAAGAGATTGACTCTTTACCAGTACAAGAAAATGACGCCAGTGCATGTACAGGTATTGAACAAAATAAAAATGGTATACTGGATGTTGATGTTCAATTAGAGACAAAATCACAAATGACTCCAGTAAGCTACCCAAGTGATATTGCATTGTGGCCTAGTTTTATAACAGATAAAATAATTGATTTTTACCTGTTAAATAAACCTAAAAATATCGGCGACCTTACAGATTTAAAAATTGAATATGAGGACAGAAACAGAACATACTGCAGAAGCTTTCAAGAATCGAATTTCTATTACATAAAGGCAAATGGTGAAAAGGAAAGGCGGGAATGGTTGATTTTTACTGAAACATCTAAGTCAATATACTGCTATGTTTGTAAATTATTCTCTCGATCTTCAAAATTTGCTACTACGGGATTCAATGACTGGAGGAACGTTAATAAATGTTTAAAGGAACATGAGCATTCGCCAGGTATAATATTTTAATTTCCCTGTTTCGGCGTGTAAGGTAATATTAATTTAAAATGTTACAGAACACAGAATTTCAATGTGCAACTTGCGTAAAAGATTGTCGACAATGGGAAGAATTGATACACAAATTCTTCAACAAATTGAAACCGAAAAGGATTATTGGCGAAATGTTTTTAAAAGGGTTGTTTCTACTGTAAAACTATTAACAAAATTGGGAGTGGCGTTCAGAGGTCACAGAGAGGGAATGGATTCCCAGAGAAAAGGGAATTTTTTGAGTTGCATCGAATATTTGGCCGAATATGACGAATTTTTGAAAAACCATTTAATGAAATACGAAAACTGTGGCAGCGGTAAAACCAATTATCTATCGCATCATAGTTTTGATGAATTTATCAAAATTATGGCCCAATCTGTTTTGGATAAAATTACATCAAAGGTCAAAAATGCCATATATTATTCCATCATCGTGGACTCGACACGAGACGTCTCCCACGTTGATCAAGTCTCCTTTATTTTACGGTATGTGACAGAATATGGAGCGATTCAGGAAAGTTTCTGTGGATTTATCCAAATTGAGCATCACGACAGTGCATATTTAACAGACGTTGTTTTAAATACACTACAGAACTTCGGAATCTCGGTCACTAATTGTAGAGGGCAGTCATATGACAATGCTGCGAATATGGCAGGAAAATATACCGGCTTACAAGCAAGAATCAAAGAACATAGTGAAACCGCGTATTATGTGCCGTGTGCTGCTCACTCCCTCAATCTAGTTGAAAATTGCGCTGCAGAATCATGTTTAGCTTCAGTTGATTTCTTTTCCTTCGTAAATAATCTGTTTACATTTTTTTCATCCTCTACAAGTCGTTGGAAAATTGTAATAGATCATTTATCTCGTCCCAATCCTAAACACTTAAAACGCTTCAGTGATACCAGATGGTCAGCAAGAGCTGATGCAGTGTTGGCTCTTCGCGAAGATTACCAGAACATTAAGGAAGCGTTGAAAGAGTTTTGTGAGAGCTCAAACCAGCAACCAGTGAGTAGGGTGGAAGCTAAAGGTTTACTTAAAAAAATGGATGAATATGAAAAGTTTTATTAACAGTTTTGTGGAACAAATTGTTATCCAGAATCAATTCTACCAGTAAATCTCTTCAAGAAATAAAGTGCAATTTGCTTACCGGATCAAACTTTTGAAATCCCTAACCGAATTTGTGAATAATGTTCGAAACAATTTTGAAAGTATTGAAAATGAAGCAACTGAGCTTTTGAATGTGATGGAAGATGATTACCGAACTTTTAAGGATGAAAGGTCTAGGGATAAGAAGCGAAAATTGCAATTTGATGACTCTCGCAGTAATGAAATACGCTTGGCTGGGAGAATAGCATTTATTGTAAATGTTCACAATACAATTTGTGATGCGTTATCTTCTGAACTTATTAGAAGAAGATTTTCAATTCTTTTTTCATGATCAAACCGATGAAGAAATTGAAATAAGCATTAATAATTTGAGTCAAAAATAAGCAAGTGATATTCAAGAGAATACTTTTAAAGATGAAGTTTTACAATGGTTGCGTTTTACCAATGAAATGAACATTACTAGTCCCACTGAAATGTACAAAGCAATAATAACTAGTTTGAGATCCACATTTCCAAATGTGGAAACCATTTTAAAAATATTCCTCACAATACCTGTGTGCAATGCCACTACGGAGCGATCATTCTCGGTGCTTAAACGCGTGAAAAATTATTTGAGGAATTCTCTTTTAAATGATAATTTAAGTTGTCTTGCCATATTATTTATTGAAAATGAATTAGTTCAAGAAATAAATTACGATTAGATGATTGACAACTTTTCGCGCGCAAAAGTCCGAAGAGTGGCTCTGTAGTAAAGTTTTTATGTTTATTTGTTTTTGTTTTTTATGTAAGATTTTAACCCTGTTAAAATATATTTTTTAGACTTTTGTTTTATTTTTTTGGTATCTATAATTATTATTGATTTATGTTTATTAGAGAAAAATATAAACACATCGTTTTTTTATGCGCTTCTTTTTAGTCATACCTATAGTGGTGTAAAAAAGTATGGAAAATGGGGCCTCAAATTTTCGTAGCGCTTAGGGCCCTTACAAGCTTAAATCCGCCACTGGATGTGTCCACTCAACCCCATGATCCTGTCCGGCGTACCCCGGCCTAGGGTATCTGGTCAGATTTTACTCTACTTGCTAAATTCCTACTACTAATTTTGTTAAATATGATTTTTCTATATTATAAAACATAGTATTAAGGAACCGATGTAGAACTATTCATCTGTTTGTGAAAGCTCTTGCACTAAGATACATAACAGTTACGTTAAAAAACGAAGTGTCCAAGGTGCCCCGGTCTCCCCTACACTTATTTGCGCCAGTATAGAAGAAACTGCAATCTCATTGAGCAGGGCCATAGCTGAGCAATTCGGTGTTACTGCAAAAATAGTTGGCAATGTTTTAAAGAAAAATAAATATCGATCTTATAAATTAAAAAAAATCAAATAAATTATTTCCGGATGACAGTACAAAATGGATTTTTGCAATCAAATATTTGAGAAAGCCAATGCCGATGCAAATTTCATAAAAAATAATTTTTTTACTGGTGAAAGTGCTTTTAGAGCGATATTGGTCTAGAGAGAAACATCATTTACATTATAATACTGCAAATACACAGTATCCCCAAAAACTAAATGTGTGGACTGGGTTACTTGGAAATAATGTTATTGGACAATTTTTTTATAGATGGGAATTCGAATGGACAGAGATATTTAAATTCGCTGCAGAACTATATCATACCTGCCATTGGTGAATTTTTCGACAATAATTTTGATGAAATATAGTTCTAATAAGATGGATACCCTGCACATAACTCCAGAAATGTACGAAATTGCTTAAATGATTCCTGGACTTATACTACGTAATTGGAGTGGAATATATTGGCCAGCTAGGTCCCCGGATAAGGCGCCAAACGACTTCTTTTTGTGGGGGCATATAAAATCAGAAATCAATGGTTTCCAGCAAGATAAAGCCAGAAATTTAGCAGAACCAAGGGAAAAGAGAGTAGAAGCACATTATAGGATTACACTCGAAATGTTATTAAATGTTCAACAGAGTTTCTATGACAAATTAGATTATTGTTTAGCTGAAAGGTGTGGTCTATTTAAAAATTTGTTGAAATTAGTAATTATCTTATATCTTTATTACCTATTTATTGTTGAAGAATTCTTTAATTTTACTTTTGCCGTTGGAAGAAACTGCTTTTGTTGTTTAAGAATTAATTTTCGAATGATCTCTTTATTTATCTATTTACCGTTTATAAAATCAACTTGTGTATTACATTTACTTAAAAAAGTGCAGTTTGTAAAGATCAGAGAACGGACTGAAGCGATTCAATGACCAATTACCCGGTAAAACGTTGTGGCAGGTCAGGTATAGTAGGCATGTTATAACAGCCCCACTATTTGCTCGATTGCATTCGTCGAGCAGGTGTTGTTATTTCCGTTGTTATGTGCTATTCATCCATAAATTCTAATTTACAGTGGCGTGTAAGACAAAATATACATTTATACATTATTTCGTTAGACTTCGTTGAAATAATCGCTTAAAAATTATATCCGCTAATTTCCAAAGTGTATTTTCGTGTTTACGTACTGTTATACATGCATATACATATATGTATTTATTGTTTTCGAGATAGTATATTTTCTATTCTCTTCTGGTTTCGCTTCTTTCAGTGTTATTTGGTTACAACTTTTAGTATTTAAAAAAAATCCATTTTATATTGTTATATTGTATATTTATCCTATAATTTTGTATAAATATTAAGTTTAATTTACTACCTTATTTTTGGAATAGGTTTTGTTTTTTCATTTTAGTCCATTTCTTCCTGTTCTTAGTATTTCTCTTTATTTTCATTAACTATGCAGAATTCTCGTAGGGCGACCATGGTAGGATGGATTAAAGGCCATACAGATTGCTTGCATATTCGTAGTGATACCGTAATATATTGCGGTGCCTGTTCATTAACTTTAACTCGTCCAGAGTCGTCGTGTGCAGAGACATGTTTCTTCGAAAACTCATCTAGATAGCATATTGCCATGGATTTTTCCCCGAAGAAAAATTAAAGAAACAGTAAAAGACTATATATATTTATGTACATTTTATCCCAGGAAAATAATTAGAGATATTTTATATTTTATTTAAAATTTGATTATAATGTGTATTTTTGTCCACGTCTGTAGAATGTTCGAGCGTGGTCTTGATGTTTGCGGTTCCCGCCACTACGGAAGTTATTGTCGTAGTCGGTTCTTTGATTTTGTTCTAGGTATGGAGAGATTCATTTCCGTAGGGGAGCGTTAGAGATTTTTCATCCGTTAGGCAGATAGGTTGAGTTAATTTTTTCTGAATAAAGACTTCCTTTTTATTCAGTATATTATAGTTAATTTCGGTTTGTGTTTTAGTTGTGTTATTCCGATGAGTTTAAAGTAATTCTCGATTAATTACGAGTTTCTGATACTTGTAATTTTTGATTTGTGCGACCTATCTGAAATCTCTCTTTTAGTATAATTTTTTTTTTGTGTGGTGCGACGAACGCATTAATTAATGTACGTGTGCATTTGCAAGTATATTTATATATATACATATATATATATTAATTTAGTTATGTTATTTGTATATTGATTGAGCTCGTAAATTCAGTAAATTTTTAGTTTATAATATTTTATAGTCAGAAAAATTTTCAACATTTTATTTTTTTTTAGCTAGTTTTTGCTTTTGGCTGGCTGTAGTTGTATTGAAGGTCAGGGAAATTTGGTGGGAGATTGATCATGTTATATGAGCGCATGATCTTGTCATATTTTTGAGTTGCGCGCTGACAGATAATTTTCTGTTTGACGTTTGAAGTTGTGGGTTAACGTAATTTAAAGTTTGAAAGTTTTTCCAACTATATAATTAGTTTTAATTTAGCTCGCGGTCACGTGAGGTTTTTTATCTTGTGTACAAGTCAATATTTATACAAGTTTTCCTCACGCTGTTGCATAATTGTTGCTTCAGCACTTCTTTATACTCTATAAAGTCGATTTTTTCTTTTTTCTTTTTTTTTAATTATATGTTTGTATTGTTAATGTTTGTTTTCTTTGCTAATACCTTTTGTTTTATTTAACACATACCCTTTGAGGGTAACCCTGAAGATACAAGAGCTCCTGGAAGGCTGTACCGACTAGAGTGAAACCGAGCAAGCTATTGTGTATTGTGGGCCAATTTAAATAATTTATCAACTCCACAATCCACAGCAATATGTTCATCTGCACCTGATACTTTTAACGATGAACTGTGTGAAGCTTTCTTGGCGACAATATCCCATTCTAAAAGCTTAAAAATCCAGTTCTCAAGAGGTTTCTTACAAAATATATTGATCGGCATATACCAGATGAATCTACTTTACGTAAATACCACTTACCAAAATTTTATTTGAGAACCATTGAAAAAATACGAACCAACCTATCTGGTCATTATCGTTGGGTACGTGCAGACGAAACAACGGATGTAAAGGAACATATGTGTTAAATGTAGTTGTTGGTATTCTTAATCCGACAACTTCATACCAACCATACTTAGTTGCAACTAAAATGTTGCCAGCCGTAAATGGTGAAACAGTTGCAAAAGTAATTGATCAATGTATTCATAATATTTTGTCATCGGATAACAACTATAAAGATTAGATGCTATTATTTTTCACTGTATATGTTAAAAACAGGGAAGTTACTAAAGCAATCTTATCCCAATATGCTACACGTTATATGTGCAGCACATGCACTACACCGATTATGTGAATACATCAGAGGTAATTTTCCAAAAGTTGATAAGTTAGTTTCATAATTAAAACAGATATTTCTCAAGGCTGAGACAAAAAGTTGATACCATATTTAGCAAAAATCCAGATTTGAATATATTATATCAATTCTGCACAGAGCTGATTGAAAAATCTATACATTCAAAGTATGGTGCACTTTTGCAATATTTTAATCACGCACCCATCAGCAGTTGTGATGTGGAACGGACATTTTCTATTTTTAAAGACGTTTTAACATCTAAAAGAACTAATTTAACACAGGAACATCTTGAACAAATTATAGTTGTTCATAGTAATGTTTTACACTTTCAATGTTTCACAGAAAATACATAGTTTTGAGTTTTGTTCTTTGTGAAATATTTTTATTCAAAATTCGATACGCAATTCGCTTGTCAGTATTACTTTTGTTTCAGCAGTAATTGCTACCGGTTACCAAATCGTTTATTACATTCGATCTGTTGTACATTGACAGTTACATATTAACTGCATATGTAGGTATGTGCCACTTATGCAGGTCTCCACACGTATCAAATTTTCCGCAACTCACGGATCGGTTACCAAATCGTTTATTACATTCGATCTGTTGTACATTGACAGTTACATATTAACTGCATATTGCAGTGAATTGTGGTGTTAATTGCTTATTTAACTTGGTCCACAATACACAGTAGCTTGGCCGGTCTATCTCAAGTCGGGTACGCCTTCCAGGAGCTCTTGTATCTACAGGGTACGTGGCACAATAATAAAACAAAAGGTATTAGAAAAGAAAACAAAGATTCCCCCCATGAAGTTTTAATATAAAAAAAAAAAAAAAAAAAAAAAATTAGACTTTATCGAGTATAAAGCCGTACTGAAACATCTATAGTGTATCAGGGGTGAGGAAAACTTTGATACAAATGACAGTAGAAGAGAAAAACCTCACTAAATGATCGCGAGCAAAATTAACTTAATTAAATATTGAGGAAAACTGTCGATCTTCATTAATTACGTTATCCCTAACTAAAACGTCAACAGAACATCTCTGTATGCGCACGCACTAATTCTGACCCATGCGCACATTCAACATGGTACAAATATACTTTTCCCACCAAAATCTAACCTTCTAGAATATTACAGATAAAAAATATACTAAAAAAATATGAAAATTTTCCTTAATATTCATCTGACTCTAAATATATATTATAAACTACAATTTTTACTGAATCTATGAGCTCCAATATTATACAAATAATATAACTAAATTATTTCTAAATAAATGCATATAATTACAGAAATATACGTACATTAATTAATGTAGTCGTCACACTTCACAAAAAATATTAACATGAGAGATTTCAGATAGGCCGCATAAATCAAAAATTACAAGTATAAAAGACTCGTAATAAATCGAGAATTAACTTTTAACATATCAATATCACAACACTAAAACATAAACCGAAATTATAAAGAACTGAATAAAAAAGAAGTCTTTATCCAGCAAACAATTAATTAGACCTATCTGTTCAATAGCTGGTTAATCTCTAACTCTCCTTCTTCACGGAAATGGTATCATTACCCTACCTAAAATAAATCAAAAGAGCGACAATGATAAAATCTTCCTACATAGCGAGAACTGCAAACCTCTGCGGCACGCTCGCACTATATACAGTCGTGGACCAAAATACACATTATAATAAAATTTACATAAAATATAAAATATTTTCAAATATTTTTCTGGAATAAAATACACATAAATATATAGTCTTTTATAGTATCTTTTAATTTTTTCTTCGGGGAAAAATTCACTGCATGGTAAGTATGTGCCACTTATGCAGGTCTCCACACGTATCAAACGTATCGCAACTCACGGATCGCTTATAGAAGCAAACCTATTGCGAATACAACGCAGACCTCTATGGGCTACGAATCATCAATCGCTCGAGTCCGCTCTCTGATAATGATATAAGTGTATCTATGCCGCAGCGTCGTTTAGTTTCCTTGCTTTCAAGCTGTATATTGCGTTTAAAGCACTGTAATGATGTTTATAATATATTTACTATACTCCTAGTGTTTTTAAACTATTTCTATTTGTAACTCAGGAAATTAATAAGTTTTTCTATTTTATTAATAATTTTATTTCCACAGCGTTTGTGATATATAAATAGATAGTTTACAGAGTTTCGTAAATACGCCAATTGTTATATTCTTTTTTTTACTACTACTTGTACTCTCCTTTACTGCTTACTTGTTAATTTTAATTCACACTCCTTAGTGTTTTTCGTTCTGACACAGCTTTCGTGATTGATTTCCGATTCTGGATCCATGTTTTGAGCGTAGCATGTTATGAAATGTTCAATATTTTGAAGTCAATGTCAAAACAAATCAATTCATGGGTGATATAAGAATTATTTATATGACTTCGTCTATAAATATCATGAACGTGTGTGTATTTGTACTTACTAGATTAAAATAGAATATCTATTTATAGGGCCATAATAAAATTTCTTCAGCTAAGCTATGCCTTTTAACGTGTCAAATACTATGAATGGATTTGGACAAGGGTGCACAATAATAATAATGATAGTAAGACTATTAATAATAAAAAAGAATTATATATACATATATTGTAGTGTGTCAGCTATTCTCATCTAATGTGGAAACGAAAACAAGAAATTAGTTAAATAAATGTTAATATTTCATGAATAAAGCTAATTTAGAAATCCAGTTTGACAGCTATGTAATATATCGTATGGAGAATTTTTGAAATGTTTATTTTATCTAAATTTAGTGATAAATTCAATAAAATTCCTTATTTATATCTATTAAGTAAAATCAACTTGATATTTAAAGATTGCAAAATCTTCTTTCAATGGAGACTGTGGTTAAATAATAATTTAAAAAGGTATATAACCCCTTACCACAATTATTAGTCGTATCCTAAATACGTATTTCGACAACTAAGTTGTCATCATCAGTAGGTAAAAACTACTAATTAAAAGTCACACATGGGGCACAGTAAAGTAACATAAACGCTTCCGCACAACTACTATACACTGCAACCCTGTAAAGACTGAGTCTTTACAGTCAAATGAAGTCAGTATTCAATCGCGGAAACAACCGTTTGTCATCATAAAATATAAACGTCATGTTTCAATATTGTCAAAATTTTAGTATGTTACTTGCAATATAGCCAAAGAAAGCATATTCATAACCTACATGTCAAAATAATAATAATGAGTAAAGTGGGAACATTAATAGTTCAAAAGTATTGTTTCTTTTCTAGTTCTGTATAAATATATTCTATCCAAGAAAACTATGCCGAAATTATTACTTTAATATTTGAACAAATTATTTTAAATGTTATTTATAATTATAAACTCACGAAACTATTCGATGAAAAATTTATTTAAAAAGAAATATTTCAAGTCCGATATCAACAGTGAAATGCATAGGTATTGAAAAGATCTTTAGTGTTAAAAATGTTTGCATTATTAAGAATGACATACCTACCAAAATCATTTTCTTGCACTATATCTGGGTTAAGAAGATTGGGAATGTATTAATTTGATGAATAATTTAGATTTCTACTTAACTTATATATTGTTTATATTTTAAATAAATTTAAATATATTGGAAAAGAATGTAAAAGTTATGTTCGTAACTCTTTCAAAAAGAATTAAAACCTTTTGAAAGTTGTAAATATATGTTGTCAAATTACATTTATAAAATTATACATAAAAGAAACATTTATATAATCTACATTTAATATTTTATTGTTTCTTAAGAAAATAATGGTATAATAATACAATCCAAATCCATATTATCCTTTATTAGATGAAGATAATATTTAACAAACACATGAGGATTTTCTGATAACTACATTTGATAATTTTGCAGGTTAGTGCACTACCGATAAAAAAAAAACAAACTACACCACCAATAAGAAAAAAACAACCTTCATTCATATAAAACTTTGCCACGGGATCTTTATCATGTAATGTTTCGTTGAACCTGTGGCAGTAATTTCTTCGCTGCTTTATATTATGTGCATGCAAATGATACACATTGATGGTTTTTATGGCAGTATTAATGTAACCATATTAAACTTCTACAAAATATAAATACAAAAATATTTTGTCAAAATAAGATAGTTACCTGCTTATTAATGTTTAGTGAACTTTTATAGAAGTAAACTTCCCTGTTTCATCCAAATAAAACCTCAAAAATATTACTTGTATTATTTGCAATAGGTATGTTATTTTTAATGTGAATGGAGTATATATTACAAAATGAATGAAAACTGGTCAGTTTTTGATTCTGACTCAAAACTTGAGTCATTTACATTATTATTGGAGCAATCTCAGCCCTATCAAGAAATTGCTCCCGCTCATGATATTTTTTAATTAAATTTTCCGTTTGCCTAGAACAATTATACCAAGCAATTTCATCACACTGTTGCAAAGCTTCATTCCACATTTCTTTAACTCTTTCATCTGAATAACCATTTCTTCCAATATTTGAATTATAATAGTTTTTAACCTTAGTCCAAATCATTTTAATTGCGTTCAAGTTCAATGGTACAGAGGTAATCTTAAAACTTCATGTCCACTCTCACATTATTTCACCTATAATAAATATCTTCTCTTCTTTATGATATTTTACTAATTGAATTAATTCATTCTTAGTCATTGCAGGTGAATAGCTTCTATCTTTTTTTCTCAACCATTCCATAATTTCTGTTTTTTTTGAGGAGGTATTTGGTTGTTTATTTTGACTAGCGCTATGATAAGGAGCATTATCTATTATTATAAGTGATGGTACCTCAAGATTTGGTATAAGCTGATCATTTACCCATTGCTTAAAGGAGTCACCATTCATTTCTCCATGGTAATCACCAGTGATTGTTTTTGATGGAAAAATCAGACTAACTCCTTTAATGAAGCCATTTTCTGTGCCAATATGTATAATAATAAACCGTTTACCATCATAGTCTTTGGGTTTCCTAACACTTTTTATATTATCATTTTGCCAGGATTTCATTCTATTCTCTTTCGAAAAGATTCAAATTTCATCAAGGAACATAACCTGACATAAAGTTGAATTTAAGTTATTCATATATTCCCTTAAAAATACATTTCTCATTCAGACTATATTTAATTTCTCTGTGAGCGCTCTCGTGTTACACTCTTTCTTATATTTAAAACCAATATCTTTAAGCAATATTGCTAAAGTAGTTGTATGAACAAATTCTTTCATAGCCAAAACATTGCTTAAATTTTTTAAGGTAAGATGTTTTTCTGAAAAATTTTAACATGTAATAAATATTTACGATATATTAAAAACATACTTTCTTTATACATGTCATAAACAGTATTTCGAACTTCCATTTTAGTTGCTTCTGCTAAGTCCTTAGTTTTTGGCTTCTTACAAGACCTTTTTTTGCTAGGAGACGATAAGACTGGATTCTGAATGTTACGATGTTTAATAGTGTAGACCGTTCTCCTAGAAATATTAAGGGCTTCTGCTACCCTCTAAAATAAAACT
Organism: Melolontha melolontha; assembly: GCA_935421215.2. Lineage (NCBI taxonomy): Eukaryota > Metazoa > Arthropoda > Insecta > Coleoptera > Scarabaeidae > Melolontha > Melolontha melolontha. The sequence goes on from OW285242.1 coordinate 36,381,140, forward strand.
TACTTCATAATACCGCCTTATCTAACTGATTATGTGGATTAACTCATGAACGCGGTCGATGGATATAAATGGTCCACCATTCTCCTTTACCCGTTAATAGGCTGTAAGATTTAATACAAGCTGTTTCGCTTGAGAACCAAGAGGTTTACTTGGCATCTAAGAAATATTCTGTAAAATAAATAGGTTAGAAATGTCAAAGTAATAATCAAACAATTTCGTACTTATTGCCATTAATTACTATTTATTATCAGTATTGTTCTCAAAAAACCAGATTTTGTTATTTTTGATAAACTAAATATTCAAATTGGAAGAATGCTTAACCTAGAAGTCAGAATACCGGAAACAAAGTCAATAAACAACAATATTGAAATAATTTGACAAGTCGAATATCATAAGACTATCTCCTAGACAACCTAACCTTTTTATTTAATATAATATTTCAAAGACGTACGTCTTAACTCAAAATGACAAACGTCTGTAGTATTACAGCGCGTGTTCATGTGTGTTAGAAAGAGATAAAGTACAATTTGCGGTTCACACTTGGGAGTACGAACTGAAAACTTATACTTTATGAACTGTATGTACATGTAGGTGAATGATGTAACTTATGTCATTATACTATCACGACAATCATTCACACCAAATATTCTCACACACAAAAGTCCTAAAAGTTGATTTACCTACTTATAAAATAACTAATAATAAATATCTATATTTTTCTATTGATGTATTGTTTTATTTACAAAATTAGCCATTTCAAGGTATATTTTATCAAGTCAGTAACTGTATTATTAATTATAATTAATTATAATTAAGTCACGAATTCACGTATAAAGATTTCTACAACATTTTAGTACTCTAAGATGCTCTATATTCTATTTAACATTGATATTGGAGATACGAAATACACGTACGCTCAAAATATCTATACAAATAAAATAAGTAAGTATCATTAGTATTTAATTTACAATATTACGTGCTTCAAGCATCTTTATCAATCAAATTGGCACCCAATAGTTGAGCAGACATTTATAATACCTGTATTTCGCTATAAGAATATATCACTTTATAAAGATATACTTCAGAATTTATTTATATATTTATATATATTTATATATACCTATATTATTATAGTTCGCATGATTGTATGAACTTTCCAATCTGAAAGGGCAAGAAAAAACAATTAATAATTGATATTTTAGAGTTTATCATCATGTTTTAGAATATAGTAGCAAAACTTTTGGAAAACCCGTGTACAAATATTGACATTCTTAGCAGGCAACAAGCTTCGGCTTCGCTTCAGCTTGTATTTGCCTATCTCGAATGTTAATACGTCCTTACATTCCTTGTGACTTAAATAGCTATTAATTTTATAATTTTATAGGCCACAAAACGTCGCAAAATGTTATAACCGGCGTTCCCAGAACATTTGGAAATCCCGTATTTCACATGGCCAATTATTATTGAATTGCTATTTTTAAACCTGCCGCCTATTGGAATTTTTTTAAGGAAATTTTCAATTTGAAGAAAATATGCACAAATATGCTGTATTACACGAAATATGCATGAAGTAGTAAAAATATTGTTTTTTTAATTGTCTTATTTTATTGAAAAAAATTAAACCTAGAAAACTCATAATTTTGTTGATATACCGACAAATATGCAATCCTAGCTTTGGTGATAAAAGTGATCATAATTTGTGTTGACGAAAGATAAGACGTAAATTCAGGAAGCTATTTTTAGCACTGTTCTTTAAGAATTAGACAAAATATTACATCAACATAAAATTGAAACATAAAATACGATGCTTGTAATATGTTATTTTTAAAATGCAGTTTAATAAATGGATTTTTTAATACGTAAAGAATCATTAAAAAATATGAAAAGAGTTCACATTTGATATTGTTGAATCTTTTAACAGCAAGACAGAAGGCACTGTCGCCTTAGCATTCAACGCCAATGCAGTTAATGAATCCTAATTTTATGTTCGAAATGTAGTTGAAATGGTTATAGATTCATGACAGATTCGAAGAAATAAATTTTAACAGTCTTAATTTATAACCTAATTAACTGGCGTCATTTTATTGACTGACTATACACACTTCTAAATCATTTTCACTTTTTAACACGTTACAGGGTGTAACTGAATTCTTCTGTTTCTACGACGAAAATAGATGAACTTCGTTAGGACTTCCTCGTAATAAAGACGCACCACATATTGTTTCGGACATTTCGTAAATAGTTCTAGGGGCCGCAGACATTGCGTTAAGTAAATTTCGTGTTTTACGAGAACCATTCGGTCAGATTATTCTAGTAACGTCGTCAGTAAATGTGAACGTAGATATAAAATTATTAAGAAAATAAACAAAATTGGTAAACGACCGTTTTAGTATCACCGAGATCGACGTGCTTCGTATACGGTGGCGTGCCGGTGGTAAAATTTAAATTTAGTGGCGTCAGAAACCGATGTCGTATTACTTAATCCTAACAATAATAGAAGTATACTAGTGTATGAAAATATTTACATCGCGTCAGAATTTAAAATGACGTGTGTAAATGGTAAATGTAAAACGTTTTTACATTTTTACGAGAACGGTTTAAAATATTCTCGAAATTAATAAATATATCGTTTTGGCTTCAGCATGATATCCTTTAACCCTAATACAATGTAATAAGTAAGTTTATCATGATCAGAGTTGATGTGATCTTTCTTTTTTCTTGTTATATTTATAGCAAAGGTTTTACTATGTAGTTGTAATCTCTCCACGTAATTGTGTAAGTTTTTGTTAGTTTTTAATTTAAAGATTATAAAGTTAGCCATTTTACGCTGAATTCGCTCAATCCGATCTATATGAACTCCATGATAAGGAGACCACATCACACAACAATACTCGAGTTTAGACCTGACCAAGGTGCTATAAATTTGTATAATATGGATGATGTTCGTGAAGGCGCTGCTTATGTGCTTAATGAAGCCACATAACTGCAAATATTTATTTATAACATGATATACAGGGTGCGGCAAAATAACCACCCTATTTTCGATGTTCGGTAGTAAGTAACTGGAGACACTTAGAGTAGTGGGGATAGCAGCAGTCGACGCAGGAGAGTGGGAAGTTTACGTTGCATTCGGCACGTAGGCACCAGTCGCCATCATGGCGTGGATGAACGAGCACAGAGCTTATGCGGTCGAAGCGTTCATTCGTAACAATGAGTCGGTTGTCACGGCACAGCGTGCTTTTCGAACGCGATTTCAAATTCCTCCGCGTGAGTCGGTACCGGACAGAAAGTCTATTTTGTTGTGGGTAAAAAACTTTAGAGAGACTGGTTCTGTTGTTAAAAAACGGGGTGGAAGACCTCGTAGTGTCCGTACACCTGAAAACATCAATGCGGTTAGACAATCAGTTTTGCAGTCTCCTAAAAGATCAGCTCGTAAACAGGCAGCCGCCCTTCGAATGTCTGACCGTAGTGTTCGTCGAATCCTACACAAGGATCTTCATTTCCATCCTTACAAGATGGTTGTTGTTCAAGAACTGTCACAACGTGATTGCCAGAGTCGCACGGAAGCATGTCAACTCATCTTGGAAAGTCTTCCACCAGACAGCATTGTTCAAACATCATCCCGGAAACCTGCTAGACCTGAAAGAAGCAATTCGCGAGGAAATTCATCGCATACCTCAAGCGATGCTTGAGAGAGTCCACGAGTGCTTCAATGTTCGCTTGCAGCAGTTTATCAACAGCCACGGCCACCATTTGTCAGATATTATTTTCAAAACCAAGTAAAAAAAAATTGCCGTGTTAAAGAATAAGTTGGTAAAAATAAAATTGTTTTATCTGAAAAAATGCTTTTTTTATTTACGTCAAAAAATAGAGAGGTTATTTAGCCGCACCCTGTATATGTAAATTAAATTACTATAGAAAACACCCAAGTCGATAACGTGGTCAACTCTTTCCAGGGCAGTATCTTACAACATGTAATTAAAAATATAAGTATTATTTTTCTTTGAAAAAGTGATAATATGGAATTTACCAAGGTTAAGAGATATATTGTTGCTCATATACTATGTCGCTAGCAAATCAATATAATCTCGAAGCGCTCTACCCCCATTGCATTAAATATTTTCAAATCATCTGCGTAGGCCGAGAAGTTGGAACATATGAAGTATTTATATAAATCGTCTATAAAGAGCAGAAAGAGAATTGGTGCTAAGTGGTTGCCCTGAGGAACACTGGAAATAACCGATATAGGTCTGAATGTTTTCGATGACTACCTAACTATTTGAGTCCTATGAGACAGGTAAGAGGCAATCCACAAAATCAAGCTACCACCAATTCCATAAAGACCAAGTTGGTGGAGCAACAGCTTGTGATCAACACGGTTAAAAGCCCTAGTAAATCCACATACACAGTATCTACTTGAGATCCTCGCTTCAGTGCATCACTAATATAGCAGCAAAATTGCAGTAAGTTCGTTGGGGTGTTATGGCCAGACAAGAAGCCATGTTGATTTACGTGAATTGGTTCACGGAAGGTGTCATAGATACAACTTGATACAATATGCTCAAAAACTTCTGAAATATTTGATAGTAACGATTTGCGAAATAAGACAGATTATGTTCAGAAAAATTAGTGGCCGTATCATTATGGCCAACATATACTGCTTCAAAAAAATCTGCAAACATATCACACATTTCTTCAAGTTTGTCAGATTCAATCTCATTATAGCTGAGTAGTTGGGTTAGACTTGATCTTTTCATTCGCGAATCAACAAAGTTACAGAAAGCCCGAACATCTCCAGTACATTATAATCTAGTAAGTCCGTCAGAAAATTGTGGTTTGCTGTGCAAAAGGTCGGGTAGCCAAGTTTTCGAACTCGGTGGGTCAGGGCCCACCACTTGGCATCAACGAAACAAAATTTAGACCTGTTCTGTTTTTTTCGCAATATCTCTTGAACGGTTGTCACAATTTTAGCAAGAAACCAGCTTTCTTTGTAGCTTAAATAGTAGCCGAGACGCAAGCTTTCAAAGAATCACGATTTTCTCAAAATGTTATGAAAACAATCAACCGTCAATTTTTGTTGAATATGTCCTAAAGTAATATAAGGTGTTTAGAGCAAACTTCATATGTTTACACCAACTAAAGTTGATGCTGTCTAAGGAAAAAATAATTTTGTAGTGGTGGATGGAGGCCACTTACTTCACAAAGTTGTTTGGCACCACCCATGAATTTCGGGGACATTGCTGAGCGTTATCTAATATACTTACAAACACATTATGGCTCGAATGTAGCCGTTATTTGATGGATATCCATCTGATGTGACTGGAAAGAGCATAAACAGTGCAGAACGCATTCGAGGCACAAACTTACATTCGTCACATGAGATAATTTTCAATGATGCCACATGTTCATAAATTTCACAAGAACATTTTTTTGCGAATGAAAACTACAAGGTGCATTTCATTAACCTCTTGAAAAAGTTTCTACAAGAAGCAACTGTAACAGTTAAATAGGCAGTACAGGACGCAGAGGTACTAACTGTTGAAACTGCTGTTTCTGTTAGATCTCAGTATGACAATATTTTCGTGGTTGGTGAAGATCTTTTAGTCTTTCTAAAGGGAGTTAGCTCCAATGAAAGAAAACTTGTACCGAAAATGTGGAAAAGGGAGGACGCCTGATATTTTATACTCAACAACGTCATTTAAATACAAATTTAGCGAAATGATTTTGTTCATTAACGCTTTCAGTGAGCGTGATTCGACAAGTGCACTATTCGGCCATAGGAAAACAAAAGCACTTGGAGGAAAAAATGCAAGTATTTTTCAACCTTGAAGCTACCATTGATCAAGTGACTAAGGCAGGCGAATCTTTTCTGATTAGTTTATATGGAGGTAACCCCAAAACCTTTACATGTGATCGCAATCACTTGTGCTACACGCTCTTTACCCAATCAGCAAGGAAAACAAGGTCCAGTCTAGCACGTTTACCCCCAAGCGTAAATACAGCACGATTTCATGCCTTAAGATCTTACCTTCAGATACAGAAAGTGGTTGGGACATGAGAAAAATCCTCTTGGGTGAGGTTGGGTAACCACCCAGGGATGCAGCTCTTAAATCCCTCCTTAAAATAATAATTTACAAGAACGCTTGTTATTGCCGGAAAGTAGGTCTTATATGTTCTTCCCTGAGTAATTTTTCTGTGGCAGAAGCTTGTAAAGCGGGTCAGACATTACTTTAATTGAGGACACCATTGAAGATGAAAACGACACGCCGTCGTCCATAAATAACTTACGAAGATATAGAAGATTTACATCTTTAGCCGGATGAAGAGAATAAGGGTCAGCAGACAGAGCCTCAAGATGTCCATCCTGTCCCGTCAAAAAGGCATAAACTTTAAATAACATGTATTCTATGGTTTATGTCTAACAACTACTGCCTAAATATAGGTGTAAGTTTCCGCGGTCGTTCTTTAGATGTAGATCTCGGTTTCCGGGTTGGAACCGCGTCAAGTTAGGTGCAATTGCCAACGTTTCCTCCACTGTTTCAAAGGACATCTTCAGGGCTGTACGTTGATGTTCGTCGTTTTGCTGTAGCTTGAAGAATGACTACTGCCTAAGTTTTAACTTTTGTTATAAAATATTAGTACATATTTTTTGAGACTTATTGTTTTATTTCGTCAAAAAATTTCTAAACCCTTTGGTTGAACGACTGTATATCTTGAAATATAAGTTGTAGAAATATAGTACACGTGGAGAATCAAGACGATGATATTCCATTGACTGCTGCCACTTGTTTTCATGAACCCAAACATAGTCTCCGGTGGTGATGTTCATATAAAAATCATCTCCTTCACGCCGTTTTTGGTTAAGAAGTTCTTGGCAATTATTATTTCTTTGTTGTTTCATGACATCTGCTAATTGTTGCGGGATCCATTTAACACAATTTTTCTGTAATTCAACGCCTGAGCAATATACTTGCCTCTTAATTCGACAATTTCCTTGAATCAGTGCATTAATTTCTCTTTCATTCTTCTCGTGCTTCACTGATACTAGTCGACTTGATCACTTTTGGTTAAATACCTCACTTCGAGTTTTGTACGTCGAACCCACTGAGGAACATGCTTCACATCCATGCAATCATTGCCGTAAACAGCTTTTAAACGCCTGTAAATTTCATAAGCGCGCAACTTTTCAGCAGCGTTAGAAGTTTTATCACGGATAGAGAATACAATCGCGGGATCTCGGGATTCGGGCCGTGTTTTGATCCCGTAAATCCCGGGACTGTACTTGGCTAATTTCGGGATTGCCAGTTTGCATTCTGTAATCCATTGCGCCTCGACAAAGACCATACCTAGATTATATTAAGGGCACTTATTACATAAAGACAAAATATCAACCTTAGATACGCCGTACGATAAAATAACTACACAGGTACAGCCAAATAATATGTAACTTAGAAGGGACTTCTCCGCCCGGTATACTTCAATGCAATACTGTTAAGTAATTCCCCAATGGGCCAACAGGGGAATCACCCGATCACCTCATATGATATATCATAATATTGTTGGGAGGGATTCCCCGTCTGGGATTTCCTGTACGAAAGTATAAATACGCTTATTAGGATTTACTTTTTTCATTTATTATTCTACCAGCGACAAGGTTACGCAGGTTACGTCATTTAAATTTAAAAGTCAATTACCTGAAAAAGTTATTTTAAATGGCGGGAGACTTTGTTCAACATAAAAAAAAACAGCGATACGTCGTAAGCGTGGAGTTATTTTTTAGTTGCGAAAGACGGAAATAGTGCTAAATGTAAGCGATGCCCTGCCATACTCAAGACTTTGGATGGATCCACTAAGGGATTACATACACATTTGTCATCAAAACATAACATTAAGATTTTAGCTGACGTTAATCGTTTAACAGCTTCAACAAGTCAAGATTCTGAAAATCTGAACACAGCACCGCCGCCAGCTAAACGAAAGTTAGAAGATTATTTTACTGAAAGTGCCGACGATAGCCTGGATGATATTTTGGCAAGAATGATTGCATTAGATGAATTTCCATTCAGTGTTATTCATAACTTCAGACGATTTGAGAAAATTGCTCTTAGCGAAATACACGGATTTACCAAAATCAGCCGTCGCAATTCGAAAGCGTGTTATGAATTACAGTGAAAAAAATCAGAAAGCAAGTAAACTGCAGAATTAAATCATTTGAAAAGTGCAGGTGAAAGATTCAGTCTATCTCTCGACGAGTGGACATCAACTTCCAATAAACGATACATGGCTGTCAACGTTCATTAATATAAAAAAAATTGGAGCTTAGGACTCGTTCCTATTCATGGAAGTATGACAGCTGAAAATTGTCTTCGTATATTGAAAGAGCGTCTAAGTAAATTTGATATTTCCCTGGAAACTGATATCGTGGCTACTGTAACCGATGGACCGAACGTTATGATAAAGGTGGGACAGCTTGTTTGAGCTAAGCAACAACTGTGTTTCGTACATGGTATCAATTTGACAGTTTATGATGTGCTTTATAAAATAAAGAATTATTTTCAAGAAAGGCAAGACAGCCCTACCTCAAACTTAGATGGTACTATAAATGAACCAGCTGGGACTGCTGATTATATGAACGATAGCGATGATGACGATAATTTAGAAGACTTAGACTGTCCAGAATCAGGTTTAATCTTAATGTCACAAAATGAACTTGCGCGACAACACATACCAGAGTTAACGAAAGATGAAAACATTAATGGGGTGATAAAGAAAATCCGCAAAGTTGTAGTGTATTTCAAAAGATCACCATTGAAAAATGAAACAGTACTTAAAAAATATGTGAAGATTGAACATGAAAAAGAGCTGTCACTTCCTTTGGACTGTAAAACCAGGTGGAATAGTCTTTCAACGATGCTGGAACGATTTTCTCTTTTAAAAACCTGCATTCAAAAAGCTCTTATAGATCTCAATCATCCAATCCGTTTAGAAGATGCTGATTTTGACTTGGTAAATAAAATTGTTGATGTGCTGACCCCAATTAAATTAATAGTAGAAGCAATCTGTCGACGAGATGCTAATTTATGCACAGCTGATGCCGCTTTGAAATTTCTTATAAAACAATTATCTAGCAAAAACTCATCACTCGCCAATAAAATGAAAACATCCTCAGTGGAACATATAAAGCAACGACGAAATGATGATTTAACTGGTGTGTTGAATTATTTACAAAATCCACGAAAAGATGATGAAAATCAGTTATTATCGGATTTGGAATGGCTTGACTTATTTCCAGTTCCTACACAGGCTTTAGTGAGGGCGCAAATAAAGAGTATTGTTAAAGGACTAAATAGTCGAGATGACACGGAAGAAGAAGAAAGGTCAGGATCATAAACAGATGATGAGCCAAGGCAACAAACCTCCCAACTCCCATTGACACTAGAGGAAAAGTTACAGCTGGAAATTAATAAGAGCATGGAATCCACAGATCCTGAAGTACAAAATGAATCGGGGTTGGTAAATAGTATTAGACGCGGAATGAGCCTGTTCGAAAATGGAGGAGTTCGTGGATATCACTTAGAATTAGCATATAAATATCTATTGTCTATTCCTCCAACCAGTGTAGAACCTGAGCGAGCGTTTTCAGTTGTTGCTTATGTTGGCAATAAACTAGGACGTCAAATGTTTATTGCTTTGATATTTAGACGATTGTATTTTCGAAATTCTAAATAGTTTTTTGTATTGTCTTTTTTGTTCCTTATTTTAGTATATTGTTTATTGTGTTGTGCAACAATATTAATAAATAATTTTTAAGAAATTACAAAATTACATAGTCTAATCCCGGGATCCCGGGATTACGTTTCAAAAATCCCGTAATTCCGGGATTGAAAAACATGCTCGGGATTGTATTCTCTATTCACGGATCATTCCTTGGTACACATCTCAGAAATCGAACTCGTGATAAATGACGCTGTTAGTCAACGACGGCATGCAAGAAAATAAACCACCCTCCTATGTTTCAAATTAGTTTTATTTTATGATTTACCTAGAGTTTGTATAGATATAATAAAACACAGTTGTATAGTTTCAAAATAATATATATGCATATATATGTGCATATATATTATTTTGAAACTATACAACTGTGTTTTATTATATCTATATAATGAAGTTTCAACAAGTATCTCCTTCGTCGATTATTAATTTAGAGTTTGTAGATGATAAGAATTAATTTGCAATTAAATACACAGGCATGTCTGTCCTTCTAAATCTCAGTCCTGCTAAAGTTTTGTAACTCAAGTGCAAAACAGCCTGTATATCCTGTATATATTTATAACTAGAGTGGACCAATTCGGAGCGAAAGCAGAGGCGTGACTAACGAATTAGTTCCCGCGTGCCTGATCGCACATACGATTACTTAGTATGTTGTTCACGGTCATCGTGTGTACACGTATAATAGCAGCAGGAAAGTGTATTCTGTGTATTTAATAATGTTGAAGGAGCGTACAGTAAAAAAACCGCTATCATCAAAGTTAGTCAATAGGTTTATTGAGAACCATCCTAGTTTATCTTACAATGGGGTAAATGTAAAATGTTTAGTATGCAATATATATAAAAAGCGTTCAAATAAATTTTACCTCTAGTAGTCCATGACAATAAAAATGTTTGTCGTAACTTGTACTATTTACATTTGCATCAGTTGTCAATTTGACAGACTATTTATTGTGATGTATACTTAGTTGGAGCTTTTTGAAATTGCTTTGTAATTTAAAATTGATTTGAAATGGTTTTCACTGTTCAACACAAATCATTCATGGTTGAATCTTATTTTTGGAACGGACGTAATATTAACGGACAATGGCACTATTTTCTTGAAGAATGCTTAGAGGAATTTAGAAATATGTTTCCAAACTTCGTCTTTGATTTTGATAGTTTTTGGTACACAGTTAAATATTGCACTAAGGTTTTCAGAGAAACAGAGGGTGTTATACGGAAAGAAGACAGTGGCCGTCCGAAAAAATGTACGGAAGAGCTAGTTGACGATGTAACGCAAATTATGAATGATACACCAGGAACATACATACGAGTATTCTCTCCACGAGTGGGTGTTTCAATTGGCACTTGTCATACAATTTTGAAAAAGGACTTACATTTATTTCCATATCGCATGGACTATTATCAAGAAATCAAAGAAATTGACTATCCTAGAAGAACAACATTTTGTCAGTGGTTCTTAAATAATTTTGATAATGAGATTCTTGACAAAATTTTTCTCAGATGAATCATGGTTTTATCTGAATGGATATGTTAACTCACAAAATATAAGGATGTGGAATACTAAGAAACCGCATGACTGTTATGTTGTTCATCCACAGAAAATTGGTGTATGGTGTGCGATTAGTCGAAGGAAAATCATTGGCCGTATTTTCTTTAAAGGAGAAAGGTATCGACAAGAAATTATAATGACATTTATTGAACAGCTTAATGAGGAAGAAATAAATCAGGGTTACTTTCAACAATACGGAGCTAGAGTGCACACAGCTTGTGAAACAATTAATATGATACGGAAATTTATCAAAATCGGTTGATAAGTTTAAACATCGAACATGAATTTCCACCAAGATCTTGTGATGTTAACCCCTGTGATTTTTTTCTGTGGCCTTTTTAAAGAACTCAATTTTTTGGGTACAGATACCTGATCTTGCAGACCTTCAGATCAGAATTGCTGAAATAATTAACGAAATCGACGATATGCTACTACAAAACGTTTTCTCCTTCATTAGAAGAAGATGTTAGAAATGTCTCGAACAAGGTGGTGGCCACTTTCAACAATTTTTATAAAATGTTACTTGTTTGTTGCAAATAAACGTATCTCATTTAGTTAAATATTTTAATTTTATTATTTTGACATTTATCATGTCATTCAAATAGTTCATAACCAACAAAATTCATATTAAGAACTTAAGTAAAAAGCTAAGATATACGTATAATTTCCATGGGCAACTTCGAGGTAAAATTTAGTTGAACGCTCGTTATAAACCAATTAACAAAATCAAATTTGCAACGCCACGTGCATAGTGCAAGACATAAAGATAGAGACACTGGTGCCGATACAAAGTACGAAGTGTTCTTATTTGATTTGTGTACAATGATGAGAAATAACTTTGGAGACGCACCTTATGTTAACAATATTTCATCGCGCTTCTCCAGATTTTCAAGTCACGGAAAACGCATAAGACGGTAAGTTTTTTTTTAATCATCTAATTACATACATTTTAGATTTTATTTTTTATACGTATCATCGAGAACGTTTCATAATCTAGAAAAACCGTCTTACATTTTTTTTTTGTATCTAACATAATAACAGCACCGTTCGTGATAGTATATCTCTAGATATTAATAATGTTTCGCATGCGGGAACCAATTCGTTAGTCACGCCTCTGCTTTCGCTCCGAATTGGTCCACTCTATTTATAACAGTACAATGTAAAATTATGAATAAATTATGCAAAACTGATCATATCAAAAAAAAAAGAGGAAACAACCATTTTACGGAAACCACAGCATTAAAATACTTTATTTAATAAGGAAATTACAGTCTTTCACAATTTATACCACACAGGATAATTCATAAATAGTTGTTCCACTACTTTTTTATCTATACATTATCTAATGATTATATGTTATTAATAAGAGCGACTTTTTTCAATATCAGTGTCAAGGAAATCGGAGATCAACGGAGGAAGTCGTTTTCTTGCGTTTTTAAATTGGGATTTGATTTATTGGATGCCATAAAACGCCGCACGGTTTATTTATTTTTACAGTTAAACTACACAAATTAACGTACGGTTTGATGTAAATCTGTTTATACATCTGTTCCATTGAAGAAATAAAGACTACCTTGCATGAGGAGATAAAATTAAATTAATGGTATGTTTGAATTTTAAAAAATATTATAAATCTGCTTTAATAACTTAAGAACTATTTAAGTATAATAAAATATAATTATCTTAAATTATAAAGGTACTGAAATTTATTATCACTTTAATGTAGCTAAAGTATTAGGTTGGTGCATACTTTTATAGCGTTATTAGTTTCTAGAATGAGGGTGCTTTGAAAAAACAATGTTAGGCATATGTCGAAGTTGTTTTAATGTCGTATTCGACTGTTGAATAGTTTTTCGAATATGCGAATTTATACAAAGATTAATGACAAAAAAAATTGAAGGTCAAGTAGAAAAGAAAGAGTATTAGGTATAGTTTATTTAAAATTATAAGAATATCACTTTGAACGGCTCTAATGCTTTTATTGCACCACCTTCTGTGATGATAATTATTATACCGGGTCTCCTTATTGAACGGGTACGGTTTACCTATTTGCAACGTATGAATCTAGGGGCCGTATTGACTATAAAATAGGGCCCTATAATATAATAATAAAACGCTGTTAATTTCAAGTATATAATAAAAAATATCTGTACATTGGGTTTATATACAAAGAAAAAATTACAAATCGTGTGGCAACATGTGGATATATAAAGCTAATTTATTTGTAATACACAATAAAATTTTTATGTGTCACCGCATTTCATAAATCATCTGTGATTGTCTTGCAAATCGGTGTCTGTGTCTGAATCGTATTGCAAATTTATATTCAAAGGTACTACTATTTTGTACATGCGCATATATTCGTCCTCTTTTGCTATTGCATGTTTAACAGCATTTTTCCAATTTACAGCAGTTATATGTTCCATAGCATTTTTTATGTGTGATTTCACTAAATTTCGGTGTTTGATTTGTTTGTCTTATGGTATTTTTCAGTTGGGTCCATATCAATTCAATGGGATTGAAAATGCAATGGTATGGTGTTAAACGCAAAATTGTATGTCCTGCTTCTTTGGCTCTGTTATCCACATAATAATCCTTTAAATATTCTTTTGTCTTCATCACCTCTATTAATTGGTTTTTTGTATAATGATCCTCAAAATATAAATCATTTGCTTCTAAAAATGTTTTAATATCTTTCTTATTATTACATTTTGTAGGAACTTTGGTTTGCTGTCGAGAATGATACGGAGGGTTGTCCATCACTATCACACTATCTTTTGGTAAATTGGGCAGAAAAGTGTCACAAAACCATTTTTCAAATAAAAATGAGGTCATATCTTCATGGTAATCTAGACTTGAGGATTTAACATTTTTAGCAGATAATAGCGGCTGTCCGATCCATCCTTATTCTGACCCAGCATGAAGAATGATTATTCTCTTCCCTCTCGAAACCGGCGCGTCCAACTGACACATACTTGAACTATCCACCCAACCTTTGCAAATTGTGTCATGGGTGTCATACCACGTCTCGTCTAAATACATATTAATCGTCCTTCCTGTCTATACCTTCTAATTGCCGTCAAGTATTCATATCGAAGTTTCTGTAGCCTCGGGCTTTCCATAATTGTGCGACGTTTGTCTATAGTGCCAAACTTAAAACCAGCTCTCTTTAGCATCCGCCACAAGGTTGCTTTAGGCAATGAATATTTATAGGCTCATCACTGATTCTTTTATGTAAGCAGTCAAGTGTAGATACAACATTTCCTCTGTAGAAGGAGTATACTTGCGGCCTAATAGTATCAATTTCATACTCTTCAAATTTTCTCGGTGCTCCTTTGTCACTTCTTTGCTTTCGAGACCCTGCGTTATTCTTAATTATTTTATATATTGTTCCAAAAGGCACCTTGGTTAATTGCGACGTTCGTTGAATGTTCTGGGTTTGTATTTCGTTATTTTCTTCCATCAGGGTATGATAGACATTGAAAATGATCTGTTTTGCATCTTCTGATATATGCTTTCTCTGTCGTGCTCCAACAGTATTATCACTATCCACATCATAATCACTAACACTTTCAGCAAAAGGTCGCCACATGTTCGTTAAGTAAAGAGAGAAAAATCAAATATGTATACAGCAGTAAAGATTAACAATAAATGATAAATAGACTCAATATTAGATGTAATATATACCAACTCTCCTAACTATATTTACTTAAATTTTGTTAAATAAATATAAGCACTTATTTCATCTAAATTGTAATTTAATGACTATTTAACTATATATAATAACTGTATATTCAAATTAACAAATGTTGGTAGTTATATTATTATTAAATTTTATTTCATCTAAATTGCAGTAATTACAATTTTCTTAAATTTTGTCATTACGGACCTCAGCAGTTTGTTTGCGTAAAAGATAATCGTATTGAGCGGCCAGGTGGTGAAATAAAGCTCTAAAGCATTAGAGCCGTTCAAAGTTATATTTTTATAAGTTGAAATAAACTATACTGACATATCCTTTTGTTCAAATTCATCAGAAGCCGTTTACAAAGTAAACGTAATTAGCGAGAATACAATATGGAAATGGTTTTCTCGATTTAACACTTAATTAGTCGCACGGATTTTAGTAACATTGGTCGCGTGGGCAACATATGTCACCCATTTACAATTTTGCTTTTTCGGCTCACCATATTATTGTATATTGTTGCAGTTTTATAAAAATAAACTGGATGCTTAGAAAATCAAACAAAATATATTAAAAATTACAATGTACGAGTATATTAGTTTTCGGAACAATCTAAACATATTTCCTTCATATGGTCGCTACATTTTCCATTTTCTGCATGTTGTACACCATTTCCTGGAAGTTTTGGTCACGTTGCCTCTCTCAGTAGTAACACGTTCCTCGTGCACCCTCACGTACCACACTTTCTTTAGCTGGTTCGGTTATTCCTAGTACATAGTCATTTTGCACGCCGTCTTAATTCACGTGTAATACACTTAATATTTGACCGGTACTTAATTTGGGGCATTATCAATTCCCAACTTATTTTTTCTAAAAAATCACTGCGTTTTATTTGATTGTTCGGCGTATTATCAAATTTGTATATATAAAATGTATTAATTGTAGATATATTTAAAAAAATTTAAATAAAACCATAGGCCAACGTCTAGTGTTGCGTGATATATTATTCTTTTGACATAATTGATCTACGAGATCAACACTGATTTTAGTCATGTTATAAAAAGTGATGATATCCGGCTTTCGTTTGGTTCCCCTTGGAGTATCTATAGCGCTATTAAAATGCATTGTTGAGAAGGCGAATACCGCTTTACAATATGAACATAAACAATATGAAACTACAATATGACAATATGAAACTAAAGCGTAATTATTTTGATAGCCAAATATTGATGTATTTGATTCTCTAGATTTAGATGATAGGAATGCCTTGGGCACTTCGCGTCTTAGTTTTCTAATTGTTCCCACATACGTTACACCAGTTACATTTCTATGAGTGCCTGTAATAGGTTTCACCATTCGCAAAGCTATGTTTTCGGTGGAATTGCTGACACATTATATTGATCGTCTGGCTGCTTACCGGCGTATACCTCTAGATTTAGAGTGTATGCAGTCTTAGAGTCGACTAACGCAAAAACCTTAATGCTATATTTGGCCAGTTTACTTGGTATATATTGGCAAAACAAACCTCTGCCCGAAATGCCCATAACTGTTCGTCCACTGTAACTATTCACTGGTTTGTGGCTTATTCGCATACACCTGCGACTTAAGAAAACCCCACAAGAAAAAGTTTAACGGGGTCAAATCGCACGATCTCGGTGGCCAGTTCACATCACCTCCACGTGAGATGACCATACCCTCAAATCGCTCGTGCAGAATATCCAATGTGGCATGAGCTGTGTGGCACGTAGCGCCGTCCTGTTGAAACCACATGTCGTTGGTGTCCAGATCATCCAATTCAGGCCAAAAGAAGTTGGTAATCATCGACCTATAGCGCTCGCCGTTGACAGTGATGGCCCGGCCAACGTTGTTCTCAAAGAAATATGGACCGATGACGCCGCCAGCCCAAAATCCACACCAAACAGTGACTTTTTCGGGATGCATTGGACGCTCTTGGATCTCACGTGGATTGGTATCGTCCCAAATTCGACAATTTTGTTTGTTCACGTACCCATTCATCTAGAAATGGGCCTCATCGCTGAAGATGATTTTTCGATGAAAATTAGGGTCAGTTGCCAACTGCTCCAGAGCCCATTCAGAGAGCCCATTCAGCGAACACACGTCGTTGTCTATGGTCGTTTACCTTCAGTTCCTGGGTCAGTTGAATATTGTACGGGTGCAGGCCCAAGTGACGACGCAAAATTCGCCAAGTTGTGTTCTGCGATAGGCCGAGTTCTTGTGAGCGACCGAAATCGACTGCCTCGGATTCTCCTGCACACTCTCACGGACGGCGGCGATGTTTTCGGCAGATCTTGCGTTTCGTCGACGTACGGGTGTTGGTTGATCGTTTACTGAACCAGTGCACTCAAATTTATCCACCACATTGCGAATAGTCCTCTCGGTAGGACGATTATGGCGACTGTAAAATGGGCGAAGCGCGCAGTACGTTGCCCGAATAGAACACCCATTTTGATAAAACAATTTTATTATTTGCACGTGTTGTTGAATGCTATATCCGTCCATGGTGATTTGGCAAAACAGACTGAATAAATGACAACTAATTTGACAGATGTAGCTTCAACAAGATGACCGTTATCAACTGTCAAAGTTCGGAAGTCCCTGTTGGAAGACACTATATAAGGAAATTCGTGTTGGCGCTTTTAGGAAGACCTATTTAGCGGTACTAATTAATTCGTTGACATTATGCAATTCCTCTCTAATAAACTCTGCAATTCTATGCAATCACTTTAATAGGTGAATATCACCTTCCGTCAAATCCTCGTATGTGATTAGTGATTATTATATAAGATATTTAAACTCAAACAGAAAACTATTTATTATTCAATTCGTTTTGCAGTCGATTGACTTTTGGTGCAATCCTTGATGATTCATTCGTACACAATGAAACTTGTTTTAGTACTTTGTGCTTGTACGTTAAGAATAAATTTCTCAACATCTCAAACCATCAATTAAATTTACATCTGAATTATTCTTTTCAATACTTTCTGTTTTTACCATTCAGTTCATGAATTATTCCGTTTTTGTTATTGTATACTCGCGTACCTACCTGCAAACGATCAATCCGCAATTTCTGACTTCTAAAGAAACCGTTTACATAGCTGCACGTCGACGAAACGGCAAAGACAACGTTTTCATTAACCATACGGTGGACACCCATGCGACGAATAAAAGAACGTATATTTTACGAATACATAAACATCTCATCATAGTGTTCATCCCGTACGCCCAGTTTAATGTCGCTTGCTTGGCATTGTACTGGTTTCAGAATACATTCATTGTCTAATATAATGACAACGTTTGCAATTTAGCGTTGTATATATGGGTTTGATGGGGGGAATATGTGATTATTCATTGAAATACGATTTCATTCTATTCAAATTGTGTGCGCCCGTTGCCTTATGGCCCATAGAATCTTCAAAGCACGAGCTGCAGAACATGAGTTAATGCAAGAGACTAGTTAAGAATACTGCAATGAAAATACTAATATTTTTGTTATAATGCCGAAAGGGTACACTGTAAGTAATTGAAATTCATGGCTGGACTTTCACTAACTGTGATGTAGAAATATTGGTTAACTCTGCAATAGCTAACGATGACATGAGGAAGTTATATCGTTGTCTATAAAATTTACATCGCCGTAGTTGAGAAAGCGTTAACTGTCTGCAGATATTTTAAATATATTTAAGATGTTAAAATCCGATGTCTTGTTAGTACGTTACTGCGAGAGGAATATCAAGACAAAAAATAGTAAGTAAAACATGTTAAAGATCAATATTTAATACAAAATAAAGATGGTAATTTATTGTCTAACAGTTCAGATTACTAATTACATAGTAGCGTTTCAAAAGACGCATGGGTTTTGACCATTACAAGCGTCAGTGGCTGCTTATGCTTATGTATGCTGCTTATGCTTATGTATATAAATTAACAACAGTTGACCATATTAAGAGTCTATTGAAATCGTTCACTAATAACCCTAGGCAATAAAGAAACCGTCTAATGTTTAAAGCAGGTAATAAACAGATTAGCAAATGTAAATTCTTCGAATCAACGAAAATATTATAAAAAAAAATTGAAAGTGTAAACTAAAAGCCAAAATAACAAATAAACAGCCGATTTAAAAAAAAATATATAGGTTGCCCGCCGTGTGATGCATTTCACTCTTATCGGAGCTCGTCAACACACAGTATAATGGAAGCAGATATGACTTCCACTTCTATACTTTGTCTATATATAGGTAAAATATTGAACTTACTGCAAATGAGAACCAGTGAGTATTAAATCTCACTTTACATTTAAATGTAGCCTAAGGTGTTGCGTTAATTTATACAATTCGACAAACTAACTGTGTACCAGTATGCAGAACGCTACCTTCCTGGTTGTTAGGATAATACACTGTTGGAAAAAAGTGACGAGCACACACTGTATAATCTGAAGAAGTGGTTCTAACGCAATGAAATTTGATATGGGAGTAGTACTAATGTAGCATAACTTACCCTCATCTGGAGAGCATCCTTTCTGGGAAGGGATGCATTAATAGCGGGAGTATTCCCCGCGAGCGACGCGTACTATCGCTACACGACGAGGCATGGAGTCAATAAGTCGTTATATGGTAGCGGGAGGGATGTCCAACCATGCTGCTTCAACTCGCCTCCATAGCTCCTCGACGTTACCCGGGGGAGCCGGATAACGTTGAAGTCTCCGACCGATCGAATCCCAGACATGTTCGATCGGATTGAGATCCGGAGAAAGTGCCGGCCATGGAAGCATCCGTATATGGTTCTCTTCCACAAAGGTCTGGGCAACACGTGCAGTGTGCGATCGGGCGTTGTCGTGCATGTATAGAAAACGTGGGCGCCATCGAACGTAGGGAAGCACAACGGGCCGTAGCACCTCATCTACGTAGTGGCGAGCCGTCATCGTATGCTGTATACGCAGCAGACGCGTACGTCTACCATGTGAAATAGCACCCCATACCATAATGCCCTGCTGGTGGTGGATAGGGCGTGGTTGGATGCACTCCTCGAGGTGACGCTCACCACGTCTCCGATGAACCAAAATTTGGGTGTCACCGGTGCTCAGTTCGAATCTTGAGTTCGAATCTTGATTCGTCGGAAAACAAGATGTGCCTCCACTCGACAACTCACTGAAGTCTAGCTTCCACCCTCTGGCGCCGTGTACGGTGGTGCTCGCGAGTCAGTGGAATCCACTGCAACGCACAGCGCGCTCGCAGTCCACTTTCTAGCAAACGCGTAGTTCGCGTAGTGAGTACGCCTTCCCTTCCTGCTGGCCAATCGGCTCCAAGTTGCCTTGAGGAAGACGTACGCGACGCTAAAGCGCTGTACACAAGGGCGCGATCCTCGCGTGCTGTGCTCTCGCGGGGCCGTTCCGCTCGCGGCTTAAGGCACGTACGTCCTTGCTCCATCCATTCTCGCCATGCGCGCTGCACTGCCGATAATGACCGCTAGAGGCGGCGCGCGATATCACGGAAGGATACTCCTGTCATGTGCATTCCCACAACCATTCCTAGCTGAAACTCACTGAGATAACGCGAACGGCCTTCCATCACGCACAAATTACGACTACAACTACCCGCTTCCACCACACTAACAATAACCGGTTGCTCTCTCCCCGCATCGGTCTCCATGGAGACAATATATTGCAGCTGTCGGAGGCACTCAATAAAAAATGCAGCTATAGAAAACGTCAAAACTCGCTGCGCAAACTCGTCTAGAGGAAACCTTAATGCTGCGCTAAATATACGCATTTATCTTGACATGTTCAAATTATACAAGGTGTGCTCGTCACTTTTTTCCATCAATGTAAAAAATTAGTGAAAAGTTACATCTTTACTGAAAAGTGTGGATGCATTTGTCAACACACGGTATCTTGGAGACAGATATAGCTTCCGCTTCTATACTTCGCGTATATATAGTTATTATATTGAATTTCCTGCAAATGAGATCTCTTGTGTAACACAAAAGTCATACATTGATTTATTAAACCTACGTACCTATCTCCGCAGGGAAGCGTGTTATTTGTTTACAGTTAATCAGATAAGATATAAACCACTTAAGAGCATTTCCCTTTACACCATTTCGTTCTAATTTATGTAATAGTATCTGAAGATCTATGCTATTGATTTTGGTTGAATATCATATGAACTTGTAATGTTATCTATTTAATCTTTATTGTAAACATAAAGTGATTATTTAATGAACGATGTTAAAAGCCGTACGTACACGAAATGATATATAGAATAATAAATATCTTTTGAAAATTAAGGTTATGTTATTTTATTTCAACGAGCTAATATAATGTTGTACTTTTAGTAGTTGGTTTCCAAATCCTTTAATATATTTGTATTACATTTTATTAAGTACAATATACATTCAATGATTTGGACTTTAATAATTAGGAAATATTGTATAAGAGAACATATTTATTTCGCTTTTCTATTAGGTTTTATAATTTGTGAACAACCTCGTCTTTGTAGTGATGAAAATGTAGGTTGAGTAGTGCTCTTGATTAAAGTACACATTTGAAGTAGATATTTGCCGTATCAGTGAAATATAATGGAAATTCTTTCTTTGAAACTTAAAGAGATTCGCTTTAATTGTTTTTACTTTATATCCGCTCCTAGTTTCAAATATAATAGTTTTTTTACCGAACATACTTAAAAAGGAATAAATTAATTAACTTTATTTACTTATTGGGTAGTAAGTGTGCGCTGACGCAATAATCTTCTTATTAACTCACCGGAATTTTTAGTGTGGGCACTGTCTATGATTACCCGAATCTTATACCAAACTAAGTATGTCTCTGACGTAATGAAAATGATTTATTTACCCTCAATGTGGCAAAACTGCATCAGGCTGAAGACGACTAGGTGCAGTTCCAGAAATGGAAATGTAAACAAGCCACCAAGATCTTGCGATCTGTCACCCTTGGACTTTTCTCTATGGGGCTATCCTAAGTCCCAGGTCTACGAGAATAAGTCACAAACGATCGGTGACCTTAAGGAGAACATTACACGCACAATTCAAGATTTATCACCTGATATGTATGAAGGAGTAAAAAGAAATTGGGCTACAAGAATCTATTTATGTCAAAAAAGCAAGGGAGGTTATTTAAATGATACTATATTCAAAATACAAGGTATTGACATTGATGTATACGGAAGCAGGGAAAAAATAAGTAAAATTTTTTTTAAATACTATGAAGTATGCCATTTGTAGATCTCGGTTTCCTGGTTGGAACCGTGTCGAGTTAGGCGTAATTGCCAACGTTTCGTCCACTGTTTTAAGGGACATCTTCAGGGCTGTACGTAGATGTACATAGCTTTCTTCAAGCTACTGCGAAACGATGAACATCTACGTACAGCCCCGAAGATGTTCCTAGAAACAGTGGACGAAATGTTGGCAATTACGCCTAACTCGACGCGGTTACAACCCGGAAGCCGAGATCTACATCTAGAGAACGACCGCGGATACCTAGACCTACAAGTATGCCATTTATTTACCATAGATTACAATGCTATTTTATGGCCTCCGTTTGCATCAATGCATTGTTGTAAACGCTTGTTAAAGTTGTCGTACACGCGCTTCCGTAGGTCCTCATCAATGGGTGCAACTTCGCCAACAATGGCTTGCTTG
Organism: Melolontha melolontha; assembly: GCA_935421215.2. Taxonomy (NCBI): domain Eukaryota; kingdom Metazoa; phylum Arthropoda; class Insecta; order Coleoptera; family Scarabaeidae; genus Melolontha; species Melolontha melolontha. Next base: position 36,403,818 of record OW285242.1, read on the forward strand.
AGGTCTTGAATACCCATGATACGCCTCTGGAACGCGCGGTCTTTCAGGATCTCCCACGGGAAAAAGTCAGGAACACTGAGTAACACTTCCTGCTTCTCTGAATAAATTCACAAAACGACGAATGGTAACATGGTCATATGGGACAGTGTCATTTACAAATTCTTTCTTTGGAGACTGTGGTTAAGTAAAAACTTAAAAAATGTATACTAAAATGTCCACAATTAATAATCGTATCCTACATTCGTATTTCGACAACTAAGTTGTCATCATCAGTAGGTAAAACCACTAATCAAAATGTCGCACGTGGGGCACAGTAAAGTTAACACATATAAACGCGCAACAACTTTACACGGCCTCCACGTATACACTAACTGTAAAATAAAATTCAGGGACTAAAGATTACGACAAACTTTCCTCTCATAAGAAAACGGCATCACATGTGTTTACTATCCATTCTCCGCCCTCGATCTTTTCTGCCTCTTTTTTAAGAATGAAAAAAAACAACTGCATGGAATAGGACCGTTGTGCGAGTTCAACGTATTAATTTCATTTTTAACGAAATGAATGCTTTCATATGCATCGAGATCTCTGGTGTTATTGATGGTTTTGACTTTGAATTTCGCCAATTAAATTTTTAACTCTTTGAAAATAGTCGATTTTGTCCATAATTACTAACTTGTTCCCTTTGTCTGCTTTTAGGTAAAAACAATCTTTACATCTGAGGGTTTTAATCGTATTTAATGCTATTCCATTCATTCGAAGGTCCGTATGTAGAAATTAAGAGAAATCCGTTACCTAAAATGATTAATGATTAATGATACTAATGCAGAAGAAGTTAAAGAAATGTCCAATTTTAGTAACTTCTACCCAAAAATATAAATTAAATGTTAGTAATCCTTTAGTACCAAGAATGTATTGTGTGCCCAAGATACATAAACCAGGTAACTCGTTTCAGGTATCAACTCACCGATTTACATGATTTCCAAATGGTTAGTGAATGAATTTAAAAATTTACCCGTGAAACCAGAAATGTTGTCAGTTAGTAATTTCTTAGAATTTGTTCAAATAATTAAAGATTATGAACTGAGAGAAGGGGAAATTTTAGTTTCATTCGATGTAATGTCATTATTTCTTTCGGTACCTATTCCAGACACCTGAAAATATTTAGAAGATGTGCTTCATAACAATAACATTGAATCTTCAAAAATAAAGGAATACATGAAATTGACAACTCTTTACATGACGCAAAATTGTTTCCAAGTAGGAGAGAGATTTTATGAAAACAAAGCACAACAATGGGTAATTGCCTATTTCCTTTCATAGCTAATTTATTTATGAGTCAATTTGAAATAGAATTTAAAAATAACGCTGAATACTTTCCAAGAATCTGGTTTAGGTACGTAGATGTCATTTTCGCCAATTTTGATACACGACAATGTGAATTGGACATGTTCATTAAATAGTTAAATTTGAAATTTCTGACTATTAAATTTACGGTCAAAAAGGAAAACAATTATAGAATACCATTTTTAGATACATTAGCAATTAGAAATAAGCATAAAATAGAAATCGATATTTTCCGGAAAGAAATCAATGTCAATAGATTCAACACCGCAGATTCAAATCATAGTTTCCAACATAAGACAGCCTTTTAATTTCTTAGACAATCGGTTACTAAACTTTCCCTTAACAAAAGAGAGATATGAAATAGAACTAGATTTCATTAAAAACATCGCGAGATATAATGGCTTTGACATAGAAATAATTAATAAATTAATTAGAAAAACGAATTTAAAAATAACCATCCGCGAATCTACAAGTTTGATATTTCAACGTAACCAGGAGAAAAGTACATATGTTTATCATACCACCCAATCACGAAAACCATTAATAGAGTTGTTAAAGAACGAGGTCTCTAAATGCTTTTCGGTCTGAAAACACTATCAAAAGCCTCCTAGGTAATACCAAAGACAAAGTTAATTTGAATTTGAAATTAGGTATATACGAAATTAATTGCGACGATTGTAATTTAAAATATATAGGTCAAACGAAACGCTCAATAATAACCCGTTATAAAGAAACATATCATATCAGATTTAATAGACCAGAAAAATCTAGCGTAGCTTATCATGCTCTACACACAGATCACAACGTGTCGGTTAAAGGGTTAAGACTTATCAAAGCCATCAATAACACTAGAGATCTCGACGCATATGAAAGCATTCATTTCGTTAAAAATAAAATGAATACGTTGAACTCGGACAACGGTCCTATTCCACACAGTTGTCTTTTATCGTTCTTAAAAAAAGGGTAGAAAAGGTCGAGGGCGGAGAATGGATAATAAACACATGTGACCATCTTCTGAAGAGAGGTAGGTTGTCGTAATTTTTAGTCTGTGAATTTTGTTAGTGTATACGTGGACGCCATGTAAAGTTGTTGCGCGTTTATATGTGTTTTAGCTTTACTGTGCCCCATGTGTGACACTTTGATTAGTGGTTTTTACCTACTGAGGATGACAACTTAGTCGTCGAAATACGTATTTAGGATACGATTATTAATTGTGGTAAGGAGTTTTATACCTTTTTTGCGTATTTACAAATTCGTTTAAAAAATCTTCGTAAGGATCTTTCAGAGAATAAGTCAATTTTTCTGCCATTTCTTAAATAAATCTCAAGCATATACATACAGAGCCTTCATTATTTGTTGTAACATGATACATATGCAACCAACATTACAGATTTGTACTACTCCTATACAAATATTCCTAGTTCAAAATAGATTGACAGATGTTTTTTAATTTTATTTTAATTGAAACGTAAGTAATTTCTTGGAATAATAAAAATAAATTTTAGTTGTATGTTTATTCAATTAAAACACTAGTGTTTATTATCATTTTAATAGCATAAATTTTATTTACAGTTAATAATGAAAAAATTGTCAATTTTGCCTCTGTACAAACACATTTTATGAGGAGCTAACGTACTGAAAGCTTTTTCACAATAACATATTTATAATAAATGTTGGAAATGATGACCATTTTGTTGCAAACAAATATTCACCCTACGTTTTAAATTTTCAAAAACATTATGTAAATCATTCTGCGTAATGTTATTTATTTCATGCACAATTGCTGCTTCTAGTTCTTGTAAATTATGTAGTCTATTTCTATATATCCTATTTTTCAAATGTCCAAATAAGTAAAAATCAAGCGGAGTAAGATCGGGAGAACGGGGTGGCCATAAATTAAACAGTCTATCGTCGCAAAATTCTGTCAAATAGTGGTGTGTGTCTCTGGCCGTGTGAGCAGGTGCATTATCTTGTTGAAACCAGCCATTTTCTAATTCATCGTCATGCAGCTGATTAATAAATTCATTTAATATTCCTCGATATCTTGCTGCAGTAATGGTATCGTAAAAGAAAATTGGCCCAATAATTCTTCTTCTCGACATTCCCACCCATATTCCTACTTTTAAAGGATGTAATGATGTTTCTACTAGTTGGTGTGGATTTTCTGTACCCCAAGATCTATAATTTTGTGAATTTACGTATCCTGTAAGATGTACCCATGCTTCGTCACTAAAAAAAGTTAAATCTAGGAGATCATCGTTCATTCGATTATTAAACCATTCACAAAATCTAATTCGCCTATCGTAATCGACTGGATGTAACTGATGAACAACAGTAACTTTATAAGGATGCATATGTATCTTTTTTGTTAATGCTTTGTGACATGTTCCAACTGAGAGACCTACAAGAACATTTTTTTGAATGTTAACTTTGTACAATTAAAAATAAATATGAAATACCTGTTTGCTGAGATAGTTTTTTAACTGATTTATGAGGGCTATGTTCTACTCGCTGCCGAATATCATCTACAACAGCTTCAGTTAATTTGGTGGGCCTCCCAGTCGATTTACCTTTACAAATACAATGTTTATCCTCAAAACGATGTGTTATAATATGTCTACGATGTCGAAATGAATCATAATCAAAGTCAAAATCTGGGAAGCGTTGTATAAATTGATCTATACAACTTGGAAGTGAATAACTTCAATTGCCTTCGGCATCTTGTGTAGCACTTCTATAATGGGCCACTAAAATGAATGCATCTTGTTCGACGGTAAATGCCATTTTGGAGGTTATAACCTAAAATGAAATTATTTTATTTATACATACATTCAATGTTATTAACAGATAACTAACCTTCACAAAAGTTAGAATATCTTCAATAGCTCTTCAAAGAACTGACTTTTTTAACGCGAAATAAATATAAAATTAATGCAAAGAAAATCTAATTGACACAATACACAAAACGTACAAAACTGTCATAACAAAACATTTGAGTTTAGGAACTTATTACGCAGGATTGCCAATCCTAATGTATGCAACCACTATTGCAACACGTCACGTGGGTTACAACCTATTATGAAGGCACGGTATCTCCTTTGCTGCTCATTAAATACATAAGCCATTGTTTAATGGTAAATTTGTAAGAATAATCGAAGATATTCGGAGATTGTCAATTTAATCAATTAGCGACAGATGACATTTTACAAACAAGGTATGAATTATACTCCGACATGACTGCTGTAGTTATCTTTCTCGTTCATAGTCTACTTTAAAAAACTTTTTTTTGCTCACATATTATATTAAAACACAAGTTTCATAAGGGACCGTTTTGTGGCACTAGTTTTCTAAAGAACGAGTGCGACAAAAGGCCTTATAAAACGAGTCTTCTATACTATTTTTTCTAGTTTGCATTTTTCACATTAATAAATTGAAATTTAAGTCTAGCTATCCGCGAAATATTATTTATTAATTTTCGTTAACATTACTTGATATTTTATTTAAAAATATAAGCATAAGTGATATAGAACCTAATGTATCTTGTCAATTGTATTTAATATACGTTGTTTGTGTAGAATTTTTCTTCTCTGTCAAATGTACTTATATTCTTAAAATCAATAACATATTTACATCTGTGTCGAACAACGCCAATATTGTAAAATGAAAAAAAAGCGTATCGAAATGAAGCTCATTTCGATACTGTTTTGGGTTTCATAATGAGTTCATTACGAACGCCAAATAGAAAATAGTTATTTACGATACAAGTGTTAAAAGTGCGATTTTATTTCACGAGTAAAAGTTTGCGACACTCGCTAACGCTCGTGTCGCAATTTACGAGTGAAATAAAATAGCTTTTTTAACATGTGTATCGGACAATATTTTTTCTACGAACAAATTTTTTATTATAAAATATAAAGAAACTCCACTGACCAAATTTGACAGCTCATGAATACATTTTGACACAACTGGACGCAGCCCTTAAATTACGTCAAATTAAGTCACAATTCATACAAAAGATGAGTTCGTATTTTAATAAAGAAAATGAAGTAATAGCGAGAATAATAATTCTGAAAGTACTGCAACACAGGAAATAAATATCTCGAATTACACAAACTGTACATTTAATATTAATTATCCAAGAAATATGTAATTTTCAATCATTTTAATATATGTTAGCATTTTTGACAAACTGTCGTGTCAATTTACTTTTAACACTAGTGTTAAAAGTACTACTTTTAACACGCTACGCTATAAAATCGCATTTTTAATTGAAGTTAGCCGTGTCAAAATGTCAACTTTTAACGGTGTTTGTAGAAAAAAGATATTTTCAACTTGTATTAACTTTTACAGAATCAGCAACAATCTTAGATTTAATCAGATTGTACTTTGAATATTTACTATTTCCTATATTCGTTATTTCAATACCATGAGTTAATAACTCTACATAAATTACTCTATTTTCTAGACTCTATACTATTATAGCCGACCTAGCTTCATTAATAAAAGGAATTCCCTGTACTGAATGACATGTGTATGGTATTTATATATACTCGCGTGAGTACTATCTCTGATATTCGAGTATTATAAATACAGAAAATATGCATGCCATAGTAATTATTATTCTTATATCAGTTATTTAATGCAGATGATAACACTATCAACTTATACGGTACTTCAACATATGCTCGTAAATACGTTTCAGAATGATAATTCTAGCAGATAGATAAACATTGGCTTGGTTTTAAATGTTACGTGACATGAATCATATTGTAATTCAAGGACACTATACGTTTGTACTATTTATGTGATGCATACGTATAAATATTTTTTTTTCTAAGATTAAAGAATACTTTACCTAATCTTGATATTATTTAAAGTGTGTTACATTAATTTTGTTGGGATTAATAAGTTAACCCATGAATATATATGGACATTATAACAGAAATTTAAAAAAATTCGTACACTTTCTGTTGAATTGACATAAAGTAAGATTATCTTGTTTTAAACGTTAGAAACTAGCTAAAATTTTCCTTTAATCTAATGTTTTGTAGGATTTTAAGTGTGTTTTAGAAGCAGCAGCTTTGGGTTGATTTAAGCGAGTAGTACGATGTATCCCTTTTTAGTGTTGCATATGGCCATAAAATTAAAAAGTGGATCGACTGTTTGACTGTTCGAATTTTTCTCTAAAGCCTCCAGATTTGACAATTTTACTCCGGCTCCACACGTTGGGGCCCATGCTGACGCCAACGTTGGCGTCAACATTGGCTAATATTGATGTTGGTAGCCACACATTGGAGCCAATATCAGTTAAATTTGTGCAAAGCCAACATAAACATGTCTACGATTAGATTAAAGAACATCGCAGCTGATGCATTTGTTGTTTTGAGTGTATATAATTACTAGAGAACGGATGCAAGTTCCATAAACCGCAATCGGCAATTGGAATTGTGTATAACGTCGCTCAGTACATCGCGGCGTAATTCAATGAAATATTTGTTTGACTTACTCGGCCACCTGGTCTCGCAGCGATAGCAATGGACAACCCAACTATTGTATTCCAAGAATATAGTGTTTTCAGTGGTGTCGTGTACGTAGATAAAATAAATAAGTTTATCGTATTTCGTAAGAGAAATAGCACGTACATTCCTTTTCTTTTCATTTAAGCAACATCTTCCAATTATTTTCACGTAAGTGTGCATAAAATTTCGTTATTTAATTTCGTTTATTTGGATCTAGAATGTTATTGAAAAATTGCAATAAGTCAACCGTAAAACGTCACGTAGGATCGTTAAAGCACGAAAAAAAATTGAACCCGTTGGAATCTGACAATTTTAACGAAGAACTCTGTGAAACTTTTATGGCAGCTAATATTCCATTATTTAAATTGAACAATACAATTTTGAAGACATTTCTGAAAAGATATACTGGTCGAAATGTTCCTGATGAATCAACTTTACGCAAATATTATGTTTCTAGGTGCTATACGAGAACAGTAGAACGCATTAGAAGCCATCTTTTAAATCAATACATATGGATAAGCGCCGACGAAACGGTGGATATGTTAGGACGCTGTGTGGTAAATGTTGTAGCTGGTGTATTACATCCAACTATTCCCTATAACTCATATGTAATAGCAACAAGTGTTATAAATAGAGTTGATGCGGAAACAGTTGCTGTAACCATTAAGGAGAATATGCAAAAAATGCTTCATTCGGACGCCACGTACAAAGAAAAAATACTTTTATTTGTCAGTGACAGTGTTGCGTATATGTTAAAAACAGGCAGACTATTGAAGAAAACATATCCTAATATGCTGCATATTACCTGTGTAGCACATGCTCTCCACAGAATCTGTAAATATATCAGAGACACTTTTCCGGAAGTTGATAGACTTGTATCAGCTTTTAAAAAAGTTTTCAGAAAAGCACCATTGAGAGTAGCTCTTTTCAGGAAAAAATTTCCATCTCTGTCACTGCCTCCCGCTCCAGTAATAACTAGATGGGGAACATGGCTGGAAGCTACTAGTTATTATGCTGAGAATTTCGATAGTCTAAAACATTTCGTTACACTGCTAAAGGAGGATGCTAGAAGTATTGGTGAGTGCAAGGAGCTCACACAAATCCCAAATTTAAAAAATCAGTTGTACTTTCTTCACGAACACTTTGGAAAATTGCCAAAACTAATCACTTATTTTGAAAATCGAAATCTCAAATTAAATGACGGATTAACCACATTAGATGTGGCTGTTAATAATTTGAGAAGTATTCCAAGTGACTTCGGATGTAGCCTTCGGCAAAAGTTTGAAGCAATTCTTAATAGGAATCCAGATTTAATTACATTGCAGCAATTATGTATGGAGACAATTCCACAAAATCTAACGGCTAAATATGAAGAAATAAAAGAATATTTCCAGTATGCACCTATAACCAGTTGCGATGTAGAAAGGACGTTTTATATTTATAAGGATGTACTTAATTCAAAGAGAACAAAATTGACGGAAGAAAACCTTGAGAAACTATTGCTAGTCAATATTAATACCCATTTACTCAAGTTGAACGACAAAATGAACAAATAAAAATGTTCCAATTATAGAAATAAAATTAAAAACTTTAAAAATACAACTTTTCAACAAATACATATGTATTTCGTAATTTTATAGATCACCACCCGTTTGTTTTCCAATTATATAAATAAAATTAATTAATAAATATGTATTTCGTAATTTTAGATAGATAGATCACCACCAGTATGTTTTCCAATTATATAAATAAAATTAAAAACTTTATAAATACAACTTTTCAACAAATAAATATGTATTTCGTAATTTTATAGATCACCACCCGTTCGTTTTCCAATTATATAAATAAAATTAAATATTTTAGAAATACAGCCTTTCGCCAGTACTGCACTGGGCTTTGCGTCATGTGGTAAACGTGTCCGTTCTCTAATAATTACATACTAGCATTGAACTCCGTATATTTTTCATTTACTTACCTCTGTGTTTGTATTAGTCTCTTCTTTATTGTATATTGGACCTAGAAATCTATCCATTAGTTCTAAGGCGAACGATATACTTTAATAAGTTCCTTCGTTGATGCACCCGATCGAATCGAAGCTAATATTTTTTATTATATAGTCTACGTCGGCATTAATGATATCCTCTTTTTTGTAACTCTACAATGGAGCATTCCAAGCTAAAATTATTTTGGATATGTTGTACAGCATTTATATTTTTGTAGACTTTTCTCGTGGTGTTTCACAAAAGTGACTCGGCCTGATAAAGTTCTAAGAACTTCAGTGTTCTTTTATTTGACCACTGTTGATTCGAATTAATTTTAAGGTTAAAGCTGTGTGTGCACTCTTTACCTGTTAGACATCGACTGAATAAACAGCTAATGTGTGGCCGCTGTGTCCAATATTGGCGCCAACGCCTTTGGTGTTTTGTCAAAAAACCGACTCGCTTCGGATATGCGCCAACGTTGGTACCAACGCTATTTTGTCGATACACACATTGGGACGAACGTCCCAATGTATGGAGCCGGCTTAATTTTCATATTTAAAGAATACCATTTTCAAGATCAGACACCACGTGAACGAAGAGCTTTGTAATGCTGGTGTGAATTTTTGTGCTGACATAAACCAAAAAATCTAAATAAATGGCTTTGAAAGCATGAAGCGTAGAGTTCAGCTTTGTCTTCAAAATAATGGTCAACATTTCCAAAATCTGCTTTAGTATTATTTTCTTTTAATTTCGAATATTGTAATAAAAATTTTTTGAAAGACTAAGTTACTAATTATTACACACATTTACATGACATAACAAAACTATCAAAATTATATGTTTGTGACAGATTACGTGCACTATCACTAATCATTAAAAAAAGCATGGACGTCTCTAATGAGGAAAGTTTTCGAAAGCACTTTATATTCAGCTTAGCTGTAAACATAATCTCCGGTACTATACTATCCTCCGGCATTTGTAATACCGACTATCCCAGTATAGTTCCTGTGGTATCTGTATAGCCCTCTATAACTTTGTTAGGACACCAAAAACCATTGGCCTTAGCCTCCGGATCGCGGCCAACGCCTTCGCTTCCACAAATAGTTCCAGTGGATGGAGACCCACGATGGTCATCATGGAGGCTTCAGAGGTCTTGTGCAGGGCTGTCAGTTATTTGAAAACGAAAGCGCCTCCTTTACCTACGAAGAAGCGCCACATTCAAATCAATTGATACCCCTTGAAAAAATAAAATAGCTCATTTAAATTAACAATTAAGAACTGGAGTAAAAGCTATATTAAAAAAAAAAACATTTTTTTGGTAGGATAAAAATCACCGTAGGTACCTATTTTACCTACATTGCACACACATTAGAAACACTATAACAAAACAAAAACGACAAATAAAATTACCTACAATAATAATACAGTATAGGTCATAATATCAATAACACAGGTCTACAAAATTAAACTTTTTGACAGATGTTTTTATTTTGAAAACTGATTTTATATAATTTTGGTAGGCTGATTTCAAAAATTCTATGCATTTATTTGTATCACGTAAGGTTTTTTTGCAAATATTAAATGAAAAAAAAAACGATATTTCTAAAAAAATTTATTTGTTTATTGAGTAAAAAGGTGGAATACAAGTTAAAAATGTGGAAAAAAATACTTTACTCGGTCTTTTTTAAGTGAAATATTTCTCCTTTTGCCAGAAAGCGGCGTTGTCCGGACATTCGGTTGTATGTTTTTAAGGGCATAACCCGTTTTAACATCCAGCAGTAGTCCGCCATCATCGTTATGCTCCATCTGCCTTGGTATCGCCGTTCCATTTCCTTAATGTCTTGGTGAAACCTCTCTCCCTGTTCTTCGCTAACTTCTCCAAGATTTTCAGGAAAATAGTTCAAGTGTGAAAACAGGAAATGCACTTTCAAACTCATATTACAACCTAGACGATGGAAGTGTTGTAACATATTTTGAACAATATTTTCGTAGTTTTCGTCCTTAGAGTTCCCAAGAAACTTATCAATTACTTCTTTAAATGAAACCCAGGCTTTTTTCTCGACATTGGTCGTCGGTGTGTTTTGAAAATCCTTGTCTTTGCATACTGTTCTTATCTGCGGCCCAACAAAAATACCTTCTTTTAACTTGGCATCGGATAAGGCTGGAAATGTCTCGCACAAATATTTAAAACACTGTCCATTTTTGTCTAGGGCTTTAACAAACTGCTTCATCAAGCCAAGTTTGATATGGAGAGGAGGCAGTAAAACTTTTGGGGTCAACCAAGCTATCTCTTAATACATTTTTGTTACCAGGTGTAAGGCTTGTTCTAGAGGGCCATTCTATTTGAGTTCAATGTCAATCCCTTGCTCGACTATCCCACTCACAAATAAAGCATGGAAATTGTGTATAACCTCCTTGTTGTCCTAGTAGCATGCACAGCACTTTAAGGTCGCCACAAAGCATCCACTGATGTTCTTGGTAGTTTATTTTCTTTAAAAGAAGTTCAAAATTTTCATACGTTTCCATTAAATGTACCGAATGGGCAACGGGAACCGAGGCCAGCTCGTTACCATTGTGCAATAAAAAGCCTTTTAAACTACGCTTACTTGAGTCAATAAACAGGCGCCATTCTTCTTTTACATACGGCACATTTCCTAATTTTGAAATTAAGTCAGGAATATTGTTACAATACACTAGCGGTCCGTCTTGAGTAGAATATTGACATAACTCTTTTTCGCGATCCCGGTAAAAGCTTGATGTGACGCCAGGTGCCAGTAAAGTTTCTCACGAAGTCGGGAGGTTAACAATTCGGATGCATCATTTGGAAGGTGCAAATCTCTAAATAAATCATTTAGTTCGCTCTGGTTAAACATTTCGGGCTCTCTGAAATCTGGTGTGAAATCTGAGTCATCTGGGTAGCAATTAGATTCCTCTGATTCTGACGATATGACGTTTTCTAGTGCTTTTGGGGCGGTAGGTATCGGTACATCTGGTCCATGAGGAACTGGTCGAATAGCAGAGTCAAGATTGGGATACACAATTTGTTTCTTATTTTTTATGTTGAATCCTTGAACATTACACGAACAAAAATAACAATCATCACTGTGATTTCTAGGCTCTCGCCATACCATAGGAACACCAAAGCTTAAACATTTCTTCTTACCTTTTTGCCAGTTTCCTAATGCTTCAACGCAAACGGAACAAACAGTATGAAGAGCCCAGGACTTGTCTTGGTCGCCAATTTTTACACCAAAATAAGCGTTGTATACATTTTTCACAAACGAAGTTATAGTTTGCCTCTGCTTTACTACGACATAACTACCACAGATATAACAAAAGTTATTCGGATTATTCATACAATGTCTTCTTTCCATATTTATACGTTCTAGAAAACTTAAAATACGCAACAACGAAGACAACAAACTGTACATAAGCAGGTTTCAACGTTGTATTGACGCTTCTGCGCCGACTCTGTTGCTTTGCTGAGAAAGCTAATATTAACCAGTGTTGCCAAATCACATTTAATTTCATAAAAATCAATTCATTTAAAAATCATGCCTAACATGGAACAAACATATTCTTGTCATAGGTATGTATATTAATAAATTAACATTTTTGAGATATAGAGCGCTATAAAAAAAATTTACGTAATAGAGCAAAAATTTGGCGTTTTTTGGAATAAGGGCTCCCAAACATATACTAATTAGCAAACAGCTTTCAAACATCAAAATCACTGTAGACCTGTGTAATTATTGAATATTGAATCTATTATAATTTGTAACTCGTCTAGAGTTTCGTTATCAGTATCACGATTTTTGGTATATGTATTTGTTTTGAATTTTATTCAAGATATCTTGGGATATCACAAAAATTTTATAACAGTATTTTTTAGAAAAACACTCAATTCTAATGTTCCTACCACAGTCCATTATATTTCCTTAGATTGACGAGGGAGATACTTGTTGAAACTTCTTTATAACGATAAGAAATAAGTACTAAACTTCTAGTTTAAAATTGTTTTTATTGTAAACACACTACTATATTGTTCCAAATTAGGGTGAAAGAACACGAGAGAAGTCAGAAACAAAAGAAAACAGATTCAACTTTCGCAAATCATTGTTTAGATATTAATTCCCATCGGTAATCCTTCTATTTGTGTGTATGTTTCATTGTTGAATTTGAAGTAATTTTGGTGTAGACATATATTTAGAGTTTCTTTAATTTCTCGTTTATCTGTGTCCTTAAGGTTATTGTTATTAATGTGTATGTCAATTATCTTTTCTATTTCATTTATTGGTATAGAGGTAAAAAGGCTTTTAATGTCAAATGAGACTAATTTAGCATTGCTAGGTATCTTTATGTCTTTTAAATTGTTCGTTAATTCTATGGTATTTTTTATTGCATATTTAGATTTGAAATTTATGGGAAACCCGTTAAGCCCACTATTAGCAGAAATATACATGAATAACTTCGAAGAAGAACTATTCAAGAAAAACACGGTATTAATTCAACAAGTCCATTTCTGGGCCAGATATGTAGACGACGTAATTTGCATATGGAAGGGTACAGATAGGCAATTAACGGAGTTCCTAAAAGTAATAAATTCTATAAACCACAAGATACAATTTACAAAAGAAACAGAAAAAGACAAGAAAATAAACTTTCTAGACATTACAATAAACAGAAATAATAATAAGCTTACATTTGAAATATACAGAAAACCCACTTTTACAGACAACATATTACATGCAAACGATAAACAATCGATGAAAATAAAAATGTCAACATTCCATAGTTACATACATAGAGCCACAAACACACCATTAAACAAGACAGATTTTAATACAGAAATAAACACAATTAAATTAATCGCAAGAAATAATGGATATGACTCTAAAATAGTAGATAAACTGTTAAAACGTAAAGAAATACAAAATAATAAGAACAAATGCCTATAACCGAAAATAACAGAAAATATACAAAGATGGCACAAAATTACATACATACCCCAACTCACTAATAAAATAAACAGAATAGTAAAAGGATTAGATATCAAAATAAGCTGGGTAAATAATACAAATTTGGGAACAATGATTAGCAACAACAAAGATAAAAGAGATAAAATGGACCAATCAGGTGTTTATAAATTAAAATGTAAAGACTGTGAAGCTATCTATATCGGCTAAAGTGGACGAGCCATTAAAAACAGAGTTAAAGAACATAAAAAGTCAATTTTATATAGTGAGAAGAACACAGGCTTTGCCGAACACTGTATAGAACTCAACCACTTCCCCGATATAGATAACTGCGACTTAATACACAATATCACAAAAAGCAAGAGATTGGACCTCCTAGAAATATTAGAAATAAAACTAGCGAAAAAACAAAATCTATCAATCACTAACACACAGATAGAATATACCAATACACCTTTTATAGACACCGTAATACACAATATAGTACCACCCCCACTACACACAAGAACAGACAACATATAAGAACAAGTGCGATAGTCTTTAAGTTAGATTTATAGATCTCTTTGAGAATGGCATAACAGCCGAAACAGATGTTAGAGAATTTAAATAAATCTCATAGTGAAACAAGCCAAGTGTTTTAATTTATTATTTATTATTTACTGTATGAAGTTAAAATGTTTCACCAAGAAGTATCTGCAACAACAGCTGAGAATATTTATTTGTTGTTGCAAGTCTAGACCATTGTTTCTCAACCTGGGGGTCACAATCCCCTTTAAAATCACCGCGACCCTCAAAGGGATTATGTCAGCACAAGAATTCATAATATCATTACAAAGCTCTTCGATTGTGTGATGTCTGGTCTTGAAAATGGTATTCTTTAAATATGGAAAAATAAAATAGTTTGAAATTGTCAAATTGGAGGAAAAATAATAATTCTTGGATAGAAAATTCTTTTAAAATAGGTATTGTTTCTTGAAATTTGTGCACTATTGGATTATCTTGCTGGAAATATGCTTCCGTAAGTTCATCATCATGAAGTTATTTAATCAGCGGCTCTAATAATTAATTTCGATATCTTTCAGCAGTTATGCTTTGATTAAAAAATATAAGCCCAATAATCCGTCTTCTTGAAACTTCTTTTTATGGATGTAGCGTAGTTTCCACAAGTTCATGAGGGTTTTCTGTAGACCAAATTCTCATATTTTGCTTGTTTAAATATTCTGAAAGATGGAATTGAGCCTCATCTGAAAAGAAGCATTTGTCGATAATCTCATTATTATTTATGTTATTCAAAAACCATAGACAATACTATGTTATAACTATTTGGCAGGTAGACCGTTTCCGGCCATGTGTTTATATATATTTATATATAAATAAACACATGGCCGAAAACGGTCTACTGCCAATACAAAGTATATTAAGAAATGTGTAACAAATATTTAACAATAAATAAACACCACAACAATTTAATGTAAGTAAATTTATTATAATATCGTCTCTTGCCATTTTTTAACATTTAAATAAATTACACAGTTTTTGAAAAAGATACTATATGTAGTATCGAAACGTCAAATTAAATATTGTTTAAAATTACCTGGCCGCCACTCCCAAAAGGTATTACTTCTATATATATATATATATATATATATATATATATATATATATATATATATATGTTGTAACTGGATTCCGGGTTTTCTTCCGCGTTTCCATTGTTTGGTCTTTGTAAAGACCGGTGCTGGTTTCTGGACGACGTTTCGGCAAAATCACATTTGCCATCTTCAGGTCTGCGATAACTGTCTGCTTCTGCTTCTGGTTACTCGTAAACTCGTATATATCGTATATAACTCGTATATATACGACGCCAACTAATTAAATCTACCATAACATATAAAGGTCACGAAATAATTATCTTTATAAATATATATAGACACACAAGGTGTCTGCAAAAGGTCTTTACAAAAACTACCACATATTCCTTACACCAATGATGAGCCAATTTAAGACAACTCATCTTAGGACAAAGTTGCTTAGTTTTGGGGCTATACAGCGCTAAAGTTATACTCGTTTTTTTATTACAGATATAAAACGGATCACCAGATTTTGCTGAAATTTGGTACGTTTATATAGATTTATGAGATAAAAGGACTAATATCAAAATTTTGAGTAACATCATTCCGTTGCCGTATCATTACATGGGTATTTTAATAATTACGCATTTCAAATTTCTACGCCAATGGAAGAAAGGGGTCTAAATATAAAATGTAGATGGTGTAACTTATTTACTACAGAGAAGGTACTCTTTAGAAGACGCGATTACTGTTAAGGTTTTTGTGAAACTTGGATTTTAATAATTCAAAGTAACAGTAAACAAAAAAAATACTAAAGCATGGAAAAAATTAATAAAGATGTTTTTTGAAGAAGGTATATAACCTCTTACCATATTTACTAATCGTATCCTAAATACGTATTTCGACAAATAAGTTGTCATCATCAGTACGTAAAGTCACTAATAAAAGTGTCGAAATACGTATTTAGGATAGGATTAGTAATTATGGTAAGGGGTTATATACCTTTTTTAAGTTTTTACTTAACCACAGTCTCCAAAGAAAGACTTTTAATAAAGATGTTATAGAAATTGTAGAAAGTGTCCGCCATTTATACGTACACAAAAATTTACACGACGAAGAAAATTAAAATGTAGTCTTTATATAACTTCTTGAACAGCTGAACATTAATATTATTTGTTGCATCTTAAATACGTTGTCACAGTGATTCTCCATTATCTACAGGTATCATGTAAACTGTGGACTTAAGATGTCGCCATAAAAGTAATCCATTGTGGTTAAGTCTGGTGAACGTGGTGGTTAATTTATAGGGGCATCATTACCTTTTCCTATCCATTTGTTATGGTACTGTTGTAAAGGGTTTAGAACATTTAATTAAAAATGTGGTGGACCTGATGAAGAAGTTACGCAAAGAGTACATTTTAATTTTCTTCGTTGTGTAAAATCTTTGTATACGTAAATGGTAAGCACTTTCAACAATTTCTATGACATCTTTAATAATTTTTTGCATGTTTTAGTAACATAGTTTTTCTGTTTACTGTTTACAAATTTCACAAAAACCATGCCAGTAATCGAGTCTTACAAAGAGTGCCTTTTCTGTAGTAAATAAGTTACACAATCTAAATTTTATATTTAAATCTGCTTCCATTGACGTAAGAATTTGGAATGCGCAATTATTAAAAACCAAAATTCTACGCCTATGGAATGATGTTACTCAAAATTATGATATGTTTTTTTTTTGTCTCGTAAAATTATGTCAACGTACGAAATTTCAGCATAATCGCGTCAGACGAATAGTATTTATAATAAGAAAACTATTTCAGAAGTGTTACTTTAGCGCCGTATAACGCCAAAACTAAGAAACATTGTAAGTTGTAAGTAAGTTGTCTTAAATCGGTTTATTTGGGAGTAAGGAATATATCGTGTGTCCCAATTTCGATGCTCACCGTTGGTATCTCGGTTATTAGAAGATATAGAACAACGGTTAAATGGGGAATGTTTTGCAGAATTCAATACTCGCGGCAAATCTCATTTCAAATTTGACCTAACTTTTTAAATTTTTAAAATATTTCGAAAAATCAAAAATTTGCCGATTTCGTTATTCCTCAATAACTCGATAACGCTTAGTCTGACCTCTTTTAAAGTTTTACATTGTTCAGACACTTTTTTAAAACAAATTATTTGATACAAACAGAAACCCCCGATTGTCATTTGTTTTTAAGTTATTACCACTATCTTTTGTTTTTCATATGGCGGCCATATTGGATTTTGGGTTTGTTAGGTAGTCCTCAAAATGTGCTTTTCAACGATGTATAACATGCCTGAAAAATTTTTATTTATAAGGAAAATATTAATAAAAACGTAAATTAATCTTTAATATGAAATTAGTAGGCTGAAAAATTAAACACCAATGTCAAATGAAAGTGAAAAGATATTCTAAGTAATACTGTAAACAAACGAAACGATAAAAAAATTATAGAAATAAAAAGTAAAGATACAGAACTTAAAGTTCACATTCACTTAAAGAAATTGTTCAATATGACGACCATTCTGTTCCACACAATTTTGACACCTTGTTCGAGTAGAGTTACAAACTCTACGTAGCGTGTTTCCGTTTACTGATCGTAGCACATCTAGTACTCTTTGTTCTAAAATTTCCCGAGTTTCTGGCGGTTCAAAATCAAATACTTCGTTTTTAGTGGTACCCCATAAATAAAAGTCAAGCGGGGTAAGGTCGGGTGATCTCGCAGGCCATTGCACGGGTCCATTATTTGAAATCACTCTCTCATTAAAGTTTTCTCTCAAAAAATGTTGCACGTTACGAGTGTTATGGGCTGGGCAACCATCTTGCTGGAACCAGATGTTTTGCATGTTCTCGGGATTAATAATTTGCCTCAAAGCAGGCATTATCTCGTTTGTTAGTAGCTCCAAATATCTGTTACCAGTTAAATTGTAATCAAAGATGAAAGGACCTATTAACTGATTATCTAAAACGAAAAAAAAAAAGAGTTTAAAAAACAAAAAAAATGTTAACAAAATGTCATACCAATTAAACCGCACCAGACATTAAAACCAAATCGAACTTGAAATCTTCTTTGATTTACCAAATGTGGATTTTTAGTAGACCAATGATGATAGTTATTCCTATTGAACACTCCACAATTGATAAATCGTGTTTCATCTGTCCATAGTATTTTCCTAGGAAAATTAGCGTCATATTCACATTTTTTAAGGTACCACCTGCTAAACTGTAATCGTCGGAGATTGTCATTATCACTTTGTACAATTGTCGGTTTGTAAGGGTGATATTTGTTTTTCGTCAAGGTTCTGTGAACAGTAGATTTTGAAATCCCTGTTTCTCGTGTCACACGACGAACTGATGTGCTGGGATTGTTCCTAACGTTCTGCAAAATATTATTTAGACGTGTATCAGCATCATTAACTTCATAGTTAGCTCGTTTTTGTTCGAAGCTTCCAAAGTTTTTTAATTTGCTAACTAGTCTTCTAAAAATTGTCCTGTGTGGCTGTTGTCTTTCTGGAAAACGCTCTGCATAACTCGTGCATGCATTTTTAGTGTTTCTACTTGCTTTGAAATACACTTCCAACTTATCAACTTTTTCTTCGTTTGAATATGTATGTGCCATTATCAATACTTATAAATCTTAATACTTGACAGTAATTACTTATCACTAACTACAAGTAGTTTTAATTAACTTATCTCTGCAGCACTAATTGTACTTTGACAGGTTATCGTTTTGTTTCATTGTCAGAATACATTTGTCATTGACGTTTGATGGAACATAATGTCTTTGCTAGTGATACACGCTCAGAGGTTAGAATTATCTGACATTTGATGTAAAACCAAATACAAATCTCCCCACAACTTTTAATCCTGCGCGAACTTACCCCTCCTCGCGCCAACTTAATTGACGTTTGCTATACTTAGAATATCTTTTCACTTTCATTTGACATTAGTGTTTAATTTTTCAGCCTACTAATTTCATATTAAAGATTAATTTACGTTTTTATTAATATTTTCCTTATAAATAAAAAATTTTCAGGCATGTTATACATCGTTGAAAAGCACATTTTGAGGACTAATCGGCAAATTTTTGATTTTTCAAAATATTTAAAAAATTTAAAAAGTTAGATCAAATTTGAAATGAGATTTGCCGCGAGTATTGAATTCTGCAAAACATTCCCCATTTAACCGTTGTTCTATATCTTCTAATAACCGAGATACCAATGGTGAGCATCGAAATTGGGACACACGGTATAGTAGTTTTTTGTAAAGAACTTTTTTAGACACCTTATATATAAAGCGTTAACAGGCCTTGTAGGCCTACTGCTTAGTAAAGTTGCCTTTATTCATCATATTCACCAGATCTGGCTCCAAGTGACTTTTTCTTGTTCTCAAAGTTAAACAAAATTTGGAGGAAAAAGATTTGGGGCAAGTGAGTGGCAACAAATGCCTGTTTTGATGAACTTGCTAAATATAAATTTTTATATGGCTTAGAGAAATGGAAGGACGCTGGACTAATTGTACAGAGTTGGATAAGATCATGTTGAAAAATAAAATTTATTTTTTGCCCTAAAATAAGTATTTCATTGACAAGTTACTTTTCCCATCAAGTCACCTTCGTATGTGATAAAAATAAGAGTATTGTTACTTTCTCTTTGAAAACATTTAATATAAATAAGTATCTATTTCTACATTTTATTAGCACTTTATAATTAACAAAGCTAAGTGATTATTATATTAACTTTCCATTCAAAAAGTTGTTCCAATAATTACTAGTTCCCTGCCAATAATTCTAGAATTACAGTGATTTGTATTGCGAGACAAGGACGTTATTTTCAAATTAACCTACGGGCTATTTTCGACGCCGACCCTGCCTACATTAATACATATATTTCTGATAACAAATTAGCAACAGCAACACATACTCGTAATTGTACGTACTCTATAAATTAATGCTTATGTAAAATCGTGTGTTTCTATTTGTTTATAATTTGAATTATTGCATCGCAAAGAAGTAGGCGCCTAGATTCTGTTCATAGTCAGACAACTCGTTACGCTAAATATAGTAGTCGCAATATTTTGTCAGAATTATCACATGAAACGCGCATACATGTGTACATGCATAACTAATAATGTCATAATTTATAATTTACTTAAAGTCGAGTAGAATAAAAAAGATCATCTGTGTTGTTCCGTTAACTCTCTCTTCAATTAATTCATATCGGTTTAGCAAAATAGGTAATTTATGCATACAAGGTCGTATTCGAAAGTAACGAGATTATTACTAATATTTGGCATTCTGGGGTCACAAATCATTATCTACACAGGTATCTCAGAACACGTGCTCCAGAGAAAAAGAAGAACTCACCATAAAATGACAAATAAACAATGAAATAGATATATATATATATAACAACATAATTTGAAACATATTTGAGTGGGTAAAACCTCACTAAATTTGTATAATACAAAAGTATTTTTAATAATATAAAAAAATATTATTAAAAATGGGGTGTGAAGAACACAATACAAGTTCATTTATGTGAAGACACGA
This sequence comes from Melolontha melolontha, assembly GCA_935421215.2. Classification (NCBI taxonomy): domain Eukaryota; kingdom Metazoa; phylum Arthropoda; class Insecta; order Coleoptera; family Scarabaeidae; genus Melolontha; species Melolontha melolontha. The sequence continues at coordinate 36,424,786 of OW285242.1, forward strand.
GAATACAGTTTTTTATAGATACGGTGGTTACCGACTATAAGAAACACGTCTACTTCGGCTGTTATTATGTAGATAGCGTTGAATATTCCTTCACGCTCTGTCTGAATAATTTCGGCTAGATAGTAACGTACATAGTTATGTTTGTTTGAATGTGTCTTCTCCAACAGGGGCGTATTGAGAATCATGTAGAAATGTGAAATACGTATCTACGTCTTTGGAGAAGATACATTCAAAAAAACATAAATGAACTTGTATTGTGTTCTTCACACCCCATTTTTAATAATATTTTTTTTATATTATTAAAAATACTTTTGTAAAATAGATATATATTACACATATCTGTATTTGTACAAATGGACATAAACCTCGTATTTCCCAACGTTCACTTCTGCCAAAGACACGTGTTTCTGTCGTCATTTTGGCTAATGAAGTTAAAGTTTGATGTGTATGAGTCGTTGAGTTTTGTTTTGTGGTCGAAGTTGCCTCCATTTCCACTCCGTTGTTTCGTATCTCCCAGGGTTGTGACGTGTTTGAGTCTGATTTAATCGTGCGTTGTTATGTTTTTGTGCGGTCCTGTGTGTGTTGTGTGTGTAAAGTCTGTGTGTCAGTCACTTTTTTGTGTTTAAGTCATGTGTGTTCGCTTACTGGTCATCATCGCATTTTTTTTTTGCGTTTCAGTTGTGTGTGTGTTTAATGTTTATTATTGTCTGTGTTTGTGTTACGAAGTATTGTATCTGTTCTTTTGTTGCGTTTGTCGAGTGTAAAGTTATTAGCATATTGCCTAAGGCAAGTGCTAATTCGTCAACTGTGTTAAGTGTTGTGTTTTTTTGTCTTTGAGTCCAGGGATTAGTTGTTGGGGGTGGTGCTGGTATGTGTTTAGGTTTGGGTGTGGTTTTGTTTGCAGGGTTGTTTGGATTGTTATGACAGTTTATGAAAGTGGATAGGTGAGGATCATCGCAGTTTGCACACTTTGGTGGGGTTGTTTTCGTCTTTGTACATAAATGTGTCAAGTGTTCGTCTCCGCATTTCATGCATTTGTAATTTATATTGCAGTTTTTTTGGTGATGTCCGAAAGTCTGGCATTTGTGACATTGTATTATGTCTGTCCGTTTGTTTAGTGGTTCGATTTTAATTGATAGTCCGCAGCAGTCGCGTATGTTGTAGATTGATTTGTATTGTCTCGTCAGTTCGATTAATACAAGTGGTGCTGGTATTCCATGTTTACCGTTCATGCGTTTTATTTTTATTGTCGGGTAGCCTTGGTCAGTCAAGTCGTCGATGATGTCAGTGTCTGTGATAAAGGTAGGAATGCCACGCATAACTACCTTTAGTGTCTTTTCGCTTCTTAGTTGAAATGTATAGTATTGTATGTGTTCTTTGTCGAGTATTTGTTTAAGTGTACGGTAGTCACTGTCAGTTTTCGGTTCAATGTGTATGCCTGGTTTCACCAGTTTGTTTTCTACAGTGTTAATGTTGTTTGATTTAAGTATGTGTCGTATGTGTGTCCATTTGTCTTTTTCGGTTACTATTATTGGTGCAATTTTGTGTGGTTTTCGTGTTTCAGTTTTTGTGTTATGTGTGATATTGGTTTTGTCACTTACCCTGGGCGAGCTAGCTGATGTTGAAGGCTGTGGAGTGAATTCGGAAGTTTCTTCTTGCATTTTTTCCTCGGTTTTGTTGTCGAGGGCGTCGTATGAATTTTTAGTTTCGATTGGTAAAGTTGTTTCGTCTATTTTCGGCTTCTTCGTAAATTTCGGGTATATAAAGTCATTAGCAGTTTTAATTTCAGTTTGTATCTTGTTCTGTGTTTGGTGGTTTTCTTCTTTGAGCGGTCCGGTATTATTTTCTGGTATCCTGACTTGTATTTTTGGTTGTTTTGGATCTACCCTAAATATGCTCGGCGATGTCCGTAAAATTTGTTGGATGTCTCGTTCGTTGAATGTTCGGTCAATTATTTCGCGTGTGTCTTCTATTAAATCTTGTGACCAGTTGATAGTGGTGTTGGGATTCAGAATTAATTTCGTTAATGTAACGATTCGCCCGGCCATTGCTTCCGGTTTCGCTTGACGATATTTCGTCGTAGGTTCTCTCAGCTGGTATACTGCTCGATCAGAAGACGCAGTGAGAATGTGTTGGAAAAGTTTGATGGCTCGCCTTAAAGGTAAGTAGCAAATTTTGTCCTATCAAGTGGCACTAGATAATCTGGTGACATCTGACGGACAAAAGAGACTACGCTGAACATAGCGATTTTCTCTTGACCAGCTATGCCGGTACAGAAAGGAAAAAAATGCGTACATAGGTGTAAGTCTATTAAAACGATGTCAGATGGCAGCAACTATACCAAAGAAATTTACGTTAAGCAAGCATTACGCATTTGTATAAATGCGTAATTTTCTAACCAGATTCACCAGTTTACAATGTACACTCAAGCCTACGTTTTCACCAAAGGTCTCCCACCAAATCGTTACTGAGACTGTATAATAACCACGTTGAGGCAGTGTAAATTTTTCCTCAACACCGAAAATTTTGTCATCCAAAAACAATATTCTGAGATACGTTTTTTGCCGTAACAAATAATTTCTTCGCTCTTTCGACTCTTGTAGATTCCAAGGCTGATGCTAAAATTTGGTGTTTGCTCTTTCTGAAAGCTTTCATGCTTAAAATAATCTATAAATTTCATATTTCAGCAACTAAGTTGTTATCTTCAGTAGAACAATAAAAAAAGAAAGATAATGTTGAAGGTAGCGTCTTTTGTTAAGGTACAACCTTTGAAGGTATAATCTTCACCAAATCGCAATTTGTCTTTATTTATATCGTGCTTTTGACTCCATAGCAATTTCAAACACGAAGTTACCTTAGTTGCAAGTACGAGGGGGTACTGATATATTCTTAGTCTGCTATTGAAACAATTTAAAGTTGGGGTAAGCACTATATTTGTTGGTTACATATTTTATTATTCAACATAGTTTCCTCTTAAATTAATACACTTGATACAGCGATTCTGCAACGCCTTTAACCCTTAAAAAAAAGATTCTTCTTGGTCTGCAAACCAGCCTTTGACAGTTTCTATTACCTCAACCTTACACAGAAATTGACGTCCTCCTAAACTTTTTTTCAAATGAGGGAACAGATAATGGTCTGAGGTGGCTAAGTCTGGGGAATATTGCGGGTGTTCCAGTAATTCGTACCCTAGACCTTGTATTGTACTCATAGTAATGCGCGATTTTTGTACAGAGGCACTGTCCTGCAAAGACAACACGACTTTCGCTAACATACCACGTCTTGTTTCCTTAATTTTCTCTCTCAGAGTGGTTAGTAATTTAAAATAAGAATCTCCAGTGATAGTCTGACTAATTTTTAGGTAATCGATCATAATTATTCCACGGATATTCCAAAAAACTGAAGTAAGAACTTTTCCAGCGGATTTTTAAACTCTAAACTTCTTAGGCCTTGGAGAACCGTGATGCTTCCACTCCATCGATTGCTGTTCTATTGCTGCGTCGTAAAAATGGACCCTTGTTTCATCCATAATCACAAGACAGTTAAAAAAATATGGATTTCCTTCAAAACGGGCACAAACGATGCGTTCACTCTTGCTTTCACTCTTTTGCTCGTTTATGTTCGGTGTTCAAGCATTTAGGAATCTATTTTGCAGAAATTTTTTTCATGTCTAAATCGACGTGAACTATTTGATGGACGCATTCATATGAAATCTTTAGTGCAACTCCTCACCCGGTATATTTACGAAAAAATGTTTGAAATGAAAGTTGTTTTGCCTATTAAAGTCTATAGAATGACGTAGTTAGTTTTGGTTTTAGTTATCGCCTTGTAGGTCATTTGAACGTCAACTTTTTTTATTTATTGGAATCCTATATTTTTTAATGGAGCATAATATTAATCAAGAAGATGCAAATAACTTCCGTCTGATTAATATTTTTATTCTTTTCACAGTTTTTTAAATAATTATTGAGTAATTTCTATGAACACTATAGAGAAACGTTATTTGAACGGAAGGTGTTTTAATCATTATTTGCTAATAAATGATACAAATGATAGAAAACAACTAACAATATTTTTTCTAAAGAAATAAATTTTTGGTAACAGGTGCTCGAATTGTTGCACGCAAGCATCAATACGGGCGCATTAACGCTCTATTACATAATTACATACAAAAGTTATCATTTCTCGGGTTATTGTTTGGGAACAACGAAAAAATTCAGAAAACTAACAACAATATTAAGAGGAAATACGCACCATACTAAACTGTCATATAAATTATATTTGTCAACCATAAGAGTTGTTCATTTTTCAAAGCCTTCTACTAGTAGATAAGCTCTCTCGATGCTCTTTCCCAATAATTATTTCAAAAACTGCAAAAGTAATGAAGAAATAATTCAGACGAAAGTTATGTGCGTCTTCCTGATTAATAGAGCAGACCAATTTCCGTGCGCGCCATGTGCGCCGATCTGAGGATGATTGTATTGCATCAGAACTAATAAAAAACATTCAGTATGTGTTTGGTACTTGATTAGACTGCATGTAAGTGTAAGCATACGTAATAAAAATGTCGTCGACACATAAATCGAGAAAACGACCGTTGTCAGACGAAGTGAATAAGTTTATTATGGATTTCCCGGACTTAATATACGATGGCACAAAAATTAAATGTTTAGTGTGCAATACGTATCTAATGTGTTGGTCAAAAACACATTGTAAAGAACACGTGAGCAGTTCGAAGCACAATAATAACAAAATTAATCGACAACAGTTTATACAATATATAATAATATGTACTATTCTTATTTTTCGTGTGTTTATGCATATTACTTTAATAGCAGAAAACCAAATGTATATTTAATTATTTCTGATAGAATAAATGTCTCTACTTCTATACTTATATCGTTAACAAGCTCATATTGCGTCCCTATTCTATCGCATATTCTAATATATTACGAATTACACTCCCATACCGGCGCTCATGGCGCGCACGGAAATTGGTCTGCTCTATTGATTAATATTATGCTGCATTAAAAAATTCTATTAAAAAAAAAGTTGACTATAAAATGACCTACAAGGGGATAACTAAATGTAAAACTAACTACGTCAATCATATAGACATTAAGAGGTAAAGTAACTTTCATTTCAAACATTTATTCGTAAATATACCGGGTGTCAAGTTGCACTCTGTAAACTAAAATAAGGGGCAGTCGGTATATTTGGTCTTTCTATCCCTTTCGACTGCCGTTCTCGCAGGGATTACTTCGGAGAATAAAGCTTTAATTGTGTTAAATAGTTTGTCTACCATATGTTTCACAATTTTTTGTTCATGTCCTAAACTTTTAATAATTATTTGTACACTATATATCACATCTTTCCTCGTGGCTCTACAATTCCCGTTGAACCTTAACCCTTGCGTTTGCTTCCAGATGTCTCTCTGCCGTGCACTTACAGGAAATTTAACAGGAGTTTCAACACTTGTCGCTATCTCTATGTATGTATAGTTCCGAGTTACTACAAAAGAATCATCGGATTTGATAAAGCTATATTTCAGAAAGTATTATAGATAGAATAGTAAATCACATGTCTATAGTCAGTGACAACCTTCAACTTTAGAACGTGCGGGTTGACATACGCACACCGAAGCCAGCACGCAATATTTAAAATTGGCGACGATGCAACAAAAAGCGTTTTGCGTGTTAGAGTACGCGCGATGTTTCTCGCTTGTTACGGTGCAACGTGCGTTCCGACGGCAATACGAAAGTGATCCTCCAGGTCATCATTCTACGATGGTGTCAAGAATTTCAGACAACAGGTTCACTTACTAAACGTAAGAGCACCGGACGTCCACGAGTGCCTGAAACAACGGTGAATGAGGTTAGGCAATGCTTCATGCGTTCGCCACAACAACCTACCAGTGGTTCAAGCCGTGCACTTGGTATTCCGCAGCAAACTGTTTGGAAAATTTTGCAGAAGCGTCTGCGATTCAAGCCGTACCGTAGACACGTTTATGCTTTATTCAATTTCCCGATATTGGTACGTTTTGATGCGTATCGGCCACTTGAGACCATTGTAAAACTGCTTCATTTACATTCTCGTAAGAACACACCCGTACTCATTTTCGACTGCTTGGAACATTCGTTTTCTTGATGATACTTTCGCGACTTTTTATTATTAGAGACGCAACTTGGAGAAACACCGAATTTTGCAGCAACATCAATTTTTTTGCACCCTTTATCAACTTCCTCCAAAACTTTTATTTTCTCAGCTAAACTTAAACACACTCGCTTGGAATCTTAACTGATTCTTAAACAAAAACAAACTGAACCTGTTTGCGAATTGCATATGTAATCTAGGCCTCGACTACATACATATAAAATGGGGTTTCCCCGGGATTATCACAGAAATCTATTGTACCTGATTTAGCGTTATGAACGCGTTAAGAACCTTTTCAAAACAGTGCGTCATAAAAATGAAGTTCGTGCTAATGTTAGGTAGAAATGGGAAACCCGAAGTGGCCATAATCTCAATAAATGCATAAAAATTTATACGTGAAATTCCGGTAAATATTTGATTATATAGAGTGTTACTATTTTACAGATTCACTATATGCAGGGCTTTTTACATGAAATTTCATTAAAATATTCTAGGGCTTGAAAAAATTGCACTTTAAAGAGTTTTTCACTATATCGAGTTTCACTATAAACATTGTTGACTGTATTTGCTTTATTTGTTCATTGTTTATCTTAAAGATAATAGAAAAATTTGGAGGTGCCTAATAATTGTGTCCCTGGCTGTAAGTACACATAAGTTTCGAGGTTATGTAAGTATATCTGAGTACAGAAGTAGTTATATACCAGCAGATTACAAACATGCATATAATGTGCCTTCAAATACTTTCCTTATTAGATTCAAAATTATACGTTTGTGCATAAATACGCATGCGTTAATTCTCATTTAATACATGAATAATTAAATTTGAGGATTTAAGTTTAAAGGCGTGTTTAGAGTTCAATCTTCCTTTAAACATGTTGATAGAACACTTGCGCTACTTTTAAATGCCATTTAGCGTTTACGTCCAGAAGACTATGTCAAGCGAACCGAGTTTTGTTGGGATATACAGACGGCAATAGAGGACGCCGAATTTGCTCGTGTTTAGCGACGAAGCGACATTTTATTTAAGCGGCAAGGTGAACCGTCATAACATTCGGATATGGGGTACGGAACCACCTCATGTCATTGTGCGACATGAAAGAGATTCTCCAAAATTGAATGTCTTCTGTGTTGTATGCAACACAAAAGTGTACGGACCGTTTTTCTTTCGTGAAAAAACTGTGACCGGTATATCCTACCTCAATATGTTGCAATTGTGGTTATTTCCGCAACTGACAGATGATTCAAACAACTTTATATTCCAACAAGATGGTGCTCCGCCTCATTGGCATAATGAAGTGCGTCGGTATCCAAACGAGGTGCTGCCTCAACGTTGGATAGGCCGTTGTGCTGAAACAGATGTGGAATTGTATGCGTGGCCTTCCAATTCTCCCGATCTTACCCCGTGCGATTATTTCCTTTGGGGATATATTAAAGACAGGGTTTACGTACCACCATTACCTACAACACTTGAGGAACTCAGAAGACACATTACTGCTGCTGTTAACAGTATCGACCGAGACACCTTGCAGCGTGTATGGATTGAACTGGACTATCATTTGGACGTTTGTCGTGTGACTCGAGGAGCCCACATTGAACATTTGCAATGATTTGCTCAAAAACTTGATTATTTTCTCTGCTTATAGACATGTCATTTACTATTCCATCTATAATACCTTTTGAAATATAGCTTTCTCAAACCCGATGATTCTTTTGTAGTAGCCATGTATATTGTGTAAATTCCTTTTAATAAGAACACATAGAAATTGTGAATTGCAATTTTCTTGCGTTCGCATATTTTGTAAGTGGGAAGATGTAAATTAATCTAATGTATTCAGAGTATTGTTTTGTAAAGCACTTTCAGATTGCATAAGTAGCTTCATCATGCAACAACTTACAAAAGCAAATAAAAAGTTAATGTCCTTAGGGTTTCTCAACCATTGTTATTTATAGCACTCTTGTTGTACAGGGTGGCCCAAAATGACCGAAGGGGTTTTTAATTCCTTATAACTTTTTTTTATCATAATTTTTTTTTGTTTTCAGTATTTTGTAAAGAAGTCTTGGGGAATTTAAAATGGAACAGTACACAATTGAGCAACGTGCCAAAATCGTTTACCTTTATTTCTCAAATCAACGATCCAGTGCGAGATATAATTTTTTTAAAAACATTCTCCATTAATATACTGTATTTAAAATTAAAAAAATTTAATAATTATGTCTTAAATAAGAAGTTATAATGAACTCAAACCCCTTCGGTCATTGCGAGATATAATTTTTCATAATTAAATTAAAAATATTCTCCATTAACATACTGTATTTAAAATTTTAAAAAAATTATAATTATGTCTTAAATAAGAAGTTATAAGTTTCAGCTAAATCCATGTCGTAGATTCATTTTTATACTCGATTGAAACAATAAGACTTTGGTTCATTTAGAAATATTAAAAAACATGAGTTTCGCGCGATGATTAAACATTTTTATTTAAAAGAGATCAAAGCCGAGTTTCATGAAGTTCATGGCACATCTGTTCATGTGTTTGCGACTGTTTAAAATTGGTTAAATGAGTTTAAATGTGACCGTACATGCACAAAATGAACATCGTTCAGTGAAAATAACTTCCTCCGAAATGGTTGGCAAAATCCACGACATGGTTTTGAGTGATCGACGAATCAAAATGCGCAAAATAGTTGAGGCCACAGGCATATCACAAGATACAGTGTTTTCAATTTTACACGAAAAATTGAGTTCGCAAAATTCTCGGCAAGATGGGTGCTGCGTTTGCTCTCAGTGGAGAATAAACGCAACCGTGTGATCGAAACGGAAGCTGGTTTGGCACATTTACGTCGCAATTGTGACGAATTTCTACGTCCCTACATAATTGTGAATAAAACATGGATACACCACTATAATACAAAGGTATTTTTAATAATATAAAATATTATTAAAAATCTGGTGTGAAGAATACAAATGCAGGTTCACTATTAACTTCTTCACGCCAGATTTTTAATAATATTTTATATTATTAAAAATACCTTTGTATTACACAAAACTGGTGGGGTTTACCTACTCATGTATGTTTCAATTATTCTGATACATTACACTACTATACTCCAGAAACAAAACAACAGTCGAAGCGGTTGGTTTTTAAATGCGATTCTGCTCCGAAGAAGGCAAAAACGGTGAAATCTGCCACAAGGTGATGGCCAATGTGGATTACTTGGAAACTACTGACAAACGATAAACAACGTTATTGAAAAAAATCAAAGAGAAACGTCCTCATTTGACAAAGAAAAATATTCTCCTCCACCAAGTCAATGCAAGGGTGCACACTTGCGCAGTTTCGATGGCAAAAATCATCGAATTAAAGTTCAAATTATTACAACATCCATCGTATTCGCTAGATTTGCGCCCCCCCCCCAGGGACTTTTTTGTTCTCAAACTTGAAAAAATGACTCGGTGGAAAACGATTCAGAGGTCATCGCCCAAACAGACGCCTATTTTGAGAACATTCTCAAATCCTATTTTTTGGACAGCTTAAGAAAGTTGAAGAAATGCTGGAAAAGGCGTATACAGCCAAAAGGAGATTATGTTGAAAAAAAAAATTTCCAAAATAAATTGTTTTTCTATCTTCTTCTAAAGAATTATTGAACCATTCTCGTATTATAAACGGTTTATAAATTGCTTTAAACTATTCACTGAAATATATTTTTCTTCTTTATAGCTCTATAGCCCTTTATTGGTTGTGGCTCCTTCTAAGATTCTCTTTCAGCTATGTCTGTTCAACGCAAATCTTGTTTATCTTTGCTTTACCCCTAACATTTCCTATGTACCTTTTGTTTCATCAGCCTTTCAAGCATTGATTTTCTAGTTGAATCTTCTGCTTTTGTTCTAATCACATAACTTTTCCGCTTAGTGGGTTTATTTTTTAAGTTTTGACAATGAAACTACTACTGAAAATTACAAGTTACAACTAAATTGCCTAACCTAAACAGGATCACCATTATGTATGAAAATGGTCACATATCTCGAGAAGGGTACGAGATATCTGAATGAAATTTTGTATACGGATACAAGGAAATACCTTGATCCTTTTGGCTATATTTTCATTTTCTTTTATCGCATATTTAAAATCCAAGGCTTACTTAATTTTTCTTATGGCAAAGTGCAAAATTTGACGTCGTTGGAAAGATCATTTTTTTTCTGAATTTAGTGATGTAAATATAGTATGCCTTTTTTCCAAAATAGTTTTAAAAGAATGCATAAGTGTTTCGGTTTCCTTTGGGGTAAATGCATTTTTCGTTTAGTTGGCTATGAAACTACTGATGGCGGATCAAGTATTTAATTACACTTGACAACCGTTAACATCCATGCGTGAGTTTTAGATTTGTTTCAATTTACATACGAAATTAAGATGTATTTAACTGAAAGAGAAAGAATTCTAATAATAGCAATGGTTGGGTTGGCTTGGATACGGCGACAGAAAACCCCCATTAATGCTGAAGTTTGTCGATTATTTAATGAAGTACGTCCAAATGGAGACACTAATAAATCAACAGTTTCAAAAACGGTGAAAAGATACATGAATACAGGCAGTGTTAACAATCGTCCAAAATTACCAAGACAAAAAACAAAAATTAATGACGAAAATTCATTGAATATCTTTATTAATGTAATAGATAGTGGTAAGGTTTCTGTCCAACAATTAGCATTAAACCATAACATGTCTAGACGTTTAGTTCAAAAAATAATAAAAAAATTTTTGTAATCACAAAATACAAATATTGCAAGAATTAAGTGAAGATGATTTTGATCGTAGGATTGAATTTTGCAAAGTTATAATGGCAAAAATGAATACCAATCCAAATTTTGTTTCAAATATAATTTTCACGGATGAAGCAACGTTTTGTTTAAATGGTCACGTTAACAGACATAACTGTAGATACTGGGTTGATACAAATCCGCATTAGATGGATCAGGTTCACACAAAGTATGCCAAAAATTAAATGTTTGGATTACATTTAGTAGGAACAATATTGTAGGACCTTTTTCATCGATGGCATCTTAACAGCAGACAAGTGTTTAGAACTATTGGAAGAAAATATCACCCCGCAACTTAATCAAAACCACGAAATATGGTTCTAGCAAGATGGTGCACTAGCACATTATGCCATTAAGGTTAGAAATTTTCCTAACACTACTTTCCCAAACCGATGGATCGGCCGACGAGGAACTATCGAATGACCGTCAAGATCACCAGTCTTGACACCACCTGATTTTTTTGTGGCTAGAAAATCTCAAATTACGAATTCGGCAAGAAATTTCCGATATACCTTTGATTTGATGGGAAAACGCAATTCGAGGCTTCACTCGACGTATCCATTACTACCAGGAAGTTACTGTGTGATGTCAGACGTTGGCAGGATCGCCATGTGATGTCACCTGGTCCCGGAGGTCACATTGTTGCTTATGCACCGAGGGTTTACCAGTAAAATAAATAATAGGCGGGACAACGAATAAATAACAACATATAATTAAATAAAGATAATAACAACGTTTAACAATCAAATACACTATATTATACTTATGAGGCACTAGTCTAGCAGGGACTCTAACTCACTGTCTCAGACTGTGACTCTGTGTGTCGGTGTGTCTGTGTCTGTCGAGACCTCTGAGTGTCTCGTTATATACTAGAGTATGTCCCCTTAGCCTAGTTACCTGTTTATAAGATAAACATGATGTGGTGAAAGATCATAACTCACCGAGGCCGTGTTGTCGTAAGAGATTCGTAAATACATTCATGACCTGGTTTAGTTACTGCAACTGGTGGACACTTTGAACATATTTTGTAAATAGTTTCTTATTTGATAACTGTTTTTTTACTGTTGTTACCCCAAAAGAGACCGAAACACTTGTTATCCGTTTTCTTCTAAACTATTTAAAAAAATAGGCATACTATATTTACATCGCTGACTTCGGAAAACAATTATCTTTCCAACGATGCCAAATTTAAGCACTGCTGCTGATAAAAAAAATCAAGTTAGCCTTGGATTCCAAAACTGCGATAAAAAATGAAAATATAGCCAAAAGAATCCATTCCTTATGTTCGTGTACAAACTTTAATTACGATATCTCGAACCTTTCTTGAGATACTCGACCGTACCATACATAATAGCGACCCTGTATACCTCATAATTTGCAAAACTACAGAAATAATAAATTTTCTTTATTTTTTTTTTGGAATTCTTAATAAATATACTTAATGCACTACCATATCCTTTATCTTTATTTATTAATTTTTCACATATCTTAATGCATACTAAATGAGAAAAAACAATCAACAAATTCACAAGAGATTATTGCACCCGGTGCATTCTTCCTTTGATTAATAACTACATTAATTTGGTCCCTTTCGTGATGTGTTAACCTCCCCCCTCGTGTTCTTACAAGGGTATCGTATGTCCACGGTGATGTGATATGTATATTTCCTATTCCCCAACAGGCACAACCCTTTGTTATTTATGTCCCGGCCGCGACACCGTGAAGTCGTGGGCATTTATAAACTCACTCCTTTCCTCAACGAAAAGAAACAGAAACAGGCAGGATGATACAGCTCAACAAATAAATTTATTACTTGAAATTGGATAGTTTTAAATTTACATTAATGTACACGTACGCTGTACTTTTTTGTTTCTTTTAACAGAGAGATTTTTAAAATAACAATTTTATAATGAATTCATCCATGGAGAATAATTACATATCATGTTTTTAAATTTTGTATTAGTTAATATTATTAATGCATAATTACTTGTAATTACATTTTTAAGAAAACTACGAAACAGCCTTAGGCAATTAATGCGACTAGTCTGGTCTATCGAATATGGAGTGGTTTATTTTTTATGCAATAAATCTGTTAACTACTAGAAAACACTGGAATACGAACGGTTGTAGATAATATGGTAATTTTAGTACTTTACGTAGATCCTATAACAACCTTAAATAAAACGATTATAGTTTTTATTATTTAATACATATTTAAATTATTATTATTAAAATATGTATGAGCAATAACACAATTATGTACACCTAATAAATATTGTAAAGCTAAATATACATAAACCAAGATCAAGTTTAAAGATTTTCCACAGGCAAACTTTATGTTATAGATTTTGTATGATAACAGTTTCTACAGCAAAATATTGGCCCTTATATATGATGGTAATTGACTTATAAATAGGCAGCTGTAAAGAATGTATTATGCCGGATATATGTCGTCAATTATAAATTGGTTATTCTACAGAAATAGATAGATGTCTTGCATAATCTGAAAATCGGATCACCGAGTTGTATTCTTACTGTATTTGCAATCAAATTGCATAAAATATTTTAAATAATATCAAAATATTATTAAAAACCGAATGTGGAGAACACATGAGTTCATATTTGTATGAAAATTGCTATGCATACATGCAGACATGTGTTTCGTCTTGCTAGAGACTCGTCAGTGTATGACGCTGAAAATTTTTAATTCTCTCGATGCTCTCGCGGTTGAATGATGAAATTGTTGTAACTTCAGACATCACACATTCGAAGAGCTTCGTAATGCTATTGGGAATTCTTGATCTGACATGACCCAAGAAATCTTAATAAATGGCTTTGATAGTATGAAGCGTAGAGTACAACTTAGTCTTCAAAATAAAGGTCAAAATTTTCAACATCTGCTTTAGTTTTATTTTCTTTTAATTTTGACAATTGTAATAAATATTCTTTCAAAAACTAAATTACTAATTATTACACACATTTACACGATATAACCAAACTATCAAAATTATACGTTTGGGACAGATTACGTGCACTGTCACCAACCATTCAAAAAAGAATGTCCGTTTCTAATGAAGAATGTTATATATAAATAAACTTTTATTATTCTCAATATATTTGAATTACCTTGTAATTTTAATTCATTTGTTTATTATATAAAATTGTTAAAAACCTAGTATTACATGATGAACTCTTTTATTGTTCATTTATATATATATATATATATATATATATATATATATATATATTGTTATGGTTCAACCAGCACACTTATTCCAGCTCTACAAAAAGAAATGCAGATTATTACATATCATAAACGCATGTATAAATATCGAATTAGTGGACGTAATTTGTGAAATTAGTTTCGAGATGTGTATAAATTAATACGACGATTACTTTAAAATTGATTATTAACTTATTTTGATTTTTAGACTTACTTTTTATATTTATATTTTTCCATTTCAAATTCAAATCATACGCGCCATATTACAGGTATTTAATTTATCCACATCAAGATTTATATCGAAGCGAGTTAACCACGCCCACCAATTTAAAATTGTCTCGAACCCCGCGAATGCAATTTTTACGATGCATATTTGAACTAATCTAACATTGAAAACCACATTATTAACATTTGTAAATTCTTTAATTAATTTTTCTATTATTTTAAAATTATAACATTATGAAAGTTCATATTAGATGCAAATAAAGCATAAACTTGGAGGCTTTTGCCGATATTTTAACAGAGGTTAAAAAAAACAAAAGCCGAAGAAAGCGTCTGATACTAAAATTTTACAACGAATGGCCGCATTTTTGCTATCACAAAAAGTTTAATTAAAATTACTATTTAAAAATCAAGAAAATCCTACGAAAACCATATACATTTAATACCTTGAAATCAGGCCGAACTTTTGATAGAAGAATTGGACCCGCATCACGTCGAATACAATAAATATTGAACGAAGCATCTTTTCGGAACTAGAACTACATCGTACCGACAACTCCAACATTGAACCGCCGCCGACACAGGGACTTCCATTGAAGCAGACGAACTCTGATCTATTTCACAATTGCGAGCCCAGAGAATACATCCAAGCCTAGACACAGGAAAAATACCAGGTTCTTTCCAATTATTTCCCATAAAACCTAGAACATCATTTAAAAGTTAATATTAAATTTATATCACATCACAATATCAAACATTGTTTGCATCAAAATATATAATACATGAATTTCAACATTTCTAAACATCTATTTAAATATATATAATTATTCATTCATTCTTAATCTTTTATAAAACTTGTATATGTAACTTACCTTTGTGTGTTTATTTTTAAGTAACTTTTAATATCTATTTGCACTGTTGCAGTATACATAACCTTAACTATTGTTATTAAACACATGTGCAAAAGTGCATAATTTGCCATTTTTTACCGTATAGTCCAGATAATACGAGCATATGTACAGATTTCTTATCCGCACGTAATAATTGTTACAGTTCTCTGTTTTTTTAATTCTAATAAATTTTATTACTTTGATTTAGATTCGATTTTTTATTTGATTTGTTTGAATGTTGAGTTTGTGTTAATTAATATACCATTTACATTGCATTTACGGGATATACAAACAACCGACTTTGAAACCTGAGATAGAAAATAAAGCATAAGTACTCAAGCTCTCCCGAAAGCTAGTGGGGTATTTAACAGATAGCGTTGGATCAATTAAGTACGTTAAAACTTGGCGCCCAATTTTCAAATTCGAATCTTTTAAGTTTTTCTTACATCATTCATTTTTAGTTTTAACGCTCACATTATTCTTATATTTATTTTACTCAGTACTAGTGAATCCTTCGTATCGTTTCAATATATATATATATATATATATATATATATCTCGGGTTCTTCTCTGCGTGTGAGATATGTCCTGAAAAGGCCTCATTTTCTCGACGTTTCAACGAGATCGCACTCGTTATCTTCTGGAGCTAGTCTTGCGCTGGTCAGAGTTGGCAACCGAATTGCCATATTTCACGCGTGGAGAAGAACCCGAGAAATAAAGATTATATATGTAATTATAGAAATTTCTTGACCATACTGATACTACTAAATTCACTAATATTTGGGTTATCGGTCTGTTTAGATTAAAACTCAAATGTTTTATCTCTATATTTCGTCAATTTATTAATGAATTCTTCAGGAGAAGCTATAAAATTGCAATATAGACTTTACTCTTACACTAATATATTAAGAAAAGAAAACTTACAGCTAGAGTTAAGCGCTGCAGTCTTATTAATTAATTTACACATAATTGTCACTAGCAACTCACAAAACATAACCATTACATTTTTAAACAACACCTAAAACTGTAAAATTTCAACTTGACCTTTTTCACCCGCATGTCGGCATAAAATGTATGTGAAAATAAATCTATTTCTTGAAACCGGTGACGGTTCGTGTAGGCACTTAATGTTAAGCGGCTTCGGGTGACCGGTTCAGTACTATGATTTTCCTGCTCGCGAACGTGCGCGACTGGACATTCGCTGCTCGATGCCTGTCTTCATAATATGTATGTGAAAACAAATCTGTGTCTTCAAACCATTGATGGTTCGTGTATGCACTTAATGTTGAGCGGCTTCGGGTGACCCGTCCAGTACTATGATTTTCTTGCTCGCGAACATCTGCGACTGGGCATTCGCTGCTCGATGCCTGTATCGGTGATTGTATCCGTCTCCTGGCAAGCAATGGTTTCCATGTCGGTGGTAAACGTTGTGCATCATCCCGTTTGTTCATGCTTTAAAGTTTTTTGTTGATTTCTATGACTTCCCGTATTGTTCTTGTTCGTATATTTGTATCAAGCGAACCACAAAATTTGTATCCTGGGTAGGCCATGAATGACTGAGATAGACATATAAGTCACATCTGAGCTTAGAGAATTGACGAAGTGTAATTTGTAAATAATCATAAGTCAAATTGACAAGTTACGATTTAACCTATTACTAATAGGACGAAATATAGGTTAGATCACTTAATCAATCTAATAACTGATTTAATCCATGGAATATCTGAAACCTTTTTTTTGTGGCTCACTCCTTACTATTCGTTCAAGTTTTGGTATTTTCAAAATCTGTTGTATGTCCAGTCTGTATTACATGTTGTGCTAATGATGACGTGGATGTTCGATTTCTTATTGCGACCTTATGTTCTTCTGCCCTAAAACTTATTCGCTTGTTAGTTTGTCCGACATATTGTCATGAATTTTTCCCCGAAGAAAAATTAAAGAAACAGTAAAAGACTATTTATAATTATGTACATTTTATTCCAGGATAATAATTAGAGATTTTTTATATTTAATTTAAAATTTGATTATAATGTGAATTTTTGTCCACGCCTGTATGATGTTCGAGCGTGGTCTTGATGTATGCGGTTCCTGCAGCGACGGAAGTGTATCGCCCATAGACGGTCTTTTGATTTAGGTTCTAGGCATGGAGATATTCATTTCCGAGTGGGAGATTTAGAGATTTCTCATCCTTTAGATAGATAGGTCGAGTTGATTTATTTTTTGAATGAGGACTTCCTCTTTATTCAAAGTATTAGAGTTAATTTCGGTTTGTGTTTTTAGTTGTGATCTTTGATGTGTTTACTGTAAATTGCGATTTATTACGAGTTTTGGATACTTGTAAATTTGATTTTGTGCGACCTATCTGAAATCTCTCTTTAAGTATAATTTTTTTAGTGATGTACAACGACCACATTAATTAATGTACGTGTGCATTTGCAAGTATATTGATATTTATATTTATATTTATATTTATATTTATATTTATATTTATATTTATATTTATATTTATATTTATATTTATATTTATATTTATATTTATATTTATATTTATATTTATATTTATATTTATATTTATATTTATATTTATATTTATATTTATATTTATATTTATATTTATATGTATTGCTGTAAGATATTTATATATTGATATGAGCTCGTAAATTCATTAAATTTTATAATATATTTATAGTCGTTGATTGATAGATTGATAGAACGTTGATCATGTTATTTCAGCGCATGATCCTGTCATTTTGAGTTGCGCGCGCTGACAGATAATTTTCTGTCTGACGTTTGTGGTTTAGGGTAACGTAATTAATTAAATTTGAAAGTTTTGCTAACTATTTAATTAGGTGTTAGGTTTATTCGCGGTCAATTGAGGTTTTTTCATTGCATGCGAGTTAATATTCATGCAAGTTTTCCTCAGTCTATTGCATTTGTGTTGCATAAGACATAATACTTTGTTAAGAGAGTTTTTTTAAATTTTTTAAAAATTATATGTTTGTGTTGTTAACGTGACTTTTATTTCTAATACCTTTTTTATTTAACACATACCCCTTCGTGGGTAACCTGAAGATACAAGAGCTCCTGGAAGGCTGAACCGACTAGAGTTAAACCGAGCAAGCTGTTGTGGATTGTGGGCCAATTGAAATAATTAATTAACACCACAGTTCATAGCAATATGTTTGTGTGCAGTTCTTGCAGGGAATTTTATATACACCTTGATTTTCTATGACAGAATATAAATGTCAAATAATTATTAAATTATTTGACATTTATATTCTGTCATTTATATTTTTTATATCCTTGACAAAGGCATCATTGCCGAAACATGTAGGGTTGTTTTAAATATATATACTTTGAAGTAATAAACCAGACCTTTAATCGCCGACTTATTAAGTTTACCATATCATACCAAGGTCACGAAAATATTATATATATATATATATATATATATATTTAGTGTTTATAAGAATTTTATTTTTCTTATTTATTTTATTGGCCGTGTCTTAATATTAAAAATAATAGACTTTTTATTGGTTTAGCGACCTTTTATTGAATTATGATGTTTTATTCTACGACGTTTCGACTTTTACTATTTTTCAGTCTTTTTCAAGTATCTAGAAACAAGAATTAATACAATGAGAATATGAGAATTGTGTTTGCTATTGTGAGATTGAATTAACAATTAAATTAACAATTAAAATTAAAATTAGATTAAAGAATGAATTACCAATTAGATTAACAATTAGAGTTAAAATTTAAAATTAGATTAATAATGAGTAAGGACAATTAAAGTGATTACATCTGTATAAATGAATAGAAAAATTTGAATTAAGCCACAATACAGTAAGGTAAATAGAAACAAGAATTACTACACTGAAAACGTGAGAGTTGTGTTTGCTTTTGTGAGACTGAATTAACAATTACATTGACAATTAGAATTAAAATTAGATTAAAGACTGAATTACCGATTAAATTAACAATTAAAGTTAAAATTTAAAATTAGGTTAATAATGAGTAAGGATAAATTACAGTGGTTAAATCTGTATAAATGAATGAGATGTTAAACTTTTGATGTTAAACTACATTACATGAACAATTAATGACAAAACTCACCGTTTCTTTTGGTTTTCAAAATCACGCATTCTGTGTAACATGTGTGTCGGGTACCCGAGACCTTTTTTTTGTAACGTTACAAAAAAAAGGTCTCGGGTACCCGACACACATGTTACACAGAATGCGTGATTTTGAAAACCAAAAGAAACGGTGAGTTTTGTCATTAATTGTTCATGTAATGTAGTTTAACATCAAAAGTTTAACATCTCATTCATTTATACAGATTTAACCACTGTAATTTATCCTTACTCATTATTAACCTAATTTTAAATTTTAACTTTAATTGTTAATTTAATCGGTAATTCAGTCTTTAATCTAATTTTAATTCTAATTGTCAATGTAATTGTTAATTCAGTCTCACAAAAGCAAACACAACTCTCACGTTTTCAGTGTAGTAATTCTTGTTTCTATTTACCTTACTGTATTGTGGCTTAATTCAAATTTTTCTATTCATTTATACAGATGTAATCACTTTAATTGTCCTTACTCATTATTAATCTAATTTTAAATTTTAACTCTAATTGTTAATCTAATTGGTAATTCATTCTTTAATCTAATTTTAATTTTAATTGTTAATTTAATTGTTAATTCAATCTCACAATAGCAAACACAATTCTCATATTCTCATTGTATTAATTCTTGTTTCTAGATACTTGAAAAAGACTGAAAAATAGTAAAAGTCGAAACGTCGTAGAATAAAACATCATAATTCAATAAAAGGTCGCTAAACCAATAAAAAGTCTATTATTTTTAATATATATATATATATATATATATATATTATTCAGGTACCTGTTTGTTTTTCATATATGCGTACGTCCTTTGTTCGGGACGAATAGGGAATGGTGTAGCCTGGACAACTTCTGGGAGAAGTATTCAGGTTTCCTGGGCCCTTGGTTGTAGGTTCACTCGAAGGTGCGGAAAACACAGGCCTCCTCTCAAGGAAATTGAGGTTATATCTTCTTAGGTAAAGGTTTAAGGTATGTTAATATTTTATTACTTTATAAAATTCCGGAGTTTTCTTAGTTTTAAAATAAATAAATCCAGTAGTCACTATCAAAGCGTCTTTTTCCCTATCTCCAACCCACGCTATCTATGTATTGTTTCATTTTTCCAAAGCCACTTGACTTAGATTTGGTTGTATATTATTTAACTTAAATTAATTATAAATAAATATTTTGTAATTTTAAATAGACATTCTTCAATCTAATTAGAATTCAAGAATACTCGTTTTCGTTAATTAAATGTTAATTGTTCTGTTCGGGGTCAATAGCCTCTTACTATTCTTTTCTTTTTATTTTATACATATGGACAACTATGTTAATCGTTTTAATTTTGAAAATAAACATGGTTTAAAAGCATATTTTGAGTTGAATTGATTGTTTTTAATATTTTATGAATTTGGAAATATTTTGTTTGAATTGTTTAAACCTTATAGTATCATTGTCTTAATCTAATATTTATACAGTGTCTGTCCGATACTTTCAGCCTGTTTTAGTTTCGTAAAATTGTTAGTTAACTGACTCTTTAGCTCCTTCTATTATTTTTGCCATGATCTCCATTTTTTTCTCACTTTGTTAGTTAGATTGCATTTTTGTGGTAATTTAATGATTATATTTTGCTTTGAATTATCTGGGATTTTATTTTAATGCTGTATGTTATTTGAAAATAATATGAAATATATGCGGTGATATATAATGTAATTGATCTTTTAATAATCCCTTATTATTTTATGTTAGTTATCTCTACTTTTGTAGATTTATCCACTATACATAATTTAGTCTTGCGTGTTTTTTACCTTGTTATCGATAGATTTATACTTACATAGTTATGTCATATTTGATTATATTTAATCTTGATCTTAATAGCAGTACTTCTACTCACGAATTCTATCCAAAGTTATATTTAACATAAGCCAATCTAATACCATTAAACTTAGATAAATAAAACAACTTCAGGCAGATTCAAGAAGAACATTAAGATTAAGTCAATATTGTAAATTTACTTGTCGACAACTACGTTCCGAAAGTCCCTCGTTGAAAACATTACAGTTATTGGTGGAATAATAAGAGACACGTGTGCCACCGCTGGAGTGCTCGTAATAAATGACGTTTTATTTGTATGTTGTCATGTATTTACGTCCCCACGGACATGTTCATGATTTGTCTAGAGTGGGAAACTGCGTGCAAGGGTGTCAAGCTTGAAGGATCAAACGATAAGTGAGTCATTTCATGATGATTTGATTATGCGATCGGTTTCGACGGTCCGTCGAATTAGAATGCATACTAGTCGTCAAAAGGAAAAAATTATGGCATCACATGACGGGGAAATAATCGAATCGATGATTTCATTATATAGATGCGATTTATAATGTTAATATAGCTTCCTTGCAATGCTATATTAATGGGTAAAGTTGAGTAAATGTTTTCATAATTAAGGACAAATAGATATTAAATTTTCAAGTAATTTTTTTCTTAAGAAAATTAAAATTCTTAAAGCCCTTACATTGCATGTATGTACAGGAATAAATTAACGGAAAATACCACTTTTTTTCTTGAAAATTTAAAAATTCTTAAAGTATAATAAAGCGCTTTTCATTGGGAGAGATACTTTTGTCTATAAAGTACATTAATGTTAAGAACTTTTGAAAAGACACTGTATAAACGTTAGTTACATTATAAGGTGATTACAATACAAGATATATCTAAATTCATGAAATATTCTAAGCAGTCAATATCACTTTAAATCTTGTTTATTTTCAATAATAATAATAGTCCCCATACTAGCTTGCAGGCCTTTATAGTAGTAAAATGGTAGGCTTGTTACAACTTGAGCCGTTCGGTACACTAAGATGGTACAATGGCTAGCGCTATGCCTAATAACTAGAGCAGACCAATTTCCGTGCGCGCCATAAGCGCCGTATGGGAGTGTAATTCGTAATATATGTATTAGAATATGCGATAAAATAAGGACGCAACATGAGCTTGTTACCGATATAAGTATAGTAGTAGAGACATTTATTCTACCAGAAATAATTAAATATACATTTGCTTTTCTGCTATTAAAATAATATGCATAAACACACGAAAAATAAGAATAGTACATATTATAACAGCGTTGTATGTACCTATAAATAAAATGGAAAATGTATGAAATCAGTGATTGTGTGCACGATAGAGGATTTAAAAAACACTTACCGTTTTAAGCGTCTTCCAAGGATTGACAAACTGGAGAAACTCGATTGTATATTTTCAACATCAGGTACATTTCTAAGGTTATTTCTGAAAAACATGTCCGCCGTGAGGAACAAATATGTTTATATTCGGAAAACGAGCGTTCTACATCTAGTGATGTTATATTCGCATAATCAAAATACTTTTTTAAGCAACTTAACGCATCTGTAGACGCCCCCTCACAAATACGTGTTAAGGTGTCAAAATCTGCATTTCTGTCTAAAACACTTTCAAATTTAATTAGAACACTTTCACTTTTTGCGTCTTCTACAGCACACAGTTGTGCGTGAACATCTTTAACGATTTGCAGTGATTCCTCTAACGACAGCGACGAATTTTCTAATTTTGTTATTGCTTCTCCTAGTCCCAAGTAATTCTCACGAATACTTTGTAAATCCATTTTAATCTGGGCATCTTGAAATTTTTTCTGGCTTGTATTGATAGCTGCACTTTCTTTCGGATCGAATGATAAAACCATGTCCTTAATTTTTTCAAAATGTTCATGATAGTAAAATCCCGCCCGTAGCCATGTACCCCAACGTATCAGAATCGGCTGTGGTGGCTCAGGGGTATGGGGACACAATTCGTGAAATTTCAGAATACGTTTTGGAGATTTAAGGAATACTGCCTTTGTACTCGATATTAAAGCATCTACCTCTGGATAACATCTACGAACCTGTTCTGCCACAAGATGTAGAGCATGGAGTTTACAAGTAATATGTAACAAGTTAGGACAATATTTTCTAAGAGACCGGCCTACAGAACACATGGTTGCTGCACCATCGGTCATAAACATTAATACTTGGTCTTTCGAAAGTTTAAATTTTTCCAAAGTATCTACTAGCACCTCTGAAATTTTTTTGGCATTACATTGTTCTAGTCGTCTGGATGCTAATAAAATTGAAGACGTTGGTTGATGTGGTTCCATATTACGCGCCATCACATTAACTACAGATTGCTTTTTGCTGTCAGTTGTTTCATCCACATATTACCCCAGTTTTTTATTTTTCAGTTCGGCTTTGATTTTATTTTCAACCTGTTTACGCACCGATGGTAAATTCCTTCGTAACGTTGTCGTGCTCGGTAATGTTTGATTCGCGTATTTATTCCAAAATGAAATAAATGAATCATTACTTAACAAGGTAAACGGCAGTGTACACACAATCATAGTTACACATAGTTCATGTATAAACTGTTGTCGATTAATTTTGTTATTATTGTGCTTCGAACTGCTAACGTGTTCTTTACAATGTGTTTTTGACCAACACATTAGATATGTATTGCACACTAAACATTTAATTTTTGAGCCATCGTATATTATGTCCGGGAAATCCATAATAAACTTATTCACTTCATCTGACAACGGTCGTTTTCTCGATTTATGTGTCGACGACATTTTATTACGTATGTTTACACTTACATGCAGTCCAAGCAAGTACCAAACACATACTGAATGCTTTTTATTAGTTCTGATGCAATACACTCATCCTCACATCGGCGCACATGGCGCGCACGCAAATTTGTCTGCTCTACTAATAACGTCGCAACCGCTATTATTACCCCAGAAGTATTCATTTTTTTTGTCAGAGTTGAGCGGGGACCGAAAAAAACACCGTCGATATTATTGGCTAGATCACAGTTTGAACCTGATCCATACAGATTCATAGTCTAGTGACCTACCACTAAACCAACACGGTTGCGTTTATTTTCAAAATGAAAGTAATCAAAATTAAAACGATTAGCAGCGCCATCTATATGTAGAAAATGAAAAGAAAAGTACAAGACTATTGACCCTGAGCAGATAAATTAACGTTTAATTAACGAAACCAAGTATTCTAGAATTCTAATTAGATTTAAGAATGTCAATTTAAAATTACAAAATGTTTATTTGTAATAAAGTTAAGTTAAATAATTCACTACAAAATCTAAGTCCAAAGTAGCTTTGGAAAAAGGAAACAATGGACAGATAGTGGGTCGGAGATTGGGAAAAAGACGCTTCGATAGTGGTTAGTAGATTTATTAATTTTAAAACTAAGAAAACTACGGAATTTCGTAATGTAACAAAATATGAACATACGTTAAACCTTTACCTAGGAAGATATAACCTCAATTTCCTGAGACCTGTGCATGTACAGGATCAATATTGTGAGAAATATAAGATCATTAGGTTCGGTGCAAAATTCAATTAATATCGTATTGATTCAACACTGACAAGCGCTGACAAGAATGAATCCGTTGGACCATATTCTACATTACTTTCTTTTTCACATAAGTTGGGTTGAATGTCAGAAATTACATGTTAAATGTTGGTCTAAAAGTCGTATAATGTTGTTGGTTTAATAACGTAACATAGCTCCACAGAAAGAAGTCTGGGGGTGTTAAAAATCGCACCAGGAAAAAAAGATAATTTACTGGTGAAGTAATTGTTACCTGTAGTGGAAATAATTGCTTCACCAAACTTCCCCATCAGTAAGTCACCTTTTTGTTTGATTGGCAGTGTGGCAAGTGACGCTGTCTTCTTGAAACCAAAAAAATCCAGTCAACATTTACCAATAGCGTGTCCATTCACAGTAAGATTCATGAACTTCTTCAACATCAAATGCAGCCTAGGCAGCCAATTCAAGTAGATGCAATGCATCTTCATGCATTACTTCTGATAAATTTTCGGTTCAGATACGGTAATTATTATTCGCGAAACCAGCTAACCAGCGAAAGAAAGCAATAAGCTTCGTAGCTGAAGATTATTTTATGTGAAATCCGAGATTACTTTAAAGATTCTCTAAAGCCTAATTACTGAATTTGCGATACAACAAATGATCATTTGGTTTGGGATTTTGAGTGAAAGCAATCTTGTAAGTGCACATGCAAAGATCTGTTCACAGGATTCATTATAAACTGTTGGAGATGAGATAGACGAGGAATTGACAAATTTGAATCTTCTCAAACATTGACGTACAGCTGCAATATTCTCTCCGCTCTTTCTATCTAGTCTTGTGTCTTTCTTGTGCTTTAATTTTCATGAATCTCGAGTTCGTTACTGTTTTTATTATCACGTCCTTCTCATTTTATTATGACAGAGTCATCGTAGTTTCTGCATGTTTATGAATTTGAAAATATCTTCTTCATTCATTATTTGTTTTATCTAGTGGTTCATCAGTGGTCTCTATACATTTTTCAACCCTAGAGTTTTGGTTAACATTTTCTTTCCAATGCTTTTCCTTCATCCTTATTCGAGAAGCACCTTTTTTAAAACTGATCTTATAGCCTCCTTATTTATCAGAATAAATGAAACATACATGAATAGGTAAACCCCACCAGTTTTGTATAATACAAAGGTATTTTTAATAATATAAAATATTATTAAAAATCTGGTGTGAAGAACACAAATGCAGGTTATTTATTGCTATTTTTGTATCTCTTTGTAAGATTTCTATCTTAGCTGTATCTTTGGAAGATTTCTTTTTCTTAACTGAATGTATTTCTTCATGAAAAATGCAGAGAATCAACAAATTTATAAAGAAGAAATTTTATTAATTTCTTAAAACCTACACCAAGTGCAAGAACCACGAAAACTGGCTTTAATTAAATTTTGCGCAATCCAACAACCCTCCTCGGACCTACTTTGTGTAGGCGGGATGATCTTAAATTTATAAGACACCCAGCCAGTGCCAACGGCGTAGTTCTCAGTGAGGATGGTCGTGCGATTCTTTTCGAAACGTTAATAAACTGGCTATAATTTAAAAAGGGTGCCATCGCATTTTAAGGACAACTTGCCGTAGGGGTTATACGTCACACGGAGGACGTAGATGCGCTAACGTGCCCACTACAAATAATTAGTCCGTATAGAGAAGATGATATGAAGCAAAAAAAAAGTGGCCCACGTTGAAAAAGAAGAACCAAGTTTATTAAGAACTTTTCCGTAGAAAAGTAAATTTACAAATTAAAGTAGAAAAGAAAACAAAAGAAACGTATCTCGTTTCAACATATACGAATGGATGAAGCCCTGTATGAAATTAAGTTCAGGTATCTAATAATTTAAATAAATATATGAATGTTAAACAACAATACTCTCTGCTTGTAAATCCGAAATGCAAAAAGAAACAAAATTTGTACGGGCCGGTATAACACCAGACGGTATATATCATGTGAACAAAAAAATGGAAAGCCGTATACGGTTACGTGAAATCTCAGGTACGCATTAGAAATTAAACTTTATGCATGAAAACCTAAAACTACATCCGAAATTGGTGGAGACTGTGGCTTGAAATCTGAAACAGAAATAAGAAAAACACCCTAACAACCTTAAAAACACCTGGGATTATACTGTGTTATCCCACTGGCGATTTGGTGAAGAGCATATCTTCTAAGGTTTACCTTAGCCAGAAACGCTACGTTTAACATATTTTTTCAGTTTTAAGGTTATTCTGCTGAAGATGGCAACTTAGTTGCCGAAATACGTATATAGTATTTATTTATATAAGTAAAAAAAAAGAAATACATCCTTATAAATAGAAAATTCTTATTCAAATTGAGTCGACAAATTTTTATATAAACTAAATGCATCATCGCAAATCATAAATTCACAATAATACTAACAAATCGGTATTAACAATTCTAAACTCTAAACTGATCAATTATTAAAGGTTTCAGACTAAACAACATTATTAATTAATGTGAACTATTCTAATCTACTATACAAGCAAATAAATTACTGTTCAAATCAAAAGAGGTTAAATTAATGATTCTGTATTCTTTTTTTTTGGTATGTGACGATAACGACGCCATTATATATGACACAAATGCAAGTTTTGAGAAATAATTACTCAGTCGAAACGGCGCAATTAGTACAGCACTACCTTTGGAGTTGTAGATAAAGTTCAAAGATAAACCACATCTAATAGAGTCGTTTCCGCTTCACATGTGGTCGTCGATGAAACTTCCGGTCCACTTGGATTAATTCACTCCTACAACAGATTCTCCAGTTCCGATGATATTCAACAAACATTGTATGACGCCAAAAAAGACACCTATTTCGGTGTAAATTTACTATATACCAATAACCATACAGTGGCCAACAAACAAAAATACAACTAGTTTAGCCAAGTGCCTCAACGGTAGTAACCAAAGTCCTCCCGCAAACTCGTATTCCATTTGCGAAGCTAGTCACGCATGCCCGAAAGGATAGCGAAACCACTGTGGATGCACACCAAAGTACCGCCAAAATATCGTAACATTCTTTCTATGTTCTCTGAATTTTAGCATTTCCCTGTATATCTGCAATTACTTCATTTAAAAACATCGCTTAAGTTACCACATGATATTCATCTTGACAACTGAATCATTTCTAAGTTCAGGGCTATAAATTTAAATTATTATTTTTTTTTGGAATCGAAAGTGTTTGCAAATTGCTGACCGTAATGATTACGACCCGTATAATTATTAGAAAACATTATTAAGAAATCGATCAAGACTATTTTGAATAAACGTACGCACTGGAAATTGTAACAATGCAGTTGAATTCACAGTACTTGTAAATTCATCAATATTCCGTTAGCTAATGGTATTTATTTGCGACATCTACAACCTGAATACATATGTGTTATATGGAAATCCCAAACAGACATTCCTACTATTACTTTTAAAGCTAATAGATAAGGAATTCATCAATTAAAATATAATCAATGCCAAAGAGAATATTAAAAATATATTAAGTCTTTTTCTTGAAAATCATACACTCTGTTTGCTCAACTCAGTTGAGTAAATGATAAAATATACTGTAACTTGATGAACTAATATAATATAATGATGCAAATCAAGTTAGTGAACTAAATTAGGTAAATTATATACGTCAAGTTTATACATGTAATCTTTCACAATAATGGTCTGGTACATTCATTAAAAAGATATTAATTTATTTGCATAACTGCCCTTATTAACAAGCAATGTCAGATTTTCTATTTGTATTAATTTATGGTCATTCGTCGAGTTTCTTCTTTGTAATTTATGTCCTTAGTTCAAATAGAACTGGGTATAACGCGTTCTTTTGCTAGTATTGTAGACCTTATTATTAATAGGAAACATTTATTAATCACTATAATGTTTTATCGATTCATAAATGCATAATTATTGAATTCTAATATTACATTTAACGTTGAAATAAACTCTGACGTATTATTAATAAACTTTAACAAAAACTAAACAGCTTAATTTGAGTGTCTTTTTAATAGTTTCAAATTATTTATAACAATGTATAGCAATCGCCAATTAAGTTGGTGCGAGGAGGGGGTGCGCAGAAGCCGTTTCTAAAAACGTCCACCCCCACTACTCAAGTAATTGTCAGAATAAATTTGTCATTGACGTTTGACGGAACATAATGTCTTTGCTAGGGGATCATAAAGTGATACACGCTCAGAGGTTAGGATTATCTGACATTTGATGTAAAACCAAATACAAATCTCCCCACTACTTTTAATCCTGCGCAAACTTACCCCTCCTCGCGCCAACTTAATTGGCGTTTGCTATACTTAATTTGATCAAATATGTTGTCAGTGTGATCTGCTTCAAAAAATGCTGATAAAAGGTGTCATTGAAAATGTTTTTATTAGTGATACATGGCTTACTTGAGAATGAGTAACACTCATTCTCAACAGTTAAATGTGAGTTAACTTAATAGTAAAAATAGTGTTGTAAGGGCAAGGAAATGTTGACATATCATCCTCAACAATTAAAGTAATTGACGTGAATTTAAATTTCTTTCATAACTACCCACATTAGTATAAATAACTTGTAAAAAACTTAATCTTTTTGATTATATTAATCTATAGAAAATCATGAAGGTTACCTACATTTGAATTTATTTCATTAGTTCAGCTGCCTATCAGAATAATAGGTTTTATTACCATTACCACAAACTCCATATTTCTTACATAATTATGGAATAATTACTCATCATCAACAATTAAAAATGGCTGAAGTAACACATCTTTAGATAATATAATAAGATAATATCGAATCTCTACCCAGTACACAGTGACCTACCTGCCTCATGCTGACCTGTCGAGACTACAGTCTATGTATGCTTCATTACTGCTAGCAGAACAACTTATAGCAGAAAATTTAAAGCCAAATGATCGATGGAAAAAGTATTGGGAAGCGTTGAAACCGGCTTAAGTAGCCTATATCGCCGATCCAACCGTGCCCTGGAATGGAGCTGCTTCGTCACGAATGGAAGATACTCAACAGAATAAGAAAGTCCCATGGTATATGTCGTACCTCATTCTATAAATGGGGATTGACTGAGACAGCGACTTGTGAATGCGGAGAACGTAGCCGGACTGTTGATCATAATACAGCTGAATCCACCCTTACAGCATATGGAGATGAGATGAGTGGCTTCTTTGAAGCTACTGATTCCGTGTTGGAGTGGATCAATGGCCCACATTGATTTGATTTTAAAATTTAGCTCTGTTCTACGTAACATTAAATTTCAATCCACGTAAGTCATGCACTAAATAACAATAGTGAGGTGTACGGATACACAAACACTTCCTAAATTCTAAAATAGTGATACGTTAATAACTGATTTACATAAACTTTTGATAATTCTTGTGTTAGATTTTATTACACATATTCTTAAGTATTATTGTAATATAATTATTATATTGTAGTGCAATCTCCGAGGAAGCTTATAAATTAAGCGCAAGCTTAGATTAGTAAATAAGAGCATTACGTTAAATATTTATTAATTCATATTAATGTGAAACGATATAAGCGTCTTACTTTTACATAAGAATATACAAAGATTTAGTTACAATTGACAGTTTTGTATAGAAAAGTCATCATTGCCTTAGTAAATAGAAAATAAGCTCGTCATTATTATAAGAGATGACATTCACTTTGGATTTTGTATATTATTACATCGTTACCGCGCCATTGTTTTAGCATCGTTCAAATAAATAATGCATACGTAAATATATGCTTCGCCTACAAGCTTAAAATGACTCGTGCTCGACAACAAACATATATCAACAAACAGGCGCACACCAAGTAATCATACTTTTGTAGCAGTACTAGTTCTCACACCTTGTTTTCCATCGGGTCCTTCTAATAACGTAAACTGGAAGGTAAAAAACTAAATCCAACATAGTTACATACCTACATAAATATGCGCTCTTGCCTGCCTATACATTTACACCTATGAGACGGTGTCATTCCTAACAAATAACTATAATAAAGGAACATTACCGGAGCAATCTGCATTCAAATATCCGTTTTATCCGGGAAAGGTACCTTGAGAATGTGAAGGAAACACGTAAGTACAGTTGTTGCGTTATAAAAAATATGTCCTCAAGTCGCGTGTGTTTTTTTTTATGCGGGGGAAAGTAAGTTGATCTTTTTTAAATATCCCATGTGTCAAACTTAAATAGATCCGCGCCCCAGAAAACGAGGACAGGTTCGATTGTTCCCGAAGTAATACATGTGTATTATACGCACTTGTATAGAATGAAATGCATATTTTAAATTTAGTGAATGTCGCCTACGCAAATTGAACGATTGACTGGTCATAGCAGGCTTTGTATTAAAACAGTTTTGTACATTCAATGAGAATTTATTGTTTTCAATATGAATTTATTTAATTTCATTAAAGTAAAAATATAATTTATAGATGTATTAAATTTTTAAATTCATGAAATTAAAGAAATTCATTTAAACAATCAAATCTCATTTAATGTACAAAACTATTTCAATACAAAGCCTGCTATATATATCAATTGATATATTCTTGGAGTTTTTCGGCTTTTTATATGAAATATTTACAAATATTATGAAATTAGTATGTAGTTGCGAAGTAAGTTTGAATGTAAACATTGCTGTCTACAAATTACAAAGCAAATCATACGAAATTTTTAATTGAAAACTTTTGTCTACGTTGGGAATTGAACCCAGGTCTACGGTTTGCCGGATCGTTGCTTTACCACATAAGCCACGATAGACCTTGGTTCAAGCTATTTAGAAATGCATTATAAAGTAACAGTGTTAATGATTCAGATGTCAGTTATTGAATGTAGATGTCAAGTTGAAAGCAGAAGTCAGTTTTGAAAGCTGATGTCAGTTTTGATGGCAGATGTCAGTTATTCAAGGCAAATGTCAGTTATTGAAAGCAGATGTATGTTTTGAAAGCAGATGTCTGTTTTGAAAGCAAATATCAGATATTGAAAGCAGATTTCAGTATTTGCATTCCTCTCTGTACCATTTTCCTTTTTGTTTATTAAAATCTCCTTTAACCGTTCAATTATTATTGAATTCTTTTAGATTTTTTAATTCCAGCTTATAAATTTTACCTTCGCAATTCATTAACTAATATATTTATCATTAATGTAAGTATCATTAATAATGATATGTAATTATTATAATCCTTATATATTTTAAAATTACAAAGATAATAAATTTATAATCCTTCTACAAAATTTAGTATCTTTAATTAAATATTTTGTTTATGTAAAGAGACTGATTACATAAATATTAAACACGTAATATTAGTTTTTAAGGAAATTAAAAATTGGTAATAAATAGTTACCCTGAGGTGAGACGATTCTTAGGAACCTATAGAAAACCCTTGAATTATTAATATCAATTAGTTTTATTGTTAATAAAAGTTATGCTCATTTGTAATTTTATATATATGTATATATATATATATATATATATATATATATATATATAATATTTTCGTGACCTTGGTATGATATGGTAAATTAAATCAGTTGGCGATTAAAGGTCTGTTTTACTTCAAAGTACATATATTTAAAAAACCCTACATGTTTCGGCAATGATGCCTTTATCAAGGATACAAAAAATATAAATGACAGAATACAAATGTCAAATAATTGAGTTGCTATGGTTTAAATTATTCAAAGATACATTCCAATTGAAGTAATAATAAATCATGCCTTAGTATTCCAAAAACAAATAGCAAGGTTGTATATGTGTTGTTCGCTGCTAGCAGATTGTGTCTCTTTCTGGGTATGAACTTGTGTGTTGGTTGCTGCTGGCAGCTTGCGTCTCTCTCTCAGTGTGTGGTTTTGTGTTTGTGTGAGCGCGTAAGTGTAGGGTTTTGTATGTTGGTGTGTTCGTGCGTGTGTTTAGTGACCGGTCGCGTTAATTTAGAGAGATCGGAAAACCAGCCGTTGCGTAGGGCCGCCAACCCTTTCCCGGCAACTTCTTTACTTTTCCGTGCAGTACTTCGACGGCCCGACCCCCGCCCTATCGAGGCAACGCGCAGACCAGCGAAGTGCATCCTGCACGGGGTTGCTCATCGCCAACCGAGGGAACACTTTTAGTGGCTACTTCGGTCGACGATGGTCACACTTTGTGCCATCTTAACGTTTTCCGCCGAAGCGGGGATATTGCACACACGTCGAACGAGTGTGTGCTGTTAACGGCAGCCTAGCCAGGTTGCCGCCCAGGACCGGTCCTCGCTTCGGCGGAAAACGTTAAGATGGCACAAAGTGTGACCGTCGTCGACCGAAGTAGCCACTAAGAGTGTTCCCTCGGTTGGCGATGAGCAACCCCGTGCAGGGTGCGCTTCGCTGGTCTGCGCCTTGCCTCGATAGGGCGGGGGTCGGGCCGTCGAAGTACTGCACGGAAAAGTAAAGAAGTTGCCGGGAAAGGGTTGGCGGCCCTACGCAACGGCTGGTTTTCCGATCTTTCTAAATTTACGCGACCGGTCACTAAACACACGCACGAACACACCAACATACAAAACCCTACACTTACGCGCTCACACAAACACAAAACCACACACCCAGAGAGAGACGCAAGCTGCCAGCAGCAACCAACACACAAGTTCATACCCAGAAAGAGACACAATCTGCTAGCAGCGAACAACACATATTTTCACACCTTGCTATCTGTTTTTGGAATACTAAGGCATGATTTATTATTACTTCAATTGGAATGTATCTTTGAATAATTTAAACCATAGCAACTCAATTATTTGACATTTGTATTCTGTCATTTATATTTTTTATATCCTTGATAAAGGCATCATTGCCGAAACATGTAGGGTTTTTTTAAATATATACTTTGAAGTAAAACAGACCTTTAATCGCCAACTGATTTAATTTACCATGTATATATATATATATATATATATATATTGTTGTGGTGCAGAATTACTCCTTCATTCCAGCTAACTGCGAAAGGAAAGACAGAAATAACATGTAATAGAATGATTAAAATTGGCGAATATAGTTTGTAAAATTAGTATCGAAGTGTAAATAAATTAATATTACGATAACTTTGTATATTTCAAATCAATTTACATTTATTTCAAAATTTACTTTTTAATATTTATTTAATTGTCATTTTCATAATTTAAATTATTAGCGCGAAGTTACAGATATCTAATTTATCTACATTAAAAATTTGTATCGATACTAGTTAGACACGCCCAAATTTAAAATGTAAACTAACCCGCGAAACGGTTATTTTCTTGTCACACAACACATAACCCTACATTTAAAAACCCAGGTCAACCATTTGAAAATTATTATTTTAATTTTGTTCATAAGTTGGAAACAATACATTATTTATATTTAAATTATTATAATATGTAATTTGAAGTAACATTCGAGGCTATTTCAATAATGCAAAATAGGCTTTGAATGAATTAATTGCCATCGACCGTCGGTTATAAAATTTTGATTAGAAGTGATTAAAAAAGTGTGACTTCTAATTTAAAATAAAATTAAAGCAGAAATACCTGAGTTAAAAATTTTATAAGTGACCACAAAAGTAACATAATAATTTGGGGCTACTTTTGTGATACATTTGAAGACGATACCAGCGAAGTACAGTCAGAAATCGATCTTAGCATCTTTAGATCGAACACCGGTGCGAGGAAGGATCCCACGCCGACGGAACACGCTCAAAGCCAGTCAAGTAAACTTGAAATCTCCGCACTTTGAATGTAGAACGAATCGGCCAATCTATGCCCATACCATCAAGATTCCTGCCTTAAACGATGAAGAACACGTCTTATTAATAAAAATTATTTCAAATAAAGACTCTTTTAAGACGATTTACATGTAAAATATTTTTTTTTTAAACCAAATAAAAAAACCTCATAATTTTACTTGAAAATTACATTTCAACATTATTGATAATTGTAAAAGAACTTTAATTTGATAAAAATTGTAGTACTTACCTAATTGTAGTACTATATTTGTTCTTTAATTTATATCGTAACTCACTTGAAAATATTCTAACCATTGAAACATAACCTTTTTATTTTCTTGATTCACACGTGTACGTAATTATAATTATATTATTTGTCGATAGTCACGTTGGATGTTATTGTTTACAGAAAACTTATTTAAAATAAACTTTTATATACATTTCTTTAACCGACTCTTTTATTTATCTGTGCTTAGCTGGAGAAAACTAAGTTATTTTGTTATACAATTCACTACCATACACATAGAGGAAAACATATCGACGAGGATGATCTAACATTGTGAATTTTATATTAAGGCGCCCAATTCAAAGTATTGAAGTTATTCTATTCTATTAAATTTATTTATTTCAATTCAATTATTTTTATTATCATCATATTATTACTATATCTTTTAGATCATTCAGCTTCTCTTCAATATGTATATATATATATATATATATATATATAAATATATATATATATATATATATATATATATGTATATATATATATTTGTTTTGATTTAGTTATTAAATTGTCCGAAGAAAGTTTAAAAAATAAATCGAAGGCACTAAATGTCACACTTTTAAATTAAGTACTCAACTGTTTCCGAGATAAATATTTTTTAACCAGAATTTCTCTTTTGTTTCAGGTAAATATTTTCTTCAATTTTCTAGAAATTACGTAAACAAAGTAAGTAAAATTATAGTATTGTAATCAGGTACAAATGAATTAAAAATGTATGAAGAATGAATTAAATCGGAATAATACCTAGCATTTGCTCCTAATTCTCGTTAGCCCCCTTCTAATTTTCAATATAATACTCTCTCAAATCCGTCTCGCTAGCCTTGCTCAATTTTCCTTGATCTTCCCTAGATCTTCTTCCTTCTGCTAAGTGCGATTTTCTTCCTTTAACACATTTTGCAATTGTTTTTTCTCCTATAAAGTTTCGAATTTGTGAATACCTCTCTCGCCCTGCTTTATTATTTCACAGCTTCTGTTGAGGGCTATTAACACCAGATTCATATCCATCAGTTACATATCTTATATTAGATATATGGATAATTATCTCTTGACTTTTATATATTATAGTAGATTTAAATAGTCTAAGGTCTGTTTTACTTTAATATCTATATTTTTAAAATAATCTTTCATGTTTCGGCAATTACTGCCTGTTTCAAAGAATTTTTAATTATAAATGACAGTATATTAATGTCATATTTATATATGTGAAGTTGTCATGGATAAAATTATATTATTCAAAAATACATTCAAGTTTAATAATAATTCATACCTTAGCATTCCCCAAAGGTTTAACGCCAATTACAGGGGACATTTGCAAGCCATGAGTTATTATTATGTCCGCGCCCGTGGAGTGACTTAAGAAGTTCAGCTGTCGGAATTCGTCTAGAACGAGATGGAAAACATATTCATGATGGTAAATTGCAGATCATTACTTTACATTACTAAGTTATAGTATATACTGCTTAGATTTTTTATGTCACTTCTGTTGTTAATTGAATTTTCTTCTTGTTTAATATTAATCATTTCTTTAATTTCTCTTTTCATTGTGTGTTGTTCTATCACTCATATATAAAATCAATAAAGACTTCCAACGTATTCGTTTGGAAATATTTTATTATGCTCCAAAAGACGCTTTGATTGAAATGAAAACTTGAGACGATGTCGTGTACACAAGTAAAGGGACTATAGCGCGCACCGATGGATACACACACGCACGTAAAAACGGTCAACGCCTAGTGTATAGCTTGTAGGGATAACGGAGAGAGGAGGCGCCAGTATACATATAGGTTATAGCGTTCACTATAGCGCACACACAGTATACGCGCTGCAGAGAGAGTGGTGCGCCAGCGGTATGGCGAAGAAAGGGGAGCGCTGACCGAGCGGTCGTCCGGCGATACCATGATACCATTAGATTTTTCACATTAAAATAGATATTTTTTTCTTTTTAGAGCAAAATAATTGTTTGTTGGTTTCTTGTTTGCAGCATTTTTTTAAAAGTCGGTGTTATATTTTTTTACATAAATTTCCTAGGCCTTTTGCGGGCCTAATAGGGCCTACAAAAGGTATTGCCCGTGTGAAAGAAAATCGTTTGCAAAAGCTCAGCGAAGATACAGCTTGAAAAAGTTAAGAAATGAGAAAAATGAAATTCCCAAAAATAATTCTGTACGTGAACAAAAGCTCTCTGAAATGAGTGAATATGTAAATTCTAGGTTAAGTCGAGAAACTGCGTGGACAAGTGTCGTCTGCATTTAAAACATAAACGTCTTTCAAATGAAACCGCCGAGCAACGTACTCATCGGCTCAGTTTAGTACATGAGCTTCTTTCAATTGCCAGCACCATGTCGACGTTATAATAAGAGAAACTCGCGTATAATTCAAAAAAATCACAAGTATACACGGTTTTGGATCTAAGCAACCAAAAGCTGTTTCTATGGTTATTTGGGGCGCTGAATCCGAATCTGCACTCCGTTTTTTGATTTTGGTTTTAGTTTTCGAGATATTAAATAAATTTTTACAATTTTTGACAATTAATCTCCATTTTATTCATTAAAAAGTGTTAAATTAGAAATGAAGAGCAGTCGAACTGAGTCGCTTGTACTGTTTGGGATCTGTTTCACGCATTAAAGTCCAACAGTAGTCGCTCATCATGCCCTCGTCCCAAAATCCTTGGTATCGTTTTTCGATTTTCGCCAAATCTTGGTGTAGTCGCTCTCCTCGCTCGTCGCTTGTATCACCCAAGTTTTCAGGAAAAAATTCGAGATGGAAATGCAGAAAATGTATTTTGAGAGACATTCGAACTCCAATCTTGCAATAATTTTGCAACAAACTGTCGATTATCTGCTTGAAATCCGGGGATTTGCGGTTACCGAGAAAGTTGTGAACAACATCTTGAAATGATACCCATGCTGCTGCTTCATTGGGCGTTAAACATTTTGTAAAGTTTCTGTCGGCCATTAATTTTCGAATATCAGGTCCGACAAATATTCCCTCTTTGATTTTGGCGTACGACAAATTGGGAAATAACTTGGTCAAGTACTCAAAAGCCGGTCCTTCACGGTCGAGCGCTTTGACAAAATTTTTGATAAGGCCAAGCTTTATGTGGAGAGGTGGCAAGAAAATGTTCTGTGGGTTCACAAGTGGTATAGAAGAGACGTTTTGTTTTCCTGGTTCATAATTAGTACGGCTTGGTCAATCTTTTTTCACATAATGTTGGTCAGTTGCACGGCTATCCCACAGACACAAAAAACAGCAAAATTTGGTAAAACCAGATTGCATCCCCATCAAGAGAGCAATAACCTGTAGGAATAGTATATAAATCATTTAAACTTTAAAATTGAATTGAAATTTATTTTCAAACCTTCAAATCGCCACAAATTTTCCATTGATGCTCTTTATATTTTATCTTGGTAAAAATTTTACATATTGTATCGTAGCATTCCTTCGTTTGTACTGCATGAGCAATCGAAATTGATGGTTTTATATTTCCATTGTGTATCAGAGCAGCTTTCAGGCTGTATTTTGAACCATCTATGAACAAACGCCATTCATTTACATCGTATGGTGTATTCATCGCAAACAAACCGTTGATGTCATAGCAGAAGCATATATTCTCCTCTTTTTTTAAAAACGGTAAAAGCGCCTCATTTCTGGTTCTATATACAGTGACTTTTGTTTGAGTGTCAAGATATTTCCACTCCGCATCCGTGATGCGAGCAATTCTGATTTTTGTTTCGATAAATTCAAATCACGAACCAAATCATTGAGTTCACCTTGCGAAACTAAATGTTTTTCCTCCATGTTAAAATCGCTTCCACTGTTTGTCGGTGATGAACTACAAGTTTCCATGTAATTTGCACTCGTACCTGGACAAATTGGCAAAGGATCATTGCTCGCACAGGGAACTGGCTTAGACACTGATGATACTTCAGGATATTTATATTTTGATAGTTTTTTTGCATTTACACCGACGACATTCATCAAGCAAAAGTAACAATCATCTACATGATTTTTCGGCTCTCTCCATAACATTGGCAATGAAAATGAAAAACATACTTTTTTACCGCGTGACCACTTGTATAATATTGTGCTACACGCGTTACAAAACAATTTCGGTACCCACGGCTTGTGAGTGTACAGAGTACAGAGAAACCTAAATAATAAAAATATGCATTTCTGATCACATTAGTAATAACTTTGCCACTTTTTCTGATCATATAACATCCGCAAACATAACAAAAACACTTTGAATCAACTTTACAATTCTGTCTTTGCATTTTCACACGTTTTGGATTAAAAAAAAAACTTTAAAAATACAAATTAAATAATGTTTCTAGCGACGCAACAGCTGACTGTCATTATGATAGCGCAGTGCTGCCAACATGCGCGAACTCACAAAGTAGAACCAACTTTGAAAAACGAAACCCGGATTTGAATTCAGCACCTCAAATAACGTCAAGATTTGTTCTCATCTGCTCTGATCCAAAAGTTGACCGGAATTTGTAAACTTGTGAAATTATTAGAACAGTAAATATGTTTATGTTAAAGAAAATCGTTAATGTGTGAACAAACAAATAGGCGAAAGTCTTTTGTTTGTACCAGCTCAGTAATAGCCCGGGCACCGGCTTATGGTGATAGGGGACCATCTTGAATGCACCTGCTATTAAACGCATCCAGAATTATTAAAATCGATCATCCCGTTGAGTAGGTATACGCTAAAAAACATGAAAATATATATACACAACGAACTGATAACATCCTACCTTTTAGAAGTGGGTTAACAATGGTTTCTTCGAAAGTAAAAGTGTATTTAAGACCGTTGCGAGGAGAATTTTAAGAAAATGTTATAAAATTTTTAGAACAAAATATTACGCGGACATCCCTCGTGGCAATATCTCCATATCAATATCTCCATATCTCCTGTAGTGCTATATAAGATCAAAAACACTATAAAATGCTTAAATATATCATTCTTACATAAAAAGCTGACATTTTTTGGCATTAAATTATGTCAACCGGATAAAGGAATAAATTAAAACCACATTTCTCTTCTTGAAATGAAAGAAATAGTGAAAGAAAAAAAAATAATTCAGAGTTATCTCCGGTAAGTATCAGAAAGTATGCCGAATGTATCTAGTTGGTCGCATGATGTATAATAACGTCGATTGTCGGCGATCTGCGAACGGTAACCGCTAGTCTAACCCTTTATTTCTTTCTTGCGAGAGTACTACGTGACGCATACTTGGAAACTGTAAATCCCTTAAGAGAAAAGAACAGAGAGGCCGGAGATTGATTTCCGGCGATGAATTCCTCGACATTGCATTAAAATTTTGTCTGGCAGAGATTATATTGATTTAGTGCAATAATTGACACATTCTGTAATTGTAGGATATCAATGGTAGACAGTCCTCTCGTGTAATTATTGCCTTTAAAATAACAATAAACTTTTGTGCAAATTTAACCGATATCTCTTCTAATTGGATATATTCGCGATCATTATTTTTAATATCTTTGTGACCTCCAGACAGTAATTACTTTAAAATTGGAAATGTTTATGTTTTAACTCTATATCTTAAATTTACTTATATTTAACAATAAAGAATGTTTAAAATTAAAATATTATAAAAGGATAATAAAGGTGTCTTCAACACACTTGAATAAATAATATTTTTTTAATAAAATTGTTATCGTTAGGATATTCTTTCATAACTTCTCCGCGAAATTACAAACGTTGAAATTTATTTTTGTGAAATATTTCAAGCTATCATAAATGATGTTGCAATAGAGGAGGTCCAAAAACAATAAGGAGATTAAAGAACAGGAAAGCCCCCGGAAACGATAATACGAGTATAAGAAATGAATTGCCGAAATACAGTGGAGAACATCTTATAGAAGAACTAACAAAATGTTTTAACATCATAATTAAAAGGGGAAAAGTTCCATTAGAATGGAAAACTAGCATCACCATCCCAATATCCAAAAAAAAGGTAATAAAAATAACCTTGAAAACTAGAGAGGGGTCACGCTGTTAAACACGGCACAAAAGTTGCAAAAGTCGTATTAGAAAACAAAAAACGAATTTAACCATTAATAGAGACCGGACGCATTAGGCTGAAATTACGATGAACTATATAAAGTTATTGAATAGCACTATTCATTCGATTAACAGCACATCTGTTTTTTGTCGTTGAATTGTGATGGAATTACTTCAATATTATAGTTAAATTCCTTTCTTCATGGGCGTAGATAGAAGAGTGGGGAGTTTTCATAATTTATTTTATTTATTAGTTTATAGTTCGTAAAATAAATAAAGTACGGTGAGTTAATTTCTTTTTTGCATTGTTTTAACTGTTAATTGGAAAACAAATGGATGTTGATCTATAAAATATGAAATACATTTTTGTTCATTTTGTTGTTCAAGTTGAGTAAAGGATTATTAATATTAACTAGCAATACTTTCTCAAGATTCTCTTCTGTTAACTTTGTTCTCTTTGAATGAAATACATCCTTGTAGATAGAAGACGTCCTTTTTACATCACAATTAGTTGTAGGTACGTACTGGAAATATTCTTTTTTTTCAGCGTATTTAGCAGTTAAATTTTAAGGCATGGTCCCTATACACAATTGCCGCAATGTTATTAAATCTGGATTTCTCTTAAAAACTGCATCTAACTCTTGCCGAAGGCCACATCCGAAGCCACTTGGAATATTTTTCAAATTATTAATAGTCATAACTAATGTGGTTAATTTATCATTTAATTTGAGATTTTGATTTTCAAAATAAGTGATTAGTTTTGGCAAATATCCAAAGTGTTCCTGAAGAAAGATTTTTTAAATTTGGAATTTGTATTATTTCGTATTTGTATTATCAGAAATACTTCGGGCATCGTCATTTAAACATGTAACGAAATTTTGGAAACTATCGAAATTCTCTGCATAAAAACTAGTAGCTTCCAACCATGTGCTCATCTAGTTATTACTGGAGAGGGAGGCAGTGACAAAGATGGAAGTTTTTCCCTGTAAAGAGCTACTCTCAATGGTGCTTTTCTGAAAACTTTTTTAAAAGCGGATACAAGTCTATCAACTTCCGGAAATGTGTCCCTGAGGAAACATATCCTAATATGCTGCATATTACTTTTGTAGCACAGGCTCTCCACAGAATCTGTGAATATATCAGAGACACCTTTCCGGAAGTTGATAGACTTGTATTTGCTTTTAAAAAAGTTTTCAGAAAAGCACCATTGAAAGTAGCTCTTTACAGGGAAAACTTCCATCTTTGTCACTGCCTCCCTCTCCAATAATAACTATGGGGATGGGGATGGGGAACACGGTTGGAAGCTACTAGTTCTATGCAGAGAATTTCGATAGTTTGCAAAGTTTTGTTACATT
The DNA here is from genome assembly GCA_935421215.2 of Melolontha melolontha. Taxonomy (NCBI): domain Eukaryota; kingdom Metazoa; phylum Arthropoda; class Insecta; order Coleoptera; family Scarabaeidae; genus Melolontha; species Melolontha melolontha. The sequence goes on from OW285242.1 coordinate 36,467,066, forward strand.
TTTAAATGACGATGCTTGAAGTATTTATGAGTGCAAGGAACTAATACAAGTTCCAAATTAAAAAAAAAAAACAGTTGTATTTTCCTTAGGAACATTTTGCAAATTTGCCAAAACTAATCACTTATTTTGAAAATCAAAATCTCAAATTAAATGGTGAATTAACCACATTAGATGTGACTATTAATAATTTAAAAAATATTCCAAGTGATTTCGGATGTGGTCGTCGGCAAAAGTTAGACGCAGTTTTTAATAGAAATCCAGATTTAATAGCATTTCGGCAATTGTGTATGGGGAAAATGCCTCAGAATATAACTGCTAAATGCGCTAAAATAAAAGAATATTTCCAGTATGCACCTATAACCAGTTGCGATGTTAGTAAGGACGTTTTCTTTCTACAAGGATGTATTTCATTCAAAGGGAACAAATTTTACAGAAGAGAACCTTGAGAAAGTATTGCTAGTTAATATTAATACTCCTTTACTCAACTTAAACTACAAAATGAACAAATAAAAATGTTACAATAATTAATAAAACACGTATACTTTGTTATATCACTATGTTAGTGATATAACAAAGTATAACACAAAGTGTTTTATTAATTACTGCAATATGGAATATCACAAAGTAAAGGCTTACAGCATTAATTTCTTGAAATGAAAATGTATTTCGTATTTTATAGATCACCACCCGTTTGTTTTCCTATTATATAAATAAAATTGAAAACTCTTTAAAAATGCAAATTTTCAATAGTACGTCCGTGGGCGATGAGTCATCGGCCTCTCGTGTCCGGCCCCTAACCATTAATGAAGGACAACAGAGATTTTGTCCAAATAGAACTACTGCTGACGTCATATGTTATCCGTCAATTAGTCGAAAAAGCGATCGGATTTAACGCGATGGCTTTATGTGCCTTGTTGACTTACAAAAGGCGTTTGATTAATAATAACATACCAAAACAGTTAATAAGTATAATAGAAGACTTAAGCATAAAAACGAAGACCAAAATACATACATGGCATGGGTTATCTTAGGAAATTAAAAGCAGCACTGGCATCCAACAAGGTGATTCCCTAAGTCCAATGCTATTTAATCTTATTATGGATAAACTCATAGAGAGCGTGAAAAATATGAATGTATATAAAATAGGGAAAAACAGACTATTTTAAGATAATTAAAAATTCGTAAAAAACCACGCCCATCACCGGAACATACAGACGCATTTCGCTCGTATCGAAGCTCGTCAATGTACGGTATCTTGGAGACAGATATGTCTTTTTACTTTTTACTTTGTAGGAAGCTCAGAATGTTAACTATATATACATAAAGTATACAAGTGAAAAGTCATATCTGTCTTCAGGATACCGTACATTGACGAACTCCAATAAGAACGAAACGCGTCTGTACGTTCCGGTGATGGAAGTGGTTTTTCATGAATTTTTAATTATCCTAACAACCAGGAAGGTCGAAGTTGCGGCGTGTTATGTTCTACATACTGATACAAACTTAGTTTATCGAATTGGAATAATTAACGCGTCACATAAGGCAACATTTGCATGTAAAAATGAGATTTATTTCTCATTTGCAAGAAGTTTAGAATGTTGACCATTTTATGTTATGCTGATGATGCGGTGCTAATCGCATAGACTGAGGACAACCTACAGCCACTTTTCCATCGATTCACAAAAACGGCTGAAAGATACAATGTGCAAATATCCATAGAAGAGACAAAATCGTTAGTGGTCGCAAAAGAGCTTGTACGATGTAAATTAAAAATATGCAACAAAATCATCGAACAAGTGATGTCCTTTATGTACTTGGTAGTAGAAATATCGAGTGAATGGAACAATTACAGAGAAGTCAGACGACAGTCCATAAAAGCAGAATGAGTGTCTTTATATCTAAGAGATGTCACCTGGAAAAATAAATGCCTCACGACAAAGAGCAAAGTAAAAATATATAAACCACGGCAAGACCAATTAATGATGTATGCAGTTGAAACCCAGGTCAAGGCGAACAACCGAAATGAATACCTGAAGAACAATAGGGTGGAAAAAAAGGAGAAATAGAGTTAGGAACGAAGCTATAAGAGAGGAGGAGTATGGAATTGGAGATGTCTTTGAATTTGTCATAGGAAGGGGAAAAGCATAGAACGAGCACGTCCAAAGGGTAGAGAGACCAGGTTGCTAGAAATAGCAAGAGATCAAAGACCAGCAGCGAAAAGATGGAAGAAAAGCTGGGTCTCCACTTCCATTGAAACGCCATGATGGATGCCTGAAGAAACACAAGTTTCGACTTAACTAAAAGAAGAAGAAAAAGAAGTAAATCTTGGAGGTGAATATATTCTTGATTATGTCATGTATTTCGTTTGTTAAAAAATGTTGAGTTTAATAAAAATTCTACAAACGTTTGTATTAAACCAATACCATAGGCAAAATTCTTTCTTTGGAGACTGTGGTTAAGTAAAGAACTTAAAAAAGGTATATAACCCCTTACCACAATTATTAATCGTATCCTAAATACGTATTTCGACAACTAAGTTGTCATCATCAGTAGGTAAAACCACTAATTAAAAAGTCGCACATGGGACACAGTAAAGGTAGAAAACCGCTCACGCACCAACTACTTTTCACCGCGTCCATGTATAGACTAATTTTAACATGCGAAAAAATAAACTACGGAACTAAAATACGAAGAGGTCGAGAGAGACACTTACCTAATCTCCTATCCTTACCTAATCTGCCTATCTCCTTTCATAGCCAATTTATTCATGAGTCAATTTGAAATAGAATTTAAAAATAACGCTAAATATTTCCCGAGAGTCTGGATTAGGTATGTAGATGACATTCTCGCGATTTTTGATACACGAAAATGCGAATTAGACATGTTCTTTAATCAATTAAATTTGAAATTTCCGACGATTAAATTTACAGTGGAAAAGGAACACAATAGCAAGATACCATTTTTAGATACCTTACTGATTAGGAATAAACATAAAATAGAAATCGATATTTTCCGGAAAGAAACCAATGTTAATAGATTCATCACCGCGGATTCAAATCACAGTTATCAACATAAGACAGCTTCCTTTAATTTCTTAGTCAATCGGTTACTAAATTTTCCGTTAACAAAAGAGAGATATGAAATAGAACTGGATTTCATTAAAAATATCGCGAAATACAATGGCTTTGACATAGAAATAATCAATAAATTAATTAGAAAAACTAAAATTAAAATACAATCCGCCAATCCACAAGTTTGATATCTCAAGGTAACCAGGAGAAAAAATACATCTGTTCAGTCATATCTGTCTACCACCCCGTCACGAAAAACATTAATAAAGTTGTGAAAGAAAGAGGTCTCCAGGTTGTCTTCCGGTCAGAAAATACTATCAAAAATCTCCCAGGGAATACTAAAGATAGAGTTAATTTCAATTCGAAATCAGGTATATACGAAATTAGGTGCCAGGATTGTAATCTGAAATATGGAATTAATAAACCCCACGAACTTGATGCTTACGAAAGTATAAATATCGCGAAAAATAAACATAATTCGATGAATAGCGATAGGTCACCGATACCATTCAGTTGTCTCTTTGCATTTTTATTAACATAATTGTGTCATCGTCGTTTTTAAAAACCGTAGTTTATTAAGACATGTTTATTGCCGGTCCCCTGAAGGAAAGTATGTTGACCGCCTTTTGCGTTCGACATTTCAACTCGGAGAATTAACATCTGGGTAGACCCATTTCTAGGTAAGTGTCTCTCTCGACCTCGTATTTTAGTTCCGTAGTTTATTTTTTCGTATGTTAAAATTAGTCTATACGTGGACGCGGTGAAAAGTAGTTGGTGCGTGAGCGGTTTTCTACCTTTACTGTGTCCCATGTGCGACTTTTTAATTAGTGGTTTTACCTACTGATGATGACAACTTAGTTGTCGAAATACGTATTTAGGATACGATTAATAATTGTGGTAAGGGGTTATATACCATAGGCAAACTCAAAAAGTTTGATAACTGAGTACAGTAAGCGCCAATTAAATTGGAGCGAGGAGGGGTAAGTTCGCGCAGGATTAGAAGTAGTGGGGAGATTGGTATTTGGTTTTACACCAAATTGCAAGATACCGTAGGCGGCAATGTCAGATAATTCTAACCTCTTCGAAAAAACCCATAATTAAACAGATTAAAAAACATAAAACCCAAAATTTTATATAAATAATGAGATTGTAATGGATAAACAGGTTTTTAAGAATATTTTTATAAGCATCGTAACAAAATCTGTAAGCCTCGTAAGTCGGGAAAGTTATTATATTCTGTCAATCGTCAATGACTAATATGTTCTGACAATTACTTGAGTAGTGGGGGTGGGCGCTTTTAAAAACGGCTTCTGCGCACCCCCTCCTCGCGCCAACTTAATTGGCGTTTGCTATACTCTATAAGCTTTGTCTGAGAAAGTAGTTGGATTGATTAAGCAAAATGCATATTAAAAGTAAATATGCAGTACGCATTTGTAATGCAAATGTAGAGGGTATCTATAATGATAACTCTCAAGAATATAAATGCAAAAATATTAAAATTGTATCGTAATTATTTAAGGTGCAATATTTATTAGTTTTTTAGTACATTCCGCTTACTAATTTAAACATTTTAGTAATAAAAAGGATCACTTTGACCACTTTGTGTATTCTATTTTAAAATAACCTTTACCTTTTCCCAATAATGGCTTTTGGTTTAGTTTATTTTCGACTTTAATGTCCCAGAGCTCGCTGGGCTCATACCACATTTAACTAAATGTGGTAGTTTCGATATCTTTAAAAGGGACAGCTATTAAGATTGTAAGACGACATGTATATGTGCGTAGTGCATGCATATAAGTAATAGTTTCTGCCTGAACAGAGAAACTATTCAGGTACTTACGACATTACGTATTTACTTAAGGTTTACTCATACTTTTACGACCAACACAGATTGAAGTTTATAACCACTGTTTCTTGTTGTTATGTATGCAGGCATGCAGCTAATAATGTTACTCACTTGTTACATTGTAATCGCGGCAAATAATTCGCATCGAATGAGACTTTATTGGTACTCAAAAAGTAGTAAGAATCATAACGTAAATTGTTTTCTGACGATTTAAGACTATTTCTCTGTTGTAAATTTAATAGTTCGTAAATGCGAATTCACCGTAAGGTCATTGTCAGTTTAATATAGGTGCATATAAAATACGAGGTGATATCCAAAAGTTCCCGAAATTTGAATAAAGCGCGTAAACCGACGCAGTTACAAACGAACGCCGCTACGTGGAGTTGATTATGCACTTTGTGGATCAGTATGCCAAGCGAAATCATTGTGTCAACGTTCTTTCTCGGCGAACAAATTTTTAATGTTATGTCTGCTAGTGTTCGCAATTTTTAAATGGTCCATTTGAAGATACGACGTGTCTGTATCTGGTTTTGTTTTAAACTTGGTAATATCATCGCATAAACACACAAAATACTAAAGGAAGCATTAAGAAACGCATGCATCATTATTATTCTGAATGTAAAATCATAAAAGATCATAGTGCGGGAATTCCAAATCCAGGATTAGTAAGATTTAAGCGTGTTTCACATTCGCTAAAATTAGACTGACGGCATTCAAATGCTTAGTTTTGATTCTGGGATTGGTTTATCTCAATAATTTTAGTATGAATTTCGTATTTCGTAAGTAATCCTTCAACAAATTTAGTCTAATTCTATAAAATTAAAAAATATTTGTGCGTATTGAACAAGAGCATAAGATCCTCAAAAATCTTCTAGCTTCAGAGGGTGCTACATCCACCTCTTTCTTTTAATCTGGTCCCGTTAGGTTTTCATCTTCCTCGCTCTCTATCAAACAACATTCGAGGAATCGCCTTTAATACTGATGTTGTGCTTTAAAATTGACTTAACGTCTTCTTCAGTTTCAAACCATCGCAATTCTTTAGGCGTGAAATCGAAAAATTGTTAGATTGTTGGAAGACAATCTTAAATAACAAAGTGGAATATATTCTTGATTGAAATGGTATATCGAGAAGAGAGAGAGCATCAAATGCTGGAAGATAAGTGGAGATAAGACAACGAAAGGACATTTATGGTTTCTTAACAACTGATGCCGAGATGAAGCAGCTGGTGTGGTATGGATATGTACAAAGAATCGGCACACACAAGCCAAACACAAGACTGCCGAAGATAATTGGATAAATGAATACTATCAATTCGTAGAAAAGTCAGAAGATCAAAGAAGATATGGAAGAAAGGTATATCAAGAGCAGTGAGTTTCGAGAGATCTAAGAGATTGTCAATGAATTGATATTTAATTATAAATGGTTAATTATTTCTTAGAATTCGGCTTGATAACTAATCATTAAATAAAAATGCTCATTTTAACGTTTCGACTGTTTATTTTGCCTTCATCAGATAAATTTGATTACAATTACTAGATGTTTTCCTGTAAAGGTAAATTTAAACTCATAATAATTTAATAACTAATGTTTTTGGTACTCATAATTTTTATTCTTCTTTTTTACATTTTATTAACAATTTGAAATATTTTACTTAAACTATAAAGTTGGCATATTGTACTTTCAACAATTGGAACTTTTTGGACAATGTCTCAGATGTTGATACCATGTGCAAAGTTTTCTACCGTCCTCTATATTCTGTGTTCGAAAAATACGTTCCGACTTACGTGAATCACCTCCGACGTTTTCTTAAACGGTATACTCCCGAAATAATTTATAACCTAAAATTAAAATACAAACACTTTAAGCAATTTAAAAGTACCAAGAGTGCTGCATCACTAACACTGTTCAAGCATCTGAGAGCATTAGTTAAGAAACAAATATTTTCAGCTTATAAGGACTATCTTTGAAATACTGAAAGTAAGCTTAGAGACCATCCCAGACAATTTTGGTCTTACATTGGTGAAAGGAAGAAGAGAAGTCGTATTCCAGGTAGAATGCAGCTCTCGTGGGTCAGTCTTGCGGATCCTCAATCTATAGTTAACGCATTTGCTGATCATTCTAAGAACGTTTATAATACACCCTCTACGACTAATATCATGGATCTTCTATCAACCAATTCAATGCTTCTCCATTTGCATTACCAACTTTTGCATTACCAAAATTTTTGAAATTGAACCGAAAGGTATAACCTATTATTAAGACTGCAATACCACCGAATCAACAATGGCTTCATTAAAAAGCGATCTACTGTCTCTAACCTTGCGGTATTTTCTCAATACGTTGCTGACGCGTTGGATTGCGGGTCGCAAGTTGATGTCGTATATATTGACTTTGCCAAGGCATTGATCGAGTGGATCACGCTATCTTGCCAGCTAAATTGGCGAGTTTTGGATTTAGTAACCGCTGGTTGACTTTTTAACTTCATTTCTACATAATAGGCCTCAACGTGTATTTTACAACGTGTATTCTACAACGTGTATTCTACAACGGATATTTATCAACACCTTACATTGCCACTTAGGGAGTTCCGCAAGGCTCTAACTTAGGTTCACTGCTTTTTATTATTTACATTAACGATCTCTCAGAAAAGCTCGAGTCTAATTGCCGATGACTTGAGGTTGTTTTCTCGAGTCTTCGACTCGTCGGACTGCCTTCGACTTCAGGCCGATCTGGTTAACATTCAAACATGGTGCAAAAATAACAACTTACCTTTGAACCCCGTTAAGTGCAAGATTTTATCTTTCACTAAAAGACTTAATGTTATGCACTTTAATTACCAACTTGGGGATATAAGTGTATCCCGTGTTGTATCAATTAAAGATTTGGGCGTTACCTTCGATATGAAACTGACTTTCAATGAGCATATCAGCAATGTGTCTAGGCAAGCCACATAAAATCTTGGATTTATTATCCGCAACAGTGGCGAATTTTCTAACGTGAGCGTACTGACTTGTTTATTCAGTTCATTAGTGAGATCACGCTTGGAATATACCAGCTTGATATGGTATTCATTTTATCAAGCACAAAAACGTCTACATGAGCAAGTTCAGCGGCGATTCTTGAAATACATGTGGTTGAAGGTGAACGGCGTCTATCCTGAGAGGGGCTTTGATCATACTCGACTCCTTTCTCGCTTCAACGTGCCTTCTCTCGTTTTGTAGCCAGCCTCAACTTCCTTTATAGGCTTCTTCACAACGAAGTTGACTGCACAACGCTATTATCATACTTTAATTTTCTTGTCCCACTATTATTCACACGTCCTTCTCGTACTTCCTTTTCCTCGGACCAATGTGTTGGTCAGGTCTCCTGTCTACGTTTTGAGTAGTAACTACAATCAGGTTTCTTCTGAAATGGATATACATTTCTGTGGATTATTGACGGCATCTCTATAACATCTGCGATATGTATTCGTTGTAGTATGTATGTATCTCGACAATTTATTCCTCGATATTCTTGTTTTTTTTTTTGTTTTTATTAGTTTTAATCACTTGCGCAGACTTTTATTAATATTCATATATATTATTAGCTTGGATATTGTGTATTGATTTAGGCTTGTTTATATTTTTTATATTTAGGAAGTTACGTCTTTATAATACTTTTTTTGTTTCTAATAGTACTTGCTGTTATGTGTATGATTTAAAATTTTGTTTTGATTTGATCCTGTAAATGGAATTATAATTCTGTTGGGTAATAAATAAATAAAAAAAAATAAATAGAAAATTAAAACATATGGAAGTAGACTGAATTTTAATAGGCCCAAAGTATGTATATATTTTAAATTTTGTGTTTTGTCCTTGCCTGCAATTTGATACTTTCGGCTTGGTGTGGGTGAGTTTTAAAAGATTTATTTGAATTTTACGATATTTATATTACGAACGCTTTGATTAATGGGAAGTATAGTTTCGACAGACTTGAAATTTCATGACAGTTATTAACGGCGTTTTATTCATGTTTTTAAATATGAATTAACTCTAATTTTGATCTCGCTTTGTAATTTGTTTCTATTTGTAGTATTTTAACTTCTTTGTAACTGAATGTGCGATTATTTTTAGTTTCATGTTTTTTTTAAAGCTGTAATGATTTTTTAATATTTGTGATCGTTGATTCTTTGTTTTAAATGTTGTTCTGTTTGACCTATATAAACTCGACCACAATCATTACATGGTATGCTGTAAACTACATATAGTTTCTTTTCCTGTGGAATGGCTGCTTTGAGTTTTGTTTTAGTCAAACTTAAATTATTGTAATTTTTGTGAGCAATGTGGATAACATATTTTTTTATAAAAAATTTGTTTATTTTTTCAGATAGTTGCGGAACATACGGTATTGATAGATTTTTTTAACGCTAAGAAATAAGTAATTAAACTTCTAGTTTCAACAATTTTTTATTCTAAATACCACTACAATATTGTTTCGCCATACAATGGCTTCATCAGGTGGATGAAATACTGAATATGTACAAAACAAGTTTGAACATTTATGAGAAAATTATTGGGGAAATGGTGGTGGAAAAATTTTTACAATCTTAAATTTAATAGAGGGAAGTTGTTTAAATCTAGTTGGTCATTTAAAGCTAATCCTAAATTCTTGAATGTGTAAAATTTTGAAATCTATATTAAATCTATGATTGATATCTATACAATGACTTGCGAAAGTTGAATCCGTTTTCTTTTCTTTATGGCTTCTCTCGTGTTCTTTCATCCTAATTTTGAATGTCCTCCCCGTTTGTCCGATGTATACCTTATTACAATCTTCGCATGTTAACTTATATACACCAGAGTTTAATTCTTTGTCTATTTTATCTTTGTTGTTTTTAATAATGTTCTGTTTAGTATTGTCTGTTTTAAATAATATATGTTCGTTATTAAGTTTTTTAATGAAAGTACCAATTTTTTCCAAAATTTTTCCTAAGTAAGTGATTGAATTATAGGAATTAATTATCTTGTATTTTAATTTTGGATAAACTAAGGAAAGGGTTTTAGATTTTTGTTGGCAATTTAGGATGTTATTGACAATATTTATAGAGTAACCATTGTTTAATGCTATTGTGTATATTCTATTTAGTTCAAGGTCGAAATTACTTTTACTCATAGGTACATGAATTAATCTATATACCATTGATTGGTATGCTGATAATTTGTGTGTTATAGGATGAAAAGAATTAGCGTGTATTGTGGTATCTGTATGTGTTGGGTTATGGTATATAGCGAACTCGTGTTTATTAGTTTTGTGTGATATGGTTAAATCTAGAAAATTAATGCTTTTATTTATTTCTGTTTCTATAGTAAAATTTAATTTGGGGTGAATAGTGTTGATATAATTATGTAAAGTTTTTAATTGTCTATCTGAACCGTTAAAGCAAATTAATATGTCATCAACATACCTAAACCAATATACACAATTACCAAGCAAGGGATGTGTACTAATTATAGTTTCTAAATTATTCATGAAAATTTCCTCTAATAAGGGTAATAAGGGGCTTAGTGGGTTTCCCATTGCTAGACCCTCTGTTTGTTTATAAAATTTCTTTTTAAATTGAAAATAATTTTGTTCCAGGCACGTTTCTAAGAGCTGTAAAATTTCGGGCTTTGTGACAATGTTCGTGTTTCTACGTTCTAGTTGTAAAGTAATTAAATCTATTACCTCCTGGGGTGGGATACTAGTGAACAAATTCGAGATATTTTTTCGTCGTGTTTGCTAGTTTATTAACTCTATATTATTGGCAATTATACATTTTGTGCACTATATAATAGAATAATAAAACAAAGAGTGTGAAAATTATATAATTCTTTAAATGTATAATGTCTTTGAAATAAAGGGACAACGTATAGTAAATGGAAAAATATTCGAAATCCTGATTTGTCTAGTAAAGATGATATAAAGCAATACTTTCTCGTATCAGTTGACTGCCATTAATTTAAAACCTAATTTTATCATCTAAAACACGCGTAGTTATTTTTAACAGAAATGGAGCTAAAAATAACACGCCTTGGCGTGCTAACAAGTTCTCATACAGGATTACCTCTATCCCGAGTCTTAGCTTTTACACTTATTTTAATGTGCTTTATTTGTAAAAAAAGCAACCTACACTTACATAGTAGCAAATAAAGTAATAGTCGAACATTTCCACAGCTCTTCACTACAACTTTTTCAACGTCGCACGAAATAAAACCGGTTCATTTTTTCTCATTGATCTTGCTTGTCAAGTCAACTTTTGTCTTCGTTTAAATCATTATTTCGGGTATGCGAATAACCTATATGTATTTCTGACAGGCGTGATACTTTCTGTTCACGAAATTAGTTGATGAAAGGTGTCAATACATCACCGTGAATATATTGTTAGAATCGTGAAAGGTGGTGGTATAACTATAAAAAAATTCAGTCAGTGTCGATATAAAATTATTGGAATCATAAGTAGATTTCTTGGAAGTATAATATAATTACAAGACTCTTAATAAAAAGGTCATGCAATTTTACTTTCTTTAGAGTTTATTTGTTTCAATCGACAACAATAATCTACATAATTTTCAGTAGATAATTAATACATTAATAAATAGTTTATTCATAAATGAAAGATTAGTATATCGGGTGAGCAATATCAAGTATCCGCAGTTGGCTATAGAATATTTAGATTGTCATCAACGTAATATTGTCTATATTGTTTACCTTTCTGATGTATGGTGATGATATTAAGCTGTCATAATAATATAGAGTTTATAAAGTATTTCTTTTCAGTTCGTACTGCCCAAGTGTGAACCGAAAATTGTACTTTATCTCTTTCTAACACACATAAATACGCGCTGTAATACTACACACGTTTGTCATTTTAAGTTAAGACGTAAGTCTTTAAAATATTATATTATTGTGACAGTACTTAGTTCCATCATACTAACTTAATAATGACAGATACATAACCTTATATTCATGGCTACTAATATTGACAAAAGACTTACTTACAAAACTAAATTAATGTCAAAATCGTTATAAGACATGTCCCGTTTTTTTTTTACGCGGACAGTAGTTTTACGATATTCGGCTTACTGTCAAATTATTTGAATATCGTTGTTTATTAACTTGTTTCCGGTATTCTGACTTCTTGCTTAAGCATTTTTCAGATTCGAATATTTAGTTTGCATCAAAAATTACAAAATCCGCTTTTTTTCAAAAACTATACGGATAATTAATAGTAATGCAAGTGGCAATAGGTACGACAAATTTTAATTATCACTTTGACATTTCTAACCTATTTGTTTCACAGAGTATTTCTTAGCTGAAAAACTCTAAGCAATGTTTTGGCTAAGAAGGGATTTGTTCATACAAGTACTACTTCTTTAGAAATATTGCTTAAAGATATTGGATTTATATATGAGAAACAGTGTAACAGGAGAGCGCTTGAAGAGAAATTAAATATAGTCTGCATGAGCAATGGGTTTTTAAGAAAATATATGGATAACTTAAATTCAAGTTAGGTCATATTCTTTAATGAAATTTGGCTATTTTGAAAAGGCTATAGAAATAATCATGGCAAGATGATGTAAATGTAAAAAGTGTTAGGAAACCCGTAGGCTATGTTGATAAATGATTTAGCAAAAATAATCTGTAGTTAATGTGATGGCGCGTAATATGGAACCACAAAAACCAACGTCTTCAATTTTATTAGCATCCAGACGACTAGAACAATGTAATGTCGAAAAAATTTCAGAGGTGCTATTAGATACTTTGGAAAAATTTAAACTTGCGAAAGACCAAGTATTAATGTTTATGACCGATGGTGCCGCAACCATGTGTTCTGTAGGCCGGTCTCTTAGAAAATATTGTCCTAATTTGTTACATATTACTTGTAAACTCCATGCTCTACACCTTGTGGCAGAACAGGTTCGTAGATGTTATCCAGAGGTAGATGCTTTAATATCGAGTACAAAGGCAGTATTCCTGAAATCTCCAAAACGTATTCGGAAATTTCACGAATTTTATCCCCATACCCCTGAGCCACCACAGTCGATTCTGACACATTGGGCTACACGGTTACGGGCGGGGTTTTACTATCATGAACATTTTGAAAAAATTAAGGACGTGGTTTTATCATTCGATCCGAAAGAAAGTGCAGCTATCAAAACAAGCCAGAAAAAATTTCAAGATGCCAGATTAAAATGGATTTACAAAGTATTCGTGAGAATTACTTGGGACTAGAAGAAGCAATAACAAAATTAGAAAAATCGTCGCTGTCGTTAGAGGAATCACTGCAAATCGTTAAAGATGTTCACGCACAAGTGTGTGCTGTAGAAGGCGCAAAAAGTGAAAGTGTTCTAATTAGATTAGAAAGTGTTTTAGACAGAAATGCAGATTTTGACACCTTAACACGTATTTGTGAAGGCACGTCTACAGATGCGTTAAGTTGCTTAAAAAAGTATTTTGATTATGCGAATATAACATCACTAGATGTAGAACGTTCGTTTTCCGAATGTAAACATATTTTTTCCTCACGGCGGACATGTTTTTCAGAAATAACCTTAGAAACGCACCTGATGTTGAAAATATACAATCGAGTTTCTCCAATTTGTCAATCCTTGGAAGACGCTTAAAACGGTAAGTGTTCTTTTAAATCCTCTGTCGTGCACACAATTACTGATTTCATACTTTCTCCATTTTATTTATAGCTACATGCAACGCTGCTATAATATGTACTATTCTTATTTTTCGTGTGTTTATGCATATTACTTTAATAGCAGAAAACCAGATGTATATTTAATTATTTCTAATAGAATAAATGTCTCTACTTCTATATTTATATCGCTAAGAAGCTCATGTTGCGTCCCTATTCTATCGCATATTCTAATATATTACGAATTGCACTCCCATACCGGCGCTCATGGCGCGCACGGGAATTGGTCTGTTCTAGTCATTACACATAGCTATAATGCAATGACTTTTTCTCATTTACCCTTATACATAGGCCTAAATGTATGGTGGAGGCATAGTAGGCAACTAGTTATACACCAGTAACATATAGACCGTTCTTCTACATAACACAGGATAGCTTCATGTGATGCTATTAACATGTGATTGGTTTTATTTATTTTTTTGTGTGAATTTAGAAAACAACCATCACCTTTGAATTTGTTAAAAATATTTAAAATTGTCTTCGCACAAGATATACGCCTGTTGAGATAATTAACTGTTTTAAATAAATTATGTATTAGTGTATAAAGTGTATTTAATTTAAGATTTAAGTATGAACGAAAAGCAGAAATATTTGAAAATTTCAAAATGTTACTGAGGTATAACTGGTTGCCTACAATGCCACCACCATACATTTACGTCTATGTGTAACGATAAATGAAAAAAAAATCATTGCATTATACCTAGGTGTAATGACAAAAGAAAAACCCCGTATATATCCAGGTAAAATATTTTAAAAAAGTATTCAATTTTTTTTATAGACCTGCGTTATTGATTGCCTATATCTATATCCAAAATTCTACCTGATTCTATTGTGTTAAGTTTTTTTTTGGATTATGAATTCTAAGTATATGATGTAGTATTGTATAATAAAAATATTGATACGAGAAATATTTCAAACCTGATAATTACATATATAACGCTTAATATATATATATACTTCACCATTAAAAGTATTAGAGCAATTTATTATAGTCTATCATGTTGGTTTATACCTTCTATTTATCTTCCATATCGTAACCAATTTCAATACATACAAATGTTAGATAATTAATTAAGTCTTAGTACTACATAACACTTGACACAAAATTAATAAATTCCTCATATTTATATAATTCGATTAAATTATAATCGTGTTCTTACAATTGTCATTTTCTTTTCGAAGCGAGTAAGCTCCCTACGATTATTTATTTGTAGATAATTATAGATTATACTACATTGTGTATAAACATGCATTGATATACAATTGTCAATAAATAATATAGAGTGAAATCAAGTTGACACGAAATTGATCTCCCCCACGGAAAATCTTCCACTGCTGCGATGAAGCCTGGTACGCTGGTTTATAGGTCCTCTTGATTTCACTTTTCAATGTCAGACGGGCCACCCAACCCATCTCGGGTCTAAACCCGGCCACCATCCGACCCATCGCCGTTCGAACTCGATGACACTTTACTTGAAGGATCCCTTCATTGTTTCAAACACAGGGCACATAGTGTAAAGCTCCGCATCGTACTAGGAAATTAACCGTTTGCCTCTTTTTGACGTAACGCAGGTTCCCTATCGCTTGTTTGATTCTCATATTGCATTTGTAGATATATACGAGAAAAGTTTGTAAAGAAATACGTTCCTTGCTAAGAAATAAAAGTTATTTATTATCTTTAATTTATAATATAAATCGCCTTACAATTAAACCATTTTCTTGCAAAGTGGCAATGTCGTTTAAAAAATATGCTTGGTTTGCATTAGCTAAAAATAGAATCATAGTGATTTCTTCTTTTATTAAAAATATAGATGTCTGTTAAAGTGATGATGTATTGATATAACATCGTAAGCTTAATAAGCATATGAATAATAAGAAGAAGCAGTGAAGCATTCAATTAAGTAGGTGAGGAAATATTCATGCTTACTTACATGTGACTGGAGGAATTCAATAATAATACGATTTCTACATACGTGTTCTACGAGATCTAAAGCCGAATATTATCCAGAGGAACTGCTTTCAAGTACATTAGGTTTGCATAACAATCAATAATAATTGATTACCAGAATAGGTCTCTGAAAGTTGTAGTAATCCAAGGCTACTATATTACAAACTATTCATGTGTACCTGTGGTTTAAATAATTCTATAAGCAATGAAACTAATTATATTACCTACAATGATAAACATCGACATACTGAATAATGTAAATGAGATAGCGAGAGAAAGAAATGAAAAGTAATTGTGAATATAGGATATTGGATTAGAATTGAATATCATATACGAAACATTCAATGGACAAAAGAAAACATTGCATTAAAAATAAACAAATATACAAAAAAGGGATATTTATCAATACGTTTTTGCCGTATTACGCAGTTGTTATATAATGAAACAGATATGCAAAATACATATCCGTCACTGTAAACATGGACAAACACCTCGTATTTTTAGCATATATATATGTATATACATATGTATTGAACAGAAGTAAATGCTAAAAATACGAGGTGTTTGTCCATGTTTACAGTGACAGATATGTATTTTGCATATCTGTTTCATTATATAACAACTGCGTAATACGGCAAAAACATATTGATAAATATCCCTTTTTTGTATATTTACCGCCATCTGGCGCGTGTTAATGGACAACACCAATATACGTATTTTTCCGATTTTTTTCGTAATAGCCTTGCTATTCCAGCGGAAGATCGGCTTTTCTGGCCTAGTCGCTTTCTTCCGTCAGATGTCACTGATTAAATTGGTGTCGCCTGATAGAACGAAACTGGTTATAGCTTGGAGACGATTTTAGCGTAAATGTAGATACAGATACAGATCTGTTGTTTAACAGATCTGTATTAATTTGTATACACATTGCTTCACTAGTTCAACCGATGAGGCCTAGATGGCTGAAACATATGTATTGAACAGAAGTAAATGCTAAAAATACGAGGTGTTTGTCCATGTTTACAGTGACGGATATGTATTTTGCATATCTGTTTCATTATATAACAACTGCGTAATACGGCAAAAACGTATTGATAAATATCCCTTTTTTGTATATTTACCGCCATCTGGCGCGTGTTAATGGACAGCACCAATATACGTATTTTTCCGCTTTTTTTCGTAATAGCCTTGCTATTCGAGCGGAAGATCGCCTTTTCTGGCCTAGTCGCTTTCTTCCGTCAGATGTCACTGATTAAATTGGTGTCGCCTGATAAAACGAAACTGGTTATAGCTTGGAGACGATTTTAGCGTAAATGTAGATACAGATACAGATCCGTTGTTTAACAGATCTGTATTAATTTGTATACACATTGCTTCACTAGTTCAACCGATGAGGCCTAGATGGCTGAAACATATGTATTGAACAGAAGTAAATGCTAAAAATACGAGGTGTTTGTCCATGTTTACAGTGACGGATATGTATTTTGCATATCTGTTTCATTATATAAACAAATATATTAAATTAAATTTAAGAAAATAGCAAAAATGTTCGAATTAAATTGTAATTTTTGAATATAAATAGGATAAAACTTAAGATTCTGTTAAGCAACTGATGGACGTGGTATAGAACTAATGAAAATTAATAAAGTAATTAAATCGTTGATTGACGAAGGAGATACTTGATGAAACTTCATTATAATAGATAAGAAATAAGTACTAAACTTCTAATTCCAAAAATTTTTATTGTAAATCCACTACAATAATGTTTCGCCATACAATGCCTTCATCAGGTGGATGAAAAACTGAATATTTAAAATTCAAATTTGAATATTTATGTACAAATTATTGAGAAGGTGGTGGAAAAATGTTTACAATCTTAAATTTAGTAGAGGGAGTTGTTTAAATCTAATTGGTCACTTAAAGTTAATCCTAAATTATTATATCTATTAATTTCTATGTTTTCTAACAAGTTAAGTTTCTTGGGTTTATCTTGAATATGTAAAATTTTGAAGTCTGTATTAAATCTATGATTGATATCTAAACAATGATTTGCGAAAGTTGAATCTGTTTTCTGTATAATATTGTCTGTTTTAAATGATATATGTGCGTTAAGAAGTTTTTTAATAAAAGTATCATTTTTTTCCGAAATTGTTTCTAAGTAGGTGATTGATTTGTAGTTATATTGTTTTTTAATTATGGATAAACTAAAGAAAGGGTTTTAGATTTTTGTTGGCTAATCAGGATGCTATTGATAATATTTATAGATTAGCCATTGTTAATGCTATTGTGTAAATCCTATTTACTTCGAGGTCGAAATTACTTTTACTTATAGGTACGTTAATTAATCTATGCACCATTGATTGGTATGCTGATAATTTTTATCATATAGTTTTATGTTATAGGATGAAATGACTTAGCGTGTATTGTGGTGACGACATATTAATTTGCTTTAATGGTAGAGATGGACAATTAAAAACTTTACATAATTATATCAACACTATTCACCCCCCAAAATAACTTTTACAATAGAAACAGAAATAAATAAAAGCATTAATTTTCTAGACTTAACTATAATACACAAAACTAATAAACACGAGTTAGTTATATACCATAAATCAACACATACAGACACCACAATATACGCTAATTCATTTCATCCTATAACACAGATATGATCAGGATACCAATTATGCATCGATTAATTAACGAACCTATGAGTGAAAGTAATTTCGACCTCGAACTAAATAGGATATACACAATAGCATTAAACAATGGTTACTCTATAAATATTATCAATAACATCCTGAATAGTCAACAAAAATCTAAAACCCTTTCTTTAGTTTACCCAAAATTAAAAGAAAATATAACTAATTCCTAAAATTCAATCATTTACTTAGGAAAATTTTCGGAAAAGATTGGTACTTTCATTAAAAAAACTTAATAACGAACATATATCATTTAAAACAGACAATACTATACAGAACATAATTAAAAACAACAAAGATAAAATAAACAAAGGTTCAAACTCTGGTGTATATAAGTTAAAATGTGACGATTGTAATAACATATACATAGGACACACCAGAGAAGTCATAAAGAAAACAGATTCAACTATCGCAAATAATTGTTTAGATATCAATAATAGATTTAATATAGATTTCAAAATTTTACATATTCAAGATGAAAGCAAAAAACTAAACTTGCTAGAAAACTTAGAAATTAATTAAATAATAATTTAGGATTAACTTTCAATAACCAATTAGATTTAAACAACTCCACTCTACTAAATTTAAAATTGTACAAATTTTTCCACTACTATTTTTTGTCAATAATTTTTACATAAATATTTAAGCTTGTATTTTAAATATTCAGCTTTTCATCCACCTGATGAAGCCATTGTATGCCGAAACAATATTATAGTGGATTTTCAATAAAAATTATTGAAAATACAAGTTTATTACTTATTTCCTATCGTAATAAAGTAATTCATAGAAAAATCACGAAAATACTAGTACATTACAAAGTTAAGAAGCCAAAACGATGATTGTTACTCGAATATGAGGAAGAGAATGAACGGTGGAAGAAATCAAATAGCGCTTACAATACAGGAAGAAAATACAGAATTATTTACTAAATTCTTATTCTTGCTATTGCTGGTGTAGACTATGGGATAGAGTTGAGTATTATTTGAAATTATTTGAATTTTATCTTCAGAATTGCATCTAGGCCTTTCTAGGCCTTGGAGCACCTTTCTTGGTCTACCTCTGGTTCTCTTCTTTAATAGTCTTACTTTGTAAACTCTTCTTCAAATTCTCCCTTCGTTCATACTTCTAACGAAACCGAAGTATCTCCGAATTGCACAAAATTATTCAGTTGTTCGATACTTTATAAGCTCTTGTAAATATGTACGAGGTGCTACCCAAACATTCCAGGAATGTGAAAAAGGAAAATGCAATAAATTGTTCTTACAACTTCTTCACTACTATCCCCTTCAAAGTATTAATCTTCCGCATAAATACATCAATCCTAGCGACGGAGGTCGGAGGATGAAGTAGTACTGTCGTCTTCGTTGAAGTTAGAAACTGGCGCACAACAAGTGATGTATGGGTTGGTGCATTGTCGTGGTGTAGGATACATGAATTGTTGCGCCACTTGGCAGGCCGCTTGCGTTGTATGTTTTCTCTTAGTTGCTGAAGAACATGGCGATAAAATCGTCCATTAACTGTTTCACCTGGTGGGAGAAATTCCTTGTGCACGATGCCATCAGCGTAAAAGAAGCAAATCAACATCGACTTGACGTTGCTTCGAACTTTCCGTACTTTCTTCGGTCGTGGTGATGGTGTCCTCCATTGATGATTGCTGCTTTGTTTCGGTGTCATACTCGTACACGTATGATTCATCGTAAGTAATGATTTTAGTACTGAAGTTCGCATCCATTTCAGCTCTGTACACACATGAGCCCGGTGTCGTCTTTGTTAAATGCTGAGTAACCTCAGCACAAACTTCGCAGCAATACGTCGCACGTTGAGTTCTCCGGACAGAATACGCTGACAAACGCCGTACGACGTGCCGACAGTGTTACAAATGTCAAGAGATTGTTCTCCTTCAGTCTTGCAGGATAGCATCAAGCAATTTTGCCACATTTTGTGGCGTGTTTTTCGTCAATAGACTACCGGAACGCTTATCATCATCAACCGACACACCCCTATTTTTAAAACGGTTGCATCACTCATAAGTTTGCGAGTAGCCTAAAGTATTCTGACCAATGCTTGTAAATTAAGCATTTTGAGAGTTTTCGCTACCGTTTTATCAAGTTTGTAGGATAATTTGATGCATGTTCTTTGTTTTCTTACATCAAAGATGGTAATGTCGCGGAATAACACAAAACTGTTTGTCACTACCTGCTTGATAGAGTGATTTAGTATAAGCGTATATGATTCCATCTAGCGCTATAGAGTTGTACAACCATCCCTTTACGCGCTACATTTAAATTCCAGGCACCTCATAAGTAATAATAATAGGACATTTATTTAATAGCTTTCCTTGGTTTAATCGTTTCGTACTTTTCAAGATTTATCGTTTGCGTAATTTTTCCATTTTCAAACAAATTAAAGACCAAAAGAAAATCTTTTGTCAAAATTTAATTGTAAAGTCGAGAGTCTTATTTGTGGATTTAGAAGGATTAATACCGTGTATAGTGATATATAGCTTCGGTATTTCAATCTGTAATGACTCATTAAAACTTTCGACACAAGACAAATGGTCATCAAAGCAAAATGAATCTTAATAAGCATCTATGAAAACCTTGTTTTTATTTAACATTAAAATAATAGAAGTAATTCATTTCATTCACGGCTAAGCAGATCATTTTTCTAGGTTCCCTCGTAGCAATCTGTATGCAACGCTGGTCTGTTTTGTTGTGCTGCGTTTATTATAGGAGACTGAAAGAATGAAGTGGGAATGGATAAGTACTATTTATATTCCTTTTTAGTGATGAATGAGGTTTGTGTTTTCGTAATTGCTTGGCTATTCGAAACACTGATAGGTAGTCTAACTATATCTATTAGAATATTTTCTTTTCATGAACGTTGAATGTCTTACATTTGCATATGGGTATACAAGGTGTTATTTATTGAGTGATTGTATAAATTACGATATACAAAGTTGTTCTTACAAATCTTGTAATGCTAGATATTTAATTCATTGTAAGCAAATATATTAGTATGAAGTGAATTTGCACGACGTCAATATGCGTCAAAAATAATAAGAAATCAAATATAAAGATGGTTGTCAAAAAAAACAAGTAAATCAAATTGTAAATATAATGTAGATCTCAGGGTATGTGGGTCTTTTAAACGAAAATTGAATTTCAATACTCCTAAACTTTATATTCCTAATTTTTCTCGTTTTATATTATGAACATTAATTAATATCATTAAAAATTCAGATCAAGAAATATTAAAATAGTATATTAAAACATAAGTTTCATAGGGGACCATTTTGTCGTTTTCTAAAGAACGACTGCCACAAAATGCCTTATGAAACGAGTTTTTTATACTATTTTTTCTATTTTGCATTTTTTACATTAGCAAATTGAAATTATTTAAGTTTGAAGTTCAGCGTTTTATTTTTATGTAAAGTATGCAGTTGGTCACATTGATATCTGATATTTTCAAATTTAAATGTTGTTATCCGCGAAATATTTTTTATTAATTTTCGATATTTTACTTAAAAATATATGAACATAAATGACAGAATTAATTGCGATTTCGCGAAGTAATGTGAATGTAAATATTCCTCTCTACATTTACGTTACATTGAAAAAATTCGCCCTTAAGCAATAATGTAATTTAGGGTTTCCCGATGTATTCGGAACTATAGTCCTTAATAGCTCAGTGGTAGAGCAATGGCCCAGCAAACCATGGACGTGGGTTTGAATCTTGCTTAAGGGCGAATTTAGCGTGAATAATTAGCGTCGTAAAATGTAGAAATCAATATTTACACGAATGACAGAAATTAATATATGTTATACTCCACCCCAATATACGTTGTTTGGGTAACATTTTTCTTTTCTACATATATCATTTCTGACAAATCTGCTTAAATTCGTAAAATCAAATGATAGCAATAAGATATTTATTTATGTGTTCGAGCAACGCCAGCATTGAAACATGAAAAAAAGCGTCTCGAAATGAAGTTCATTTCGATACTGTTTTGGGTTTCATAATGAGTTCATTACGAACGATAGCGGCGAGTTTTCTAAAGAGCGAGTGCGGCAAACGGCCTTATGAAGCGAGTTTTTTATACTATTTTTTCTATTTTGCGTTTTTTACATTAATAAATTGCTTAAATTGGAATTATTTAATTTGAAAGTTCAGAGTTTAATTTTTATATAAAGCATGCAGTTGGTCACATTGATACTTGACATTTTCAAATTTAAATCTTGCTATCCGCGAAGTATATTATATTACATATTATTTATTACTTTTCGTTAACATTACTTTATATTTCATTTAAAAATATAAACATGAGTGACAAAGGAACATATATATGTTGTTGTCAATTGTATACAACATACGTTGTTTGTGTAAAATACGGACATATATCATATCTGTCAAATGTACATAAATTCTTAAAATCAAATGACAGCAATGATATTTATTTCTGTATTCGAACAACGCCAACATTGAAAAATGAAAAAAATCGTATCGAAATGAAGCTCATTTCGATACTGTTTTGGGTTTCATAATGAGTTCATTTCGAACGCGAAATAGAAAATAGTATATTAAAAAACGAGTTTCATAAGGCACCATTTTGCCGCACGAGATCAGTTTAGAAAACGAGCCGCTTGCGGCGAGTTTTCTAAAGAGGGAGTGCGGCAAAAGGCCTTATGAAACGAGTTTTTTATACTATTTTTTCTATTTTGCGTTTTTTACATTAATAAATTGCTTAAATTGGAATTATTTAATTTGAAAGTTCAGAGTTTAATTTTTATATAAAGCATGCAGTTGGTCACATTGATACTTGACATTTTCAAATTTAAATCTTGCTATCCGCGAAGTATATTATATTACATATTATTTACTAATTTTCGTTAACATTACTTGATACTTCATTTAAAAATATAAACATGAGGGACATAGAAACATATATATGTTGTTGTCAATTGTATACAAAATACGTTGTTTGTGTAAAATACGGACATATATCATATATGTCAAATGTACATAAATTCTTAAAATCAAATGACAGCAATGCTATTTATTTATGTATTCGATATCGCCAACATTGAAAAATGAAAAAAAGCGTATCGAAATGGAGCTCATTTCGATACTGTTTTGGGTTTCATAATGAGTTCATTTCGAACGCAAAATAGAAAAAATATTTTTCAAAACTGTAGTACAAATATTTTTACACAGACCTCTTACTATATTTTTAATTTACCGTAAATAAACTAGGATATATAAACTAACTATTATTAAATTCTAAATCTTAAACATTTTACAACCTGTACAACTCTATTTGATAATCTTGCCTTTTTCCAATTTAGTTCATTGTCATTACCTTGTCAAACTTTTAATGTTTCTTTATTTTAAATATTAGTTCTTCAATACATAAACCTTTGAATCACCTTTCATCTTCTTTAGTTATTAAAATTGAATGGTCATATTTTGTACTAACCTTCGCCTTCCTTGATCTATTTCTTCCGTAGTAATACATATTTAATAGTCCTTTTTACTTCAGTTTAATTGGTCCTTGATAAACAATTATTTTTTAAAATTCTTCAACAGTCTTCTTTAGTAAATATCAAAATTCTCAATTCCATTTAATATATTAATATAAATTTAATATAACTTTAGAATCATTTTATAAATCTTTTCATATTTACAATTTTACATTATTATAATCGAAAAAAAAACAATCTATAACTAGTACTTGATTTTTTAACTATTCTTTTACTACATCAAATAAACTAGTTTTAACATCGCAACATAAATTTTTACTGACTTATTATTTTCTTTTCGTAACTATCCATAATCAAATTCATATCTTTTTTACTTTTGTATCTAGTTAAGATATGACTTTTTAATTTTTTCATTAAAATTATGTCAGATTTACTACTATTGTCACGTACGTTTGACATATTTTTTTTACATTACATATAAGTACGGTTTATTTAGAACTTTTTTCTACGATCTTTATAAAAAAAACATTTTTGTCACCGAATACTGCAGCGAAAATTTTATTTCCGTTAGTAGTGAGAGAAAATCCCATAACATCTTTCGTTCCTAGTGACGTAATTACTTACTAATTTTCACCTGCGTCTAGTTGCCTGTTGTTGCTATATCGCGTAATTTTTAAGTCACGTCAGTTTGTGCTGTTTGTAGCTTTATTATGATTTCTGATTCAGAAAGTCATTTAGATATTCCCAATACACCACCAGAAATAGTAACTCAAGCTGAGAAAACCTATGCGGATTTATTACGGGAAAAATCAAGAAAGAAGTATGAAGACGTCTATGTAAAATTCATTGAGTAGTGAGCTGATAATAGCGTTAATTCATATTTGGAAATTGTGCTGCTTGCATATTTTGTAAAATTGTGGGAAAATTTGAAGCCATCGATCTTATGGTCTACATATTCTATGTATCAATGTTTATACCATAACTAATTTAAATATGATCTATAGTTTTGTAATTTTTAATTGAAAATAAAGCATTTGTTTAGATAATTTTTTTAAGTTTGTTATAATGCTATAGGCGAGATCGTAGAAAAAGTATAGTGTTTAACTCGTCGAAATCATTTTTGAAGCTTGCAAACATTACCAAACTCGGCTTGGCATCAGTTGATAAACTGTTCTCTCGCTTAAAAAGTATTATTTTGGTCACTCGTTACAGAATATACTATTGTTGTCGAGGAACAGCTCATTGACTACGTCCATTTTTGATTAAAGCAATTACACGTTTTTTTGTTACTAACACACTTGAAAACTAATCAAATTATGAAACACGAATAATGGGCAAATTTCAATCAAAAAGATCAATCTGTCACAAGTTTGTTATTCTCGTTATAACCACAATATGAATACGTTTGATTCGTTTACGGGTTACTACGCACATTTTATCGTCCTTGTGCATTTCATCACGCACGCTGGTTATCTGAAACCATTTATTGCTTAAAAATATTTTTCTTTCAAGATCAGTTTAAACTAACACAAAAAGAGAAAGCATCTATTAACGACATATGTTTGTTTCTAGTAAATATTTATATAAAAGCCTGGTTTAAGCACCTTCGGCAAAAATGCCCCATAGTTTTGTAAAGAATTAATAAAATATAAAAATATAGACGACAGTATATCTAAAGTTATACGTGGTAAAATAAAAAAACATTTGTGGTATTTAAATCTTGAAAATGTTTCCTTATCATTCTTTGATTAAAATATTTTGATGGATGTTAAGAAGGAAATGGTAAGGGCTCTAAACAGGTCAGCGTCACATGAAGAGAGCATCAAACGGGTTACAGTACTGGAATTAGATGAAATAGAAAATAAAGAAATTTACGACTTCATATCCGATACTTCTAAAATTCTTTTTCAAATATTGAATATTCCTGCAGAATTTTTGGAAAGCGATCCAGCAACTTGGAATAAAAGCGAAAGTTACAGCATGTGTTGTGAAATTATCAACAATCTTAAAGTAGTAAATGGCACAGTTGAGAGAGGTATCAACCTAATTAATGAGTATACCAAAATATTAACTAAGGACGAAGAGCAAAAGCAATTTTTACTTCAAGTTGTTTAGGATTATAAAACACGTGTTCCAGATGTTAAAAAAGAGACGATGTTGCGGGTCTTGGAATAGTTTTAAGACGATAAGCACGCTTGATCAATTTATATTCATATCAAAGCATATTAAATTGCCTTTCAAACAGTATATATTTTTTCTTGATATGATAAATAGATTCGGAACAAAATATAGTTAAAGTCAAAAGTTTACAGTGGGTCGAACTTTCGGCGAAGAAATTTCTGACGATACAGAATTATACGGAACAGTAGAAAATCTAAATCTTTTAATTGATGTTATTAGATATTAGATAAAAAACTAAATTTTAGATTTTATTGTTAATTTTATAGTATAAGTGGTTATTGCGGTTATTACGATGACGAAAGAAAATAGGCAAATATAAATATCAAACCAATCTAATCTCTAATATAATATTTTAACTTTTTTAGATTATTTCTTCGTGGTTATAGGAATTTCCCCTTTGGATTGTTATCTGTTATAGAAAGAAAATTCTAAACAAATGAATTTAAAAAAAGCGAGTGTAGTTTATTATTTAGAATAGGAGTTATGTCAGACGCTTAAGAATTAACCCTGAGATGCTTAACCGGACCTATCAGGCCCGCAGTAATATTTTATTGCTTATAATCTGTATTAAACATTCTTAAACTAATCCATCGTCCTGGTATGGTCTAAGCGGTTATTCATTCTACTGTTTATCGGGTCAAATAATTTGTATTTATTTTTATTTAATTAGAAAATAATGAATATTTGAGTATCTTGGAGAATGTTATGCTTCCCGGAGTGTCGTAGTTATACGTGAATAACTTAATCTTTCAACAAGATAATTGTCCCGTGCATACGGCAGACGTTGTGAAACAATAATGTATAATTGTTGCCCTGGCCAACCAACAGTGCTGATTTGAACGCTTTAAAAAACATTTGGGGCTTATTTGTTAAGAAAATATATAAGAGAAATATTAGGTCCCAAAATCAAAATGAACTTTGGACCGCAATAGAAGATATATAACAAGTGTTCATTTGAAAAGTCAATCTAGTAGCATGTGATTTACTGAGAACATTTTGAAGTATGTCGTAAATTAAAATTTACTACTTAACCTACGAAGTCGTATATTTTGACAGTTTCATACATACAAATAAATAACAAATAATAGGTATATATTGAAAACTATAACAAATGTTGAAAATGTTGTCCTTCAAGATCAAT
The DNA here is from genome assembly GCA_935421215.2 of Melolontha melolontha. Classification (NCBI taxonomy): domain Eukaryota; kingdom Metazoa; phylum Arthropoda; class Insecta; order Coleoptera; family Scarabaeidae; genus Melolontha; species Melolontha melolontha. Next base: position 36,494,158 of record OW285242.1, read on the forward strand.
ACACTATAAATCCTCCGTTCAAAATTTCTGATGATATTCTGCAACATTACTGGATTGTTATTAATTTCCATGCATTTCTGTTCGATTTTCTGTAGCATATCATTCAAATTCAATATAGGTGTTCGAAATATGTTATTTTTTAGATAAGGGCACAAAAAGAAGTCGCAAGGTGTTAAATCGCATGAACGTGCAGGCCAGGCAATTTCAGTATTTCGACTAATTATACGCTCATCAAAAAATTCTCTTAAATAACCAAAGATTCTGCAGTACAGTGACAAGGTGCTCCGTCTTGTTGGAAATATGCATTTTGAAGTTGTTCATCATCATGCAACTGATTGACAAATGGTTGTAATGGTTCCGTACGGTACCTTTGGGCAGTTAACGTTTCCTGAAAAAATATTGGTCCAATGATTCGCCTTTAGCTTATCGCTGCCCAAACACAAATTTTCTCTGGATGTAGCGTTTCTTCATTAATTACATGTGGATTTTCACTACTCCAAATTCTTGTATTTTGTGAATTTAGGTATCCCGTTTTATAAAACCATGCTTCATCAGTAAAGATGACTCTTTGCGAAAGTTCTCCATTATTGTTCATATTTACAAACCAATTACAAAACTGTAGTCTACGTGGGTAATCAATTTCTAACAATTCTTGTATTGCTGTGACACGGTATGGATAAAGTTGCATATATTTTTTTAATAACTTGTGAGTTGTACCAACAGAAAGGTTTATTTGTTGACTCAAATGTCGAACAGCTGTTTGTGGTTCATTTTCCATTATTTCTTCAACACGATTGACAACTTGAGGTGTACATTTCTTAACTGCTCCGCTGCCTGATTTTCTTAAGAGACTACCAGTTTCAGAAAAAAAGTTTTAAAGTTCTATCCAAAGTATTCTTAAATTGTATATAATCTATTACAAAATGTGGAAACTCAACTTGAAATTCTACCATGCAATCTTGAACTGAATAAACCCATAAACCATCAATTTTATTACCACTTCGAAAATAATCCTGGACTAAAAAAAATTTCTGTTCTAAAGTGAAAGCCATTTTAAAACTGAGAAGCAATTTATTTAAACCAGAATCGACGCCCGATTATTTTATGCACTAACTGATATTTGTGATTGACATTATCAAATGTCATTTGGATTTACGTTTACGGAACAACAAACACATACTAATACATTTGCGTCTTATTCTGTCAAAATTTCAAAGTAACCTAGATTGACTTTTCAAATGAACACTTGTTATACGAGTATTATAATAAAATGTTAAACTCAAGATGGAAATTTGTGGCAGAATGTCATTTCTTCGATGTCCCTAAAGTTACACAAAGTTCTTGAAGAAAATAGTGGCGTAACAAAATATTAATTTTGATATCATAAAGTTTATTTCTTTATTATTCATTGTATATTTAAAATAAAAATCTAATTTGATAAGTAGCTAATATTTAAAGTCATCGAAACGTACGCATACTAAATAGTTTATGTTACAGGTAGTTCGAAAATTAAAGGTACTTTTACAAATGTCCGTATTTAAAAATATAGGCACAGTTCATTTCAATGAAATAGAGTACATCTTAAAAATCAATGTACCCATTTTTTAAAATTTTTAAGTCACATAAATTTGACTTTCGTGATAATTAGAATGTCATTATTATTACTTACAAAATACAATGAGAGTGAAATTGATTGAGGGCATTTGGCAGCTTTGATTTATGTGCATCCCTAAACATGCCACGAAATATCCAACTTCATTAACAACAATTTCGAAGTTAGGAACTAAAACGTATCTAAGTCAGGTATGCCAAATGTCCTCAATCAATTTCGCTCTCGTATGTATTTTGTAAGTAATAATAATGACATTCTAATTGTCACGGATAATTTCTTTTCAAGAATTAGACATTTAGTCTTCACGAAAGTCAAATTAACGTGACTTAAAAATTTAAAAAAATGGGTACATTGATTTTTAAGGTACTCGATTTCATTGAAATGAACCTATATTTTTAAATACGGGCATTTGTAAAAGTACCTTTAATTTTCGAACTACCTGTAACATAAACTATTTAGTATGCGTACGTTTCGATGACTTTAAAGAACAAACCATTACTAAACGTAAGGGCGTAAGGATACCTACTCAAAACAAAGATTCTATCTGAGTGACATTAGAAAAATATATATTCCGCTCGAGTGTTTACTCGAACCGGCATTTTTTTTTAAACAGACAACAATAAGATCCGTAATATTGTTTTGATGTAGACATTTTTTCTTTTACTACGCACTGGGCAAGCATAATCACGAGGGATGCACAAGTAGAGATAAAAACGTCAAAAGTACAGGTAAAAATTTTCAAAATTTGGTCCGTGTTAAATGGTTGCATTGTGATGAATACAAATATGAAATTTATATTTATTACATGGTGTAGATACAAGTAGTTTCGTGTTCATTTTTGTTGCTATCTTTACAAAGAGATATATTCGTGTACAGGTTGTATTACATGTATGTAGTAGGGCGGTAAAAACAAATAATTTATTTATAAATGATAGACGTAAATCTTTGTTGATTAAGTCTCTTTTTTTATGAGCGTTTTATTACTTTCTTTTAAGGAAGTCGCTGTGCCACTAACAATAAAACGCCCATGTATTAAAATAGATTAATGAGCAATTAAATTATATACAAAATTGATTTTAATTTATGCATGGGATGCAATAAACATTAGCGTCTAGGTTTAAACAAATAAATATGCTGTGTATAGGAACATGCACATAAATATGTAAATTTTTGTGAGAATGTTATTTTCGAATGTCTGTGATTATTTATATGCTTATATGGGTTGTTTTAGAAAAAATTCTAGACGCGTAACAGTACTAATTAAGTAATTAAATAATTTGAAATCGGTGAATGGGAATCTTGCAGCATAAAGTTACTGGTTACGCAAAGAAGCAATATTGTTGTAGCAATTAGACTTTCCAATGCATACGAGGGTCACATTTTTACAAAATCTGGGAAGAAAACAAAATGTTTGGGAACAAACTATTTTATTGTTTCTCAAAATATTTGCCTTTATGGGCAATACACTTTTGCATGCGTACGAACCAGTTCTCAAAACATTTTTTCCACTCTGAAGGTTGTATCCCAGAAACATGGTTTTCAAAGGCTTTGACTGCTTCTTGAGGTGTTGAAAATCGCTGTCCACGCATTTTTTTGTTTGACAGCTGGGAGCAAAATGAAATCATTCGGCGACAAGGTGAATATTGACAATGAGACATTATTTCAACACTTTTCTCCTTCAAATAGTCAACTGTTAGACGTGCTGAGGTTATGGGAACTCGCATTGTCGTGATGAAGAATAATGCGACGTTACAAATTACTGTATACCATTGAGCGTTAACAGTTTTTCGATGCTCTAAAGGAATTGTTGTAATGTGTCATGTACAAAGAAACAAATGATCATTTTCTTGGAAGTGCTCCTTGCACGAACAACTTTTGTGGGGTTCGGTTCGTCTTGGAACACTCGTACAGTAGATTGTTGCTTAGTTTCCGGCTCATATGCATATATCCATGTTTCGTCACATGTGACGATGTTGTATACGGATCTTGCTGTTCCTACGTCGAATTTTTTGCACATCTCTTTACACCAATTGACACGAGCTGCTTTCTGTGCTTCGGATCAGTTATGTGGAATCCATGTGGAACATATTCTTTTTACAAATAAATGTTCATGTAAAATCGAATGAATTGCAGTCTGCGATATTCCAAGAGATGCCTCTACCTCACTGTAAGTCACATGTCGATCGCGTTCTATCATTTTCCGCTCAGTATCGATGTTTTTTGGAATCACAATAGATTTTGGTCGACCTTTACGTGATTCATCACTCACTGAGGCACGACCATGACAAAATTTTGCAAACCAATTGTAAACTGTCTTCTCAGATAGTGCTTCATTACCAAAAGTTGATCAAAGCGATATAATGCATTCTTGTGGAGTTATGCCTTTTTTATAATCGTAAAAAATCATCCAACGAAAACCTTCATGAGTAATCTCTATTATTTTACAAACCCACCGCCTTAAAACTGTCACTGTCAACAAACTACTGACTCAATTTCTAAGCTATCGCGCATTTCTCTTGACAAATGTAAAACTTTAAAAGAAATATAGTGATTACATATGTCAAAAGCACCATCTAGTAGTCGATTGTAAAAATATAAAAGGTGTCCCTCGTATAAATAACAACTATTCTTCGTAATAACTCAACAACTTTTTGAATTTTTGTTAATAATGAATATGCGTCTTATGATCTAAGAGATTAGGCAGTGCACATTTGGAATTGTCTTAATTTCTTAAGAAGTAGATAATTAAGCCTGAAAACAATTGAATGTAAGTACTGCTGATATATGAAAAACGTAACGCTCCAATTCCTTTCAATTGTTCAATAAAGTATTTGCGTTGGTAATATTATTTATTATAATAAAATCATTACTTCATTTAAATAATTGGCATGCTACTTGTACTTAAGGATCATATCTTTTTAAAGATTATCAAACAAAATAAAATCGTTGGTAAATGAAGTGGTCGTCTTCAAGGTAGAGGATTAGGACCCACATCATTACAAATACTAAATAATGTAGAAAGAAATAACAGCTTTACTTATAATAATGACAAATAATAATGACGAATGAATGTATTTTCATCTACATATATTTATTTTCATTATATCATTTCTTTTTGGATCTACAACGACTTAAACTAGCAAAAAACCGCTGTTGAGACTGGTGTCCCTGGTTAAGGTATGATTGTTATGTTGATGTTTAAAGTAAGACTGTGTGTCTTGATGTTGATATACAACTGTTCTGTTCTGTAGTTGAGTTGATACTGTGTTTGAGAATGTTGCTTGTTATCATGTTACGAATGAAACTGTTGTGTTAAGACTGTTCCTTGTTATGATGTTACGAATGACACTGTTGCGCTAAGACTGTTACTTGCTATTATGTTACGAATGAGACTGTTGCGTTAAGATTGTTGCTTGTTATGGTAAAAATATACCACTACCTCTACAAACTATTGTATAATTAAAAGCGCATACTGTTGTACGTTATAACGTGGAATTTTTCCCTGTTAATTTCGTAGTCATTGTATCTATTAGCAACAATAGCCAAGGTTTACGATAGGGTCTTAAAAATCTAATCTTATTGAATAAATAATAAAATATTACAATACTCAACTTGAACTACAAAATAGATAAATGTATTTCGTATTTTATAGATCACCACCCGTTTGTTTTCCAATTAACAGTTAAAACAATGAAAAAAAGAAACTAACTCACCCTACTTTATCTTGCGAAATAGAAGCTAATAAATAAAATAAATTATTGAAACCCCTCACCTTTCTATCTACGCCCATGGAGAAAGGAATTTAACTATAATATTGAAGTAATTGCCTCACAATTCAATGACAAAAATAAATATGCGGTTAACCGAATGAATAGTGCTATTGAATAACTGTGTGTTGTACTTAGCGATGTTATAGGATATTTATGTGGCCCATCGGAATTTCGGCCTGATGTGTCCGGTCTCTACTAATAGTAAACACTAAGTAGTTAAACACCACAATCAACTTAAGTTTTTCTCAGTGTAATGCTTTAAGTATTTGTTTGCAATTGGCGTTGCTAAGAGACCTATTAAAGCACTCAAAAAGCATTAAAGCATGGAACATTTCAGATTCAGTTTTAAGTTGGTCACACTACGTATATAAGTCAGTAGTCATGGTGTTAATTTAAGGTTATGATTAAACTGACAATTAATAAACACTTTATTATACGGTAATTATATTTACAATACAATAACAAATATTTTATTATGAAGAGAAACTAATGTTCTTTGATTTTACGTCAACCATAGGCAACTAAATTAAAAAATTTGAATTTTATTCTAAACATATGTCAGCGTTACCAACAGCCACAAAATTTCCTTAAATTATAAAAAATTTTTCTAGTTTTCACTTAATAGTTATTTATTGTACAAGTGTGTTATGTTACAAATAAGAAAATGTTTAGCTCACGAGTCCGCTAGGACGAGTGAGCTACTTTTCTCAAGTGACTTATTTCTAATTAACACACGTGTGCAATACAAAACTTTATCCAACACCTCTTAAGATCCGTTCAAAATGGCTTTTAATGTTTTATAAATTTGACGTTCCATGTCAAATTTAAATTATAAATTTGACGTTCCATGTCAAATTTAAATTATAAACGACTAATGCAAAAAGTTTATATACAGTAATGCAGTTACTATGGAGAATAAATAATGCAAATCAACAAGCAGACAAAATTAGTGATTGATTAATAATACTGCAGTTAAAAGTTGATGGTAATGGAAGAGTTGCAAGAGGCTGTTTTCATTCCGCTAGAAGTTAAGAAAGAAGCTCAAGCAGCATGTTATAAATTACTGCCAAAAAAATCGAAGGATAATTACGACAAAGAATTTCGTCATTTTGAAGAATGGAGAAAACAGCAAAGTATCACTGGAATTAACGAAGAAGTTATGCTGGCGTATTTCCATATTTATAGAAGGAAAATTGCACCTTCTTCATTGTGGACGAAGTATTCCATGTTAAGAAGTACTTTGAAAGTGTATATGAATAGTGACATATCGAAATACGGAAAACTGATTTCCTATTTGAAGAGTGAGGCAAGAACCCACAAGTCCAAAAAGGCGAAAATCTTGGAGAGGCTACATATAGAGAAGTTTCTGAATGAGGCTCCTAACAATAAATATTTGATGATGAAGGCAGCGGCGGCTCGTGCATCAAAAATGTGGGGGTTGCAAATTTAGTGAATACTAATACTTTTTACAGTAGGTAAACAAGGTAGGTCACTAAGTATGTTTTATTAAAAGTAATTTTGCTAAGATACATATAAAGAAGAAAAAAGGCTTTTAAAACTCACTGATTCTGATCCTGATTTTATTGAAGCAAAAAATCCATGCGACGATCTTTCGCAGTCGCAAATTTATCTTTCTTGAGAAAGCAAGTTCAAAAGCTCCACAAATACTTACACAATTAATTATAATGTTCACTACATATCGATTGTACTTAACTTTCTCGTTGTGCAATGCTATATTTCTTCGATATGCACTATCCATCTGAGCAGCAATATCCACATTCCCAAAAAGCGATAATTGAACTACATTTTTCATATGCCTTTGTGATATACTGTGTTTTTTAATTCGATCGCTTGAATGATTTAAATCAGTTAAACCCATTTTCGTCCATAATTCTTCACCTTCAAATAGTAAGCAAGGAAAGCAGAAATAATGCATTTTTTATACTACAACCGCAAATCCACAAATGTTTATTATAAATATCCTTATTAAATAGTCTATTAAAAGTTCGCGTCTTACTGGAAATCGTTTGTTTCAGATTTAAATTCGGAACAGGTCTGCCCAACCGCTTTATTTCAATTTTTTCGGCGTACGTTCTTTTATAGAACGGATCCACTATTAAACTCTGCACTGAATTCATTATTATTTAAAAATAAAGAGCATAAACACTTTTAAACACACAAATACAACTTTTTTATTCGCTTTTATACCGTTGCACCGTAAGCAAGAAATATGTCTAATGTTTTGGTTGCACTGCTGCTGCAACACTATTGTCGTTTATGGAGATATACCCGAAAGACGTTCGACAAAGTTCGTCAGCCGTATAGGGATATATACGTTCGTGGATTGCAATGAGTCTGCAAACCAAGTGTGTTATTCTCTCATTTATTTAACGTATTCATATCCAATTAGATATACCTATTATAAGTAATTTATAATAGTTCATTTATTCTGTGAGGTAGTACAAATTTTTAATTTAAAAAATGTAGAATTACGCTTTTTTTCATTAAATTAAATCTATTAGTTTTGGTGGTTGCGCAAACTTGCAAACCATAGCAGAAACCGCCACTGGATGAAGGTATTATTTATTTTCTTATATTTAATTCAAAGTATTTATTCATTATTCGTTCGCGTATTCTATGCAGGTTGCCTTAATAATGGGTATATCAGGTGCGGGTCGTGATGAAATAACTAAGCTGAAAGTTGACGATATAGAAGATAAAGGAGGATACTTGTATGTTTCGATACCTGACACAAAGACAAACGTATCTAGAAGTTTCACTGTTATGGCAGAAGGATTTACAACATATATTCTTGACCTCTACAGAAAATATGTCTGTATGAGACCAAACGGTATTCCACATGGCAGATTATTCCTAAATTACAAGAAAGAAAAATGCACTATCCAGCCAGTTGGAATTAACACCATTTCTAAGATACCTCAGAAAGTTGCATCTTTCCTGAACCTACCAGAAGCTCAATTATATACAGGACATAGTCTGAGACGTTCGTCAGCATCTCTTCTGGCAAACGCGGGAGCTGATATTACAACGGTTAAACAACATGGTGGGTGGAAATCGTCCACTGTGGCAGAAGGTTATATACAAGATTCAGTATCCAACAAGATTTGATATAGCCAGAAAGATACAAGGTCCAGACAGTCTAACGTCCTCGACTTCTGGTCATCAAATTTCTGTTCAGGATACTTCAAATACGTCTTCTAGTATAACTCTAAATTCGAATAACCTGAATGCAGAGTCAGATACAAAGAGGATTTCCTTCAACTTTAATATTAATGCAAATGTTAATTAGTTGCTATTGTTTACCCTTTAGAATTAATATAAATGTGTTAAAACTATAGCGGTTTGAATGTCTCTATGCAATCTAAATTTCACCTTGTTTTATCTCACTAGTGAGATAAATTATGTTTTTAACTCACTAGTGAGTTATAAGCTACATAATTGATTTAAAATCGCCATAGTTATAGGTCTATTATTAGGAGGTGTTGGACAAAAAATATATATTAACAAACTTAATTGCAAAAAATAGCGTAAAAAAACACGTTTTATAAAACATTAAAACATTCATTCATTAAAAAACTCAAATTCGTGCTTTAAAACGTGTCTTACGAAACTTGTTTTTTAATATACTTTTGTTTAATTTTACTTACAATGTTTATTTTTCGCATTTTTTGTAATACTTTAGGAATATTTTTCAGTATTTTTAGTAGTGCTATTTTTTCACGTTTCATTGATATTCTTATTTAGTTAATTATGTTTTATTTTTATTGTATTTATACATTTTGCACTATAATTTTTTTATTCCAATAATTGGATTCTGTTGGGCGTAAAAATAAAACGTAATTAATATTTCAATGACAGACAAATAAATACCTCCATCCCTTTTCATAAACGATAAATTATAATAAAACAAAGAATGTAATGCAATAATAATACACGAGACAGGGTATATCTTAATAAATATGGGGTTGGAGACCGCACGGTCTGTTATCTAAATTATTGTCGAAGGGGTTGGCCTGTACTTCCCTAATCTATACTTTCGGCATTTCTTTTATACATTTATTTAATTAAGCGATCAACTTTCGTGGAAACATGTTTCCGTTGTCGTGATAACGGGTCACTTTTTTATTTCTCATACGACTTCAGTTCGGTTTCTTTATATTTAAATTAGAATTGTAGGTTTCACTATGTAACCACTATATCTAACGCATAATTAGATATATCCATTTTGATTCAACCAGTTCTTTATACGCATGGAAGTGGAGCTCTTTTTAAAATACAGAATATATAGGAACAGTAAACAATGGAATTTTATCACTAACATATGGAAATTGACTTTTAAGTTTCATGCTCCGAATTACTTAATTTAATTTTATGAGATTTTAGAGAAGTTGTTTTGTTTATTTTTAGATACTGAGAAAAGCTAAATGTTTATCTTGGATAATTTTAGTTCAAGTACGTGTGCTAAATAATGTGTAATACCCTAACTACGTCATATTACTCTAGTAGAGGGGATTTTGCATACTTCGTGGAATCGAATAACCCAGTAATTAAATTAGAAAATTTCTAAAATATTGTTTTATGTTAAACAACAACGGTTTGTTTACGAATTTGTTTTAAATTTGATATTAGGCGTATTTTATAAAAGTAATTCTCGTATCTGGTATTCTTTTTCCAAGAGAATAGTAACAGTTATTATATTCATTAGTAAAGTAGGACAAAGCAATAGATTCGCAGTAGCTTACAGTTTCACCGCATAGAAGATGTGCAATTAAAAATGTAATAAATAAGCTCAGGATAATTATGCACAAGAAACTTCAAAATATGCACTTAAATATGAACTAAAAATCAGTTTTTACTAATTGTTTTATATTAACACATTTTTATTTTCCAGTAATATAATATATAAACATTTTTTTTAGATTCAAAATTATTAGAAACAAATTATAATTACATTTAATTGCAACGTAATTGCAAATTCTCAAAAATTAATTTGCGCCTATTGTCGGCTAGAATATTATTGTACTGTGAAAAAACTCTCTCGACATCGCAGGACACTATTAGTACAAATTCATATTTTACTTCACTGGCATTTACATGTTCATTTCTTGTTGCTTTATTTCGCAACACCTCACTGGTTGTTGATAACCTGTATCGTTTGACACCACTGCATTTAATTTTTGATGAAACCATTTTTTCGAGAGTTTTGCTAAACGCTTAACTACTGTATTTTCTACTATTTAAAAGCTGTCTTGTATAGATAACACAGGTCTACAGTGATTTTGATGTTTGAAAGCTGTTTGCTAATTTGTATATGTTTGGGGGGGGCCTTATTCCAAAAAACGCCATATTTTTGCTCTCTCACGTAAATTTTTTTTATAGCGCTCTATATCTTAAAAATGTTAATTTATTAATATACATATAGCAAACGCCAATTAAGTTGGCGCGAGGAGGGGGTGCGCAGAAGCCGTTTTTAAAAACGTCCACCCCCACTTCTCAAGTAATTGTCAGAATACATTTGTCATTGACGTTTGACAGAACATATTTTGTAATGTCTTTGCTAGGGGATCATACACGCTCAGAGGTTAGAATTATCTGACATTTGATGTAAAACTAAATACAAATCTCCCCACTACTTCTAATTCTGCGCGAACTTACCCCTTCTCGCGCCAACTTAATTGGCGTTTGCTATACCTATGACAAGAATATGTTTGTTCCATGTTAGGCATGATTTTTAAATGAATTGATTTTTATGAAATTAAATGTTATTTGGCAACACTGGTTAATATTAGATTTCTCACCAAAGCAACAGAGTCGGCGCAGAAGCGTCAATACAACGTTGAAACCTGCTTATGTGCAGTTTGGTTGTGTTAGTCGTCGTGCTACTGTGTCCGCGCGCTTGTTGTCTTCGTTGTTGCGTATTTTAAGTGTTCTAGAACGTATAAATATGGAAAGAAGACATTGTGTGAACAATCCGAATAACTTTTGTTATATCTGTGGTAGTTATGTCGTAGTAAAGCAGAGGCAAACTATAACTTTGTTTGTGAAAAATGTATACCACGCTTATTTTGGTGTAAAAATTGGCGACCAAGACCAGTCCTGGGCTCCTCATACTGTTTGTTCCGTTTGCGTTGAGGCATTAAGAAACTGGCAAAAAGGTAGGAAGAAATGTTTAAGGTTTGGTGATGATTGTTATTTTTGTTCGTGTAATGTTCAAGGATTCAACAGAAAAAATAAGAAACAAATTGTGTATCCCAATCTTGACTCTGCTATTCGACCAGTACCTCATGGACCAGATGTACCGATACCTACCGTCCTAAAAGCACTAGAAAACGTCATATCGTCAGAATCAGAGAAATCTAATTGCGACCCAGATGACTCAGATTTCACACCAGATTTCAGAGAGCCCTAAGTGTTTAACCAGAGCGAACTAAATGATTTAATTAGAGATTTGCACCTTCCAGAGGATGCATCCGAATTGTTAGCCTCCCGACTTCGTGAGAAACATTTACTGGCACCTGGGTCACATCAAGCTTTTACCGGGATCGCGAAAAAGAGTTATGTCAATATTTTACTCAAGACGAACCGCTAGTGTATTGCAACAATATTCCTGACTTAATTTCAAAATTAGGAAATGTGCCGTATGTAAAAGAAGAATGGCGCCTGTTTATTGACTCAAGTAAGCGTAGTTTAAAAGGCGTTTTATTGCACAATGGTAACGAGCTGGCCTCGGTTCCCGTTTCCCATTCGGTACATTTAATGGAAACGTATGAAAATTTTGAATTTCTTTTAAAGAAAATAAACTACCAAGAACATCAGTGGATGCCTTGTGGTGACCTTAAAGTGCTATGCATGCTACTAGGACAACAAGGAGGTTATGCAAAATTTCCATGCTTTATTTGTGAGTGGAATAGTCGAGCAAGGGATAGACATTGGACTCAAATAGAATGGCCCTCTAGAACAAACCTTACACCTGGTAGCAAAAATGTATTAAAAGATAGCTTGGTTGACCCCAAAAAAGTTTTACTGCCTCCTCTCCATATCAAACTTGGCTTGATGAAGCAGTTTGTTAAAGCCCTCGACAAAAATGGACAGTGTTTTAAATATTTGTGCTAGACATTTCCAGCCTTATCCGATGCCAAGTTAAAAGAAGGTATTTTTGTTGGGCCGCAGATAAGAACATTATGCAAAGACAAGGATTTTCAAAACACAATAACCAATGTCGAGAAAACGCCTAGGTTTCATTTAAAGAAGTAATTGATAAGTTTCTTGGGAACTCTAAGGACGAAAACTACGAAAATATTGTTCAAAATATGTTACAACACTTTCATCGTCTAGGTTGTAATATGAGTTTGAAAGTGCATTTCCTGTTTTCACACTTGAACTATTTTCCTGAAAATCTTGGAGCAGTTAGCGAAGAACAGGGAGAGAGAATTCACCAAGACATTAAGGAAATGAAACGGCGATACCAAGGCAGATGGAGCATCACGATGATGGCGGACTACTGCTGGATGTTAAAACGGATATGCCCTTAAAAACGTACAACCGAATGTCCGGACAACGCAGCTTTCTGGCAAAAAGACAAAGATTTCACTTAAAAAAGACTGAGTAAAGTATTTTTTTCCACTTTTTTAACATGTATTCCACCTTTTTACTCAATAGGTAAACAAATAAATTTTTTTAGAAATATCGTTTTTTTCATATAATATTTGCAAAAAAACCTTACGTGATACAAATAAATGCATAGAATTTTTGAAATCAGCCTACCAAAATTATATAAAATCAGTTTTCAAAATAAAAACATCTGTCAAAAAGTTTAATTTTGTAGACCTGTGTAATCCTTTAGCTTCTAGTGTAGAGATTGCAGTCGAAATACCCGCCAGATTAGCTCGAATAAAAATGAAAACATTTGTTTTTCTCAGAACACTATAAGTTTCTTCAGAGTCAATACATTAACAATTTTCTATAGAATTTCAAAATGTTCAGCGTAATATACAACAGCGTCGATCCAAGTGCCCCATCTTGTAATGATTGGCGCGGATAGAGTTAACGTCCCCTGCGATTTCCCGAAACCTCCGGATACGAGTTGGTGCTTTAAAAAAATCCTTTTCACAGACGATATCAGCATATTAACGTCTGGGTAAAGAATCCGAACTAAATCAGCTACTCGGTGTAAAGCATGCGCTACACAGGTCACATATCATGTTTGGGTACAAAGTCTGTAATCCCCGCATTGCTTTGCACATATATAGTGCAGCATCGCCACAAACTAGTATTATTTTTTCGTATAAAATCCTAGATGGCCACAGCTACTGTTGAATGATTACTTTGTCCAGTACTTTTAAATTCAGCAGATATGATTTATCTTTTTCTCCATTAACTCCTAATATACCATATACAAAATTTGCCAAGCATCTTTGTTCTACGTCGGTTATTTCATCCTACACCAAAATAGGATTATCCTTTACTGTTTCTCTTAATTCGATCAATGTTGTTCTGTATATCTCGGAAACGTAATTTTCTCTTAACGTAGATTCATCTGGAATATTTTCCTTTGTATACTTCTCCATAAAGTTGCGAAAAACTTCATTCTTTAATTTAGCTAATGGAATATCAGCCAAAATAAAAGCCATACAAATTTCTTCACCGAACGTTTAGGTTCATGCCAAAGTAAATTAGAAATTAACACTTGTCCTTCGTTATTTCCTGTCTTACGATTTTTATTGCTTGCATGTTTTCTGGTTTGACTTGAAACTTTTTTGTCTGCGTAACACAAACGAAGTATTTACAAAATAACAGTCGCCCATCTGTTGTGAAATCATTATAATCCCTTCACAAAATGACTTAAAGTTGCCTTTACACACCTTTTTCTTTTGGTATACTGATAGATGTTAATACTATTGTAACTAGTACACAACTAATATAGATCGTTGGAATGTAAAAGGACCTGTTAAAATTAAGGAAACCCCTCCAATATTTATTTAGCTTTGTTGGATTACCGGCATAAATCCCCGGTAATCCTCTTAATATTTCTAAGTATTGTGGTTTCAAATCACTAACTATTGTATTGGCCGTTTATAGTAAATCCAGCTTTAACTTGTTATTCACTTCACTTATCCATTCAATGGTTTAGAAGATTACTTAATTGTCTGCTATAAAGTGAGTGTTTGCGCTTGGTATTCAGCTAATGGGTGTTATTTTAAAAGTATGCGAAATGTCTTAGTGCTAAAAAGTTTTAAGAAATACTAAAAAATATACACTTATACATAACAATAACTAAAATAAACATTTCCATATGTACTTATGAAAATGTATAATTATCCGAAGACTAGTAATAAATAATGTATGTAATTGTGCAAATCAATTGCATTTTCGCGAAGTGATGTGAATGAAATAAATGTTTTCTACACATACGACGCTAATTAATCAAATTTTTCACTGAAAAAAAATTTTTTTTCAGAAAAATGAATTATTATTGAAGAATTATGAAGAATTATTAGCACAAAATTGACTACTAATAATATAATATCTGTTCTTAATGCAATTTAAGGCATTCCTGTGATTCGCACTTCAATCACTTAATAGCTCAAGGGTTAAGAGCGTGGTCCGGCAAACCAGAGGACGCAGGTTCGAATCCTTTTCGAATTTTTTTCAGTAAAAAATTCGATTAATTAGCGTCGTATATGTAGAAAGTATTTATTTCAATGTATGTTATTAGTTACCATTCAAGATTAAATGTGTTGTTGATGTAGACTGACGCGAAATTGTGGTATATTATTATATCATTAGTAAGCCTTCCATTATTGATTCAGTCTAGCGTTTATTTACTGAATAACTTTTATTATGAATCTTATTTTGAGATGGAAAGACCAACCCTCAATATTGCTGGTTTATTTGATTATGCAGAAAAATAAAACTTTATCTTTTGTACCATCAAAGTCATATCCCTATTGAATATTTAAAAATTAAGTGAATTTTAAAATAATTATTTATTCCCAATTATTACTAGAGAATTCTAGTAATACGAATGTTTAAGATACTTTATACTGTAATGTTTAATTATGGACTCATAGAATATTAATCAAATAAACATGTATATTTATTAACCTAAATCCTGTTTATTTCAACAAGTAACGCTTATCTTAACTGTGAGAACTTCTAATGAAGAGAACAGCGCAGCAAGCAATCACTTGGTTCCATTTAATGAAAAGAAATGTTTCTTCTTTTCCTCTAAAAATTAATACGTTCATTTATTCATTATACATATAATTTGACAGCAGAAAATATTCATGTATGCCTTCCTACATATGAAGATATATATTCTCGTGTTACTTTGTGTTCTCTTTAGGCAAAACACGAATTTCGTAACGTTTCATTTTGTACAATTTAGTGTATGGTTCTTCGTGTGCTTGTTCTGTATACTTTCTCTAAATCCAAAATATCGAGTTACAACTAATATCTCTATAAATCCGTCTATAACGGGCCACATACTGTGATAAACATCTATTAACAATTTTGACCTTTTTAATATATGTAAACGATATATTTTTATCTTTTGGTTTTAATAAAAAGATGGTTCCGTATGTTCTTACATATTACTTGAAATAAGACTACAATAATACGATCCGGATAATTCATCCTACGTGTTAAAGCTATTTTATCTATCTCTTGCCTGAAATATATTCTTAGTTAATCGCATTTTCGAATAAAATTATTTAAGTGATTAACCATTACACCTTTGTTTGTCAATATTAGTGAAATATTGTGAAAAATTTTATTGCTTATTGATTCAGAAAATATATTTTACAGAGTCAATAGAATTATAACTTACGAATTCTATATTTCGGACTATAATTTGTTGATGTTAGCTTAGTTAATAATATTATATGCAGAGTATTTTAAAATCGGAATCGAGAAGAATCTTCTGTTTGCGAAATATGTGAAATATACTAGGTCGCCTTGACGGGTGAGTAACTTTTCATTGAAACACTTATTTTAGGGTAAGAAATATATTTTATTTTTCGACATAATCCCCTTGTAAGTCTACACACACTTCACCCAGCGAGTTTCCAATTTTTTCAAACCATTCGAAAAATAATGTTTCGGCAACTTTGCAAAATATGCCTTTGTCTTGGATATCACCTCTTCATTAGTCCGAAATCTCTTTCCACCGAGCCACTTTTTTTATTGGAAAATAAAAGGAAATCACTGGAAGCCAGATCTGGCGAATATAGTGGATGAGGCAGCATCTCGTAACGGAATTCGACAAATTTTATTGTAGAAACATGGAACAACACTATTTTCCTGAATAATTACTGTCGTTAATCAGTATAAAATTGGCCAGTTATCGATTTTCCATTCCTTTAAATAATCAATAAAGATAACACGTTTGGAATCCAAAAAAAAACTGTGGCCATGACTTTATCAGCCGAAAAAACGGTTTTTAGTTTCTTGAGGGCACGTTACCCGGGAGAAATTCATGGTTTCGACTGAATGTTCTTTTCTGGAGTATAATGACGTGTCCAAGTTTCCTCTACTGTAAACATATTGACTAAAGAATATCCTTGGATTATGTTGAAGGAGCCGAATATTCTCCTGATATTTGGATGCGATCAGCATTAAGGCCCTGTGTTCTTTAATGTAAACATCGACTATCGTGTGGGCTTTTCATTGTTTTATTTATTTTTTTCATGAAGGAGTGACTGTGATGTCATATTCACGATAGAACCAACGGCAAAGAGAGAGATTATTGCGCCGAAACGCATGCAAACGCGAAACACATCGTTAGGAAAGTTATGGTGCTTTTAAAAAGGAGCGGTATTTTAAACAGAGTTATGACAATTCTATAATTGATGATACGACCTCGTTTTAAAATTTACCTGTTATAAAATAAAAATTCGGCAATGGTTTTCTAAATAAAAGTATGTATTTTAGCAGAAACAAATATATAATGTACGAGGTGAATTCAAGTTCTAAGCCCTCCGATTTTTTTTCTAACTAACTACTCAGCCGAAAACTATGAAACTGGTGTTACTTTTCGACGTAATCTCCCTGCAGACGTACACATTTTTCACAACGTCGACGTCATGATTCCATGGCCGCGGCGAAGGCTTCTTTAGGAGTCTGTTTCGACCACTGGAAAATCGCTGAAGCAATAGCAGCACGGCTGGTGAATGTGCGGCCACGGACAGTGTCTTTCATTGTTGGAAACAGCCAAAAGTCACTAGGAGCCAGGTTAGGTGAGTAGGGAGCATGAGAAATCACTTCAAAGTTGTTTTCACGAAGAAACTGTTGCGTAACGTTAGCCCGATGTGCGGGTGCGTTGTCTTGGTGAAACAGCACACGCGCAGCCAATGCAGGAAGGAACTTGTTCTTCAAAACATTTTCGTAGGATGCACCTGTCACCGTAGTGCCCTTTGGAACACAATGGGTAAGTATTACGCCCTAACTGTCCCAGAACATGGACACCATCATTTTTTCAGCACTGGCGGTTACCCGAAATTTTTTTGGTGGCAGTGAATCTGTGTGCTTCCATTGAGCTGACTGGCGCTTTGTTTCTGGATTGGAAAATGGTATCCACGTCTCATCCACTGTCACAATCGACGAAAAGAAAGTCCCATTCATGCCTTGGTTGCGCGTCAACATTGCTTGGCAACATGCCACACGAGCAGCTTTGTGGTCGTCCGTCAGCATTCGTGGCACCCACCTGGAGGACACTTTTGCATTTTCAGGTCGTCATGCAGGATTGTGTGCACATAACCCACGGAAATGCTAACACTGGAGGCGATCTGTTCAACTGTCATTCGGCGATCCCAAAACAAGTCTCCCCACTTTCTCGATCATGTCGTCAGACCGGCTTGTGCGAGCCCGAGGTTGTTTCGGTTTGTTGTCACACGATGTTCTGCCTTCATTAAACTGTCGCACCCACGAACGCACTTTCTACACATCCATAACTCCATCACCACATGTCTCCTTAAACTGTCGATTAATTTCAATTGGTGTCACACCACACCAATTCAGAAAACGAATGATTGCACGCTGTTCAAGTAAGGAAAACGTAGCCATTTTAAGTATCTAAAACAGTTCTCATTCTTGACGCTGCCGCTACAATTTCATCTGCCGTACAGTGCTGCCATCTCTGTGACATATTGACAACGAACGCACGCTCATTTTTAAACAATGCACATGCTTCTATCTCTTTCCAGTCTGGAGAAAAAAAATCGGAGGCCTTAGAACTTGAATGCACCTCGTACAATGTCTGCCAACAGTACCTTATATATGGCACTGAATGTATATTAAAAAGTAATGTTTCTTTTATTTTTCAATAATAATAAAAAAAATTATCTTTAATAGGCTTTTAGGCGTAACAGAGCAGATTTCTTGTTAACAATTAAAACCTCTTCTTTTGTATCTAAAACTTAAGAACCTATTATAATATTATTGTCTGTGATTTTACCATTTATTTTGTCATTAATTAGGAGTTGTATTTTGTCCTGGAAACTGGCCTGGAATTGTGTCGTTGGCATTGAATCTACCTATGCTAACGTTTCGCTCACTCTTGCAAGAGAGATCCTTAGAGGATCCCTTTCTTTCCTTTGGTAGTTTAGGAATTCCGTGCATCGTAAACCTATGCATAGCGACAGATATCTAAATAACCTTCCCCATCATTATACTGCACAAAATCGTGGTGTCGTGGAATACTTAGTCCAAAGAATCTTCTACATATCTGAACCTAATTTCTTATTTCCTGAAATTAACCGTGTTAAGAATACCTCAATCCAAGCACGGTATCCAACGCACCATAAGCCAACCTCTTAACTCAAGATCGTCTAGTTCTGTTTCCAAACATACTTCTGCCATTTCTAAAATCCGTTTACGTTATACAAGGCATGTCTTAGAAGTAATCAGAATGATCTATTTTAAAGTTTATTGTTTAATGTATTTACAATTTAACATTGTTCCCTTCAATGTATGCTCATTTGGAATGCACATAGCGTCTCCAGCTATTTTCCCATTTCCCATGGAAACAATTTTGGAAGTCTTGTTCCTTTAGGCTGTTTAGAACCTGTGTCGTGACTCTTTGGTTGTTGTCTGTTGCTCCGTAGTGGTAACCTTTCAACTTCCGCTCACGCGTCAGAAAACGAAAATAATTACATGGAGTCATGTCTGGACTGTAGGGTAGGTGTGGGAGTACTGGAACATTGAGGGCATTATCACGATGCAAGATCCAAGAGCTGGCAATGTCAGGTCGCACACGCCAAACCCTTTTCCGCAAACGTTCAAGAACCTTGAGATAATAAGTTTGATTCACTATCTGGTCCTGCGTTACGGATTTTTTGTTTGACAATTTCTCGACAATCAAAAAGGATTACAAGCATAGACTTGATTCGTGATTTGCTCATACGAGCTTTCTTCGGTGTGAGCATGGTGTGTGTCACTCCACACTTTGTCCAATTGTTTCAGGATCGTATTCAAATGTCCATGATTCATCACCTGTTATCACTCTGTCCAAGAAGCTGGGTTCGGTTGTCAAACGTCCAACAGTCCTTGGCTAATGAATAAGTGATTTGTTGATCAGACAAGATCTTGGACACCAGTTTTGCACAAATTTTTCTCATGCATAGTTCTTTTATCAAAATTCGATGAGCAGTATCCTTACTAATGCTTATCTCATGTACAATCATTCCGATTATTAACCATCTGTCTCGTGCTAACATAGAACGTACCTTCAACAAGCTTGATTTCCATTTTCTAAAACATCGGGTGTAACAACAGTGGGAGAACCAGTACCTTTAGTCATATTACTAGTATCAAAAAACCTTGCGATTATTCTAACATTGTGTTGTGAACACGATACTCACATCAGTTTGTTCATCTGGATACATTTCGATAAGTTGATTATATGTCAATTACTTGAAATATATTACCTTCTCCATTTTACAAGCTGCTTCCAAAAAGGTATGTTACAATAAATGTATTTTACTCGACAGTAAAGACCATTTTGAAAGTAAAAACACAAATCGATTTATTCATTTGCTTTTCTGACTTTCACTTGGTCAATTTTTTTACAAATTTAAATTAAAAAATAAGGCATATCAGCATAAAATTGCGGAATTGTTGCTAGCTTAAGAAAAAAATTGAATAATTTATAGTAACCTGTTAATTCAGTATATAATAGAAGGCTATCAAAAATATTGTAATGTCAATATATCAAAACCGATTCTTGTAAAACTGTGGTTTATGAGTTTTTATAAATTCTGAAGTCAAGATGTTGGTGTTAGGATTAAATGTCATATTGCAAATGTCAGAGATTGTCTTGTATCGTATAAGGATTATACTGATTAATGACGTTAATCGAAAAGCAAATGAAGATGCGGATTAGCGCTTGATAGATAGACAACGAAAACTTACCACGTAGTGCTGGTATTTATGAGAACTCCATATTTGGTAATATGTAAAATGTAATTTTTATCTAACTTGTCAATGGTTACAGCCATGTTAGATTAAGAAAATTTTCTAAAGGTAGAGAAGTTATTAAAAAAAATATTTTAAGATACAAGCAGATCTCGGTTATTCCAAGAAGGTCAACAGCAAAAATAAAGTATAATCCTACTTAACTTAGATGCAGATGATGTTTACAATATTTAAATAAACCTCATAGGTTATATTAGGTTGTTAAAAATTTATTAGTTCAAAAATATTAAGCATTCATTTGCAATCCTACAATATTGAACCTAAATGAACGTTATAAATATGGAAATTCATTTAAGTATATACAATGCTGGTGAAAAGTAAGTAAAAGGAACTGGATTAAGACATACACTTTAAAATGTCAATTTAAGCTGTAATATTAATCCATATTTATAAGCATTAACTAAGAAATAAACTGCTTGCTATAGAAAATAAAATTATACGCAGGTATATATAGGTACTATGTATGCTTTAAAATAAAGCTAATAAACTTCACGCATAACTAGGTTTATGTACTTATAATCCATTTTTATTAATGGTGTTATAAACGTCTTCATTTCTACGTATGTTTTATACAGTGTGTTCCTAGAATTGGTTTGAAATAATTAGTGCTAATAATTTTTTTAAAAATAAATTAATTGCTGTTGTAATTTTGGGAAATGATATTTACATTAGCGTAGTTAATCTGAATTTTACTCCATTTACGAAATTCTTTCGAAGATAATGGTTTTTTTATCTGTATATTTTTTCGAATTGTTATTGTACGAAAGTTGTAGGTATATACGAGGGGGTATTGATATATTCTTAGTCTAATATTTAAACGATTTAAAGTTGGAAATATCTTATTATTCAAATATAGTCTCCTCTTAAATTAATACACTTAATACAGCGATCCTGTAACCCTTCTAAAAAAGAAGATTCTTCTTGGTCTGCAAACCAGCCTTCCGTAGCTTCTATCACCTCTTCGCTACACACAAAATGACGTCCTTTTAAACTTTTTTCAATCGAGAGAACAGATAATGGTCTCACGGGGCTAAATCTGGGTACTTGTCCATGACTGAAAGTAGTGCTGGAAGTCTTTGCAGGTTAACGTGTTCAACACTGTCTGCGATTTGGTCTGGATCTCCTTAAACGTCTCAAAACCTCGCCCTTTGCAATGTAATTTTAACTCTGGAATAGGAAGAAGTCACAAGGAGAGTAGAGAAGGTGGGGTAGTACTGCTGTTTTCATTGAGCTATAAACTGACGCACAGCACGTGACGTGTGGTTGGTGCATTGTCGCGGTGTGGCATTCACGTTGTTACGCTCGAAAATTACTTTGAGATCTTTCTGGAATTTTTAATGAATTTATTTCATTATTGGCTTACGTAAAGACATCTTAGGCTTTTCATATTCAACATTTCCGTTTATTTTGATTTTATTCAATTTTGTTATTAATTATCAACCGTTTTGGACATCTTCAAACTTGGTTTATTATTAAAAATTTACTTATGTTCGAATATTTTGGTTGTCACTATATACTTGATAGATTTTTCTGTATTCCTTTTTCGGTTGTCTTCTTACATTTCGGACGCTGTCCGACATCTTGGAAATTATTATGCTTAGTCATGGTCGTTTTAATTTTTGTCATTAATTCTATATTTGTTTCTCTTATTCAATTATAATTCTGTAGTTATTTTTTTTTTTGGAATTTTGTGAACCTATATTTTGCGAACACATTTTCTCTTTCTCTTGAAGCGCCCTCTCGCGACTTTTGGTTTATCTTTCAAATACAGTTTTCTTGACGTTCGTTTGGTTTATCATTTTGTCTTTTTCACCTTTATTGCGGTGTTTTGATTACCGTAATGATGCTTGATAGCTTTGTTGTACTCTCTTACACCTTGCTAGGATTTATGCTAAATTAATTCCGTTTCTGTCAAAAATTACCGAAGTACGGTCTCGTGTGACGTATATCGGACCTGTAACGTTTCATTCAATCGTCTGTCGATGGCACTACGTTTGTCTACGTCGACAGAGATAGTCGTGATTTGGTGTGTGTGTGCTTGGACTTGCGGTAAGAGTTTTAATTTTCTTCTGAAACTTCGCTTATGTGCTTCTTTATCATCCTTAGGATATATTTTGGGGCGACCACCCATCTTTAACGAATTTAAGCCGATTTTTCTTCGAAAATTCATCGAGTACTTCACCAGGTGGAGGGCTTGTTTTTTTGCACTCGCAATTTTTCTACACAGCGGAGAATCTTAATCATTATACTTCTTTTGGAGGAGATCCGAAAATTAATCCATTTTCCACCTACGAGGGTGAAATTGGGTACGTCGAGGCTACCTTTTTCCTGAATTTCAAGCAAATTTTTACCCAACGCTTCAAGATGGCGGCATCGCTTTCTTAGCGTGCATATGGCGGTGTAGACGCAGCATCATTTTAGTTGGCGTGGTATTGGGAAAGAACAGTATGTACAGCATCTGTGAAGACAATCTCAAGTAAGGATTGGAAATTTTGGACAAATTAGGGGACGATATTGAGAACTTGTTTAGAAGTAGGTTTTGATTATCTAATTTTATTTTTATAATTAAATCTTTGCTTATTTTATTAATTAATCTAAAATTCAATACGTTTACATCTGGGTAAGGTTTTAGATAAGCCGACATTTCAGTTTGAAACAGACGTAGTTTAGTTTACTTAGCATTTATATTGGCATCGTAGAACCCTGATTGTGTTATCGGGTTAGTTTCTCTCTGGATTTATTTTACTGGACTTAGTTCCGGTATGGTTACTGTATCCTTTATCTTTCCTGCTTAGCAACGTCTGTTTGCTTACCTGAAACTTTATTTTGTTGTAAATCAAAAATCTTTAATAGCTGTCTGGGCTAATGCATAAAATTTTTAACAGTTAGAGGCTAGAACACCTGGAATCTAGCATTCATTTTGTATTTTATAATCAAGCTGGTCGTCAGCTTCACTGATAATCAGTTGCAGATATTGTAGTGCTTTTTACGTGGCAAGTTCCTTCAAACGAGCCTACGTCTTGTTAACTTCAATATCCAGGGGATACGTCTCTCTTTAATATTTCTTATTTTAATATACATTGTAAACTATTTGTAAAGAACCACTATTACGTATACATAATTTGAGTTCTGTTTAACTTTTGTCTTGTTCCAAATACGAATAAAACTTCATCTTTCACAGTTTTATCACCTGTGTATACAGGGTGTTACTCAATAATTTAGATGCACAAGCTATCTAACTCTTTGTAATTTCGCAAGCGACTGTTGTTGCTTTTGTTTTTCACCTCAAATAAAACTACCTAGCCTAGACTATTTTTCTTATTTAATTTATATGCATTGAAGACACAATTTGTATAAAATTTAGTATTTAATTCAGTTTTCTTAATTAACGTATTATCACTGATAGAATAAATTTTGAATCATCTTATTAACTCTCACTACATAAAATCACTTACATATTTATTTTTCTCAGAAATAGAATTAATTCATTAAATTGATTAATTATTATATCTTTTTGCTTGGTTGATATCCAAATAGAATTTGAATTTTGGCAAACTTTGATCTATCTTGTTAACACCTGTAATTTTGTGTTTTATGAAATCTGATAACAAATCTTTTGATATTTTGAACCTACTTGTTAATAAACTTTGTTTTTGTTGTTGACTTGGGTTTGTTTGAATCCTGTCCTACAAGTGTTGACAGAAGCGAGGACTCGTATTTGTATCTGAAACAAGTAGTAGGGGGCTGACTCTCTCTCTGGTTGTTTTTGAAGCTACCAGGGGTCCCGCCTGCATCCGTTTTCTAGGATTCTCTGCAGGTTGAAAACGGTGGCGTCTTTATCTACATCTAGCGATCATTTGGAACTCGCGACACTCTACGTTACTTGACTGAGTTAGCCGGCAGAGTACTTTCCTGGGGACGACCATCTTCAGGTAGGTTCAGGCGAGAGGAGGAGAGCAAGCAGAACATCGCGCAATCTCCTTATTACTTGTCTTAACTTTTTTTGGTCGCGTTGTGGTATCAACGTATTGTTCCGCCACTTGGAAGGCCGCTTGCGTCGAATGTTTTCTTTTGGTCGCCGAAGAACGTCGCAACTATCGTCCATTAACTGGTGGTAGATATTTTTTGTGCACGATGCCATCAGTGTCGAAGAAGCAAATCAACATCGACTTGATGTTGCTTCGAACTTGCCGTGCTTTATTCAGCCGTGGTGATGATGGCGTCGTCCACTGCGACCACTGCTGCTTTGTTTCGGGATCGTACCCGTACACCCATGATTCGTCGCCCGTAATGATTCTGGTACTGAAGTTCGCATTCCTTTCGGCAGTTTCTTTCAGCATGTGCACAAATGAACACGGTGCCGTTTTTGTTCAATGCTGAGTAACCTTGCTACACACATAGCAGTAATACACCGTGTATCGAGTTCGCCGGATAGAATACGCTAACAGACGCCGTACGACAAGCCGACAATGTTACAAATGTCCATAGATTGTTATTCTTCGGTCTTACAGGATAGCATCACGCACTTTTGACACATATTGTGGCGTGTTTTCGGTCGATGGACGACCGAAACAATCATCATCAACCAACACACGTCCATCTTTAAAACGGTTGTACCACACATAAGTTTGTGTTTGGCGTAAAGCATCCTGATCAAATACTTGTTGAAGCATTTTTAGAATTTCCGCTGCCGTTTTAGCAAGTTTAAAGCAGATTTTGATGCACGTTCTTTGCGCGTTCACATCAGACATTGTAGTGTAGAGAATAACTCAAACAACAACCTCAACAAATACGGTATCCGCCAGAATAAACAGTACCGAAACTTAGGGTGCTATAGAGTTGCTTATATAATATACAATTGTCATTATTGACTTAATTGTCATTATTTGACATGTCAATGTTACCCTGCAGTTAAATGTGAATTGAATGTGGTTCTAACGACGGCAGAAAAAATGTTCTTGTTAGAACATTATTTTCGCTCATACGGAAATAGTCGCGGTGTAGGTCCAAGTTTATAGCAGGTGTCAGTAAGATGTCGACAACAGTTTAGTAAAGTAGCACCCAGTAAAAGTATAATATTAGGTGTTGTTGAGAAATTTTGTCGCATTGGTAGTATATTGTGTCAATGTAAAGGTTCTTTAGGACGTCGAAAAGCAGTGTGCACCAACGAAAACGCAGGACACGTTTTTGACCAATTTGTGCATTCACCGCAAAGAAGCCTTGTAAGAACTGCATGTAAACTCAACATCAGTGAAACATCTACACGTCGGCTGTTCAAATCAGTTTAGGATGTGCTGCGCGCATGCTAAACTTACTCCATCAACATTTTGATGATAATTTCCCGGAGAACAGACTTCGAATATCCTTCTCATTCACAGGATCTGACGTTACCTGATGCATACGTTTGGGGTATGATGGAAGACAAAATATTTCGCTCAGAAAATCCGCTGGAGAATATTGCAGAACTACAAGAAAAAATACAAAAAATTTTCCGGCAGTTACATCAACCACTTTTTATAAATATGTTTAGTGACTAACAAAATCGTTATGAAGCTTGTTTGCGTCGTAATGGTGAACATTTTGTACATTTAAATTTAAAAAAATTTAAAAAAAAGATAATTTTTATTTTCGGTACTATTTATTCTGGCGGATACTGTATAAACACAAAAGCTGTTTGTCACTACCTAGCAAAGTACCGTTTGACAAACTGACTTAGCTCACACTAAAGAGCGCTATAGAGCTGGACTACCATCCTTTCGTGCGCCACATTCGAATTCCCGAAATTTTTGGGTACCACCTCGTATATATGAAAAATAAAAATTCTGTTTTTAAAATTTTAAAAGAATCAACCTAATACTGAAACGATTTTCTTATTATTCTTTTCAGGAAAAATAAAATTAATTTAGTTAAATAGTTTTACAAATGATTAAATTTCATGGACTTTCACCGTTGGTGTTGCTAATTGTCTTTCTTCTGCATTACGCCGTGCTACTGTTTTTGTAATTAATGGAACCACAAAAAATAGTAACTAGGCAATCGATTGTTGTAGAATAAGCGTATAGAAATGGACGTAAGGAGTTTAAATATTAGGTACTAAAAATTATTATCGCCGAAGAATCATTCAACAAGCCATCCAGATAAAAGAGCATTCGGATTTCAATTAAGACGGACGAGCTGTAAACTCAGCAATACCCTAAAGAATTTAGGGTTTGGAATAGTCAGTAGATGTCAGTTTGGTAGGAGATTTTTAAAAGGTTGGCAATACTACGAGTGACATTTCGATTGTGACAAAAGCTATCCAGCGAAGCCTGCAAACCAATTGTATGGTAAAAAAATGCATTAAGTACTTATCGAGGGTATTTGTCAGACCTAAATTCTTCTTCTTTTTTAGGGCTGGACGCTAGTTAGTCCAGGCATTAGAGCACAATGGCCTTTGCACAATCCCAAATAGATTCCTCAATTCCACTTAGATTGAGTACCCTCATAAAGTCCTATAAATCCCATCCGAAATGTTTCCGCCTCTTCAATTTCTGACGATTACATATTACATGAAGGCTAGTTTCATCCTGTTTTCCACATTTCCTATACCAGGGCTCGTTTAACAAGCCCGTGCTGTATAGATACTTCCTTAAAAGACGATCTCTGGTTATCATGCCTCAAGCCGATGACAGTTACCTAACTAAATATCTATACTTAAATGGAAGTGATTTACCAAATTTGTAGGTAGCAGGTAGTTTTGTATTTTCCTCGGAATTATATACACTCAGTCTTCAAATAGAATATATTTTAGTCATCAAATAGCACAAGGTTTTTGATTCTATTAACTTCCGCCAACACGACATAACAGGCACACACACAAACGAAACATTACTGAAAGTCATAAGTGAAAGAAGTGAAGTCCGACACCGAGCTCGTCAACATGAAGTGCAGGTCAGATCGAATTGAGCCAGAAACAAGTTTGATCCAATGCTTCACAGAATTGCCAGTTCTATAACCACCATTTGTACCCGCTAGCTCACCGCAGACATCTACAAACTTATTGAATTCCGAGCCATTTGGTACTTGGCTACTTGGCTCGAATGTCTTAAAATAAAATTATTTTTATAAACCTTCTAACACAGTGTATAAAACGAACTAACGGCGTTTAATATTTAATAGATGCAATTTTAATTACAATTTGGCGTCGATCGCGTTTATTAATTAATCAATTAATAGTTATTTTCAAGAAAATAAAGACTTCTAGTATGATGTGTGGAAGCATGGATCGGTGGCTCTTTAAGAGGAGTCGCCGCTGGTTTGACACATGTCATTTCTTCTCCATATTACCTAATTGAACATACAGTAATGCCAGTCCATCGTTAGTGTTCATTTAGAAAACATCTTTACTAGATATTTACTGTCTAGTTGATTAGGGTCATTAAATATTCAGTGAAGAAATAGTTTTATTAATTTCATAAAATTAATCTCGAAAAAGCATTTTTCTCTTTCGATTTGTGACCATACCGTGCCTATATATATAATCAATATAAGGTAAACTAGACAATTTAAATGATAATGATTTTAAATAAACGTTCTTAGTCTTAATTTAAATATCTACCTCCAGCACAGCGACTAGGTCAAGAAAAATTAATTGGAAGCGCATGCAACTTACTTACTTTTTAAGTACTGCATGAGTACATATATAAAGAGAAATCGTTTGAAACTTTATTAGATAATACTAATATTAAAGCCGGTAAATATTTCAGCCGAGAGAACTTTGTAACGTATAAGTGGATAATTTAGTGTCATTCCAGAAACGTTCGGTTTTATTTTGTTGGAATAACGATGTTCACGTAAATGGCCGCTTCAGATGTTAATATGAGATAAATTGCTGCATTTAATTTCATTACATGTTTGTGTGAGAGTTCGTGTGTCTGTTAAAAGAAATCGTGGCGGAATCATTCATAAATACAGCGTTTTATGGAGGAAATGCCTGAATTGATTTTTAAAGGACTCAATTATACACCTATTATCAATGACATGAAAGAAATAACATGTCAGCATAAGTTACATTTTTCATTGTACGAATAGAAGCCAAAGTAAATATTTGATAGGTAAATATGGAAAGTGCAACATTGTATCATTTAGTACAAAATTTATCATTTAATCCATTTGTTGTTACACAAACGAAAATTATGATTATACTAGGTAGCGCAAAAAGTAAAAAGTTCGGTTGATATAATTGCTTTTTTTATATTCGACAGGTAACAGTTACAAAATGTATTGTGTTTTAAAATGGAGAGATATACTCTAATAATACGCGGAACAATTGTTTCAATGCTTTTGCGGAATAATTTGTCAGTGGTTTTAACTCAACGTGAATTTTGGAACAAGTATCCGAACCGTGTGGCGTCTACTGCTCAAACAATTCGACGTCTGCTGACTCTGCAATGTCCCCTGGTCCTGGTTATAGCTTCATTTCCAAGGCGGACTCATTAGAGGCCGGGTTTATTGATAGATAGTTTAATTAAATAAATAACAATAACATTACAAGCTTGTATAAACAACGTTAAGATCATATACACAAGACTGACTTTCTCTGTCTTTAGTGTAGATATATATATATATATATATATACAATATATATATACAATTATATATATGTATATATATATACAATATATATACAATTTGACAATGAAAAACGTAGGTTTTACTTCTGTTGGCAGTTCAGAGCTAACTATTGCAAAAAATAAAAAATTGAACTTTAATGAAGAAAAAACGAAAAATTTACAAATCGATTTTTCTAGAAAACGGTGTATCCTACCGACTTAAAGTAAGAGTACCTTTTAGTACTGGAATACCTGAAAATTTAATAATCTAGTGTCACAAATGCTTAAAAGTTAAAGACAAAAAAGTTGTGCCTTAAAATAACCGTTGACCTACCCAAAACGGACGCCTATGACCGGTACTAGAAATTCGCAATTGATGGAATCGATTCATCTCTGGAGGATAAATAAGCATACCAGTTTTTGTTTTTCTAAATAGAAGCGTTCTGGAGGAATTTAAAAAAAAATAAATACAAGGCGCCATTTTCAAAGAACTCTAGC
This sequence comes from Melolontha melolontha, assembly GCA_935421215.2. Lineage (NCBI taxonomy): Eukaryota > Metazoa > Arthropoda > Insecta > Coleoptera > Scarabaeidae > Melolontha > Melolontha melolontha. The sequence goes on from OW285242.1 coordinate 36,524,121, forward strand.
TACCCTAGGAAGCATTTTCGGACTAGGTGAATTTGGGTTTAATTGTCTTAAAATTATCAGAGGAATCTCCGCTCTTCGTTTGTCAGGAGAGTTTCTGGACATATATATATATATATATATATATATATATATATATCATCTCGACTTTACTTAAATTAGAATGTCAAAAGGTGCAGTAATTAAAGAGGACGTGTTCCGTTAAATTAGTATTACATCGAATGTGTGGAAATAAATGTCCTACTTTACTTATCACAACTCAACTTGAAGAGACTGGGTCAACCCGAGATTGGAAATCAAGCCAAACAACAAGCCGGCCACTTGAGAATATCCAAGCTGTGAGGGATAGAGTCGAGGAGAAGCTATTAACATCGACTCGAAAACGCGCAATACAATTGGGCGTTTCTCGGCGGTCCCTTCAAAGAATTTTGACCAAAGATTTGAAGATGTTTCCGTGTAAAATTCAGATGGTTCAACAGCTGGTGCTAGCCGACCGTTAAACGCACGTGGCGTACAGTCAGAGGTTGTTGCAGTTAAATAACGAAATGCTTGATTTTTCGAGAAATTGATGATTAGCGACGAGGCGCATTTCCACCTCTCTGGACATGTAAATAAACAAAATACCCGGTTTTGGGCATTCGACAATTCTCGTGTTCGCCATGAGACACCATTCCATTCACAAAAAGTGACCGAACATGTGATTGGGCCATACTTTTTTGAAGACGACAATGGAAACATGGTAACCGTCACTGGCGAACGGTATCGGACTATGTGAACGTGTTCTTAATATTGAAACTACGGGCACCTATCAGATATCATTTTCGAAACATGAAAAATTAAATTTATTGTTTCAAATAAACCGTTAAAAAATAGTATTTTTAAATTATTTTTGGAATTATAGCAAAAGAAAATCGGATGATACATTTAACGCCACCTTGTACTTGTTTTACTCGTGTTTCTTATTAAAAACATTATTGAACCGTGAAGAATCTAGTTTTAAAAGCCCCTGTCACTTTCGCTTTGACGAGTGTATTGCAGACTGCAGAGATGTTTTAGAAGAGTACAGTCATAATTACCCAAAATCTGTGAGAAGAAAGGTTACGTAAATATGATGATTTTTTAAAACCAATAACAGGTCAAATTGCAGAATGTGCACACATATTGCTGTGAACCTTGTTTTCAAATTTAATTTATTTAAAAGAATGATTTGTGTAGGCAGTTACATAAGCATAATTTTATTGAGACTCTGTATAATCTTAGGGTATCTCAGGGCTATCCTTTTGGTTCTACTCAACTAGGCCTAGCGTCGAAAGTAAATGTAAAGAAATGAAACAACAAGAAGTAATCTCGGCTGTTGTTGCAGATACTTCTTGGTGAAACATTTTAACTTCATACAGTAAATAATAAAAATAAATTAAAACACTTGGCTTGTTTCACTATGAGATTTATTTAAATTCTCTAACAATTGCAGAATAGTAAAAGGATTAGATATCAAAATAAGCTGGGTAAATAAAACAAATTTAGGAACAATGATTAGCAACAACAAAGATAAAAGAGATAAAATGGACCAATCAGGTGTTTATAAATTAAAATGTAAAGACTGTGAAGCTATCTATATCGGCCAAAGTGGACGAGCCATTAAAAACAGAGTTAAAGAACACAAAAAGTCAATTTTATATAGTGAGAAAAACACAGGCTTTGCCGAACACTGTATAGAACTCAACCACTTCCCCGATATAGATAACTGCGACTTAATACACAATATCACAAAAAGCAAGAGATTGGACCTCCTAGAAATATTAGAAATAAAAATAGCGAAAAAACAAAATCTATTAATCACCAACACACAGATAGAATATGCCAATACACCCTTTATAGACACCGTAATACACAATATAATACCACCCCCACTACACACAAGAACAGACAACATATAAGAACAAGTGCGATAGTCTTTAAGTTAGATTTATAGATCTCTTTGAGAATGGCATAACAGCCGAAACAATTGTTAGAGAATTTAAATAAATCTCATAGTGAAACAAGCCAAGTGTTTTAATTTATTTTTATTATTTACTGTATGAAGAAGTAATCGTTTAAAATATTTGATAGCTCGTTTGTATTTTCAATGCAACCTTATAATACAAATATTTCTTAGTGAGTCATACACGGATAGTATTAGAGGTTAATACAGATTCAAAGTGAATTTCACAAACAAAGACTCTTGAGGATCCCGCTCGCAAATGGGGGTGTTTGCCCTCCAAATGATGAGATTAAAACTCCTAGTCTATCTCTGACTAAAATGTGGATCTCTGGTCTCGACTGATGATTTTCTACAAAGCGAGTGTGTTATTCAGCGCCTATTTGAGTGGGAAACGAATCCCTACAGAAATACGATGCTTATCCTGACACTGTATAAGTATTTTCTTATTTTCGCGCCTATCGCTGAACATTTTGAATATTTAAAATTTCAAATGGCACAGATATTTGAGAACATTCAGGGAAACTACTTCCTCTACATCAAACTCGAATATCTGGCGTCAGATACACCTTAATTGTGTATTTATTACTAATTAATTATTTAAAACAATGATCCACATTCACCTTTACTACTTTAATTAGCTCTATAGCCTCCAAATTTTAACGTGGATAATGTTTTACTTACTCGGACCCAATTTCGGCGTATAAACATTCAAATTCCTCCTTGTACATCATTAGTCTAATCAATAATGACAATAATAATGATAGTAGCAAAATAAAAATAATAAAGAAAAATCCTAAATTAAACTCCTGTTCGCCCTTACTCAAATATTTCTACCGACAGGCTTAAAAATGTTTACATTATATTATATTCTAATTTAGCTTTTTTAAAATCAGTATCTATCAATATACGTCTAAGTTAAATTTATAAAGTCGAAAATAAATCAGTGAATGCCCGAATCTCTCGGTGCTGGTCCTATTTATCTCCTTTGCGATTTTTTCTTCTTGAACATCTTCCCCACTTTATCTTATTTATTTCTGTTTTATCTAATTTGCATAGTTATTGAATATTTTTATCCCCGTGTATTTTTATCCATCGTGGGTAGTTTTAAATTCTCCATCTCCTAGGTGTTGCCTTTTTGTTTGTTTCTTATTTTTGTTGTAATTTTAATATTTGTAAAATTTAATAATGGAAAAGTGAGCTTTTTTTTGTCTCGCCTTCCATTCGTGTCCAATATTGTTGGCATTTTTTTTCAAATCCAAGTTGCGTAGAAACTTCTCTTCTTGTAGTATTTTCTTTCTCTTTCTTCCCTTGCTTGTTTATATTGTATCGTCCTGTCCTTTGTTTTCATTCGGACGCCTGACAGATATCCACATTGTCATCATTGAGCATGCGTCTCTGATATGTTTTCGTTGTTTGTTTATATCGTAACATTACAGCATTAATTATTTTTATTTACATTTAATCCTGTTTGTTTTATTAACTTACTTACATTCTAAACATTTAGTAATCTAACTAACCGAAAATTTATTAATATAACTTTCTTTGTTTACATATAAATGCTTGGAAATATTCATATACAATTTTAATACTACATTAATATAACGAGTGTTATGTATCAGAATAATTGAAACATACATGAGTAGGTAAACCCCACCAGTTTTGTATAATACAAAGGTATTTTAATAATATAAAATATTATTCTTATTATTAGTGTTCTTCACACCAGATTTTTAATAATATTTTATATTATTAAAAATACCTTTGTATTATAACGAGTGTTCATTTGAAAAGTCAATCTGGTAGCATGTGATTTACTGAGAACATTTTGAAGTATGTCGTAAATTAAAATTTACTACTTAACCTACGAAGTCGTATATTTTGACAGTTTCATACATACAAATAAATAACAAATGTGATTGACATTATCAAATGTCATTTGGATTTACGTTTACCGAACAACAAACACATACTAATATATATATGCGTCTTATTCTATCAAAATTTCAAAGTAACCTAGATTGACTTTTCAAATGAACACACGTTATGATATACGAGGTCCATTTAAAATACACAACCTCGGTTGCCTTTTGTTTAATTTGTTTTTGCTTATCCAATTATGTTTAATTAATTTATACATTAATTCAATTATAAATTTTCACCCAAAGTTAGCTTCACAGCAATATGTATAAAAATATTAAACGAAAAGATTATTAGAACTAATAAAAAAATGTAAAAAATAAAAAAAATACATTATAAGTTAACACATGTTCGAATTGTCTTCCTGCAGTAGCTATACATGCTTCAGCACGCCTTGTTATTGCCTGAACGGCGTTTCGTAATATATGTGATGTCACTTATTGTGCCGTTTGAAGTAAACGATTTTGCAATTCATTAACATCTATTAAATTGATTGAACCCTCGCTTGGCACTTGGTGAAACATCTTGATAAATTCACGATGAAAAAAGAACACTTGGTTATATGAAACAATTGTCTTATTTTATGTAAATAAAATTTAGTGAAACATATAACCAAGTGTTCTTTTTTCATCGTGAATTCATTAACATCGGCCACAGGCGTTTGGAAACTAACAATTTCAAAACACCCCACAAAAAAAAATCGAAAGGTGTTAGATCTGGCGATAGAGATGGCCAAGATATTGGATCACCCTTATCAATCCGACGGTCATGGAAAGTATTGCCTAGGTAATCTCGTACAATTAGTATAAAGTGGGGCCTGCCTCGTATTGCACGAAAATCATTTGTTGCCGAAGATTAGAGGCAGGTCATTAAAAAATTCCATACAGCAAGTTGGTCCGAGGAAAAGGCAAAGAAAATGTAGGAGAAGAACGAGAGGTTATACGTCGAACATGAAAGTTGATAAAGGAGAGGAAACGGCGGAAATCAATGGTACCACGGTCTTCCACACAAATCTCGCTCCCAGGGTATCCCGACGATGGCCCAAAGATTGTAAACCATGTCTTCTCTGTGGAAGACTATAGTAATAATTATGCTCGGGATACACGCCATCAATGAGATGACCAAATAGGAGAAGCATACTCTAATTTTTTAAGGACAAAACCATAATACATAGTTTTGAAAAGAAAGGTAGAACTAAAGGGTTTGCAAGGAAACAAAGTGCTTTTGAAGGAGAGAGATAAAAGTTGTTAATATGCGACACAAAATTTAACGAAAATCGAACGAAACACCAATATCCTTTATGCTATCAACTTTATTAAGAACTGAATCATTTATAAGATAGATGAAGTTAATAAAATTAACTTTCTTGGTATAGGAGACGTAGCAGCATTTCTTGATCTTCAATCCCAATTTACAAGTAGAGCACAATTGAGAGAGAACACTCAAATTCTTTTGAAAATGTAAGACATCATCCCAAGTTCTGATGGATGAATATATTTTTAGATCATCCGCATAGGAAAGTAGTGACTAGACATAATAGATCGTTTAAAAACATGATAAATAGGAGTGAACCTAAGTATAAACCTTGCGGGGCTCCAGATTGAGGAGATAGAATTCAAACGATTTATAGCCGTTGTAAAAAAATATAATGAAATTTTCTAGCCATGTAAGACTGTAGAAAAGTAGTAGGAAACCCAACTTAGCAAGTAATATTCTGGGGTCAATCACCTCAAAGGCACTTCTAAAATCCGTATCATCAATTTGACCACGAGTATCAAGCTGCTCACTAGTAAACTGTTATACCTCGTACAGGCAAATTTTTGCAATCATTAGCAATACTTTCCATAGGAACAAAAAAAAATCTGTTTGAAATAAACAAAAAAAATCTGTAATTTAGTAGGTGTCTAACGTGAATGCATATAAATATATCCACTTCAATTCGTTTACATATTGACTCACTTATACACAATTCAACGTACGTAAAATAACCATGACAAGCTATAATTATACCTTCACACCATCATTCTGTGAAATGTGTCTCTATTATTCTCGCCTTTACATTTTCCAATAGCGTTAAAACGTCACACACGTTCACGCATTTATGGATGTACAACATCTGTATACATATATTACATGTGTTGCCTGTGCAAGTAAATGGCTTATTACGACCTACTAATTTCACGACATAATTATTCATTATATAAGTTGCCCGCGTACAGCTTAAAATAATACTATGTATTCGTTTTACTTGCGTATGTTTTTTTTTATCTTTTGCCATCGTGAAACTCGAGGGACTGTATTGGCAATGAGGCCTTGACATTCTTAGACGACCGCTGAAGTTCAAAACAACAAATTTGCTCTCTAAATATCATATGTTTTCTATACTATATAAAGTATGAGATATTTTTATGTATAACTCAAGAATGATTAAATTTTATAAAAGCTGTTCTATGATTTGTTTATTAATATTTTCCTTCGGTTTAATTAAAGTATGCTTCGAAGTCTAATTGTAGATATTTCAGTTGCAAAAAACCAAAAGAGTGTTGCTCATGATAAATAGGTACGAAATGAAGGAAATGAAAATGATCGAAAACAAGAAAACAAACAAATTTTGCAGGCAAGTCATATAGAATTTCAATTATCAATTTAAGCATTTTAATGAATACAACGTGAGTAAAATCATTTGACTGTAGTTAGCTGCGTTGAAATCCCTAGATTATTTTAATATTTCGAAATTAACGGTATTTCTTATCTCTAAGGCTGTCACGAAACCGCTGCACACGCATCGTAACAAATGTATATTCAAGGTTATGTTCAAATTGTAGGAGTGTAAAGTAGACTTCATTTCAAGTAACAAAAACGCAAAACTTGTATATCCATTTTTAGTTGTGTCAAAGTTACAGATCTATGAAGGTGATTGTCAGTTCATAAAAAAAATGTAATCCTAAAGTCAATAAAAACTGATTTTATTTAAAAAAGTTCAATTAATAATATTTTCGAAATGTCCACCTCCTTGTTGAATGCAGGCTTGTTCCCGTAAGCCAACAGAAGAAGTATTTATCCGAATTTCATACTTATTTTGTCAGATTTGCTCAGGTGAATACGATCCAACAACTCTTTTCTTGTGTTCGAAACTTGCGCGTAGACTAAATTTTTCATGTACCCCCATAAATAAAAGTCAATGGGATTAAGATCGGGTGATGTGGGTGGCCATGCAACAGGACCACCTCGACCAATCCATCTTGGATAATTGACGTTAACTCAATTTCGGACAGCAATTCCGAAATGTGAAACCATCCATATGAAACCACATGTCTCGTCGAACATTCAGTGGGACATCCTCTAAAAAACCTGGCAGTTCGTCAATAAGAAATTGAAGGTAATTGTCCGCATTTAACTTCCCAGTAAGAACGACAGGACCAATCAACAACTCATCGATTAGGGCCGCCCAAACGTTAATGGAAAATTCATGTTGAAATTTAGATGGGCGTATAGCTTTGAGATTTTCTGATGACCACCTGTGCAGGTTTCTCAGATTTGTAACACCACTTCTCGTGAACGTAGATTCATATATCCAGAGGACTGTTCTGCAGAAATTAAAATGAAGCCGTGACTGTCTTAATATCCAGGTAGAATAAACTAGACGAGCATAGTCGTCTGCCTCAAGCAAACAGTGTCCCCTGCGATAGTGATATGGATATAAGCCCTCACGTTTTAAAATTCGCCAAACTGTCATTCGTGGCACTCCTAGTTGTCTATTGATTCGACGTACACTGAGAGTTGGATGCCTTGTAACAATAGCTACTGCTTCTTCCTCTGAGTCTGCTGGCAAATTTACTCCTCGGTCGAAAAGATAATCACGCAGTCCGCATTTCCGAAATTGTCTGTGTACTTCCAGAAACGTTCTGTAATGAGGAATGCGCCTATCGGGAAACCGATGTCGGTATTCAATAACTGCTTGACGTGCACTGCCGTTACAGTAGCCATACACAAAATGCATGTCCGAATACTCTTGAGAAGAAAATCGTGTATAAAGAAAACGTGTCCTCTCACTAATAAGCTGTTGTATGAACTGAAACGCAATGTAATCCTTTATTAAAAAATGCAACGTTTAGAGTCATCTGAACATTTGTTTATTGTGTTATATTCATGGTTCAGCACTTAAGAAATAAGTAAGAACCTTCTTTATCATAAATCAATTTCCAGTACTCCTTTTTGTAGATCTCCAAGAAATTACTGTATGCACTACGATACTTGTTTATTTATTTTAGGATAACATTTTATTATGCGACGTTAACAATCATAGGCCTATTATTGAATCGTATAACAATAACAAATATATAACAAATAAAAATGGATAACAAGCTTTGCGTTTTTGGTACTTGAAATGAAGTCTACTTTACACTCCTAAAATTTGAACATAACGATACGGGACACTTGTATATATATATATATATATATATATATATATATATATATATATATATATATAAAGCGTTTACAGGCCTCTCAGGCCCATTGCTTTGTCATGTTATTCCATTTATACATATCCCTTGCCAACAATCTCCAATTCTTGAGTCCCTTCCTTTCTACATCCTCCATAACAGCCCCCCCGCCATCTTCTCCTCGGTCTACCCCACCTCCTCCCTCCATCTTGTCCCTTCATCCAATATCTTTAATTAACTTCTCTTTGCCTAACCTTTGAAGATGGCCGAGCCACTGGAGTCGCCGCATTTTTATGAAATGTATTACGGGAGATTCTACATACGAATCGTAAATTTCTTCGTTCATTCGCCTCTCCCATCCTACTTCCATCATCTTTCCTCTGAAAATCCTTCTAAGTTTCCTTCTCTCCCAGACCTCTAGCTTATACTGCACTTTCTTAGTCATTATCCACAATTCGCAGCCATATGTCAGGGTTGGTCTCAATACCGATTTATGTAATCCTATCTTAGTTCTTTTTGAGCCCTCTTTAGATTTAAGTATCCTATTCAATCCTCTTGCACATCTATTATTACTTTTTGCCAGTCTTGAGTCTTGAGTCATGGTTTTTATATAATAATTTAAAATTACATTACGATTTTCTCCTATAGAAATTTATGTAGTTTGACATATTGTTAATTTTTTAATATTTGTGGATAAAATTTAGAAAAAAAATTATAACAGCCTTCCACACACCATAAGAAACACACACATAAAATTTTATCAAAATTGATTATGTAGTTTCTGAGTCTATAAATAAGAAATAAAATGTTTTTGATTTTTATATATATAGCAGGATATTTCAACATTAACAATAAATCACACCTAGATTGAATTTTCAAGGGCACGCCCTGTTTTATATTTAGATGTTGGACAGAATTCACGTGACGTATACAGTCAAAGCACAGTCCAGCACATTAAAGGTTTATCGCATACTTTACACGTTACTTTCGCTCCATCGTAGGATAAAACACCAAATTCACGAATAAACTTTTTCGCTTGGCGCGTATTTGAAGGTGTTCTAGGCTTTGGCACGTGTAACATACTTTATTGTTAATTAAAACACAGCAGAGAGTTTAACATACGTACACCTGGATAACTCAATATCAACTACGGCCGTGGAAAGTACGTTGCTAATCTCCCTCCACTATGGTTCATCAACCATCCACTGACCTCATTTTAGCGTTGTCACACCGTTATTTGAAAATTTTTCAAGTATTAAAGCAGCGTTACCCCGGTGAATGTAGCGGCTATGGTATGCAGCGCTCGTTTACAGCAATACTTATGTTTGTACTTGTGCTCGTTTAGCTGTCATTATTGTGTGATGTCGGTCGTTGCCGTTTTCTCTGTGTATTTTTGCGTTATTTTTAAAAATGTATCTTTATAAAGACATTAGCGTAATGCTGTTTATGCTGCAATAAGACATGTAACTCTCTTAGTTCGTTTTAAAGATGTATATTAAACAAAAATGTAACAAATATTTTCAAATAATTATAATTTATACTTTATTTTCAAGAGTACACCTTCCGATTAAGAATGGAATATTATTTAATTTAAATGACTTCATCGACTGGCTTTGCAGTAGCCAGGCGCGGCTCGTGATGACGTATTTGGGGGTGCAAGTACAATGATGCGAGTGCTTCGTGTATTCTCGTGTACTAACTGTAACGTTTTCTTAGTAAACACCAAAAACACGCGAGGCACTCGTATCATTGTACTTGCACTCCCAAATACGTCATCACGAGCCGCGCCTGGCAGTAGCCCATTCCGTCGACCCAATTTTTCAGTACATTTTCAATCGTTTGAGCGTTTATTTCACCAAGAGCCAATTTAATTGCGTCTTTCACAGCCTCAATCGTCTCTGGATGATCGGCATAACATCTGTCCTTGACGACTCCTCACAAATAATAATCCAAGATCCGATTTTCGCAGATAGGGCGCAAAACGTCCGATAGTAGCGTTAACTTTGTGGGTAGTGACGTCATCCTGTTGAAACCAAACATCGGCCAAACCTCCCTCTTCAGGTGTAGGAAATAAAAAGTCAGTTAACATGGCACAATAACGGTCACCATTCACTGTTGCTTCGTGCTCATTGTCAAAGAAAAATGGTCTTGTGATGCCTTTGGACCATATTCCACATTATGCAGTCACTCGTTTTGGGTGCATTGACATCTTAATTGTTACGTGTGGATTTCCTGTGCCCTAAATACTGCAGCTTTGCGTATTCTCATATTCTCACCTCTGAGGTGAAAATAAGCTTCGTCGGAAAATATTATTTTTTGGTAAAAAGTGTTCATCTTCTTCCAACCGATTAGCGATTCAACAAAGCGAAAACGCGGTAGGTGGTAGACTGTCTTCAATTCTTGACCCAGTTGGACTTTGTAGGCCTTCATACAAAGATCTTTGCGCAAAATTCTTCGCACAGTCCTATCGCTGATATTCAATTCTTGTGAACGAAGGCAAATGGAGGTGCTCGGATGTTGACGCACAGCTACAGCAGCAATATTTTCCATCGAACGAGCTGGACGGCGATGCGGAACGTGTATATTGTCTATTAATATGCCAGTCAATCGAACTTTCTTCAAAATGTCCTTCCACCGTTCTCAGTTGTGGTTTTATTTCTACCGAATTGTGTATGCAATTTTCGGCAAGTTCCGGCAACTGACTCAATACTTTGGAAATAAGTTTCCAATATTTCCCAACGTTGATCAAGCGTATATCCACTCATTTCGTTCACCGGGAATATAACACTGAATTTCTCTTGATAAATGACAGTGGAGTTATGAGTGGCGCAAAAACCTCTAGTTCAAAAATGAACCACAAGATGTCGCACCCGTTACCTATTCTCTAAAGTCACTAGATAAATAAAGTACCGCAAACCTCCGCCATTTTTGGACAAAAATTTGGCGTCAAAATTGAATTGCTGTGTTAAATAAAAAATCAATTTAGTACTGTATTCTTAAAAGAACGCAACTGTATGAACATGCGTTAATAATTAAACCGCAGATAGTAAGGCAATTAATTAAAACAAGCAAGCACTGTTTTCATTATTTATTATTGTTGGTTTACTAAAGCACGCATTTTCGCCTTTTGTGGTTGACAACCAGATCAGGGTGTGCATTTGGAGTTAGTTTTTTCATGTCATCTGCTCTTGATTGTTCAAATTGGGAATCAGAAAAATGCACCTTACATAAGTAACTAAGTGTTATAACAAGTGATCTGCTTTTACATATGTACTCACCTCACAAATCTTCGCATTTACCGGCACATTGTCTTGATTAATGTCACATAACCACACTTTTCTTCTGTCTGCATTCCTTTCACCACTGGGAAATGCAAATAAACGGAAACTTTTGGCGACACTGTTTTTGCAATTGATAATACAACAACCAGGCATAATTACACTTTATGTTGCCAACGGTGGGTTTAGATGCAACGATGCAACGACAAGTGATTTGACGTTTGGCGGCCATGTTTGGGCAAAAGTAGCGCTTTCTCTCTCGCACTCTTTGGCCTTATGGATTGCGGTACTTTATATGTATCTAGTGACTTTACTATTCTCGGGCCATCGTACCTTCAGCACGTTTCGGCAGAATATCCTGAGGAGGTAGCCCTCGATTCATTCGAAAATTATCCCAATAGGTTATAAGGTTTTTTAAAACTGGTAGAAGGACATTGAAACGAAAATTAGAAAAGCCGGCAAAACTACAGAATATTGTAAATGTGTGAAAGTTTAATATTGTAAGCATTATATATTATACCTATTATACATCATTGAGTGCTCTGCTTAATGAAAAATAATATTTTTTTAATTATTTTTCTTAATAAGTGTTAGTTTTAAATTAATATGCGTTACTCATACTAAGAGGATAATACAAAAATATCATCAAGAAACACTTTGTAGAATTTGTAATTTCTAATCTAATACCTTGGTACATCTCATAAAACATTTTTTATCTATGGTATTTAACATATATAGGTATGCACTTCCAAAACAAAAAATAAATACCGTCATGCACACACTTTGTTTGAATAAACAGATAACAATAGCATTCATAATGGTAATAATGAAAGTATCTTATTCGAGGTGTCTCGTCTGTTTTGAAACGTCGAAGTTTTATCAAGTCTTCTTTGTATGACATGGATATTCCATTCGGTTATACCCGCAAGCACAGATTATCCGGTCACGATCGCTTTTCGATTAATTCTAATCCGATTTGGACGAACGCTTAAAGTGCATATTGTACTGTATATAGTGTGTGTTTTGACTATTAGGAACACCACTTGAACTGAACGTTGAATAACTTTCCACATCTTTCGAATGTGCGTATAGTTTAAATTTCACTTTCGTTAGGTTGCGTTATCGGTGTTTATTTCTGCATCTAATAAAATAGCATTAATACCAAAACAAGTTTATAAAGCAGACAAATTTATTTTGATGATGCGCAAAATTTGCATTCGATTAGTAGAAATCATTACATTACATTACAGTATGATTGAAAAGTAAGGAAAGGTGACACTAGAATCTTTTTTATTACTTATCTAAGGTGCTTATTTTTGCGAATTAAAAATATTTGTTGTCAAGTTACTTTTTCATGAAGCAATACAATTAATTTACTTTTCGGTAATATTATTTTTTCCGTTTTAAACATTTTGATTTTCGCAATAACGTGAAAAATATATAAAACGACTACCACCATATCGGAACTATATAATAGGGATTAGTGCCATTAGGTAGTTTATTGTTTTGAGTAATTTTTTACTTATGTTCTTGTGGTAGCCAATAAGTAGTGCAAACGTTAACACGCTAATTCTTGTAGTTTTTGTTCAAAATAGGCAGCATCCAAACACTCAGTTTCTGAACTTTGCCCATAGAATGCAATAGAATACATTATTGTCGATTGATTACCATTCACTAGAATGGTCAATTAATTGCTTGAGGAGATTGACGTTTATCATCATGAATTAAGGCATTTAGATGAAAGTCTGACAGTCTTCTTGAACATGAAGAAACGTGAAGTGGCCGCAAGCACCGAGAGGCGTAAAGCAGAACAAAACGCCTCTATCCGCTATATGCAGATCTACCACTCAGAGGCAGATTAAAATCCAGGAGAGATCAATACCAATATTAATGTATCACCAGCGACAGATAGAGAAAATCAGTCGAAAGCCAGGGCGGCCAATAACACGACATAGATTCCTTCTTCAGAAACCCTACTCCTCGGCGGAGACTTGAAATAGAGTACTTGTTGGTCATTTAGCGGATTAAGAAGCGAAGTAGGTAGGCCACACGACACTCTTGCCGGGTGGAATTTTCTCAGAGGCCAATCAACCCTGTGTGAATGTGGAGCCGAACAGACTACAATCTATCTTTATAATTATCCACGATGTCCAGCATCTCGCACCTTAGAAGACCTGTTATTGGCCATGCAGAACGCAGTTAATGTTGCTACTACTGGTCTGATAGACTTTAGTTCTCTCTGATGTATAGAGTCTGTACTACATTATAGGCACTTACGAAAATTGCACCGGTATATACCGTATTCACCATTTGCGTTCGAAAATTGTTACCGGTTAAAAAGTGAAGTGAAGTGAAGTCAGTTGATCGTCGGTTTATATATTCGGTAGATAAACATAACCTCTTACACCTCTTTTCAGTCGTCGTAATATAGACAGAAAATATGGAAATACTGTAAACTAACGAAATAAATGCTTTCTACAGTTTACGACGCTAATTATTCGAATTTCTTATCGAAAAAAATCGCTTTTTTTCCGGTATAAAATTCGGATAATTAGCATCGTAAAATGTAGAAGGCATTTATTTCATTCACCTTACTTCGCGAAAATGCAATTGGTTTACGAAAATTTGCCGACTACGGGCACAATATTAAGAATCTGTTTCTTAATGCGATTTAACACTTCCCGACGATTCTAAACTTCAGTCCTTTAGTAGCTTAGTGGTATAGCAATGGTCCGGCAAACCAATGGACGTTACTTAAGGGCGAACTTTTTTCGGTAAAAAATTCGTATAATTAGCGTCGTAAAATGTAGAAAGCACTTATTCCATTCACATTACTGATTTGCACAGTAAACTAACATACGTAACATAATTTTTTATCGAAACCCTTTTTTTGTGTGTGGAAATATTTTATAAGAAAATCAGTTATGTCATCACTTTCACTATCTAGTAGCTCCGTCACTATAGCAAATGCAGTTTCTTGGTACATTTTAATCGCATTAGGGACTTAAAATCAAAATTAACTTCCAGCTGTAATAAAAGCGTTTTTATTTATAGGTAGGTTAGAACCTTTTATTCAACTTCACCACAGCGTTCGGAAATTGGTTAACCCAATCTATTTACCGTGAATACGCTGATTATCTGGTATATACATACCGGTGCAATTTTCCCAAATGCCTGTTTCATGTTTTGTGAACATGATTTATTTTGTTGCTCTTGTGCACATTAGTTGTATAGGTTTTATATTTATCTATCTCCTTAGTGCATGTTTGTAACCTTTTTTCCTTTTCTTATTTATATTTTTTATAAAACTGTTTACTGTTCTCTAGTCAACTCTTTTGACACAAATAAATGAATAAAGAGTCGCTTGTGTCAAAATGGGCATCTTTAAATGAGAAAATAATTTTCGTTCTGTGCTTTTCCCAATTACGCTACGCGTTCTCCGTAAACGGCACAATTGGTTCTATATAATAAGTGGTTTCAGGTCTTCTATTTAGCTTAAATTGGAAATTAGTTTTTTACACTTGATCTTCCATTTTCTTTTGACAATGATTAATACAATCTTTGAACAAATTTACAAATTCAAAAACTATTCAATTAAACAATTAGACAATATTAATAGTTATTTATGTATCAAAGGCATAAAACAGGTGTTTATGGACCGAGCCGTCAAGCGAGGGCTATTAGCACGTCAAGGTCCAAAAACGCTATTTCGCCAGAGATACATATGCAATTTTATGCACTACCATTTTAATGATCCTTTCATAAATAATAATTCTGATAAATTCTACATACTGTCAATTAAGTGGAAATGGACATGTTGTCTGTCATCTTTTATATATAAAATTTTACATCGTAGGTATCATACGGTCTTTAAAAATTAATAAAATGCGATGTTTCTGTGACAACTTTGTCAATAAAGCGAGAATAAGTAATCGCCATTATTATTGTAAATTTCTTATAATTGTAAGTAAAGTAGTTTTTTCACCTATAATGGAATATAGTGACGAAGAAACAGTTTACAGTACACCACCAGAAATATCTAAAGCAGCAAATGAAGCAAAATTAAGCTTATTACCTATAAAATCAAAGAAGATATACGACAAAGTTTACGATTAATTTGTTACCTGGTGCAATATAGAGAATGTTAAAAGCAGTAATTATACAGAAAATGTATTTCTTGCACATTTTTGGAAAAATTAAAATGCTGTAAGCCCTCATCTATGTGGTCATACTATTCAATGTTGAAGGCAACTGTAAATTTGCATAATAATATTCAAGATTAATAGCCTTCTTAAAACGAAAATCAGGCGGTTATAAACCTATAAAATCTAAAATTCTAACCTTTTTCAAGTTTCAAGTTCAAGTTCAATATGTTAATCGGAGTATGTTGTAGGTTGCATTAATTTTAGGTATTTGTGGAGCGTGTCGTCGAGAGGAATTAGCAAATATTACAACGGACGACTTTTAAAATATAGGAACAATCCTATTAGTATCGAAATCTAAGATTGATCGTATTTTCAGTTTCTTTGACAAAGAGCAGACGTCATCAAGTTATCTCGACATTTATAGAAAATACGCTTCACTACGCCCTAAAAGTACTAATCACTGACTATTTTTTTTTTTTTTGTATTATAATAATGGAAAATATTCTAGTCAAGAGAATAAATTTGGTCAAATACCTTTTAAAATAGCAACCTATTTAAAGCTGACCACTCCAAAAGACTACACTGGCCACTGTTTTAGACGTTCCTCAGCAACTCTGTAAGCTGATACAGGCAAAGATATCCTTAACATAAAACGATATGATGATTGGAAATCTTCAACTGTGGCGGAAGGATACATCGAAGATACAGAATCTTCAATGAATAAGATAAAAATTGCCAAAAAGATTGTGAATAGTAATATGCTTTTCGCTGCTCGCTTCAGTCAACCTGAATTTTAAAATTGAATTTTCGAATATGAGTACTGATTCTTTTGAGCCTATACCTTCCAGCAGTAAAATAAATTGAAAGGAGTTATTGAAAGTTTGTAGCCAATTATAATAAAACGAGACAGCAAATCCTACCGTTTCCATAAAGAATTGTTCAAATTATATTATTAATATAAAATAGTAAGTGGAAAAATTATGTAATTTGTGTTGTCGGCAGTGTTCTAGTTTATCTGTTAAATACTTTACATTATTAAATACACATTATTGTCCGTAATAAATATCATAATTTTACCGTATGTCTAACGATTTTTTTTTTGAAGGCACTTTCATCTTGGAAACCAAAAACTTTACGAACTACTGCATTAATCTGTCACGACAATCCTATTTTCCTCCTATTTAGAAATCAAATTATATCTATTTGATGCCTGTTTCATCTATATTATTAGACACCGAAAACACATACTACCTGTGTATTTCAGGTTGTTTATATGCATTTCCCAACAACAACAATTGCTAAATATCTGTTAAAAATTAATTACATTATTTTTAGTAAATTACGTAAAAAATTATACAGACCACGATGCCCATTTCACAGAATAAACATTAAGTCTTGTATTCGGCGAAAATACACAGTTTATTTTTATTTCCCAATTCAACCCGGATTTGAAACAGCGAAACTGAGTAACGTAGAGCTCGGATATTTATCAGGCGGCTCGCTGCGGTAAACACAATGTTCAATGATGAAAGGCACGGTATACAAGTGCATAATACATTGAAATTTATTTTTCAGAGTCGGTTTCTGTAAAGTTTGTTTTTCTCATACATGTGCCTATTTACATGTGTAGCTATTACACGTGTACTAACTACTTCAAAAGAAAATAGAAGGTTAAAAACAATATTGGAACATGGGAACATGTTGGAACGTAAGTGCGGTGAAATAGTTTAAGAGTATTGTCTTACAGAAATACTTTGTTTTTCTGTTTATAAGTTCGGATTCTTTATATATATTTATATATATATATATATATATATATATATATATATATATATATATATATATAATATTTTCGTGACCTTGGTATGAAATGGTAAATTTAATCAGTTGGCGATTAAAGGTCTGGCTTTACTTCAAAGTATATATATTTAAAACAACTATACATGTTTCGGCAATTATGCCTTTATCAAGTATATAAAATATAAATCTATTTACTATTATATACTAAGGCATGATTTATTATTATTCAATTGGAATGTATCTTTGAATAATTTTATCCATAGCAACTCAATTATTTGACATTTGTATACTGTCATTTATATTTTATATCCTTGATAAAGGCATCATTGCCGAAACATGTAGGGTTGTTTTAAATACATATACTTTGAAGTAAAGCCAGACCTTTAATCGCCAACTGATTGAATTTACCATATCATACCAAAGTCACGAAATTATTATATATATATATGTATATATATATATATACTATATATATTTATACTATTTAATTAGTTGGCGATTTAAGTTCTGGTTTTACTCAAAAATGCATATCTCCTATTTAAAACAATTTTACATGTTTCGGCAAATGATGCCTTTCTCAAAGAATTTAAAATATAAATGACAGTATATTAATGTCATACTTATACATTTGCTTATCATGCTGACAGTTCCGTGCTTGGATCCCTGACTGGCTGTCTGAGTAGGTTTTCGTGGTTTTCCTTCTCCTTTAAGGCGAATGACGACAGCTTAACATCTTAAGCCGCTCCACGGGCGCATACATAATAGTAACTCATGCCTTGCCATTCCCTGTTTTTATTGTCTAACTATTTTTTGAATACTAAGGCTTGATTTATTATTATTAAACTGGATGTATCTTTGAATAATTTTATCCATGACAACTACAAATGTATAAGTATGAGATTAATATACTGTCATTTATATTTTAAATTCTTTGAGAAAGGCATCATTTGCCGAAACATGTAAGATTGTTTTAAATATATGCATTTTTAAGTAAAACTAGACCTCAAATCGTCAACTAATTAAATCTACTATAACATACCAAGGTCACGAAATAATTATCTATATATATATATATATATATATATATATATATATGTATATATAGTAAATTCAATCAGTTGGCGATTAAAGGTCTGGTTTACTTCAAAGTATATATATTTAAAACAACCCTACATGTTTCGGCAATGATGCCTTTATCAAGGATATAAAATATAAATTTGATTTATAATTTATATTTTATGTCCTTGATAAAGGCATCATTGCCGAAACATGTAGGGTTGTTTTAAATATATATACTTTGAAGTAAACCAGACCTTTAATCGCCAACTGATTGAATTTATCATATCATACCAAGGTCACGAAAATATTATGTGTGTATATATATACCTATAATTATAGAAAATTTCATGACTGTACTAATACAAACTCACTGATATTTAGGTTATCGGTCTGTTTACATTAACACTCAAATGTTCTATCTCAATATTTCGTCAATTTATTAATGACTTCATCAGGAGAAGCTATAAAATTACAATGTACACTTTACTCTTATACTAATATATTCAAAAAAGAAAACGTACAGCTAGAGTTAAGCGTTGGCAGTCTTACTAATAATTTACACATAATTGTCACTAGCAACTCACAAATAAAACATGACCATTACAACAACTAAACCTGTAAAATTTTAACTTGACCTTTTTCACCCGCATATCTGCATAATATGTATGTGAAAATAAATCTATCATAATTTCTATGTTGGGTCTTTATCCGGTTGTAAAAAATGGGGGTGGCATGAAAAAAGGTCTATATACAAAAATCTATCTATATACATTATGTTATTGTTAGAGCAGACCAATTTCCGTGCGCGCCATGTGCGCCGGTATGGGAGTGTAATTCGTAATATATTAGAATATGCGATAGAATAGGGACGCAACATGAGCTTGTTCCCGATATAAGTATAGAAGTAGAGACATTTATTCTATCAGAAATAATTAAATATACATTTGGTTTTCTGCTATTAAAGTAATATGCATAAACACACGAAAAATAATCGGCGCACATGGCGCGCACGGAAATTGGTTTGCTCTAGTTATTGTACCTAAAATAAATTCCCTGGTTACAATGTTATGCACACGACATTAAAAATATTATTTTTCGAGTTCGCAATTTTATAAGCGCGTGCCATTAATTTTATTTTCAAGCAGTTTCATGACGAGTTTTCTCATATTTCGCATTTCTTCAATTATAAGTCCAATATGATTTTTTCTAGTCTAACTATTACACTACCTGGATGTTGTAACTGATTTCCAGTCTCTGCCTTTATACTTACATCATTGGCAGCTTCCACTGCTTGTGCATAGGATTTTTCTGTAGTTTCTTCGTCTTGATTAATGTTTTTTTTTTATTTAATTGCGCATTAGGAGTAGCCTTTGGACGTAGCTGTGGGGATTTCCTGGCTTGCAGTTCTTTGTAAACTCTACAACCCTTGTAATTTGCTGGATGCTGTTAGGAACATAATGCGAATTTTGGTGGAGCTTCTTTAGACTTTTAGCAACTTTGATTTGTATGTCCTGTTTGCCGGCAGCGAATGCATTTAGGGCATGTATGGCAATATTTTTGTGTGTGCCCATAGTCCATGCATCTAGTGCATTGTGGTATATTTCTCGTTGCTTTTGGTGGTTCAATGATTACCTTGCTATTGAGTAAATATTGTATTTTATAAATGCCTATTACATGGGTAGAATTTTCATATCGACAAATGTTGAAAATGGTTTCTATGTTACTCTACTTATAGGGATATAGATGTTACAGACACGAAATCCTTCATTTTCGATTTCAGTTTTCAGTTCTGCTTTATCTATATTGTAATGTATGTTTTTAATTACAATGCAAAATTTTAAGCAAAAACGCTGGTAAACACGTGCTGCGTGTGTGCATGTATATACAGATACAAATTTGTTTTTATACAGATTTGCATTATTTTGTATCAAAGCTTGATGTGAATTGTCGCATCGATATGCTAATTTGTTTTTGCTATAGTACGCCACCTGGCGACGAGTTAATGGATTTACAGTAATATGCGTATTTTTTCTTTTCCTGTAATAGCGTAGCTATTCGAGAAGAAACACTTTGCATCGGCGTGGTCGGTTTTGTCCGTCAGATGTCATTAGGTTATCTGGTGTCATCTGATAGGACAGAATTTGCTACATAACCGCGAAGTGTACCTACAGTCGTTTGTCTTCGTAAACCCGCCATTGACAAAGTCGTGAGACAGAAACGCATGCGTCTGGTGGTTGAAGCAAACGCTGGTAAATACGTGCTGTGTGTCCATGTATATACAGATACAAATTTGTTTTTATACAGGATTGTATTATTTTGTATCAAAGCTTGATTTGAATTGTCGCATCGATATGCTAATTTGCTTTTGGAAAGTATGGTGTTCGACTTGTAATTCTTTAAGCACGTGAATACTGTTTCGATAGCTATCGATCATTCGATCGTATTGAATATTTATTTTTTGCGATTTTGCTTAATTTATTAATTATCACCTGGTATTCGTGTACAGAAGAGACCATTATTGGTTTTACATTTTGATTTTGCTCAAGTGATCCCTTCAACATCAATATCTAGTAGTTGGAATTTGTTAATGGGATTTAATTTGTAATCAGTCATCAATTTTTGGCGAGTACTTCGAGTATTCTCAGGTGGAGAGTTTCTTTTTTGTTTGCGAGTTTGAACAGTGGTCCATCCCTGCCCGTTTCAGGTAATCTTTCTTTGACAAGTATTTGTGCTCGACTTTCTACTTCTTTTTCGATTCTCTTGCTCAATTTCTTGTTCCTGTGTTAGGTTTTGAGTATGTTATATTAACTCTTTTCGTTCTGGACTTGATCTTATTGTTCTTTGTGGGTTTTTCACGTTTGTCAGGCTATTTCTTCTTTTTGGTGGAGGCGTCCTGGCTAAAGCTGTTTTTCTAATAGTCGGGTTCTCTTGTTCCCTTCATTCAGAATTTGTGGTCTTTGCATTCTTAATTTCTTTAACTCCAGCCGTCCTCTCAGATGGACCAGGCATTTTTTACTAGGCCTGGTACATACCCAACCGATAGCGGAAAAGAAAATAAATAAAAAGTTTTTCAATGCGCGCAATATTAGCAATAGTAAAACTTTTTTCTGTACACTTTTTACTACACAGGTTTAACAAAACCACATTCAATGTTAATTTTTGCTGTTTTTACAAGCGTTATCAATAACGGGTCACTTGAGCTATCGACGATGGAGAGACACGAAATACGTTCGAACTCCTTGAAATCCACGTGTAAACGAAATATTGAAATAGAACATTTTAGTTTTAATGTAAACAGACCGGTAACCCAAATATTAGTGAATTTATATACATATATATATATATATATATATATATATATATATATATATATATGTATATTTATATATATATATATATATTAATTTGAATGGTTTTGTTGGGCGCCTTAAAAGATAACTAGAATTTATGTTTTGATACGTATAAATAGGTTACCGGGGATGACGTAACACACTATTTTTAATGAATGCTCCGGCTACCCAGAATGAATGAAAGGCACTTGAATTTATTGGGTTGGATTGAGTATAGAAGTGAAAAGGTATGTCTGTCTCAAGGAAACCGTGTGTTGACGAGCTCCAAACAGAGCGAAATGCATCCACACATTCCAACAATAGATGTGGCTTTTCACGAATTTTTAATTATCCTAACAACCAGGAAAGTTGACGTCGCGACGTGTTACATTCTGCATACTGGTACAAACTTAGTTTGTCAAATTGTAGTTATTAACGCATCACATTGGGTGACATTTGCATGTGAGAAATGATATTTAATACTCATTAATGCTCATTTGCAGTAAGTTCAAGTTGTTACTGTAATACTAGATGATACTAATTGCTGGGCAAATAAACAGACTTCTTGCGATAAATAAAAGAGCTAAACATTAGTAACTATTGAATTGATAGGTCGTAATATAGCTCATAAAACTTTCAGGTGTTGAAGTAGAAGTCGTTTTTATCTCAACATTGATTTCAATAGCCTGCAATACAATATTTGATTCTGTAAGAAAGTTGGGTACAACAATCAAAGGCGTATTCATTATAAAATAAGCACCATTTAGTATACAGAATGGAATAACTTATATAGGATAATTAAATATAAGGAGGAAATTAAAAAGTAAAAGACTACATAATTAAACTTTACAATTTTACATTATAATACGCCCATTAAAATTTATTAAATCACCTCTATTACACCAGTCTTGAATGGTACAGATATTAAAATACCATCCGTTGTTAGTTCATTTGGTTGTTATTCCCGATTAGAATTGTCTCGTGGTATTTTTTGAGTGCCGTCAGTCATCACTGCCCACACGTCATTCGAAATCGCTCGTTTTATTAATTAGAATGCTCTCCGGTGGACGTCCAGGATGATTCTTTGATAATGTAAGTAATGGAAGGTGCGGTGAACGCATCAGGTATCTCTATAATAAAATCGAACAGCATTAATATAATATAATTAGATGTTTTCGATTTGAGAATGTGATGAGACGACTATGCTGACGTTTTTTTTTTCTGTCAACTACATTCTTATTAACTTGTTGCTATTCTTTTTGGCATAATGCACATGGTTAATAATGTAATTTTAATATATATATATATATATATATAACAATTGATAAATTATTGGAGTTTTTCGGTTTTTATAAACGGCTAAGAAATTATCTAAACACTTATATATATATATATATATATATATATATATATATAATGAACTTCATGTGTATGAGAATTAATAATTATTAAATCTCATTTTACATGCGATTGTCGCTATAATTTGTTGCATTTAATTCTACAAGTCGGCAAATCTCTTTTTCCCTAGATTGTAGACGCAACAAGCCGCGACATCAACTGTACAAGTTGTCAGTACAAATGAAAAATTTTTGTGAAAAACTTATCTGCGCGGAATGTGCATATATCGATATTTCACTGTTTTTTACAGATCATCAGTGCACCTTACCGAAGACAGACATGATATTCACTTCTATACTACGTGTATATATACGAACTGTAATGAACTTCATGTGTATGAGAATTAATAATTATTAAATCTCATTTTACATGCGATTGTCGCTATAATTTGTTGCATTTAATTCTACAATTCGGCAAATCTCTTTTGCCTTAGATTGTAGACGCAACAAGCCGCGACATCAACTGTACAAGTTGTCAGTACAAATGAAAAATTTTTGTGAAAAACTTATCTGCGCGGAATGTGCATATATCGATATTTCACTGTTTTTTACAGATCATCAGTGCACCTTACCGAAGACAGACATGATATTCACTTCTATACTACGTGTATATATACGAACTGTAATGAACTTCATGTGTATGATAATTAATAATTATTAAATCTCATTTTACATGCGATTGTCGCTATAATTTGTTGCATTTATATTGCATATATGTTTATGTTGCATATATATATATATATATATATATATATAATATTTTCGTGACCTTGGTATGATATGGTAAATTCAATCAGTTGGCGATTAAAGGTCTGGTTTACTTCAACGTATATATATTTAAAACAATCCTACATGTTTCGGCAATGATGCCTTTAAAAAGGATATAAAATATAAATGACAGAATACAAAAATGTATTTTTGTATTCTGTCATTTATATTTTATATCCTTGAACCCGAAAACTATGAAACTGGTGTTACTTCTCGACCTAATCTCCCTGCAGACGTACACATTTTTCACAACGTCGACGCCATGATTCCATGGCTGCGGCGAATGCTTCTTTAGGAGTCTGTTTCGACCACTGGAAAATCGCTGAAGCAATAGCGGCACGGCTGGTGAATGTGCGGCCACGGACAGTGTCTTTCATTGTTGGAAACAGCCAAAAGTCACTAGGAGCCAGGTCAGGTGAGTAGAAAGCATGAGAAATTACTTCAAAGTTGTTTTCACGGAGAAACTGTTGCGTAACGATAGCCCGATGTGCGGGTGCGTTGTCTTGGTGAAACAGCACACGCGCAGCCTTTCCCGGACGTTTTTGTTGCACTGCAGGAAGGAACTTGTTCTTCAAAACATTTTCGTAGGATGCCCCTGTCACCGTAGTGCCCTTTGGAACACAATGGGTAAGAATTACGCCCTCACTGTCCCAGAACATGGACACCATCATTTTTTCAGCACTGGCTGTTACCCGAAATTTTTTTAGTGGCGGTGAATCTGTGTGCTTCCATTGAGCTGACTGGCGCTTTGTTTCTGGATTGAAAAATGGCATCCACGTCTCATCCATTGTCACAATCGACGAAAAGAAAGTCCCATTCATGCCTTGGTTGCGCGTCAACATTGCTTGGCAACATGCCACACGAGCAGCCTTGTGGTCGTCCGTCAGCATTCGTGGCACACACCTGGAAAGACACTTTTCGCATTTTCAGGTCGTCATGCAGGATTGTGTGCACAGAACCCACGGAAATGCTAACACTGGAGGCGATCTGTTCAACTGTCATTCGGCGATCCCAAAACA
Source organism: Melolontha melolontha (assembly GCA_935421215.2). Taxonomy (NCBI): domain Eukaryota; kingdom Metazoa; phylum Arthropoda; class Insecta; order Coleoptera; family Scarabaeidae; genus Melolontha; species Melolontha melolontha. The sequence continues at coordinate 36,549,256 of OW285242.1, forward strand.
AGTCCCTCCACTTTCTCGATCATGTCGTCAGACCGGCTTGTGCGAGCCCGAAGTTTCCGTTTGTTGTCACACGATGTTCTGCCTTCATTAAACTGTCGCACCCACGAACGCACTTTCGACACATCCATAACTCCATCACCACATGTCTCCTTCAACTGTCGATAAATTTCAATTGGTGTCACACCACGCAAATTGAGAAAACGAATGAATGCACGCTGTTCAAGTAAGGAAAACATAGCCATTTTAAGTATCTAAAACAGTTCTCATTCTCGACGCTGCCACTACAGTTCCATCTGCCGTAAAGTGCTGCCATCTCTGTGACGTATTGACAACGAACGCACGCTCATTTTAAAACAATGCACATGCTTCTATCTCTTTCCAGTCTGGAGAAAAAAAATCGGCGGCCTCAGAACTTGAATGCACCTCGTAAATTTGATAAAGGATAGGGCCAATAACACTACCTTGGGGTTCTCCAGCTTATTTCGGTTCAGTGTTGTCAGTTCATCCTGGTACTTGACCAGAAAATATCTATCAGTAAGATAGCTTTTCAGAATCTGATAGTAAGGGAGCGATAATTTAAATTTTAGTTTGAACAATAATCCGTTATGTCAGATCCTATCATTGAGAATGAGATTCATTTAGAAAATTTGATTCGTTTAAGATGTGCAATTAATCTATAAAAAATCTTTACGACACTCCCGTTACATTTTATGATTAACAAGTTCAGCATTCAAAGACATTCTTAACATATCTTCTGTACTAATATACAATAAGATTTGTATATAAATAATTGATATTCATATTTACTTGTTACTGTAATATCAGATAAAGGATAACGGAAAAATTTATTACGTTCGGTGCTAATTATTTCTGCAAGTTCCTTTTTAATACAATCTAATATGTCTGTTTATAATTAACGAGAACATCTAAGTTATAAGAACCAACTTAATTTTGCATATGAATGTAACTGTAAAATGTTGCATCTCAAATGCATTGCGGATTACATTATCCGGCGCAACATACTTCTTTTTATTCATGTATTTACAGATATATTCTATTTGTTAAAAGCATACTATTGCAAATAAGAAGAAATATGCATGATACTTCAAGGAAGTACACAGCTAGTTAGACAGATTTACTTGAAAAGCTCGACAAACACATTTGTGTATTACCACGTGTTTGCAATATTTGCGATCCCATCTGCGACAAATAAGGACTCATTTCTCGGAAAGTTTTATGTTATTGTGCTTAGGTACGAGGACTTAATGAGTATGCCTCGTTATTAGTTATATGTTCGTTATCTTATGTCTTTTCATTAAACTAAATGTTTCTAGCGTAGGTACTTTCACACTTGCACTCTTGTTTTATGATCAACCATATCCAGAAACAACAATAAATTACGCTAAACGTTTTATAAGTGCATCGAAATAGATATGTTTTACGGTCATGACAGTCGTAAATCAAGAACTTGTTTATGGTGAGGTTTGCAGAGACTATATAAATTTATTTGATACGAAGTCATTCTACATAAACGGAGAAAAGAATAAATAGTAGTCGGTAATAATACCAACAGTAACAACACGCGATGTTTATGGTTATTTGTTCTGTGTATGTAAGTATATTGCGACAAATATTACTACAATATGAGTACAGAACATAGAATTCGTTAGTTTTAACTCTTATACGTTTGAAATACTTTAGAATTAAAATATTTTTATTGACGATTAATACCGAACACGAGAAGCCGATGACTCATCGCCCACGGGCATACTATTCAAAATTTGTATTTTTAAAGAGCTTTTAATGTTATTTATATAATTGGAAAACAAATGGCTGGTGATCTATAAAATATGAAATACATTTTTATTTGTTCATTTTGTAGTTTAAATTGAGTAATTGAGTATTAATATTAACTAGCAATACATTCTCAAGGTTCTCTTCTGTCAAATTTTGTTCTCTTTGAATGGAATACATCCTTGTGTAGATAGAAAACGTCCTTTCTACATCACAACTGGTTATAGGTGCATACTGTAAATATTCTTTTATTTCAGGGTATTTAGCAGTTAGATTTCGAGGCATTTTCCCCATACACAATTGCCGCAATGTTATTAAATCTGGATTTCTATTAAAAACTGCGTCTAACTTTTGCCGAAGGCCACATCCGAAGTCACTTGGAATATTTTTTAAATGATTAATAGCCACGTCTAATATGGTTAATCCATAATTTAATTTGAGATTTTGATTTTCAGAATAAGTGATTAGTTTTGGCAAATTTACAAAGTGTTCCTGAAAAATTTACAACTGATTTTTTAAATTTGGAATATGTATTGGTTCCTTGCACTCAAAAATACTTCAAGCATCGTCATTTAAACATGTAACAAAATTCTGTAAACTATCGAAATTCTCTGCATAAAAACTAGTAGCTTTCAAACCATGTTGACCATCTATTGATTACTGGACAGAGAGACAGTTGCAAAGATGGAAGTGTTACCCTATAAAGAGCTACTCTCAATGGTGCTTTTCTGAAAACTCTTTTAAAAGCGGATACAAGTCTATCAACTTCCGGAAAGGTGTCTCTGACATCTTCACAGATTCTGTGGAGAGTATGTGCTACACAAGAAATATCCAGCATTTTAGGATATGTTTCCTGTAATAGTCTACCTGTTTTTAACTTATATGCAGCACTGTCACCGACAAATAAAAGTATTTTTTCTTTGTACCTGTCGTCCGAACATTAGAACATTGGTGCATATTCTCGTAAATGGTTTTCAGCTACTGTTTCCGCATCAACTGTATTTATAACTTTAGTTGCTATTTCATATGCATTATGTGGAATAGTTGGATGTAGTACACCAGCTACAACATTTACCACACAGCGTCCTAATATATCGACAGTTTCGTCGGCACTTATCCATAGGTACTGATTTGAAAGATGGCTTCTAATGCGTTCTACTGCATTCGTTAAGCACTTAGAAACATAATATTTGCCTAAGGTGGATTCCTCAGGTACATTTCGACTTATTGAAGTCGAAATCATAGTAATCTAATCGTAGTTTTGGCAGCGAATATACAAGAGTTAGTATATTCGATTATGCAAAGGTTCGCATGTTCGATTTGCATCATAATACGTCCATAACCGCTGTAATACATGACAACCTAGGCTAGTAAATGTATAGGGTTGCCTCGTAACTAATGGCGATCGCCATATTGCCCGTCATCAGGCGTGCCCATGCGTTTCCTGTCTAGTTGACTAGTTGTCAAATTACCGGTCTAGATTGATGTTTATAGTGTTCGTAGCGTTGTTTTATAATTTCATAGTGTTTTATGCGCTTATATATAAACTTTATTTGTCTATTTACAAGTATTTTACATTATAGTGAGAGGTAGAATGTATATTTCTGTATGGTGCAGCTATTGAACTAGGCAAAAGACATGGATCATCAAACACTAAAACATTGAAAAAAATTTAAAAAATTGCGTATTAAAGTAATGTATTAACTCAATAAAGTTTTTGTTGTTTATTTTGGTTATTTATAGGAGAACTACATCAAATAATATCTTGATATCCAGTTAGTATTAGCATTTGTGAACCCATTTTTTTAGACATACAAAACCTTTAACTCTGTAATAACAGTTTATTGAAAGAACTGGGTTGTGACAGTAGAATACTCAATAATTAATATGTGATGGTGTTTCACTGAGTCAACCGTCTTCATTTCCTTTATAATTTATAAGCACATTTTTATGCAAAAATATTTACAATAAAAACTTTTTACTCCCTTGAGTACACCAATAACTAACAGTCATTAACCATTACTTAAAGCAATATTTTGAAATAAAGGACGACATGCTTTGTGTAAGTATATGTGATTAGATCGTACATAAACCAATCGTTTTGTCTAAAGAAAACAGTGATTTACTTTACTCGATTTATACCTAGTTAATTAATGATCAAATTAAAGTCAAAATCATTTTAATTTGAATGGGCACGCTGAGTGACGCTTTCCCGCGTAAGAATATTATTGGTGGAGAGTTACGAGGCAACCTTATACATTTACTAACCTTGCATGACAACTACGGAAAATCCTGCATTTTCATTGGTTTATAATTTCAGAATGATATAGTCTACTTGTATACTACTCGACCCTTGAAATTTATCGAAACTCCACGTATTACCTAAAAAAAGACACTCGACCTTTGGTCTCGTGGTGTTTCAATACGTCTCGTATAATCGAGTATTTTCAAGTGCCTAGTTGCATAATGTGTGATTATTTTTTAAACAATCCTGTCAGCCAATCGTTATGAGAAAAAATTTCAAATCGACCAATAGCATCAAAATTACACTGACTATTTGCTATTAGAAAATAGTCAGTGTAATTTTGATGCTATTTGAAACTTTTTCTCATTACGATTGGCTAATGAAGATGCTTACTTGTTTAACATTTTGCAACATCGTTTAAAAAATACTCGCACCAAATTACATTCATGGTAATTCTTTTTTTTTTTAAATAATTTTAACAAGATTAGCACTCGTTTTTTTCTATTAAGAAATCTCACTCGTGGACTTCGTCAACTAGTGAGATTTCTACAGCAACAAATATTCGTGAATCTAGTTAATATTATCAAAAAAATTATCACCACTTATGTAATTACTGTTGAATATTGTACTAGTTATGGAAGTGAATATTTTAAGCAAACAAAAATCTTTATTTAAACTTTACAGCGAAAATAAACACGGAAATATTATTTTCTAACAAATTGAAATGTGCAATTTGAAAAACCTAGTATCGTATTCGAATAAAAAAAATATATAAAGGATTAATTAAATATTCCATGTGTGTGAAATATTTGCCTTGAATCATTTTTGCTATTGAATTCCACATATGTTTTATGACTCCCTCCTTGTAGTCTGTGCCATCTTTCTTTTTCATATTTCATGCCCAACTTTTGATAATAGTATTTAACTCAACAGGGAGCGTAGATTTTTCAACCCTTCGACCCTTATAAAAAGACATTTTTCGTCATCAAATACTGCAGCTAAAATTTGATTTCCGTCACTAGTGAGAGAAAATCCCATAACGTTAACTTTCGTTCCTAGTGAGGAAAATTACCTTCTAATTTTCACCTGCGTTTAGTTGCCTGCTGTTGCTATATCGCGTCATTTTAAAATCACGTCTTTTGTGCTTTTTGTAGCTTTATCATGATTTCTAATTCAGAAAGTGATTTAGATATTTCCAATACGCCACCAGAAATAGTACATCAAGATGAGAAAATTTATGCGGACTTATTACGTGAAAAATCGCGAAAGAGGTATGAAGAAGTCTATGTAAAATTCATTGAATAGAGGGCTGATAATAGCGTAAATTCATATTCGGAAATTGTGTTACTTGCATATTTTGCAAAATTTTGGGAAAATTTGAAGCCATCGACCTTATGGTCTACATATTTTATGTGTTAATATTTAAAAGATAAATAATTTAAATATGATCTATAATTTTGTAATTTCTAATTGAAAATAAAGTATTTGTTCCCATAATTTTTTTAATGGCATAGGCGAGGCCATAGAAAAAGTATAGTGTTTAACTCGTCGAAATCATTTCCTTATGCTCGCGTACATTACCAAACTCTCTGTTCTCTCGCTTAAAAAAATGTTACTTTCGTCACTCGTTACACAATATACTATTCTCTTCTACAAATTGTGAAAATTTCCGCCAAACTGAGTCACGAGATTTTTTTGGGTTTCCGGGTACATTTTTTGTGGTCTCTGCATCAATTTCCCCATTATCTTTCTCGCTAAATCTTCCCAATTCAGTTTCCATCGTAATTTAAAACGGTTTTTAACAGTTTTTACAAACTTATTGAGAGAAATTTGTTGGGCGCTTTCTGACACTTATGACACTTGTGACATTTATCGAATATTATTAATTGTTGTTACAATAACGCAATCATGAATGCCTCAATTGATAAATTATTTAATATTTTGAATATATTTAAGGACTCGATTCATTAAATAGTCCTCCAAATACGATGCGTAATGAATGTTATGCATATCATTCTTGCGGTGGTGTTACTCATGTCAACGCGCTTTCGAATTCAACATGTGCAAAGTGCAAGCACCCGTCAAATTCACATCACAGCGCCGTTGACATTCGTAGCACCACCATAAAAATAATGGACATAACATTGACTACTCATCCTATTATAACTGAAAATTAATAAATAATATTTCTGAGACAGCAATATTTAAATTTGAACATGTCAAGTATTAATGTGACCAATTGCATACTTTATATAAAAATAAAACCCTGAGCTTTCAAAATATTCATTTAAGAAATTCATTGAATGTGTCAAACGTAGTATCAAAATTGAAAGGGAATATGTTGGTTGAAATAAGTGATTTGAACAATAATAATTGACCTGTTTTGTTTTCAATTAAAAGTTATGTTTCTTTTTGAACAGAAGTATAAATCTATCGAATGTTCTAACAATATTCAACATATATAATGTTTATCCTAATACAATGTTTTATTTTAGATTCTTAGTAATGTTTTGTATAAATGGTTCTTCCTCCTTTAACATTTAGCATAGTCGTTTTTCGATTTTTATTGCATCAGCCTTGTATTTTGCGTAAATAAAAACCAAGTTTATTCTTTGAAGTTTTTATTATATCGACTTTAACTGTTAACGAAAGAAAATACGACTTCGGATAAGAAAGAGCATAAACGGTGAACGACTTCTGATGCTAACGAAGTGATTGCATAATTTTTGAACTTCTTGCGCGCACTGTAACACCTACGCTCGAACAGATAAAGGATTTATTAATGAACCAGTTTCACGAAATAGGATTTAAGTTCTAATTGAAGAAACGACTGAAAATAAGCAATGATAATAAGGTCTGATAATTTAAAAATGTTAATTAGATTAATTGTATCGCGTTGTATACAGGGTGATCAATGGTGTTAATTTAATAATGTTAATTAGATTAACTGTATTTCCTTGTAAACAAGGTGATACACGATGTAATAAAAATAACTTTAAAGTAAGATATTATATGTGCCACTGGAAGTAGAAAACTTAATATAAGCTCTTAACCTAATTGATATAATTGTTTCTGATAACAAAAATTTTCATTTGGTATATTTTATATAAAAATGAGATATATTGTTTAAAAAATACTGTTTAAATTGTACAAAGCTTACGAGGGTGCTTTAACGCAAGAGCGACTTTTTAACCTTTGGCAATATTTTCGCTACGGTGACTATGTTGCTCACTTCCGCATGTTTCTGACGTCTACTGTCAAAGTTTCAAACAAATCTGACAGATAGGTTGCGTTATATATATCATTTAAATAAAACTGTTTTCGTTGTGTAATTTTTTTAAATTTTAAAGCCCCAAAGATCGTTCAAAATTAAAACTAGACAAAGTCTATTTTACAAATCTCTATACAGGGTGTTAATTAAGTATATGCAATAACTTTAAGGGTCGATTCTTTGAGCGATTTTAGGACAAAATGTTCATATAAACATGGGTCCGCAAATGCAAAGTTGGCATTGGAAAATAATTCAAGCATTTGGTAAACAACTTGACAATTGTCAAATTATTTATATACGAGGTATTAATTTGAATTTCTTAGAAAGAATTTTTTGTTCAACATTGTTCAGTATACTAATAGTGAAATAGCAGATATGCATTTCTGTTATGGAATGGCTCAATGAAACTCTAGACGCATTTATCCTCAACGTGTAGTGCCCGACCGAAGAACTTTTTAAGTCTTCATGCAGGACTTTCTGAAACCGGCAATTTTAAAAGATCGACGGTCGTTATCGGAAGGCCTGTAACTGTAAGAATAGTACAAATTGAAGAAGTTGCTTAAAATGAAGTCGAAGTAAATCCTAATACCAGTACTCGGAAAATAGCTGAAGAATTAAACATAACCCATGTAACAGTATGGCAGATTTTAAGGGATCAGCAGCTACATCCTTACCACATGCAACGCGGGCAAATTTTATTGCCCAGGGATTTGCCTCTAAGACTTGCTTTTTGCTATTAGTTACATAGTAAAATCATAAGAAATCCAGGATTCTTAAGTCAGATACTATTTACAGAGGAAGCTTGATTTTCGTGAAATACAATTACTAATTTTCGCAACAATCACGTATGGGACGAAAACAATCCACATGCCTTGATAGAAAATAATTTTCGACAACAGTTTTCTTTTCATATCTGGGTCGGAATTATCGGTGACTACCTCATTGGGCCACATTTTTTTCCACCAAGACTTTGGGAAGAATACCGAAGGTTTTTAGAATACGTATTACCTTAAACTTTTGGGAGAGCTTCCTGTTATGGAAAGGTTTTGTATATGACACATGCATTACGGTGCTCTTTTTTACGGCAGACTTTAGTCTAGTGGCGCGCCAATTTTTGGATGAAAATTACCGTAATCGCTGGATCGGGAGAGCAAAGCCACAACCATGGCCACCTCGCTCGCCCGATATGAATATCTTAGATTTATTTTTATGGGGACACCTTAAATTGTTGGTGTACAAAACTCATATTGAAAGTGAAGAGGCTCTACGAAATAGAATCGTTAATTCATCTGAAATAATAAAATACGACGGCTAGATGGTTGTATTAAAGCTCATGGGGGCTATTCCCAACACTTAATTTAGTAAAATTGGTTAGTTTAGTTGTTACGAATATTAAATTTGGAATTTATCTGTCGTAGTTACTACTATTGTTAATTAAAAAAATGTTCGGCTAATATCTGTTACAGTAGTTTTTTTCTAGATATCTTGTGATTATTATTTCTGTGACTCTCAGTACTTGTGTAATGACCGATGGTGCTTAGAAATCCAAGCTGCTCACTATGAATTTAATGTCATGGCTAAATAATAGGAGATAAACTATTATTTGCTATTAGTTTGTCACGAAATCTATGTTCAATGAACGCCAGTGGACTGAATATTATTTTGTTCTATAAGATTCGTTAATACTTTTTTGGTAATGATATCGTATAACCAGCTTGATTGTTTAAAATAACCTCAAATTAAAAAAATATTTCTTTTATATTGGTTTTATAGTTATCTTAAGTCAGAATTCAACCTGTTAAATTTTGGGACTGAAAAATGTAAAAATAAATGTAATGAACTTGGACTAAATGATGCACATTGTTTTTTCGTTATTTGACTGACTTGTATTTTTATTTTCTTACAGTTAACATATAGTATTGAATCGATTCTGCCTTTACTTGATGTAAATCCATATCAAATGATAAAAACACAAACACTGTTGTATTAGATTTACACTTTATTTAATAATAACTATATGACAGCTGTTTCACCGTACAACGCTATCTTCAGATATAACAGAGCGGTACTGTAAACATTTTACTTAAACGTATATACTTTATGACTTAATGGTATTCGCAGAAATTGGAAACCGAAATATTTTTACCCTTGTTTATATAAGGGATACATATTGCAGTGAATTGTGATGTTGATTGCTTATTTTAATTGGCTTACAATACACAGTAGCTTGCCCAGCTTAACTCAAATCGGAACTGCTTTCCAGGAGCTCTTGGATATTCAAGGTTACTCTCATAGGGTCGGTAGTAAAACAAAAGGTATTAGAAACGAAATAAAACTAACATTAACACCACAAACATATAATAAAAATAAAAAAAGAGAAAAATTCCACTTTATCAAATATAAAGTATTGTTGAGACACCTACTGTGTCACAACGTGAGGAAAACTTAAATAAAAATTGACAGTTATTATAAGAAAAACCTCACTATGAATTCCGAACAAATTACTAATTAAATATTTAGAAAAACCGTCAGACTTAATCAAATTACGTTATCCCAATTTTAAACGTCAAACAGCACAACTCTCTGTAAACGCACGTAACAAAATTTTAAATCATGCGCACATTTAACATGATTCAAATAAAATTTTCCCACTAATTCTACATTCTAAAATATCTAACTCATAAAAAAAACTTCAAAAGAAATCTGAAAATTTTCCTTAATATTCCTCTGGTTACAAAATATTTTATAAACGAAAAATTAATGACTTTATTGAGCTCAACTATCTTACTAAATTATTTCTAAATACCTAAATATAATTGCAAAAATATACATACATTAATTAATGTATACGTCACTTCACAAAAACTATTACATGAGAGATTACAGATAGGTCATACGAATCAAACTTACAAGTATACAGACTCGTAATTATCGCAAATTAATTTTTTCACTACAAATATCACAAAACTAACAACGCAAACCGAATTTAACTAAAATATCTGAATATAAAGAAGTTTTATTCAGCAGACAAAAAAAAACTAGACCTATCTATTCAATAGCTGGTTAATCTCTGTCCTTCTTCCCTCCGGAAATGAAAAATATCAGCATGGCTAACATAAAATCAAAAGAGCAACGACAACTATAACTTCTGACGTGGCGGACACTGCAAACATCGGCGGCACGCTCGAACCTTCTACAATCGTGGATCAAAATACTCCTTATAACAATGTTTTACATAAAATATCAAATCTTTATAATTATCTTTCTGGAATAAAATGTACATAAATATATATATAGTCTTTTATAGTTTCTTTACAATTTTCTTCGGGGAAAAATTCACTGCAATATGTTCTAATCAAAAATAGGAAATAAGTTCAACAGTGGGGAGGAATTAAGCTCTGTTTTGTCATTAATAATTTATTTGAAAATTTTTGTTTATTAATTTCCATTGCTTCTAATAAATCTAGTTTCTTACTTTTCTTATCTTCGTGTAGGATCTTGAAATTATTATTAAAACTATGGCTTTCTTCAATTAAATGGTTGGAGTATGATGAATCTGTTTTCCCATTTCAAAACGAATAATAATGTTCGTATATGCGCTTTTTGAACGTTCTACCTGTTTGCCCACTGTCATATAGTTATTATTAAATAAAGTATAAATCTAATACAACAGTGTTTGTGTTTTTATCATTTAACAGATAGTAAGTAAGAAGTTGTCATTATCTACATATAGATGGCGTCATATGTTGCGGTCATATAATTAAAGATTAATATTTGGAGGTACCTTATTTCAACACAACCATCATTTTGACGCGAAAATGATTCATTGCTTTTAAGTTGAAAAGTTTAAACGTTTGGACAAGTAGATTAGATTTCGGAACAATTTACAAATTACATTTTGTTTTCACCCTGTATTAATTTTAAATAATGCAAAGTGAAAGTATAGTTGAAATAGTGCTTTTCATCCGCCAGCCATAACAATAACAATAATAATAACTCAAGCTTAAGTTAAAGCAAAATTTATGTATATTTGGCTTATAAATTTTACTTCTTATATTCATTTTTCACACCCACATTCACACAATTTGTTAATTGTAAAATATGCTGAATGTAACCATAAAAATCTCACCTTAAAAGCCGGCGATATTTTTATGCGATGAATTAGTAAGCTGTTGAAATACCAAATCAAAAGACACTCTTTACAGCGCCAAATACTGATTTTGTTTTAAAATTGGTGGGTATTCATTCCGTACGAACGAAGATTATGATTTATGATTTGGTTCGAACTAACTGGTAGTATCGATCCAGTTCAGCAGTGATTTTCAAGGTTGCACCTGCCTGGGTGCACAAAATACCAGTCTGTTATAAAACGGTTTCCATTTGTGCACCTGCTGATCGATGCGAAGAAAACGCCACACGTTTAAATTGTTAAATTATGTTTATATGAGTAATTGCAGTGCATACCGTTGTACGTTTAATTAACGGAAAAAGTTAAAGCTTAATTTAATGGAATACGTTGAGAAATGAGTAAAAATTTAATGTTGATGCGGCAATCAATAGGTAATGAAGCACATGTAATGTATGAACGTATTGGATGCCATTGTAAGAGATTTGAATAATGGCAGTTTAGACTGCGTTCACCTTTTGCGAGATTAATTAACAGAAAAGATTGGAACCTAATTTAGTGAGGTATAGCGTGAAATGTTAAACAGAATTAATGTACAAAAAGGTTTTGTTTAAGTATGACAATACGTTAAGCACGTATAAAGCGTTTGTACAATATGAAACAAACATGTAAATAATTTACATATCTGTAACTATGCACATGGACAATACACCTCGTATTTTCAGCATTTACTTCTGCTTAATACATATGTTTCTGCCATATAGGCGTCCTCAGTTAAGCTAGTGAAGCAATGTATACAAATTAATACAAACCTGTTATAAACAACTGGTTTGTATCTGTATTTAAATTTACTGAAATGGCCCGCATAGATCAAGCAAGTTCCGTCCTATAAGAAGACAACTATTTAATAATTAACATCTTACGGGTGAAAGATACTTTGTCCGGAGGGCTACCTATCGTTCGAACAGCTATGCTGCTACGGGAAACGATAAAATACGTATGTAGATGTAGTCCATTAACAACCAGCCAGATGGCGGTAAATATACAAAAAGGTTTTGTTTAAGTATGACAATACGTTAAGCATATGTAAATTATTTACATGTTTGTTTCAGAATTAATGTGTTACATGTCAACCAAGATTTAATAAAAGTTAAGTACAAAGTAAAAATTTGTATACTCATTTGCTCATTAGGAAATTTTAAATTATATGCTAAATGTGGTGCTGCCCTATTTTATTCAAAAAACATTAAATAAATGCAGAAACCTCATAACTTTGTAGTTAAAAGGTATATCAATAAAATGATCAGTTTTTTGAGTTTATTTAATATTTTTTGAATAAAATCCGAGCTTTACTCATAAGTAGTACCAATTTTATTCCTTTCCTTAGTTACTTGTGCATTTAATAATCTACGGCTTTTTCTTATAATTGTTTTTGCAATAGTCGTTTTTTATTTTCAATTTTGTTTATTTGTTCCAAAAGAAATAAATAATATTTGACTATAATTTAAGGGTTTCAATTTGTTTTACTAAATTCACGACTCGGGGTGCCCACTTCTTCAATTTTTAAAATTGTTTGTGAATATTTGTGCTTATTCATAGTCTTGCCTAGAAGATTTAAGGCCTATCTTAAGACACCTTGAAATTATTAGTGTCTCGTCGATATTGAATGTGACACTTGCCCGGTAGGGTCCATCCACCACAGTCACCAATGGTAGTGAAATTGAGATACGCTCAATCAGCACCAAATAGGCTACCTGAACGCCTTAGGTCACAGAAACTTTTCAGTGCCCTACAGGTGGAGCGGGACCTATCTAAATCCCGCTATCTGTCATCTGTAGCTTAGTGGGTCAAGCTCGGGTTTGTGGGATTCCCAAGACCAACAAGCAATACTAGGACGCATAAAAGCACCTAGCATAAACTCCCCTGCGAACACCTATTACTATTTCGAGTGGAGATACTACGGTATTTGAAGATACAATTAACAGCCAAAGTGAAACGGATCGTACTGTGGCCACTAGAGGCACTAGATTAAGTGCAAGTTAAATCGAATCACCTGAACGCCTGAGGTCACAAGAGCCTTTCAGTGCCCTACAGGTGAAGGAAGGGGGCTATCTAAATCCCTACTGACTATGCAGGTCAGTACGCGAGCATATATTCTGCTCGCTTGCCGAGGGAAAACACTTCTAACCTGATCGGACTTTCAACCACTGCCCTCGCGATTCCACCTCAAACGGTCGAGCCAGACGATGAAATCTCCGGGGGGCTCTTGGTCCTCACGGTACCAGTTTTAACAGTCACTGGTTGAACGATGCGATATGTAAGCATATCCAATTTCGCTGCCTGCCAGTTGTTGACAGGTTCGGGTTTGTGGGATCGCCAAGACTAAAAAGCAATACTAGGACGCATAAAAGTACCTAGCTTAAACTCCCTTCCGAGCACCTATTACTATTTCAAGTGGAGATACTCCGGTATTTGAAGATACAATTAACAGGCAGAGTGGAATGAATCATTCCGTGACTGTGTTCTCCGACGACAAAGCCATAAGGGCATTAGAATCCGTCCATTAGAATCTGTGCAAGTTAAATCATGTATGAGATTGTGTGTGCCTTAAGCAACCTCAGTGACCTCAAAAAAGTGACATTAGCCAGAGTCTCACGGTACGAAAGCCATAGGTCGAATGAGAAGGCGGAAGAATTGGCTCCACAGGCCACGTCTACAGTTTTCATAGCACCGGAGTCTACCTTTAGCAATTCAAAGTCAAATACTAAAGCAGCCATGTGAAAGTGGGGTGAAAATAGATCTAGACAAAAGTGGAAGAACTGTCCAGGTTAAAAATAGTCCAAATGATCCTTTACGGGAACATTCGCTTGAGTTTACAGAGGACCTACTAAATAGAGACAGAAAGTCTGTTAAGATGATAGTAGGCCTTTTAACGGGGCATTGTGAGCTATATATAAATAATATGGGCTTCGCAGAAGATATGTTATGTAGGTTCCGCCAAGAGGTAGAGAGGTAGAAATCGCGATTCATCTATATATATAAAATACAAAAAATGTTTGTTTGTCCTTTATAGACTCTGAAACTATCCAACGGATGTGATCCAAACCGGTTTCATTAGAAAGGTAATAGTCCAGATTAGGTTTACGGCTATATATATATTTGATATTTCAAGTGGGCGTGGCCCCTCCCACATAAATTGAATAACATCATATATCTCGACTATTGTGTTAGCAAGAGTTTTGAAACATTGCAATAGTACATATGTTACTAATGTGAGTAATCAGGACAAAAATGGATGGAATCGGACAAGTGAGCGTGGCTGCTCTCATAACGGTAGCACACGCCGGGTATCCGCTAGTATACTATGACAATGCGAAGGTTTGACAAGAACGCGGTTGCTGCAAATAGGTGATTGAGAAAGTCTCTCCAACGTCATTATGTGAGTGGTAGGAATAGAAACAAGTTCTATCCTGCATACGGTAATTTGGAGTATCTCGTCTTAGGTTGCAAAATTTCATTTTCCTGTGTACCATCATTAAGTAACAGTGTCATTGATAATGAATTCGATTCCTGAGTCGCGTACCAAGTAACGATTAGAATTTTTAACTCTGGAAGATTGCGCGCCCATCGAAATATACAGGTGTTTGAAAACTGTATATTGCAACGATTACATGGATATGAAGAATGTTCGACAGCGAGTTCGACGTGCAAACTCTATGTTGTAGGCGAAAGGTAGGTCCTTGACGAAAAGTCAGGTCGATCTGTATCAATGATGCATGAGAAGAATCAAAGGTAAGTGAGTCCACTGATTCAAGGAAATCGCCGGATTACGCAAAAACAAATTACTCGGAAATTAGGCATTACTCAAGAAAGAGTCCAGTGCATTGTTGAGATGTTAAATTACAGTAAGGAGTTTACGTCAGATGAGTTCCGAGGCAATTAACGAATGTCATAATAGAACAAAGAAAAAATATTTGTCAAGAACTTCTTAACCAGTATCGACCTGAAGGAGATGATTTTCTCATAAATATCATTACTAGAAGCGAATCTTGAGTTCATCATTATGACCCAGAAAACAGGCGGTAATCATCGTCCTGATTCTCCACGTGTACGAAAATTTAAAAGAGTTCATCAGTACAGAAACACATGCTCACCATTTTCTGAGATACTAAGAGAGTCATTCAAATCGACTATCTGCCAAAGTGATCAAGAATTAATTCAATAACATTCTGAAACTTTACGATTATTAATCGTAACCGCAGAATAAGAGCCAAAAGAACGACTTTTTTCTTTGCGCTAACACGACCCCAGACCGCACTGAAGCAAAGAAACGATGAAGACAATGACAAATCTGAAATTCAGAGTTGTTTCACACCCTCCATACAATCCTGACTTGGCACTTTCAGATTTCTGGTGCTTTAGAAGGTTGAAGGTTTAGAAGTTTTTTTTTCATTTTTTTTCAATTGACATGCATCACGTGAATGTTGATGAATTATTCGCTCCGAAAACAAACCCAAAATTTGGGAGTTTCGAGTGTCGTTTAAATATAAGTGAGTTGGACATAGAAGAATTAAGCGGGAGATAATTGTTAGTAACGAATTAGGTGAGTGCAGATATATTTTATATGAAATAACGAATGATAACAATAAACTGAAGTGTGAAGAGGCGGGTGACCTTCGAGTAGTTGATACGGGAAACTCGCCTAGCGTGGTGTGTAAATCGCTAACAGGTGTAAACAAATAAACAGACCCGGATTAGGATAGGTGGCTCAAGTCAAATTAAAAGTAGCGTAAAATTGAAAATTGGTAGGAACATTTTGTGAGATAAAATCGAAATAAATAAAAATACAGAGAACAATAAATATTAAGTTGAAACATATCGAATAATACCCAGGAAATATTTCTACCACACAATTAAATAAGCTAACGCAGTTGGAAAATGGAAAATTCTGATGAGCTAACTAGTGAGGATGAGAGAAAAAGGAAGAGAATTGAGAAAGAGCTGTTGGAAGAATTTAGGAAAAAACAAAAAGTACAAAGATCACCGGTTAAAGACAAACAAAAAGAAGAAAATAAATTAGATAAATTAACGGATCTGGTTAATATAGTACTAACAGAAGTAAATGAGATAAAACGAAATCAAAACAATTTTCAAGAAAAACTACTAAAAATAAAACAAGAAAACGAAAACTTGAAAAAAGAAAATACAGAAATTAAGAAAAAAATGGAAAAGATGGAAGAGAGGATCGAAAGACTCGACAAAGAAAAAATTAAAAATAATATTATAATGACGGGATTACCAATGGATACAGAAAACCCAAAAGAACTTCAGAAAGCAATGGAAAACTTCAGAAAGGAAGAAATAGGAGTAGAAGCAAAAGTAATAGGTGCATATAAGATAGGCCCTAAAACCTGTAAAGTTGAAGTAGCAAGTTCGGAGAAGAAGGAAGAGATAATGAAAAACAAAAATAAACTAAGAACACATACAGAAAGAATTTATATAAATAGCGAATTGACAAAGAAAGCAATGGAAATACAAAGTGAAATAAAGAAATTCGCAGAACTAGAACGAAAGAAAGGGAAGAAAATAAAATATGGCTATAAGAAGTTGATAATGGAGGACGGAATATGGAAATGGGATGACAAGGAGGGAAAACTGAAAATAGTTACAAAAAACGGATAGAAGAGGATCGGGAAGAGGAAGAGCTAGATAAAAAAGATAATGACAAGGCTAAGTTAAAGGTTATGATAAACCGGAAAAAAGTAATAACAAGGAAAATCCAGGAAGAGTAGAGAACAGAATCGAAGATGAGGACAAGGGTTGTATTGGGGTATGGAAAATAGGGACATGGAACATCAAAAGCTTAACAGGAAAAGAGAGAGAACTGGAAGATGAGTTTGAAGAAATGAAATTAGATATGTTGACTATAACAGAAACAAAGAAGAAAGGACAGGGAATGCTAAAAATGAAGAAGGGACATACACTTATATACAGTGGGGTTGAAAAGCACGAAAGAGCGATTGCTGGTGTGGGATGTATAATACATAAGAAATACGAAGCACAAATATATAACTGGAAAGCATGGTCGGAGCGGATACTGAAAGTGGAGATAAGAAAAGAAAATGATAGACAAATGAAAACAATAATTGCTGTATATGGTCCAAACGAAGACGAAAAAGCCGAAGTTAAAGAACAATTTTGGAAAGATTTAACGACAGTAACGGAAGAAGCGAAGGAGAATTATACATAGCTGGAGATTTTAACAGCGGAGTAGGAAGAAGAGATGAATTATACAACAAAACTCTAGGAGCACATGGAGAATATGTTCGAAATAACAACGGAAAAAGAATACTAGATTTCACTGTAATGCAAAATCTAATAATTACAAATACGTTCTTTGATCACAAAGAAATACACAAGTATACTAGAGAAATGAAAAGCAGAGGGGCAAAGTCCATAATTGACTACGTTCTAGTAGAAACTAACAATAGAAGAGCAGTAATAGACACAAGAGTAAGACGAGGACCGGAAATTGGTAGCGACCATTACTTAGTTATTACTTACTTATTATTACTTAATTATAACGAAAATTAGAGAGAAGTCTGAAAAAGAAAAGAGGAACACTGCACCAAAACAAAAAGCAATCCATTCTGAGAAAATAAGAGTCTATAAATTTAGAAGTAATGATATAGCAGCAAAGTACAGCAAATTTATAACAGACACTTTAGAGCAGACACGAATGATCATAGAAGATAAGAATGTAGAGGAGTTATGGAACCTATTGGAAAATACGATGAAAGCCTCAGCAAAGGAAATATGTGGAGTAAGTACGAAAAACAACAATAAAAAACAAACAGCATCGTGGACAAAAGATATCCGAATACAAATAAAAACAAAGAAGGAGGCATGGAAAAAATATCTATCACACAGGACAACAGACAATTACGACACGTATAAACAAGAACGAAAAAAGTAAAAGAATTAGTAATAACGGCAAAGAAGGACAAATGGAAAAAGTTTGGGGAAGAAATAGAAAAAAATAGCAAGGAAAATCAAAAACTATTTTATGGAGCACTAAAATCGATAAGAGACGGAAAAATACAAGAAACAAGGTACATCAAAAGCAGAAACGGAAATATGTTGACAGAACCTAAAGATATAATCAACAGATGGAAAGAATATTTTCAAGAACTTCTGACTGAGCAAACGGAGAAGGATCTGAATTGGGAACATGAAGAAAAAGTGGAAGAAAATTTAGAAGATGAGATAACTATGCAAGAATTAGAAGAGGTAGTACGAAAATTAAAGAACGGAAAGGCACCAGGATATGACAAGATAACAACAGAGATGATCAAAAGCATGGGAGAAACAGGAAGGGAGTTGTTCTTGAAAATTCTTAACAAAACATGGAAAGAAGCGAACTTCCCAGAAAACTGGCACCGGGTCTGAATAGTACCAATACATAAAAAAGGAGACAGGAGAGACTGTGACAACTACAGAGGCATAACACTACTGAGTACAGCCATGAAGATATTCGAGAAAATTTTAAATGGAAGAATTAGAAATATAGTGGAGAGTACATTAAATGAGGCGCAAAGTGGATTCAGAAAAGGGAGAAGTGCGCAAGATCACGTTTTCACGTTGAAACAGATAACCCAAAAAGCCATATGTGAGAAAAAAACCGTATTTCTAGGGTTCATAGACCTGGAGAAAGCGTTCGACAAAACACCGAGGGAAAAAGTATTAAATATTTTGAAAGAAAGAGGAGTAAGTGTTAAAATAATAAGATTGATACGAAAAATTTACAGTAACAACGTTAACACTATCATAAATAATAATATAGAATCTGAAACATTTACAACTGAAAACGGTCTGAGACAAGGAGGCAGTTTAAGTCCAACGCTTTTCCTAACATATATGGATGAAATAATAAAGAAATGTACCACAAAAACTAGCAAGTACAATGTTGGACACTTACAACTACAAAGAGTAGATGTCTCGGAGGGAGTTTTCGCAGATGATGTCGTTATAATCGCTAAAAGTGAAAAAGAATTACAACAGAATCTAGAAATATGGAACACAGAGCTGGAAAACCACAGAATGAAAATAAACAGAAAAAAAACAAAAGTGATGACGATAGGAGATGCACCAAAAAGCATAAATATAGAAATAGACGGGGTAAAAATAGAGCAAGTGAAGACTTTCCAATATCTTGGAGTCCCAATAGACGAAAAGGACACACAAGAAGTAGAAATAAACCAGAGAATAGAGAAAACGTTAAAGCTCTATTATATGATGAACAAGAAATTCATAAACAATAAAGAAATTTCGCGAGACACAAAAAAGAAAATATTTAAAGCGATATTTAGACCCATACTAACATTTGGCTGCGAATCCTGGGTTTTAAGCGAGAGGCAAAAAAGCAAGTTACAGGCTGTCGAGATGAAATACCTGAGAGGAGTCCGAGGAGTTACCAAACTAGATAAAATAAGAAGCACGAAAATACGAGAAGACCTGGAAATAGAATCAACACTCAAATTCATAGAAAAGAGACAGTTGGGTTGGTGGGGCCACTTGCAAAGAATGGAAGGCGCAAGACCAGCTAAAAGAGTGTGGGAGGCAAAAATACTGAAAAACAAAAGGAGGGGTAGGCCAAAAACGCAATGGGATGGAGTAATAGCGAAAATACTGGAGACAAAGGAAAGAACATGGACAGAAGCAAAAAAAATGGCGGAAGAAAGAAAAGGATGGAAAGAATTTGTAGACGCCTAGAATAAAAAATACAGTTCGTCCCGACACCATTATATGGTAGAAGGGAATTTAGATTAATTATTATTATTAGAAGGTTGAAGAAGGTATTGGAAGGTATATTTTTTATCAGACACCTTAATTCTGGGTGCTGCTCGCAATTGGACTCACAGTAAACAAGAAAACTTTTTCATGGATGGAATGAAGAAATGAATTCAGAGTTTGGAGAAATGTGTTTCGCTAAATGATGATTATGTGGAAAAATAATAATTTACATTGGTAGTACATTAAAATTTATTTCATTTTGAGGTTCGTTTCATTATTTTGTCTTTTCTTATTCTTATTTTATTGAGTTGGAGACCTTATATATCAACCCGCTCTCTTATAGCATTTGAAGGTCTTTTTTAGAACAGTATGTGTCGATCCTAAGCTTAAATTTAATTGTTTAAATAGTGGTCTTACAGAAATAGTCGCTATGAAGATGGCCTAAAATAGATCGTAACCGGTAGTCGTATCGCACAATAGTGTGGGAGCTTCTATTTATTGTATATGCCCTTACACAGTGGAGACGCCGTGGTTGACAAAATAAAAGATGCTAGGTAGCGCCACTCAGTTTTACTTACGGAAGCTCAAATTTGAAAACAGAGAAAAGGGATCGCGTGATCGTAACTAGTATATTAACAAATTAAACAAAAAGACAACGCTAAGTGTAAACGGTATTCAATAACATAAAACAAATATACTCGTATATGTTGTTCAAAAATTTGATTGCTCTGTATAATAAGAATTTTGAAATTTAGATGTTACAAAAGGGTGAATTTATATAAAAAATACTAAGCATAATATGTATTGAAAGCACATTAATAAATATCTCATGAAATAGAAAACAAAGGCCTATAATAATTAAGTTAAATTATTACACAGAAAAGTAATTCTGAAAATAGTCTAGATTCGCAAGTTTAAAGGAAAGCCCTTTCTAGGGTACCATAGAGACAACCGCACATAGTAATAATGATTATACACATAATTTATTTACGTAAAATTCAAAAATTTTAATGAAATATATTTCTAGAATATTAACGACTATATCGTAAATGCGCATGCATCAGAAAGGACAGTTTTTTTTATAAAAGTCTCGCAAAGCCGAGAGCAACTCTTCACACGGTGCATACAAAAAAAGTTACTATAATAAGAACCTTTACTTTAAAATAATATGTCCCAAAAAGATTAGATATTTATAATAAATTCAAATACAGTAAAAAAAATAACATTACGTTAAAATGATTAAACATCAAAACTTAAATATGAATTGAATCAATCGAAATTAGTTTTCACATATGTATCTTACAAAAATATACTACGTTACACATTTCCTTCAAATATGAATGACTAATTAAATTCGAAACGTTAATTACATTTTTAAATTGAATATGTAATTTATTATTAAGTCAAAGGGTAGGTAAATTATGAATAATAAAACTTCAAGACATTAAATTAGTTTCTAGAAATAACTTATATTATAGCATTTACGAAAATTTATACGAGTTCATCTGTTTCTTCGCTACGTTAACAGGAAATTGCCCACAGAGCCATTCAAACGGGAAAGGAAGTTACGTAGATATTCAAGCCTCGAAAGATTGCAAAGTTACGTCTTCTTCTTCAATAATTGGCACTGGAGAATGGAATCCGTTGATAGTTGCAGACTAAGGGATAAGGTGCCTGAATTTTTGTCTTCGCAAGAGTAGTTTTAATTAATCCGGAGATTCGTATAAGAAATGTCTGAATAAAATATTGCCAGAAAAGGAAGGTTTCCCCTATCAAGCTTCTTAACTCCAAAATCGGTAAACGGCAATTCTATATAATACTTCACGTGCTTACGACAGGATTCGCATAAGCGATTAATACGCAAATTTCCTCTTAATCGAAGGTACATACTACCACATACAACTGGATTCGTTAATGGCCTCTATTCGAATGCATCTACACGCTGGGTGCTTGAGAACGGCGGAGGCCGATACGGTTACAAAATATTAACCCAGAGAGCGAAACAGTACGCGTTGAATGAATTTAAACTCGCAAATGGAAAATAGTATACCGGGGCATGACGATAAGAATGTAAAATAAAATAATAAATTACTAATGTAACAAGTCTCGTTCTTAGTTAGTGATTTACAGAATACGTTTCTTCATGCTATTATTCTTAAAACTTCTCTGGAAAATTTGTTGGTATTATGGTCATTATTTTCTGTCAGATGCAAAGAGAGTAATTCGTACCGTATATCTGCCGAGAGCATCAACAATTAATTCAATAAGATTCTAGAAAACTTTACGTCGTATCCTGGAAAGAACAATTTTTTTATTGCGCCATGACAACTTCAAGCAACGACATGATGAAGACAGTGACGAGCCTGAATTTGACCGTTGTTTCCCATCCTCCGTACAGTCCTTATTTGGCACCTTCAGATTTCTAATTGTCCACAAAGTTTGAAGGAAATATGGGAGGATCGACATTTTTTATCAGACACTGCAGTTCGCAATTGGATCAACAGTAAACAACAAAGTTTTTTCATGGACGTTATGAAGAAATGGATTCAGCGTTTGAAAAAATGTGTTGCATTAAATGGTGATTAGATGGGAAAATAATTAGGTACAATATGTTTGCATCATTTTGAGATTTGTTTCAGTACTATGTGTTTCGTTATTCTTAGAGGTGGGGATTTTATATATCAAGCCGCCCGCGTATAATTTGGATATATGCTGATTTTGGATGATATTTCGCACGCAGAAACATTTAGCATATTTTGCCCGTGAAAATATTAAGTGTAATGGTTTGTTCATTTTATGTATCTAATTTCCACTGACATTATTTCGTGTATATTCTAAATATTTAGCTTGTAATTTTTAGAGAATGATTAAGCAAGGAATACTTTTAACACTCAATAACAAAAAAAAATATAACCTAAACAGTTTATTACAAGATAAATGTAAACCTAACGCAGTAACATCCATGAATAGCATAAGGTATTCGTTATTCGTAAATTCGCGACAAATGTTTCTCTTTAACATAAATGAACGTTCACTCCTCAAAGATCGTTTATGAACTTGTTGTACTTTAATGACTGCTTCACGTATGTACGCCTATGTATATATGACTGCTGGTATAAATAGATTTTCTTTGTAAAAAGGAACCCTTTGATGATACCCGACTGAATAGTTCACGCTGTTTCAATTGAGACTCACAATCTAAATCGCATTAATTGATGCCTGACCTAATGACTCGCGTCCTTCCCCGATTCGACTCTTCAAATAAATTAGTTAAAACCTGTCATCGGTTTCGATATAGATAAAGCTTCCAATATATTCCTTCTGAAATTAAAACGAAGGCTTACGATAAAATATAAATTAAGAAATTTGTTTCATATTATCGTTATAAAGCAAATTAATTCAATGTTTTAAAAATTTATCTCCCATAACGTATTGTAACTTAGTAGTGATTGGGGTAGAAGTCGTTGCGATCTGTAGAGGTTAGCGATAAATGTATACTGGCTGCCATAAGTAAATGAACGCCCAGTAAACATTGATATATTTTAGTGAAATTTTCACCAATGCTGTATTTTATTCGTACTAATAAATGATAAAAATTTCAGAAAGATACATTTGATTATTCATGGTAGCATTGGCAATGAACTAATATTTTTCTTTTTCTGTTGAAATTATTAACTTGTGTCACTGTTAAGTATACTTACAGCTTTATTTAGTCTTAGTGGAGTGTAAAAGAATGCCTCCTATTCGAAAACGTTCGAATTTTCATCAATTAACTGAGTTTGAATGTAGCAGGATAATAGACCTATCGTAGTGTTACTGATCGTGTGGAACGTAACGTCGTTATAATAGATTTGTTCCAACTTGTTAAAAGAACCGTGCAGTGACGGTTTAGTACCTATATGCGCACTATACAAAAAGCGTTCTAACTTCATTTTTGACAGTACATTGATCGATATCAAAAGTGTTCCTACTAAATTTTGAGCGTACACAAACTAGTCACGGGACGGTTCACAGACTGAAGCATATACCGTTTGCGCATTACATAACTTCATCCCACGAGAACTACAGTTGGCAGTATTAATATTGCCCAATATCAAAGGACAGAACAAAGTTGATTATTACAATTATTACTGTTGGTAATACTACAAAATAGATTGGTAACCAAACGATCAGAAATACGTTCCAACTTCTTTATAATTGTCACTGGTTCAAAAGCATTGCAAAACTAAAGCTTGTGCACAGAATGATCGCCAAACGATACGGGTACCTTAACTAAACTGGTAGTCGTGACAAACCTAATTGGTTTATGGCCTTATAGTGATCGTAAAATGGTCAGAAGACGTCTCGGAGAAAGAAGAAGTAGTTTTCTAAACCTAACCCATCTCATCCCAATATTGTTATAGTGCGTAAAAGTTAGGGTAAGGTGGGATATTAGAATTTAGGGGCCTAATGGTTAAAGTTAATGTTTTAAATATAAATATAAGGCTATGAAGTTTTTAAAATAAACTAGGATTAGATACCCTATTATTTGTACAGCTACATGTAGCTGTTGTTCGGGCAAAATAGATTTAATTTTGTATTTTTAGTTTCATTTAGATATAAGCAAACAGATGTAGGTATATTTATAGTTAATGTATTCAATCCTAGTTTCAAATTATAAAGTGTATATAGAGAATGTTCTTGGAGTTCGGATATATTTAATGCTGTCAATTACCTTAGGCCTGGTCAGGTATTACATTTCCTTATTCATGTCTTGTCTTCTACAGTCATAAAAGCGATTTATTTTACTACAGACACAACCCTCTGGTTAACCCATCCATAATGTATTGTATTATAGAATAAGCTTTATTGACATATTTCCTGTTATAGATAAAGTATTATATTATTATAATAGGTTAAATAGTATTGGTTCGCTGCGATTCTGCGAACTATTATGTTATCTCTAACGCACTTCCTGTGTATTGTATATTTATTATTTTAAAAATTATTTTATTTTCTATAATTAAGGGTTTCCGGCGTATATTGTTTATTTTAATACATTTATGACGTTGGAAACTACAGCATATAATTTCTTGGAAGAAGGGTAAAAATGGTTGTATGGAAATTTCCGTATAATCAATTTCGTTGTTTACTCCCTCTCTTGTAACTGGCGGGGACAAAACTTTCTCGCCGAAAAATAAGTAAATGAAGAAAGAGCTCCAAACAAGATCTCTTAGAGCTCACTACAGTTCCAAGTACGATCTCTTCGAGTTAACTACAGTTCTAGCTTAGGTCTCAGTGATCTAACTAACAGTTCCTACTAAGATCTCAGTGATCTAAATAGGAGCAAATATTATTTATTAGCCAGTTTTATAGGTCTTTAGCATTAAGACCATATACTGCATTTGTATTAAGTTAACGGAACTCCAAGACTAAATTTGAAAATATATTATTGTTATTCAAAAACTATTGCATTATTTCAACTCATACTTCGGTCGATACATACCGAACTTCCTTCAAACCAGGAGGAAGAAACAGCTGTATAGAATGAATTTAACATATATATATATTGTTGTGATGCAAGACATACCCTTTGAGCTGCATCTAAAATGGGAAAAATAAGATATTCAAATTAAAAAAGTAATAAAAGGTTATATAAGCGGTGTTATTAAGTTTTAATAGTGTCGAAGTGTATACGAATTTATATAACGATAATATAACATACTTAAAATTTCTATATTTATATTTCTTTCATCAATTTCATTTTTATTATTTCTAATTCAAATTTCAAATATTAGCGCGAAATCACCAATATTTAAATTCATATGCATCTTTATTTTATATCGACGCTAGTAAGACACGCCCACTAATTGACATCTTTCAAATGTAAATATTTATCGTGCGCAGTACACAATTTGTAGCATTAAGATTCACCTTAACCTTACTTGATAATTTGTTAGATAATTTTTTAAATCTGTGAGAATATTAAAATTAGTTAAATTTAATCTATTAAAATATTTTAATATGGTAAAACATCGAGACTTCTTGGCATTATTAGATAGCTAAGTTTTGTAAAAAAACAGACGCTATCGGCATCATCTTTTGAAATTAATAAAAAGTAATAGACGCATTTTTTTGACCGAATCTTAGAAATCTTAAAATATCAATAATTCAAAACGCTAATTCAGTGAAAAAGTTATTAAAAGTATCCTGCCTTAATATTAATACAATTAACAAGTGAAATTCTACAAGATATTTAGACTTTTACGTATAAACGTAAAACAAAGCGTCATTGACATAGTATCATCCATAATTACAAGGAATTCTGGAGATAGATTATCAAGAAAGAACCACAGACCATCTACTGAACTGATTATCATCAATCTACGTCAATACCTTATATTCGGCAGCCAAACAAGAACGCAGGGAGATATTAGGCATTAGGAACCAAGTCCGAAGAAAAACTTCGATAGCGTCATCAAGAACGGCTACCCACGCCGCCAACAATTTGATCAGCGATCGGACTATTTTCGAACGCCGAGACTTATCCACTTTGAAGGGTGCAATCTACAAATAAAACAACAGGTTTACTATAAACACTGGCTAAAGACATAGCGTATTTATTATTCAATTTTTCAATTCTTTTAATTATACATAAATAAAATTCTCGATTTTGTTTACCTTAACCTATAACGTCCTATACTAATATTAATATTAAATAAAAACCAATTTTAACGTAGCAACATTAATTTAAAAGGTACTCACCTATTTATTTAAAAGATCATTTGTATTGTAATCCATATTTTTATAACTTCGTAACACACATAAACTTTTTTCCTTGTTAACACCTTGTTGTCACTTATATATAGTTCATAAATTTAACCCTTTCCTATATATGTTATTTTTATTACAGTTTTCTTCTTTAAATGCAATAAATATTCTATTTTTATATTTATATCAATCTTTTATTTGTTTAGATTTAGTTGTAGGAGTTATTTCTTTAGACATTAACATTATAAATTTATAATTAAAGAAGCAGCTACTTATCACTCACGAGGAGCCTGAGATATCGTATTTAATAAATCTTATTATATAGTTTTCATGCAATCTGAGACTAGTTGGCAATTTAGTACAGAGATAGCGTAGTTTGAAGATTTATCTCATGTTAAAAGGCGCCCAATTATTTATTTCAAAGTTATTTTTAATACCTTATTTAACAGCTTCTCTGTATCACTTCATTTGGCACCAAACGTGGCGGCAATTTATTATACCGCATCTCAATATCATATCAATATATATATATAAATATCTTCGTGACATTGGTATGATAAGGTAAACTTAATAAGTCGGCGATTAAAGGTCTGGTTTACTTCAGAGTATATATATTTAAAACAACCCTACATGTTTCGGCAACACGCCTTTGTCAAGAGAATACAAAATATAAATAAATATTTATATTTTGTATTTTGTCGAAACATGTAGGGTTGTTTTAAATATATATACTCCGAAGTAAACCAGACCTTTAATCGCCGACTTATTAAGTTTACCTTATATATATATATATATATATATATATATATATATATATATATATCAAGTAAAGTTTTATTTCAAAATTAAGCGTTTTTAAATTTATAACTAGTGTATAACAGCTTAGATACCTGCTAATAGAAATTATTATAAATCCAATAGTTCGATTAGTATGTAAGATATACCATGTTTGAATACATATTTAATTTGTAAAGGGTTTTCCAGGGCATAGAGTTCATTTTTAATATGGGTTTTGAATTTTAAAAAAGGCATTTCTTCAAAATAATTCGCTTCCTTTACAAAATTTTAGACATTCTATTGTTTCTTAATACAATAAGTTGGATTTGGAAATATGTAATCAGGGTAACGGTTACTATTTTTTGAATTGTGTTGAAAAATCGTCTTAGAAAGCTGAAGTCCTAGAAATTTATTATTTTATAAGTAAATTAAGATAAAATAATTAAATATTTACCACAAGTTCAAGACAAAATAAGTATTTAGGTTAGCTGAATCTATGTCAATCCATATTTCAATAATTTCCTGTTCCGGCTTCAAATAGTAGTAAATACAGAGATTTCGATTTATATTTCTTAATTAGAGATTCTCTTAGTACATAATCAACAGTATATTTTAAATTTCAATAAAAACAAATATATTTTGTGTGATTCAAAATTATATTAAGTCGTAATTGCTATTAATGACAATTAGTAGTAGATAAACCAAAGTAGAATGTATACAGTATGAATATTTATTTATGTTAATAACGTGTTTTTTTTGTAAATGTTAATTTTTTTAAAAATATATGTATTTATATAAAAACTAGCTGCCTCAATAATTTTCAACTGAATCTATAAATAAAAGACCCCAGATATAATTGTTAAATTACTAATTATTAATGTAAGTATTCGCTACCTCATTGGGTAGATAGATCTTTACTATAAATATATATAGTATAATGCATTTCTAAACAGCTTGAACCTAGGTCTATTGTGGCTAAGTGGTAAAAGCGACAGTCCGGCAAACTGTAGACTTCGGTTCGAGCCCCAACATAGACAATATTTTTCAATTAAAAATTTCGTATGATTTGCTTTGTAATTTGTAGACAGCAATGTTTACATCCCCACTTACTCTGCAATTACATACATTCTAATTTGATATTTGTAAATATTTCATATAAAAGCCGAAAAACTCCGATAATTTAACAATTGTTATATATATATATATACAGGGTGAGTCGTGAGGAATCGACCAAACTCAAGGAGTGTATTCTACTGGTGAAAGTAATGTAACAAAACTCAAATGTTGTTATCCGATTTTTATTTGTTTTCGAGTTATAGCGTAATTAAAAATGTAGATTTAGTATACCATGTTTATGTATGTATTCGTAAAAACAGTGAAACTCCGGTAGCAATTCATTATAGGGTAGTCTTCCTAGCTGAAGCGCTACCTGTTAGTGGTTTTCCGAACTAGCGGTAGTGACATTGAAAGCAGTCGAGAAATAGTGTAGAGTGGTTTGTATGCCAAATGGTCTAATGTCACTACCTCTAGTTCATCGTTGATATAGTGAGGGCGCTCCCACCATAAAAAGTGTTCCCTATACCTTGGAGTAAATTATAACATTGTGTTCGGGTATTGTGACATTGACTTGACGTTTGTACGACTATAGTGTAACAAACTAAAATGCCACACACTTATTCTAATTTAGAATATGCTAATTGGTGTTTGTTTATGGATTTTGTGATGGGAATGCTACAGCTGCTGCTAATGAATATCGTCAACGGAAGCGCGACCGGAAAGCTTCCCAGTGTAAACATAATATCTGAACGAGGAAGTCGACAACAATTACAAGAAGTAGAAGATATTCTGGATGTAGTAGGATGATAAAAACACACGAGCATGGCTTATGTCCGTACCATGTACAAAGAGTACAGCACCTACAACGAGATGATAATCGTAGACGTATGGAATTTTGTCGATGGATAAATGATAATCCTCGTTTTGTATCGCGTATACTGTTTACGGATGAAGCGACATTCACCCATGACGGTATTAATAATTGTCATAACTAGCATGTATGGCCAGACGAAAATCCACACGCAACAGTCGAAAGTAACTTTCAACATAAATTTTCGGTAAACGTGTGGTGTGGTATGATCTATGCTTTTTTAATTGGTCGTTACATTTTTGAGAATCGCCTCACGGGAGACACCTATTTACATTTTTTAGAAAATGAACTTCACGGACTGCTAGAGGATGTTCCCATAAACATCAGAATCCAAATCTTCTACCAGCACCATGGAGCGCCTGCACATTACGCTCATGCAGTCAGGCAACATTTGGCTGAAAGGTTTCCAGGGAGTTGGATTGGACGTGGTAGTCACATTGGTTGGCCTCCTAGGTCTCCAGACCTCACGCCACTCGATTATTGTTTATGCGGCTGGTTAAAAAATGAAGTGTATCAAGTAAAAGTGGACACTCGTGAAGCACTAATTCAACGGATTATGAATGCTGCTGACAATATCAAACATCAACCTGACGCAATCAGGAACGCAACCAGCGCCCTTGGTAGACGATGTAAAAAATGCTTTGAAATGAATGGCGGTATTTTTGAAAATATATTATAAAGAACGATAATACCAATAAAATACAAAAACTTCAATGTATGAAATTTTGTTTATTTTTAATTACGCTATAACTCGAAAACAAATAAAAATCGGATAGCAACATTTGAGTTTTTTACATTACTTTCACCTGTAGAATACACTCCTACAGTATGGTCGATTCTTCACGACTCACCCTGTACATATATATATATATATATATATATATATATATATATATATATATATATATAGACTATTAAGTACTATCGACCGTACTACATTAGCAAAAATTAATTGAACGGGTGAGTGATCTGTCAATTAAAAAAAAACTCATTCATTTCACTCTATATTTCATAACATCTGTTCATTCTTCAGGAGTTCAATTAAGAGTTAAAATCTAGCAAAGGACCCACTAAACATGTTAAAATCAACGGTCTAAGTTTAAAACATTAAATTAACAATATGTTGGTTTCGCGTCAACCTTTTAAAAACGTTTTAAAAGGTTGACGAGATTTCCTGTTTAATATTGAAGAAACGATTAATGTTAAACAAGCAAAAATTCAATTAACAATGGAAGTGATATAAAAAATCCAAGCAGTATATACTATAACCTAATAATGTAACGATCTGTAATTTACCATCATGAATATATGTTGTTATTATATAAATTTCTATCATATGTTATTTAAATATCTGTACATTAGCTTATCATGCTGTAGGTTTTCGAGGTTTTCCTTCTCGTTCAAGGCTAATGCCAACAACTTAACATCTTAAGTCCCTCCACGAGCGCAGACATAATAATAACTCATGGCTTGCCAATTCCCTGTAATTGACATCTAGCTGTTGAGAGTGCTGAGGCATGAACTATTATTATTAAACTTGAATGTGTCTTTGAATATTTTAATTTTATCCCTGACAACTGCAGATATGTGACATTATTATACTGTTATTTATATTTTATATTTCTTTGACAACGGCACTATGTGCCGAATCATGTAAGATTATTTTAAATATATATACATATTAAGTAAAACAGACCTTAAATCACCGACTAATTGAATCTACTATAACATATAAAGGTCAAGAAATAATTATATATATATATATATATATATATATATACATATACAAGGTGTCCCGTATCGTTATGTTGAAATTTTAGGATTGTAAAGTAGACTTCATTTCAAGTAACAAAAATGCAAAACTTGTATATCCATTTTTATTTGTTTCAAAGTTACAGATCTATGAATGTGATTGTCAGATTATGAAAAAAATGTAATCCCAAAGTCAATAGAAACTGATTTTATTTAAAAAAAATTAATAATATTTTCGAAATGTCCATCTCCTTGTTGAATGCAGGCTTGTGCTCGTAAGCCAACAGAAGTAGTACTTATCCGAATATCATATTTGTTTTGTCGGATTTGCTCGGCAGCCAGGTGAACAGGATACAACAACTCTTCTCTTGTGTTCGAAACTTGCGCGTAGACTAAATTTTTAATGTACCCCTATAAATAAAAGTCAAGGGGATTAAGATTGGGTGAACTGGGTGGCCATGCAACAGGACCACCTCGACCAATCCATCTTAGATAATTGACGTTAACCCAATTTCGGACAGCAATTCCGAAATGTGGTGGTGGTGCCTCATCCATGTAAAACCACATGTCTTGTCGAACATTCAGTGGGACATCCTCTAAAAGACCTAGCAGTATGTCAATAAGAAATTGAAGGTAATTGAGCGCATCTAACCTACCAGGAAGAACGACAGGACCAATCAATGAGTCATCGATCAGGGCCGCCCAAAAGTTAGGAGAAAATTCATGTTGAAATTTAAATAGGCGTATAGCTTTGGGATTATCTGATGACCACCTGTGCAGGTTTCTCAAATTTGTAACACCACTTCTCGTGAACGTAGATTCATCTGTCCAGAGGACTGTTCTGCAGAAATTAAAATGAATCCGTGACTGTCTTAATATCCAGATAGAATAAACTAGACGAGCATAGTGGTCTGCCTCAAGCAAACCGTGTCCCCTGCGATAGTATATGGATATAAGCCCTCACGTTTTAAAATTCGCCAAACTGTCGTTCGTAGCACTCCTAGTTGTCTAGCGATTCGACGTCCACTGAGAGTTGGATTCCTTGTAATAATAGCTACTGCTTCTTCCTCTAAGGCTGCTGGCAAATTTACTCCTCGGTCGAAAAGATAATCACGCAGTCCGCATTCCCGAAATTGTCTGTGTACTTCCAGAAACGTTTTGTAATGAGGAATGCGCCTATCAGGAAACCGATGTTGATATTCAATAACTGATTGACGTGCACTGCTGTTACAGTAGTCATACACAAAATGCATGTCCGCA
This sequence comes from Melolontha melolontha, assembly GCA_935421215.2. Lineage (NCBI taxonomy): Eukaryota > Metazoa > Arthropoda > Insecta > Coleoptera > Scarabaeidae > Melolontha > Melolontha melolontha. Next base: position 36,581,951 of record OW285242.1, read on the forward strand.
TACTCTTGAGAAGAAAATCGGCAAGGTATTTTGAATAAAGAAAACGTATCCCCTCACTAATAAGCTGTTGTATGAACTGAAACGTAATGTAATCCTTTATTAAAAAATGCAACGTTAACAGTCATTTGAACATTTGTTTATTGTTTGATATTCATGGTTCAGCACTTACGAAATAAGTAAGAACCTTCTTTATCATAAATCAATTTCCAGTACTCTTTTTTGTTGATCTCCAAGAAATTACTGTATGCACTACGACACGTTTTTATTTATTATAGGATAACATTTTATTATGAGACGTTAACAATCACAGGCCTATTATTGAATCATAATTTTTTTTTTAAATAAAAGCAGTTCGTATTGACTTTAGGATTATATTTTGTTTCATGATCTGAGAATCATATTCATAGATCTGTAACTTTGAAACAAATAAAAATGGATATACAAGTTCTGCGTTTTTGTTACTTAAAATGGAGTCTACTTTACACTCCTAAAATTTGAACATAACTCTTCATCATCAGGTTCTTCTCAGACCCAAATCCACACGCGGTATTATACCCGAGAAATCACTTCGACAACATACAACCGCGAGAACATTAGAAGATATATATATATATATATATGGTAAACTTAATAAGTCGGCGATTAAAGGTCTGGTTTATTACTTCAAGGTATATATATTTAAAAACAACCCTACATGTTTCGGCAATGATGCCTTTGTCAAGGATATAAAAAATATATATATTGATATTTTTTATATCCTTGACAAAGGCATCATTGCCGAAACATGTAGGGTTGTTTTTAAATATATATACTTTGAAGTAATAAACCAGACCTTTAATCGCCGACTTATTACGTTTACCATATCATACCAAGGTCACGAAAATATTATATATATATATATATATATATATATATATATATATATATATATGTATATATATATAAACAGAGATTAAGATAATTCAACACAATTGAAAGTTTGATATCAATAATTGTATTTAGTTAAAATTAGATATTTATATATATATATATATATATATATATATATATATATATATTTCGTCGAATGTTTTCGCGGTCGTTTGTTGAAGCGTTGTTCTTCGGGATATTTCGCCGCGTTTGGATGATTTCGTCCTGAGAAGGACAACTTTCTTCCTGACGTTTCGGTGACATCACTTTCACCTTTTTCTAGAGGATCTTCTCGTTGCAATGACTCTTGAAGTTACCATTGCAACGAGAAGATCCTCTAGAAAAAGGTGAAAGTGATGTCACCGAAACGTCAGGAAGAAAGTTGTCCTTCTCAGGACGAAATCATCCAAACGCGGCGAAATATCCCGAAGAACAACGCTTCATATATATATATATATATATATATATATATATATATATATATATATAAATCTGCATTATTATTTTTGTGTTTTGAATTACATAAATTGGAATTACTGTTGTTTGTTTAACTTTCACTTTATAAAGTAAGAATCTAAATATGTATATTCAATTGCCAACAACACTCGAACTTACTTCTACGCATGCGTAACAGAATTCCTACCTAGTTAACTTCAATGTGAGAAGTAACGAGCCATCGAAAAAATTCATAATTGGAGTAGACTGCGAAATTGGGTTTGTACTTTAGCCACTTCCACATAATAACACATTACTTGATGCTTGACAGTTTCATTTGGTTTCATTGTAAAAAAAGGTTATGGCATTGAAATGATACTACAACAAAAAAAAAACAAATAATTTATTTAATATCGAAGTCATAATCAAAATTTATATATAGCTACAGAAGTTGTTGAAAATGTTGTCCATTTACATCTAAACACAAACCAACTCTAACTTTTTAACTTTGAAAAATTTGACACAAACTTATAGTATGTCAAATAATAAATGTCATTATGTGGAAGTGGCTAAAGTACCAACCCAATTTCACAGTCTACTCCAATTATTAATTTTTTCGATGGCTCGTTACAATCTCATGGTGCCATTTAGATTTAAATAATAGTACTGCTACTATTGACATTATATTATTAGGCGCCTATCTTTCTTTTTACTGGTCAGATCGAAGATTTAAATAGCTTTAAACCTAAAAAAAAGCCTCGCGTAAGTCGGTACAGTAGTGTTTTAGTCTTTTTAGCTTTTTATAGATAGATATCTATCTATCTACAAAGATGAATCTAGATAGATGAATTGATGGATAGATAGATAGATAGATAGATAAATATTATTATTTAGCATTTTCAGATCTTTTATCAGCTTGATATTGTTTATGATAAAGTCATAAAATTATTAAATTAATTAATATTATTATTGACATTGTTTCTATAATGAATTCAGTGAGTGTTGTAATTATCATATTTCATTAACTGCATGCGCCATTAAAATTAGCATGGAGATTATCTACGGGAGATAAGTGCAAATAATTAAGTCTACTTATGGTAACGTAAGGTAATAAAGCCAACGATTGATAATTTTCGAATTTTTCTTTATTTAATATTCATGCATATTCATAGAAGCGCAGTATGAGCACATGACTGGCTGTGTTGACTTAATTACTCAGTCATAATCTACAGGGTTTAATTTTTCTCTGACTGGATAAATTTACTATAAATGTTGTTTATTTACTACATCTTCAATTTATTTAATGTAATATTTAGAAATAAAATATCTAAAATTACCTAATTAACCTAGTAATATTTCGAATGCCTTTATGATTGCTTATGTAAGTATATACAGGCCGAATCTTGGCATTTTTGTCTCTCAAAGAAAGTCATTATTATGTTTATAAACCATGACTTTTATAAACTGAAATTTTCTCAATTTATATACATATTTTGATTGGGATTCGCTATATTAGGTCAAAACAAGAAAATAAAATGGAACGGAACAGGCTCACTGTAGTGCTTCCTCATGTAAAATAGCCTCTAATTTCTAATTAAACCCTTAATAAACGAATTTAATTTTAAATAATATATCGAGTTATGTTATGTGATCTCCTGTCTCCCACGACTTTATAGCTGTTTTCTTTTAATTTTGACTCAAATACACTCTTCCAACTTCTTTGCTCATTTATTCCCAGCATGCCTCATCCACCAATCTCTGCATCTTAACAAATTTCAACACATGGAAGTCTTTGTATTGCTGATACAGGTTGCGACTATATCTCCAATTTCCATCCTTTAATATGGCCATATATTCTGTTTGGTATTTTCTTCCTAAGCGTGTCAATGAAGTTTGTTACTTTTTACGTTAAAATTCACGTTTCGCTTCGACAAGTGATTGCTACTCTTATACAAGCTGTCCCGTATCGTTATGTTCAAATTTTAGGAGTGTAAAGTAGACTTCATTTCAAGTAACAAAAACGCAAAACTTGTATATCCAGTCAATAAAAACTGATTTTTTTTTTTAAAAAGTTATACGATTCAATAACAGCCTGTTATTGTTAACGTCGCATAATAAAATGTTATCTTAAAATAAATAAACACGTGTCGTAGTGCATACAGTAATTTCTTGGAGATCTACAAAAAAGAGTACTGGAAATTGATTTATGATAAAGAAGGTTTTTACTTATTTCGTAAGTGCTGAACCATGAATATCATACAATAAACAAATGTTCAGATGACTGTTAACGTTGCATTTTTTAATAAAGGATTGCATTACGTTTCAGTTGATACGTGAGTGCTCACATTTTCTTTGTTCAAAATGCCTTACCGATTTTCTTCTCAAGAGTATGCGGACATGCATTTTGTGTATGGCTACTGTAATGGCAGTGCACGTCAAGCAGTTATTGAATACCGACATCGGTTTCCCGATAGGCGCATTCCTCATTACAGAACGTTTCTGGAAGTACACAGACAATTTCGGGAAAGCGGACTGCGTGATTATCTTTTCGACCGAGGAGTAAATTTTCCAGCAGACTTAGAGGAAGAAGCAGTAGCTTTTGTTACAGTGGTCCAACTCTCAGTGTACGTCGAATCGCTAGACAAATAGGAGTGCCACGAACGACAGTTTGACGAATTTTAAAACGTGAGGGCTTATATTCATATCACTAGCGAAGGGGACACGGTTTGCTTGAGGCAGACCACTATGCTCGTCTAGTTTATTCTACCTGGATATTAAGACAGTCACGGCTTCATTTTAATTTCTGCAGAACAGTCCTCTGGACAGATGAATCTACCTTCACGAGAAGTGGTGTTATAAATCTGAGAAACCTGCACAGGTAGTCATCAGAAAATTACAAAGCTATACGCCCATCTAAATTTCAACATGAGTTTTCTATTAACGTTTGGGCGGCCCTAATCGATGACTTGTTGATTGGTCCTGTCGTTCTTCCTGGGAGGTTAAATGCGGACAATTACCTTCAAAATTTCTTATTGACGAACTGCCAGGTCTTTTAGAGGATGTCCCACTGAATGTTCGACGAGACATGTGGTTTCACATGAATGGGGCACCACCACATTTCGGAATTGCTATTCGAAATTGGGTAAACGTTAATTATCCCAGAAGGATTGGTCGAGGTGGCCCTGTTGCATGGCCACTCAGATCACCCGATCTTAATCCCCTTGACTTTTATTTATGGGGGTAAATGAAAAATTTAGTCTACGCGCAAGTTTCGAACACAAGAGAAGAGTTGTTGGATCGTATTCACCTGACTGCCGAGCAAATCAGACAAAACAAGTAAGAAATTCGGATAAGTATTTCTTCTGGTGGCTTACAAGCCTGTATTCAACAAGTAGGTGGACATTTCGAAAATATTATTAATGAAACTTTTTTAAATAAAATCAGTTTTTATTGACTTTAGGATTACATTTTTTCCATGATCTGACAATCACATTCATAGATCTGTAACTTTGAACAAATAAAAATGAATATTCAAGTTTTACGTTGTTGTTACTTGAAATGAAGTCTACTTTACACTTCTAAAATTTAAACATAACGATACGGGACACTTGTATATTCTTATAGATTCTGATCTAATGTATTGTATGGACATTTCAAAATCAAGATATCTCTAATAGAACGAAATATACATTATTCGCTCAATTTAGCCTTCTTCTAATCTCTAGTTCCTTGGTACGAACCTGTCTATATCTATTTCTCTGTTTGTTATATTTTAAACATTTCTAGAAACACTTATTGCGTCAAAATTTTTTGAAATTTACATTTTTAGTTATCTAGTTTGATACAAATTTATTTTAGGTAATGTGATATAAAAGGTGCGGCATAAGTCAGGCAACGTCTTTATATTTATATAATAAAAAATAGCCTTTATTTAGAACAAGTTTTTATTTTAAAATCAAAATGACCTCCATTCTCTTCAATGCACACATAACATGTGTTTTTTAATAGCTGAACATATGCCATTTATTAATTGTTTATCATTTTATATTACTTCTATTACATCAGTTATTGCCTCCTTGATAACATAAATGTTTTGATGGTAATTCCGTGGTTTTTCATTGTAAATGATTATAAAATTTTATGGCTTAATATTTAGCAGATTGTTGAGTCAAAGTTAATCTGTGTTATGGAATTTGGAAGATTACTTCTTCCTAGTTGTGCAGCGATATATAGTTGATTGTGATTCGAAGTTGTTTATGTTTGTTTTAGCAAAAAGTAAACAGTTGTATATAGAAATAGAGATGGAATTGTTAATATTTTTAGTCTCATGAAGTGTGACAATAGTGACAAGATACACCATCTTGTTGGAATATTATGGGTTTTCAAATTAATAAGAATGGTTATACAATGAAACGATGCCGTGTCGCTATCGGTTTAATGGCGATCTTTGATGGAATAGAATAGTGAGGAGTATGTACAGCGTTGCCTAACTTATGCCGCGCCCGGTATATTTCATCATACACAACAATCGATGATTGAACGCTTTTTTGAACATCCATTACCTTCAATTTTACCTCTATTATTGTGTAGATTATATTTAATAAATAACTTTGACTTTCGGGTTTTCGGTTCCGATTTGGCAGGTTATTGTTTAATTTACTTTCCTCTCGACTATAAATGTGATTGGAAGAATCATTTGGACGATTATGCGAGAGGTTAGGATCGGTACGTTTTTCCTTAAAACAATTAAAATCATCAGTTCTAATCAGTGCTAATATTTTGAGTTCCTTAAACGAGAGCGAAAGGGTACTTAAATTACAAGAAAGAGCGATAATCTTAATTATGTTAAGGTTAAGTTATGTTTTACCTTTTTTAAGAAAAGGTCGCAGTATTTAGCCATGACTGTAACCAAGAAAATTTTTTCCAGAAATATTAGAATTTAAATTAGAAATAAAAGAGTTATTAATTACCAAGTGACAATGACTTTAGAGGTGACATACATATTTTAAACTTACACATTTAAATATATTATTGACAACTGTGGCTTGTTAGTTGTTTATTTGTTTCGTTTCCTCATTTCTCTGTTATTTATTTGGTTTTCATACATATTACGAGAGACCCGAATTAACGCTCGTTGTTCTATATCAATTATCTGATCTCAGGAACTAGTAAATATTATTATTATTTATTGATCTGAGTCGTGGGTGGGCTATTCGGTAGATGACTAAACTGCAAGTTTGAAGGACTCAGATTCGAGTTCGAATTATCTTACGATGTAGTAATTTTCGCTTTAACTCCACTTAGGTTCTTAGGATAATTGGCGGTCAGTGTTATATGCCGTTATCTATTGATGTGTTTCCTTTTTTGTAAAGTTGTATAGTATACTGCGGCAACAAATTATCGTAACACTTACTTTATTTCGGTTCTATTTGCATCAAATGCTTCATTAAATTTGGGCAAAAACTGAATAAATAAGATATTACACACATTTAAACTAAAAAAAAAAAACTGTCACCACTATATTACCATGACTGCATTATCTTTTTTCAACAATTTAAAAAGAAAATTCTGACAGATTGTCATTATGTTAAATTTTGGGAAATTGTGTGAAATTTTTTTACACTTTTTTAATTTTGATTAAAACGACTCGTCAAGGAAGACAAACTCGTCATTTGAGCAGTAAATAAGCGGTTTAAGTAGTCGCTTTAATCAACATTGGTCAAGGTGTTAGGAATGTTACCAGAACTCTAAATGTCCATCCTTCAACCATGAGGTTGAAGGATGGACATTTCAAAGATTTAATAAAAGGCATAGTTATAAAAGGAGACCTGGACAAGGCAGAAAATCGGTCAAAAAAGGTCAACAAATATCGTGCAAGATCGTTTTTCGAGATTGTGTGTCTTGCGACAGTGGTTTGTTACTGCACGGAAACTCCAGATTGAACTAGTCAATGTACATAATCGACACATTCGCGTTTAGACTGTCAGGAATAGGTTTAAAGAATATCAATTGATATCACAAGTGCCCGTCAAAGGTCCTCTCCTTACCAGGGACCACCGTAGACCACGTTTAGAATTTGCCGGACAACGTGTTCATTGGGGACCTAATGAATGGGACAAAGTTATTTTTACAGAGGAATTAAAATTTTGTTTATTTTCATCTTACAATCGTGTAAAGGTTTACAGAAGACCAGGAGAACGTTGTTCAGTGTAAGATTCAATCTAGAGTAAATTTTGGAGGTAGTTCGATTATGGTACATACGCGTACAGATTTACATGTAATGGTTAGACAAGCGGTGAATTCGGATAGGTATATACGAAACATTTTGGAATCTTATGTTGTTCCTTTAGCCCCATTTACAGGAAAACATTTTTTATTAATACATGATATCGCAAAACCACACATAGCTAATATGGTTAGGAATTACCTTAATGAAGTGAACATTGTCACTTTGAACGAGCCTGCACGAAGTCTCGATTTCAATCCCATTAAACATGTATGAGATAGGTTGGAATAGGTTCGTTTACTTTTTCAGCATCCTCAGTAGGGTGGAGCGAAAAATTTTTGTTTTAAATTTAGTTTTTCCTGTATTAAACATCGATGCTCTAAGTACTTAAAAGTGCAGAGAAAAAATCTTATCTTCCTAGGTCAACGTCTTGAGGTGGCGCACAAGACTTTAATTTGTGGAACTTTATCATTTATAAAAAAGTAAACAGTGTGGTTTAAATTTGTTTTTATTCAATAAATTCAAACAGTTACAGTCTTTTATTTACTCACATAAAGCATATTTAATACAAAAACAAAAATCATTCGTTAGCAAATTGTAAAGGATCTCGTTGTTGAAAAAATTGAGATTTCGACTCAAACAGTGGTATGTCTTGCCTTGCTTTAATTCTAGAGCGAATGAAACAGTCTCTTGCTTCTGATCCACAAACAGATATTGAAGCTTCAGTGACGAGCGTGACACACCTCTCTACTGCTTGGGTATGACAAGGAAACATCCCAAATTCACTGAAATTATTTCCCGAACGAATCAGGTTTGAAATTTCTGTATTAGAATATTTCATAGTCATTGGCGGTTCAGTTATTCTCACATTCGACCAATTTATTAACTCATAGTAATTCGTCGCATTTACTTGAAGTTGTGGAAGGCGGTACTCGCGAACTTTCTTGCTTTTAATACACACATTTTCTTTTCTTGCTTCTAATACTCTTCGGAGAACCAATTCTCTAATTTTTGAAGTATCGTCTTGAACATGGCAAACAGCATATTTTCTGGGTGTGCGAAGAATGAATTTCTGTTTATAGTTTTTAAAACAATACTCTTAAGGTCATCTCTTAAATATAAACTTCTCTTGACCATGTTGAAAATATGACTGAACTGGACCATGGTTACAAGATGGCTTTGACTTTATGTCAAACCATGTTGGCGCGTATACTTTCATAATGAAAAGTGCTAGTTGCTTAAGGTTTTCTGGTGGTGTAGCCATTCCAATGTATAAGCGAAGAATCCTATTGGCGCAAGTTAGCCAGCGAGAGTGTGCTAATTTCCCATGGTCTCTTTCAGCTAAACTTGGTGAAACTAAACCAGACGAAATGGAAGAACAAATCTCGTAAAGATATTTTTGATCAGTGCTTAGCAACTTTATATCAATATCCGGCAATTCTGCAGGAATCGCTTCAAAAGCTTGTAACTTAAAATCAAGGCACTTGAGGAGGTTTTTACCTATAGCTCCAGAAAAGCTATTAGGACCTGCTGTGTTTCCATCAAGACTTAAAAACAAATGGCGCAGTGGCAATTCATTTGCGTGTAATAAGTACACAAACCATTGCAATGGTATTTTTAAATGTGTTTCCAATAAGGCAATGACTCCATTTTTATACCCTGTGTTGACAGCCGTTCCATCACATCCGATTGCCACCAAAGATGAATTACATTTATACTTTTTATCGAATAAGGCGACAATATTCCTCATAATATTAGCTGCTTTTCCTGAATCTATTGTGAAATGTCCAATATATTCAGAATTTGGCTCAGATACCATTGAAATATGTTCTTCGGTAATAGTCTTACGCTGTGACTTATTTTCTTTTGAAGTTATAATTAAAGTTTTGTCTTTACGACCATTAAAATAAATAGAAGTCAGAGGTTTTTCATTGCTAATATAGCTCAACTGCTTTCGAACTTTTTTCCTTTCTCGACGTATTTTACTACGATCTATTACGCTTGATGAGTTTTCCGCATCTATAATGTTTAAATCAACCATTACTGCGTTTACAACAAATGCTGCAGATCGATCTGAAACTCCAGTCCTGTCACAAGCTGTAGCAAGGGTTTGCAACTTTTGTCTCATTTCCCTTTTGATTACCTCTTTTGTGAACTTTTATTTTTCCTTCATTAAAGCAAAAATCATCTTGCTCTGATTCTGATGTTTCACTTGAAGTGCTACTGCATGACCGATGTAATTCTGACATAGACGAAGAAGGACTTGAAGTCATGTTTTTTTGAACGAATTGATCATATTTTCTCTTTCGAACTTCATTGCGTCGTATAGATTTTGTTGTTACATTCTACGCTCATTTCGTTGGTCCTTTAAAAACTTTTCCTCTGCTGGAGGTATTTTTGTCACACATTTACATATGTTTCTGGACGCGCACTTACAGGTTGCGATGTCAAATAATATAATTGTTTTTGAGATTCCTTTAAGAAATTTTGTTTTTTTACTTCACTGCGCAGTTTCTTCATATTTTTGTATTTGTTGTAATAGGAAATCAATCTTGCTCAGATTTGTTGATGACTTATTATAGGAATCGATGCCTTTTTCCATATTTGTTCAATATCAGTAGCAATTATTTCACATAAGCACTTAATTGAAGGATCTTTTCGGTTGTTCAATTCAAGCATATCATTTTTTAGCCACAGGTAATATTTAACATTATCACAATGCGTAGGCAACATATTAGCACTTAATGTAATTGGTTTTCCAAATACAGAGCAACACAAATCTTTCCTAGTTTTAGGCATTTTAAATCTTTCCTCAGCAATCACGTTTTAACTTTTGGTAACGAAAATTTTACGTTTGATTAAGTTTTATAAACTTTTTTAACACGTTGCACTTCTAAATACTATGAAGAAACTGAAAGAAACTGTTTAAAATGATACCTTATTTTATGCATGGGAATCCCCTAACTTTGTTTTTGAGCAATAAACTTAAGTGTTGCCAACAGTTTTATTTAATGGTAGATAAAAAAGATTTTTAAATTGTACTTTTCTGCCTTTATGTAAATTAGGATAATTTTCAAATTTCACCCTTTATGCGCCACCTCGAAATAAAGTCGCAGAGTCTTGTTATTTTGCATAAATAGTGCTTTCTAATAGGGTCATCAATTAACAATACAGGAGTTTTGAAAATTAAAAAAAAAATTTTTGTTAATTTTCACTCCACCCTAATCCTCAGACTTTAGAAGAATTACCAGAAGCTTTGGTAGAAGGTTTGGAACAGTTAGATGATCGTTTAAAAAGGAATTTAATTTCAAGCATGCCAAGCTATTGTCAAGCTATTACTGCAGCCAAAGGAGGCAACACGCATTATTAATTCTTGTTATTTTTATTTTTGTTTTTTAGTCATTGATTATTTTCGAAATTTTTGTGGAGGATGTAATTTTTGTCTGAGTAAAGGTTTTCTTCCCCGTTATATACGAGATATTTGCTAAATTCCAAGTGTTTATTTTTAAGAAATATTTCGAAGAAGAGTGTAACTCATGGTGTTCTCTTTTTTGTTTCAGAAATAATTCAGGTTTAATGTTCCGCGAACTGACGGACGGCCGACGCTTTATTCAACTAGTCTACAAAAACGGAACCTTAAAAGACTGCGATTACGGTCGCCGCAAAGAGCAAATTCAATCGTTCCTAAACGTATTCAATAGAATCGATAAGAATCTAACACTATCTACCTCAAGTCTCGTCATAGAAAAATTAGATAATAGTAAACCATTACCGAAGAACGTCCGAAAATGGTTTAACTATCCGAAACTCAGGAAATTGTGTCGCCAAAAGAAACGAAAGGTCAAAAGAAAATTGAAGAAAGAAGAAAGAGAACTCGAGCTAATAAACTTGGACAGGTAAAGTTTGATGTTTTAGTATTATGATAAGATCGTGGGTGAGTGTGTGTGTGTGTTGGTATATTAATGATTTAAATTTTTAATGACATGGTAAATTTCATTACTTTAAGACATAAGTTAATTTAAATGTTCTAAATATTGTTAGAAAATTGAGGTGAAAGTATTTCCAATACTTTCTTTTAGATAAGTTTTAGGAATACTGGCAATGCCCATTCAATTATATTTTAAATTTATTATAAAAGTTCTGAATGCTCTTTTTTAAACAATGTAAAGAAGAGACAAAAGCATTATTTAAAATTATTTATACAGGCTGCCCTTGAAATAAAAAGACAACGTATGAAAAATGGAAAGATTAAAATATTTTTGTCACGCCACTGTGCGATCATAAAAAGTATCAGAGACGATTCTTAAAGTTGACCGACGATAACAAGAATAATAGTTTTGTTATGGTTCATCTCATCCAGCTGTTATGCATGTTAACACACGCTCTAGCATATGTATGTATCAGGCGTTTACTATTTATAAACATTCTGAATATTATGAATTTATAGTTATCACTAGAGCTGAGGATGTTTGCGGTACGGCAGGACCGTATGTAGTGCATCCCCCACATTTAACTATTTATCTAAATATTCTCTGAAATGATTTGCCGGATCTCATAAATTAATAGAGTGATATTTTAGTATGCACTGGATATTGTTATTATACAAAATCATAATAGCCATTTGTATTTATGGATCATAAATAATAATACGCATGTATTTGTATTTGGTTGTGAATTCAATTTAAACTTAAAACGAATCGTAATATTTTAACGACAAGCCGTCCTGACAATACATGCATTCGAGACAAAGTGTGCAACTCTACGAATAACTTCCATAATTGATCGAAAATGGACATTTTGGAGCTGAAGTAAAGCCCCTATTCTTAGAAAATTTTATTACTGTCGTTAAGAACTATTATTGTTAGAGAACGGACATTCTTACCACATGACTATATTGTTATTGTTAACGCTGCGAGAGCAGGTGTCCGAGTAACTCAAACACAAAATCTTCATTGTATTACGTCGGGATGTTCTGAGCGAAGTTTATAAACATTTCCAAGAAGTTTATAAACATTTCCAATTGCCGATTGCGTCTAATGGAATATATCCTCCGAATACAATGATGTGTTGTCCATTGTTATAGCTGTAAGTGCAGGTGCCGGGTAAGTCTAACATATACTTCATTGTATTACGCTGAGTCATGTGGTAAGAATGTCCGTTCCCTAATTATTATAAACAACAAAGGCCTTTTATTTGTGTTGAAGTTTTAGTTTCATTGAATTTCCATGTTGTAAGTAGTCAATTGTAAAGTGTTCATTCACAATATTCTAAAACAAGGTGTAAATTTAACTAAAATCCAGAAAAACACATTCTGATAATATATTACTAGATTAGAAGCTGTGTTTATTACTATTTATTATATTATTTTTATAACCAAATGCAATAAAAGCTACGAAAACAAAAGAAACCTCGATTTATTAAAATCTTGTTAGAAGTGGAAATAAAACTGTAATTGGCTTTAATAAACGCCAACTATTGAGATATTTCTTTACTCAAATACACCTTTTGGGCGTCTATCACAGATTGTGCATTGCTATCAAGATCCATAATAATTGTCTTTATTCCTTCATAATGATTTGCATGAAAAATAGCAGCCTCCAACCACGTTCACCATCGTGTGATTACTGGTTGAGGAGGAAGCGGATCATCGGGTAGATGTTGCTTGTAAAACTGAACTCGTAAAGGGGTCGACATTTACATGTAAGAATGTGATTTAATATTCATTAATTCTCACTTGCAGTAAGTTCCAAATGTTAACTATATATACAGAAAGTATAGAAATGAAAAAGCAATGTCCGTCTTCGAGGAATACCGTGCATTGAAAAGTTCCAACCAGAACGAAACGCCGTCTGTACGTTTCCTCCCGTTGATTGAATTGTTTTTTTCAGTATTTCTTAATTCTTAATTAACCTAATTACCAGGAAGTTCGTTGTCGCGAAAGGGTGTGTTCTGCATACTGGTACAAACTTAGTTTGTCGGATTGTAGTTATGAACGCATCATATAAGTCGACATTTACATGTAAGAATGTGATTTAATATTCATTAATTCTCACTTGCAGTAAGTTCCAAATCGTAAAGGGGCCTTTAAAAATATTTTCTCAACACTACTAATTAAAGTATTTACTAAGGGAAAATGGTTTCTGACTTCTTCTGCAGGCCGTGCGCCAAGCAAGTTATGTGAATTAAATTTGGGGAAAAGATATTTAAGTTAAAAGCTGCCTTCACCATGTATGGTGCAGCATCCGTCAAGAACAATAGAATTTTCCCTGATGGAATCGATTCCGGTAAGAAGAAATTTGCTAGTTCTTCCTGTATAAACCTTGTTATTGTCAAATTATTTGCATTTTCTAACTGTTTGGATGAAATCAAATAAGATTTTGCTGGAACCTATACGTTAAGGATACCAATCATTAAATGAACTTTGTATAGGCCTACACTAGCAGGAGTTTCATCTACGCATATATAAAGATAATTGATTGCAACAACCTTCTTAATGCTATTCAATGTTTCTGCATAGATACACCAAATATAATTTTTTCTTAACGTGCTCTCGTCGGGAATGCTATATTTGCTGATGTAATTTTGCAAAAATAACTTGACATTTAAATTTTTAATTTATCTAGTGGAATATCTGCCGACACAAACATTCGACACATATCTTCATTAAATTGTTCTTGTTCCGATTTTTTGGAAGTTGATGGCAAACATTGCTTTAATGTTTGCTGACTCTTCTTCGCCAATTTGATCTTTGTTAGTTTTGCAGCATGAGATGGAGTTTTCATATGTAATCTGCAAAAAAAATACCACATCATCGGTTGTTTTCTTATAAAATAAATGTTAGTAAAAGATAAAGGAATAATTAAAAACTTAATTAATTAATTAATAAGAGGAAATAAACTTAAAATTTTACTCACAATCTTGCAGCATGCTATGCGAAACACTTTTTCTCCATCCATACGCAATTCTGAATAAAGTGCAATCTATCCAGGCACAGTCGCTATTTTCGGTATTTTTGCTATTATATATCGCAATTCATAACTCACAAGTTTACACTTCGAAAAGCCAACGTAAAATGATGTTTAAAATAAAATTACGAATATGGGAATAAATTTCTCCGAATAGCAAAGAAACACATATACTCCTAATTTTCTGGTAAAATGTACTTTTGTATTTATTTAGAAGTCTTAAGGTATTAGCTTTTCCTGGAATTTTGTCTCGGCTTGGATGTATGGGAAGAGCATTAATAAATTCTTGGAGACGCTTATCGGAAAACTAACGGTAAAAGGCTTAATAAAATGCTATTTTTAATTTAAAGAGGACCGTTTAATTTTTATTTGTTTGTTACATCCACGACATATTTTTGGTAATGCCTATAATAAATTTGAGTTAGTAAATAAGTAATACTCGAAAGCAAAAATGCTGAATTACTACGAAATATGCAAATAATATACAAAATGCATATATTATGCAAATATGCAAATTTGTGCAAACTGCATATAACCCAGCATTTATTCATCACCAAATATTAATAGCTGTAACTTAATACATAAAGTAGTAAAAAGCAAAAAATTAGATCTGTTAGAAATTTTAGAAATCAAAATAGCACAGAGACATTATTTGTTAGTTACTAATACACAGGTAGATTTCTCTAAAACACCCTTCATATTGTAAACATCAATTAACCACCCACCCGTAAGAGCGTTAGCTATATAAGTCTTTCACTTACTTCTATTAAGTTAGATTTAGAGATATCTCTTTGATAATGGCATAGCATAACAGCCGAAACTTATTCTAATAAAATTAATGAAATATGTATAGTCGTGTTTTACTATCAATATTTAATAGAAGTCTCAAAAAGAAGTGTCTGCAACATTAATTAATGATATTCAAAATATCTAAATTACGAATAACGTATGTAAAATAATATTAAATTAAAAATGTTCCTTAATTACGTTATCACTTTTATATATGCAATATTTAATAGCGCCAACCTATTAGCTTTAATTTACAATATACATTATCATAAATATCACAATGACATACCTCCTACACTAATGCATAAACATTGGAATCGTGCCATCATGATTCACACGAATCCGAGTGTGACGTGCACCTACGAGCAACAGGTACACTTCGATGAATTCAATCAAAAAAAAACACGCGATCTGTGATCGGTCATTCATGATCAGACCACTTTGCGATGGTGTAATAATCGTACGATTTCGGATGACAAATAGAACGACTGAATGACTTAATGAGTTAATGTTAGAGTAATTGTATACGTTTATACAATTATTTAAGATTAATTTCATCATTATTAATGTCACTTCGCCAAGGTATAATTGTGCTTTTACGGGTCATAAATGAAAAGAATGGAGAAATTAAATTTTAATATTATTTTTTTTTATTTATGACTTCTGGTAACGACAGGAGTATTCATTATTTCAAATGAATATTGAATAGGAATTATACAATGCTATCTAAAAATAAGTGTTAAATATTATCGTAAATAATACCAACAGCTGATTTTGTTTTGAAGATGTATAAACATCCTAAATTTTAGAATTTTATTGTTGATTCATTGTCTTATTTGTCGAAATCGTTATATAATTGCACAATAAATTCTTTTTAATATTTTCCGACTGCACTCATGCACAGCCTCACGTAATAATAAAAATCTATATATACATACACACACATATATATATATATATATATATATATATATATATATATATAAATATATATATATATATATATATATATATATATATATATATATATATATATAACAACGAAAGGACGCAGAATTCATCCTAACCCAAAACATAGACAACGAATCCATTTTAAACATTGTAACAAAATCATCGGATATATTCATGGTACAACACTACGAACCGGCGGACCACCAAAAACAGAACAAGAAACAACCCGAAAACGAAACTGACGACTTCAAATATCCGAAATTCACGGCGCCGCGCAATGCACACACCACTAGGACCGGTCCTGGGCGGCAACCTGGCTAGGCTGCCGTTAACAGCACACACACGTTCGACGTGTGTGCTATGCTCCGCATCGGCGGAAAACGTTAAGATGGCACAAGTGTGACCATCGTCGACCGAGGTAGCCACTAAGAGTGTTCCCTTGGTTAGCGATGAGCAACCCCGTACAGGGTGCGCTTCGCTGGTCTGCGCCTTGCCTCGTTGGGGCGGGGGTAAGGCCGTCGAAGTACTGCACGGAATTGTAAAGAAGTTGCCGGGAAAGGGTTGGCGGCCCTACGCAACGGCTGGTTATCCGACCTCTCTAAATTCAAGGGACCGGTCACTAAACACACGCACGAGCGCACCGACATACAAAACCATACACTTACGCTCTCACACAAAACCACACACCCATAGAGAGACGCAAGCTGCCAGCAGCAACTAACACACAAGTTCATACCCAGAAAGAGACACAAATTGCTAGCAGCGAACAACACATATGTTCACACCTTGCTATCTATTTTTTGGAATACTAAGGCATGATTTATTATTATTACTAGAATGTATCTTTGAATAATTTAAACCATAGCAACTTAATTACTTGACATTTATATCCTATCATTTATATTTTGTATTCTCTTGATAAAGGCGTACTGCCGAAACATGTAGAGTTTTTTAAATACATATATTTTGAAGTAATATACAGACCTTTAATCGCCTACTGATTAGGTTTACCATATCATACCAAGGTCACGAAGTTATTATATATATATATATATATATATATATATATATATATATAGTATTAATAAGTCGGCGATTAAAGGTCTGGTTTATTACTTCAAAGTATATATATTTAAAACAACCCTACATGAGTCGGCAATGATGCCTTTGTCAAAGATATAAAAAATATAAATGTCAAATAATTGAGTTGCTATGGTTTAAATTAATCAAAGATACATTCCAATAATAATAATAATCATGCCTTAGTATTCCAAAAAATAGATAGCAAGGTGTGAACATATGTGTTGTTCGCTGCTAGCAGCTTGTGTCTCTTTCTGGGTATGAACTTGTGTGTTGGTTGCTGCTGGCAGCTTGCGTCTCTCTCTGGGTGTGTGATTTTGTATTTGTGTGAGCGCGTAAGTGTAGGGTTTTGTATGTTGGTGCACTCGTGCGTGTGTTTAGTGACCGGTTGCGTAAATTTAGAGCGATCGGATAACCAGCCGTTGCGTAGGGCCGCCAACCCTTTCCCGGCAACTTCTTTACTTTTCCGTGCAGTACTTCGACGGCCCGACCCCCGCCCCAACGAGGCAAGACGCAGAGCAGCGAAGCGCACCCTGCACGGGGTTGCTCATCGCCAACCGAGGGAACACTCTTAGTGGCTACCTCAGTCGACGACGGTCACACTTTGTGCCATCTTAACGATTAGGAAAATCATCCACAACAAAATTGATTACTATTTAAAACCACCTTGGAATTTATGCATCGTCTTATTTAGTATTACGACACTAAAAATCTTTATAAAGTTTATAACCCACTATAGAGCGTTGTGTTAAATTATAAATCTGGTGAAGTTGCTTTTGTTTCTGCTACAACCTCGCAGAAAATAAAATGTAGCGATTTTTATAATAACTAGGACTAATAGGGACAACTATTAGAATTGTATTAAAAACTACAACAATTAATTTAGATTTTATAGTAATCCTATTAATTTTGTCGGTAATTAATTTGTGGCTTTTCTTAAACGAAATAACCAATTTTATTTTTTTTAAGTAATTTTGACATGAAAAAATTACAAGAGCACTTATTATTTAAAAAACAATTTGCAAATCGATTCGTATTTATTCTTTAGCATGTTTCAGAACTATTACGGATTCTATGTTCATATCGTTTAAACGAGACGAAGGTTCTCTGAGCTTGTTAGTTGCGTCTTCGGTCTAATTAATCAAAGTCTGTTTGCTTACGATACTCAACCGAACATTCCTCTAATTATTAATTAGTGATCGAACATTGCAATATATTGTTAAAATAATCGAAAGCTTCCTTACAATAAATTAGACACGTATGAAAATATTTTCTTTTATACTAAAATAATTTTATACTCTAAATATACTTAATAATTTATCGTTTTACAAAACAAATAATCTTAACGAATAATTATCTTATTTTATTAAGTAGGTGATTATGAAATTATGTCTTAATATGCCACTGCATCGATTCTGGATCATAATAATGTTACGAGTTGGTCGATAATGAAATCTGATTTTTTCCCAAAAAGCGCAAAGTATTGTTCACATGTCTCTACTCGGACACTCATTTGCAATGACGAAAGCTTTCGTACAACCCATCTTGCACTAACTTTTGTCATCAAGGTACGTACGCGTGTAGAATTCTAAAGACTATGATTTTTAAACACCTTCCTTACTTATTTATTTCGAATGAGATGCGCTATATATACAAAAAAAAAAATCAAATATCTAAGGTATAGGTCTTTCACGATAACACGAGACACGTGATAAATAGTTACAAAACAGAGTTGACAAATCTGCATTGCTTTGAGTCAGCTGTTGTTAGTAAATAATCTATGAGGTTAGGTTTATGTCATTTTAAAATATTTACATCGCCTACTAATATGCTTTATGTTGTTATTATATATAGGCATGACTTAGTTGTGAAAATAACTGATCTTATATATAATATCGTTTTATAAATAAAATAGGGAGGAACTTGTAAATATGAACTCATTGTAAACAACTTATTCCAATGACATTTGACAGAATCCAAGCTGGCAACCATGCCCAGTTCTGGTAACATAATATATTCACTTAATAGAGAGAAATACTAGGATTATTACGTATTATTGTAATTTAAATGTTACTTGTTCCGAAGTAACTGTTTATCACGTGTCTCGTCTGTTATCGCGAAAGACCTATAGCTTCAAAGTAGGATTTTTTCCATTGGAAGCGTGGGTCTCGTCAGGCGGAGGACAACCAGTTATTCGCCAGGCGATGTACGAGTATACGAGGGTTGTTCTATTTCCGCTGAGCTTGGTAAAGTAAAACACAATTTATTTACAAAAAAAAATTATTTATAATTTTTCAAAGTATTTTCCTCCACAGGCAATATATTTCTGCATCCGTGAAAACCAATCTTGAAATAATTTTCTCCATAGTTTGTTTATTTCATTTTTAAAGGCATCAACCGCTTCTTCGGTCGATGTAAAACATAAATCCCGTAATTTATCCTTTACCCGCGGAAATAGAAGTCATTAGGTGCTAGATTCGGACTATACGGTGAATCACCCATTATTTATATATTTTGGGCATTCAAATACTCAGTTGTTCAAGTGATAGTGTGGGCCCGAGCGTTATCTTGTTTCAAGATGACCCTTTCTCTTAGACGTTTATCGCGAACATTTTGGAGAACCTGAGGCAAACAAACTGTAGTGTACCATTCTGAATTAGTAATACATTTATACTCGAGTGCTACAGTAGAAACATGCCAAGCAATTCCATTAAATGTGGCGACCACCTTCTTGTTGTGGCTTGTGAGCCGACTCATTCTCAAAGACCCAAACTGATGAGTGCTTTTTTTTCGGGATCATAGCAGTATACCCGAGTTTTCATCACCTGTGATGATGTTGTACACCAAATGGGACGATCCACGGTCAAAGCGATCTGTGTAGATCTGCACCATCTCACACGGTCTTCTTTTTGAATTGAAGTCAAGTTGTGGGGAATCCACATAGAATAAAGCTTACGAATTTTCAAATGTTTGTGTAAAATAATGTTAAATACTTTCACACCAATTTTTCAATTTGCTTGAATGCTTCTGACAGTAGTATGCCGGTCCTCTTCAATAAGGCCAATATTTTTTTTCCGTAACTGCCGTTTTTGGCTTAGGAGCACGAATCATTTAAGGAAAGTCGACCGCGTTGAAATTTATTGTACCACCGCTTTACGGTAGCGCAGGAGCACGACTTGTCACCAAATATCGGTTGAATTCCTCAAAACGTTCTTCACGGTTTAAGCCATGACTTATTGGCGAAAGGATTACTTTAAACTTATGTAACTCACAAACAATCGGATATATTTGTCACTGTAACTAAACTTGTAAACAACTAGATTGAAATTGTCAAACTAAATTTGTCGCAAAATATCATCACCTACTAGATAGACTCAGCGAAACGAGAACAGCCCTCGTATAAATATTAATCGCAAGTCACTTAGTATTTGTGTATTTAGCAGGAATGTTGCTGTATCTCACAATATCGCATCTCTCTGTGTATGCCGTTGAGCTAACTCATCGTTGCATCTTCCATTGTCAAACACTTGGTTTCTTCGCTTAAGAGTGAATTTTTTCTATTAAAAAATTCGATTATTAGCATTGTAAAATATAACAAACATATTTACATTAACATTACTACGCGAAAATGTAATAAATTTGCAACAACTGCTGACTACGGGCAAAATATACATCTGTTTCCTTAATGTGAATTAAGGCCTTCCCACAATGATTCGAAATCACAGTCCTTAATAGCTTAGTGGTTAAAGCAACGGTCCGGCAAACCATAGATGTGGGTTCGAATCCTGCTTCAGGGCGAGTTTTTTCTATTAAAAAAGCGAATATTAGCGTCGTAAAATGTAGAAAGAATATTTACATTCACATTACTTGGCGAAAATGCAATAAATTACCAACTTGATTTCTTCATAAACATATAAAGTTGCCACATCATTAGAACGACCTGGACACTCAATAATTCGCGACCATATTTAGGCTATTTTGACCACCTCTAAATAGCTGACTGGAAGGAACAATCATTCCTGTATACAACCAACATTTCCAAGAATCATGTTTGCAGCTTTTCCTTGTTTCGTAAAATCGATGCATAACAGTAACTGACAGATAATAAAATTATTAATGTTGCAAATCTTTTATAAATTGGCACACAAGTTACCAAGGCATATGTGATTTTGAAATTGCACTAAAATTTAAAGCTGCTAGTTCGGGAAGATGGTATGTACTTTTGTTATTCAATTTAGATGTTTAGATGTTTATTGTTGTTATTATTAATATTATTTATTGTTATTATTACGATCATTAATATTATTATTATAACTTTTATCTGAGGTAACTTTATGCAATTGTGAGAAAAAACAAACCATTCCCAATAAACATATTAAATACAAATAATAATAATAATAATAATAAATATACAAAAGACAGAAATCCTGGTATCATTTGATGTTTCCAACATGTTTTCAAAATTACCACATAAGAAATGCTTAAGGTTAATAGAAAACATATTAGTAAAGAAAAATACAAACCCGGTTGTTATACACGAAATCATATCTCTAACGGAGTTAGTCACCAACCAAAGTTACTTTACATTTAACAATAAATTCTACAAACAAACAGAAGGTCTGGCAATGGACTCACCTCTAAGTCCTCTATTAGCTGAAATTTTCATGAAGCATATTACAGAAGAAATTCTTTCATCACAACTAGGTAAAAAACATTTCTGAACTACATAAATTCAATCTATTCTAATATCAATTTTACAGTAGAAATAGAAGAGAATAACAGTATTAACTTCCTGGATTTAAAATTAAACAAATTAGATCAGTGCTTAAAATTTGATATATATCGTAAACCTACTTTCACTGATTGCATTATTCCCAAAGATTCACTACACCCTAAGACACACAAACATTCATTTTTTAATTCTATGATACATAGAGCATTAAATATTCCTTTGTCTAATGAATCTTTTGTTCGAAAAATGAATACTATAAAACAAATAGCTGTAAGCAATAGTTATAAAAGTAGCGTAATTGACAGTATACTAAAGAAAAACAGTTACAACTGGCTCTTAGTTTAGTATATCCTAAAGATAGTGATAATTTGAAACAATTTGTCTCGTTAACTTACTTCGGTAAAATAAGCGAGCAAATTGGAAATATAATTTCAAAAAATAATAGTAATGTTAGTATAGCTTACAAACCATATGGAAAAACAAGTAATTTCATTTTTAACGCAAAACCTAAAACAGATATCAATAATAAATCAGGAGTGTACAAATTATATTGGAATGATTGTAAAAGTGTATATATAGGTCAGACTGGTCGAAGATTTATTATACGGGTAAAAGAACACATGAGGTCATATAAACTAAAGAAGACAGATTCAACATTCGCAAACCATCTTATTACAGAAAGGCATACATTTGGTCATCATAAAATATTTCATTTGGCCGAGAAAGGTCGTAAATTAAATCTTTTAGAGTCATTTGAAATTTTTAAAAGCGGAAACAACACAATAGATATTGTTCTTAACGACCAGCTGGATCTTATATATACACCTCTTTTCCAATGTTGTATATAATAGTTAAGTATATAGTAGTAATTTTAAATAACATTATTAACCACCCCCATATATTTTTGTGTCATTTATAAGATCTATGTAGGCCTGTAACTTTTACAGTTTGATAATGACATTGTATGCCGCGGTCGCTATTACATGTGAATAAAGTGGTATAACAAAGTTATTGTTTTATTTTATTTTATTATTTTCAAAATGAATTACCACAAAGTTACGGCTACCAGTATTAATTTATTAACATATTAAATACTTTAAAAAGTAAAATAAAAAGTATTTTGAAATTTACCATGTCATAAAAAATTAATTTTGTTATAAAAATATAGGTATTCCACCGCCATATTGTTAGTATGTACCTATGTGCACTGATTTGCGTTTGCATTATTTATACAGTCTAAGACCAAGCAAGAGCGATCCATATAAAATTTTTAGGTAACTAAGTAATACATAGAATAGGATCATAAGATTATACTTTGACCTATTTTAAATGTTTCCTACCTTTTTTGAGTACACCAAGGAAATTAGTATAGAAACTCGTAAGCAGCATTAAACACTTGTTACAAATGATAAGTATATGCATACACATTCTATATCTGTACACATGGAAATGCACCTCCTATTTTACCATCTAACTCGTTGTTTTTATTTCGAATCCCGCTTCCTGACAAATTGTCTTTGTACGTAGCAACGGCTGGTGAAGTACTTCCTACAAAATAGGCGTTTCAACGTGACACTCCAGTCCAAGAACAGCCGATGGAGAGTTCAAGGAAATGGTATACCTCAGGGAAGTATTCTTGCACTGATCCTTCACAATATTAGCAAAGGCATCCATTATCCAATCATGAAATACAACCTAGCCAAAACGTACCGAACAACATTATGGCGCGAGTCTGATGATCGTTTGCGTTCTGAACCAAAGGAGGAGCTAGTCGTTACCATTTCTCTTGTGTAGAACTCTCAATAGACTAAGAACGGGTTTGTTGCTTCAAGCTGAAAACATGGGGATAAAGAGATTATGATTCCTGATAATGCGGCGCGGTTCAGAAGTAACGACATCTAACCACATCTTTGAACCTGGTTTGATGAATGTAATAAGCACTGCATTTTTAGAAAAAATAGTTTCATTTTCCAACATAGTCTTCATTGAGAACTGTACATTTACTTCATCCTTTCTTATTCCGTCGAAAAAATTATTTTTCTCGAAGTCTGCATAAATAACCATCAACCACAATGATATCATTATTAGACCGATTCCGAATTTGCTTGTTTATCAACTAGAAGAAGAAGGAACCAAATTAGGAAAATAGGGTCAATTAAAAACCAATTTGGTCTCTTAATTCGTGCAATTTTGTCATTGTGACAGTCGGTTTGTGGTGTTGGATTTGTATTAGTGAAAAATAACTTCTATGTACGCCACTCTTGACCGTGTTTACTTCAAGTCATCTTTCAAACACTCCAACAATGTAACGATAGCTCCTACTATTCGTTTTCCCTGCTCCAAATAGTCGACCAGGATAATTCCTTAATGATCCCAAAAAACATAACCATAACCCAGTCCTAACTCAGTTAATAAAATCCGATAGAAGTTTTTGCCTAGAAATCTAATCTAAACTCCAAAGTATTCCGACAATCTGAACTGCGACTTAGGATATCCTCTACCCTATTTTCTATAGAAACAACTCCACCTTAAACTGATTATTTTGGTGATCCAGAACCAACTCCCTTTGATTCTTGCCAAATGAAACAAAATTTAAGTTTGATTCATTTCAGGCACGTGTTTCATCAGTCTGACTAATGAAATGACGTCTTAACAACTCGGCCTTCGGAACAAATAGCTTTGTTCCGAAGAGCGAGCTGTTAAAGAAATCACGTCATTTTCTAGACTGATGACGTCGTAAGATAGAAACACGTGTCTTTGGCTGAAGTGAACTTTTTGTAAAGTACTAGGTGTATTTCCATGTATACAGATACAAGATGTGTATGCATATATGTATCATTTGTAACTTTTTTCAGTACGTTCAATGAAATTTGCTTATATGCATATCATGTTATTCCCAGTATAATCAGATAAAAATCGATCGCTTTTGCCTGATCCGATGTAATCACTGCTTGTATTGTGCTAATTTTCTAATTCGTATCGTGCTTACAAAATGTCCTTTTCGCACCAAGTTCTGTACAATGAAATTGCATTTGTTATCATACGTCTTGTGCCGTTTCAAATCACTTCATATCTGTGGAACAATTCTTTGTCATTTCTCATAAAGGTATTAAGGTGTATTTGCACTGAAAAACCATTTCGTTCTATCGTTAAATACAATATGCTAGAAAATATAAATATACCGGGTGTCCCAATAGTGCGGTGTCGGTCGATATCTCGATACAGTTTGAAGGTACAAAAAATTTTTTCAGACAAATGTTGTTTAATTCTTAAATGGCCATAGCTTAAAAATACTTTTGTTTATACAGCTTGTCCCAGAATAGCAGTACTGAACCTAACTTAATTTTTTCGTACAAAAAAAAATGTTTAGATTCTGCTGTAAAATCGACATGCTTCTTATATACCATTGTTTATACCTAAACGTAATAGTTTTTGAAATATTTAACATTTTCTCTAATAAATGTCATGTGCAGGTACTATTTTACTATGTCATGTCATACTTATGTTTGATTTCAGAAACAAAATTTTTGGTATGTGAGTAGTTTATACTTGCGATATGTTTTACGAATTGTTAAAATTATTATTTTTGATACAGAGTTTTCAGGAATGGGAAAGCAGCATCCAAATTTCAGATGGAAAAATCTCTATTTTTTTAAATGGAATGCATAGTGCTTTTTTATGCTATTTTATTTCTAAGGTAAAGCACTTTATTTTTACTTAGGCATATTATACACCTGTCTGCAATAGATTTCGAGACTTTTTCGTTTTTAAAATCGCTTTACAAAAAGCTGTCCACTTCAAGGCAATAAGTTCTTAAAACTTAAAAACTTAAAACATCAAAATTCTAAACTGCAAAATTGCTAAATGCAGTATTTGCTTTATACGGCAATTGCGTGCAATTTTTTACAACAAGAACTTATCAATATGAAGGCACACAGTGATTTTAATTTGAATTGTTTATACTTACATAATATTTTATCTTATTCAGTGAAACATAAGATATTAAGTTATAACATATGCTGCTGATAAACTTATGAAACAAAACAACGAATTTTCATTTAAATCAAAAAATATAGGTCTTTCACGATAACAGACGAGACACGTGATAAATAGTTACAAAACAGGGTTGACAAATCTACATTGCTTTGAGTCAGCTGTTGTTAGTAAATAATATATGAGGTTAGGTTTATGTCATTTTAAAATATTTACAACTTATAATATGCTTTATGTTGTTATTATATATACAAACAAAATGAAAATGTATATGTGAATTTATTTATTTTGGACTACATATACAAAAATAATATACAGAAAATCAAAATACATAGAGATTAAGAGCTTGTAACATTGTGATAAACATATGATATAAATAAAAAGAAGATGATATTAATATGAAATACTAATTTTATTAAACATTTATGCTGTCTTCAGAATCAGAATTACTTTCATTGATTATAAATGGCAATATGTCTTGCCTTTCAAAACCCAATGAATATAATTTTTATTGAATATCACTTTTATTTTTAATAGTACTATGATAACGGGCATTATCTAAAGCAATTGTGGAGGGTTCTTCTAAATTCACAAGAAGTTGATGTTCAAACCAGTATAAGAAATTGTTCCTGTTCCTGTCGCGTCCTGTCCTGGCCCAGATGATGTCTATTTGTTGTAAATATTAATTCAGCTTCAGGAATAAATCCATTAGAATTGAGTGCATGTAATTCAATGTACCTATAACAAGATAAATACAAAATAGAAATAAAACTACGGTTCAAATCTTCATTTTTTAATATTTAATCGTAACACGACAATTGTTTCGCCAACACAGTGGCTTAGTTTGTAACGTGCTCTTTAGCTGTAAGTACCTGAGGAAGCCACTGTGTTGGCGAAATAATTGTGTTATGATTAAATATTAAAAACTGAATATTTGAACCGTAGTTTTATTTCTATTTTAAATTCTGGATCTACATCAAGTAAAAGCCGAATCAATTCAGTTAAGATAAATACACTTTACGTACTAATAATATTCTGTTAGTAATAGATTGTACCTTTTAGCACCCTCTTTTGTAGCTTTGACTGTTTATATTGACTCATTTTGTAAAGATTTGCAAATAGGTCCATCTTGGAAAACCTAGGTTTAATCGAAGAAACCAAACAATAAATGCTCATGTTTCATATGAACATATTGTTGCAAGAACGTAACACGTTTTAATGCAATATGTGGGAATTCCATTAATGCTCGATTTAGATCATCCTTCTTGTAATGAAAACCTATTCCATGCAATATTCTCCATAAAGATGTATTATTAACAGAAAAAAGTTCCTTTTCGTTGAGGGTATTCAAAGATGAAATCGTAATATGCTGTTCTGTAATTAATTGAAATATTTATTTTATAAATAAATTACTTTAAACTTACTGTTTTTATACATGTCATAAACTGTGTTTCTAATTGCATATTGATTAAAATCATCAATATCTATAACAGGCTTTTTCTTTAGTCCGTTTTCGCTTTGGACTAGATGGTTTAACCCCCATTTTTGACACAAGCAGAGAGCGGGAGTAATGGCCCCTTAATTATTATCGCGTTCTATTTCGAAATATTAATGATCGAATGATTTCTTTCGCTTGTTTTCCTAACGGTCTAGGAATGATTTAGTTGCGAAAATAACTGATCTTAAATATAATATCGATTTATAAATAAAATGAAATAGGTAGGAACTTCTAAATATGAAATTGTAAACAACTTATTTGATTGACATTTGACGGAATTCAAGCCGGCAACCATGCCCAGTTACGGTAACATAATATATTCACTTAATAGAGAGAAATACTAGGATTATTAGGTATTATTGTAATTTGAATGTTAGTTTTGTTCCGAAGTAACTCTTTATCACGTGTCTCGTCTGTTATCGTGAAAGACCTACAGTAAGAAAGTTAAACAAAAATAGTACTGAGCAATGGGTGTATAAACCGAAGACTGCGTATCACGACTGCAGCCTACTTCCAGGGTTACACAAAACTAATGCTAAATGACACTCACTAGACTAGGTGTTCAGTATGTTCACCATTTCGATCTTGATAGGCAGTAAGCTTGCGAATAAAATTTTGATGCACCTTTTAAAGCACATTTTCATCAATAGATTTAAATACACGTCTTATTCTAAACTTCATATCTTCCACTGTGGTGAGTAGTTTTGTATACCTGTGCCTATGATCCTATGACAAAAAGTCCAAGAATTCCACCCCATACATTAAGAGACCACCTATGCTGGTTGTCGAGAGGAATTATCATTCTAGTCTTTCGTTATTATAATTATAAAGATTGAGGCGATTAACAAACCAATTTTTATGAAATGCGGGCTCGTCGGTAAATAACACGTTATTAAAGAAATTCGGCTACTGATAATTCTTGTTTAATGCTCAATTACAGAAATTACGTCTGTCAATAAAATCTTCTTGTGTTAGTTCTTGTACCGGTTGTACATGATATGGGTGAAATTTATGTTTTCAAGTAATTTTGTTCGCTGAAGTTCTCGATATTCCAACTTGACGCTCTAACATGCGCGCTGATGTATGAAGATTTTCCACTACAGTTTCCAATACTATGTGTTCATTTTCATTAGTGACCACCCATTTTTGCCTTTCCAATTTCCTTAAATAATGCACGTTTTCTATTCTTTTGAAACGTTCTTTTAGTATAGGAAATGCATAAATATTAGGATGCCGCTCAGCGTTCGGAAACCTTTGCGCGTAAATGAGACTAGACAAGAAAACTATTCTGATCGCTCGATCCCAAAGCTTAATAAACCATATTGATAAGTTCTTGTCGTGAAAAATTCATTTTCAAAACACGAGGAAACGCACATGTAATTGACTCATAGTGCAAATTACTGCATTAAGCAATTTTACAGTTTAGAATTATGATGTGTGTTATTTGTTTTCCATGGCCGTCCTAGGTTCAAGTTTTTGCCTTGAAGTGGACAGCTTTTTATAAAGTGATTTTAAAAACGAAATATGATATGCTTAAGTAAAAATAAAGTGCTTTACAAATTAATTGCGTTTTCGCGAGGTAATGTAATTGTAAATATTCTTTCTACACTTTACGACGCTATTTTATTAGAATTTTTCATAGAAAAAATTCGCCCTAAAGTAGGAATCGAACCCACGACCTCTGGCTTGCCGGACCATTGCTCGACCACTGAGCTGTTGAGGCCTGAATTAGAAACTTTTATGGGGATGCTTTGAGTTGCATCAAAGAATCAAAAAAATTCATGTGTTTCCTTTGATGTAACTCAATGCATCCCCATAAAAGTTTCTAATTCACGCCTCAACAGCTCAGTGGTCGAGCAATGGTCCGACAAGCCAGAGGTCGTGGGTTCGATTCCTACTTGAGGACGAATTTTTTCTATGAAAAATTCGAATAAAATAGCGTCGTAAATTGTAGAAAGAATATTTACATAAAGTGCTTTACTTTAAGAGTAAAATAACATAAAAGAGCACTATGTATTCTATTTAAAAAAATGGAGATTTTCCATCAGAAATTTGTGATGTTGCTTTCCCATTCCTGAACACTCTGTATCAAAAAAATTAATTTTAGCAATTCGCAAAAGTTGTCAGAAGTATAAACTACTCACATACCAAAAACTTCGTTTTTGGAATCAAACATAAGTAAGACATGACTTAGTAAAATAGTACCTGCACATGACATTTATTAGAGAAAATGCTAAATATTTCAAGAACTATTACGTTTGGGTATAGACAATGGTATCTGAGAAGCATGTCGATTTTATTGCAGATTCTAAAAATTGAGTAAAATATGTGTCTTGTGTCTTTGGAAAAATTAAGTTAGGTTCAGTACTGCTGTTCTGGGTCAACCAGTATAAACAAAATTATTTTTAGAATTAAACAACATTTGTTTGAAAAGTTTTTTATACCTTCAAAAGGTATCGAGATATCGACCGACACCGTACTATTGGGACACCCGGTATATTTAAGAAATAGAAGAAGATTTAAAATCAAATAAGAATAACTTGACTAAACTAAAAAACTAACTAAAGTGTTCTTTTTAAAGTTATGCTTCTTTTATAAGTTTATTTCGTTGATCAGTACGCTCTGTGATAAAAAACGAATCACTCAGTCACTGGCGCAGCTAGAGGGGGGGCGTCAGGAGCGGCCCGCCCCGGGTGCCACCTATTTGAGGGTGACTCCCAACCGTGGAAGAAAACAAAAACTTACCCAGACCATCACAATGTTTTTCTACGATAAATCACTTATGTACCTTTGAGGCCATTTAAATCAAGTTATCCATAGTAGATAAATAAATTTATCAATTGTGATAATTTGTAAATGCATGTAAGCTATGAATGAAATAAATAATTATTTATTGCAGATTTAAAGTTTACAAGTGACAGTTATACAATTACCACAGTTTTGCAAATTTTATAGGTGGCAGTACTGGTGTATGATTCTGATTTTTTTTTTAGTGTACACACTGTCTGTTGTTTTTGGTTAAGTGGCTCGGTCAGTCGGAGATTCTCCAAAAATTTTGTTTGTTTTATTTTCGTAGTTACAAAATGAATTCTTAAATATTTTAGCGAACCACGTAAAATTTAAGCTTGTTAATGAAATTAAATCTGTAAAATATTTCGGAATTACATTAGATAGCACACCTGACATTTCACATATTGATCAAATATCGGAAGTGATTCGTTATGTAAAAATTGATAATGGAAAAGTGGAAGCTAAAGAAGTATTCCTTAGACTTTTTCCTTTACATCGAAGTAAGCCCCTGATTTATGTGATGAAATTTCTAAGAAGCTAGAAAATGCTGTGTGGTTCCCAGGGTTATGATAATGCAGCTGTTACGAATTGCATACTTGGAGGAGTGCAAGCTATTATTAAAGAAAAAAATAACAAAGCAATTTTTGTTGGATGTATAGATCACTTAATTAATTTATGTGGCCAATACTCATTTGCACAAAATATATCATGTGTAACATTTTTTCGCAAGAGTAGACAATTTTTACATTTTTTTCTGCTTCCACCTGCCGCTGGGAAGTGCTTGTTAAATACAGCAAAACATCAGTTAAAAGACTCTCAACAATGCGTTGGAGTGCTCATTATGCTGCAGTGAAAGTGTTGGCTGAAAATGTCGATGGCATTGTGTCTGCAAATGCGGAATTATTTGATCAACAAGAAAATTTAGACACCAGAGGTGCTGCACAGAATCTTATGCTTGCTGTGTGTAATTTTACATTTCTTTGCTATCTTTTGTTTTGGACTTATATACTAATGGAAATAAATTGTGCTTAGATTGCATTTATAGGTAAAGGTGTGAGTGTTGAACAATCAGCATCAAAATATAGGCACTTCGCCTTTATATTGAGGAAAACGGAATCAAATTGTAGAAGAGGCAATAGATCTTATTGTAAAAAATCAAAGAACTGCGACATTCCATTGGAAAGACGAATTTGTCCTAAAAAAGCGAATGGCCGGTGAGTTGGTCACCGATGAAGGTCTGACACTGAGAGCTGAACTTCAAAAGGATATGTTGGAGTATCTTGACCGATTCAGTATTCAACTCTGAACTAGATCAAAGATGTGACTTCATTGTTTGAAGTTGTACAGACAAATACTTTGCTTTTGGCAAACAATGAAGTGTTGAAGTTAGCTGTATCAAAATTTACTTGTCTTTATGATGAGGTATCAGAAACATAACTTCTCTTAGAGATACCAAGGTTGAGAAGACATTTAAATGCGGTCAATGTTACAGTTTCTAGTTGGGTAACTATGATAATATTGTAACTTAATTATTAATTGAAAATCATACTTTACGTTTATCGGATTTTTAATCATTTTAAAAGTTTTCATTCTTGGTGTGTCACCTCAATATCCCCTCCGGGTGCCACCCACGCTAGCTACGCCACTGCACCCAGTATTCAACTGTCACGGTATCCTAGTTTTGTATCATTGGTCCATGGTTTCTATAAACAACGAGTAAGTAATTTTACGTTGCGTAAAAGTAAAGTGTAACTACATTTTTTTTTAAATTTATTGTTAGAATTTTGCTTTTAATTTAAAAATACAAAATACTGTATTTGCATTGTTAAACAAGACATGAGAAGGTATTTAAATTCGGTAGAAGTGTCAAGAGCAGTAATTCTGTTGCAAGAAGAGAGGTCACAGCGACATGTTAGCTAACATCGCTTTATTTGTTAATTTGTGGTTTGGAGACTATGGAAGAGATACCGACAACATGGCATCTTCAAAAGCAGACTAAGATAAGGTCGCCACCGCGCGACAACCCCAACAGACGATCAATTCCTAAGATTTCAAGCTCTTCGAAACTGTACAAGAAAAGCTACTAGTGCTCTTTAAAATGACCTTTCCACAGTTCGACATGTTCAAATAAGTAACCCAAGCGTAAGAAGCCGACTTCGTGAAACTAATTTACGTTCTAGGCGGCCAGCAAAAAAGACCAAAGTTGATTAGAAATAATCGGCAAGCCAGGATGTTGTATGCACAGGTACATTGACGCTGGCAATTGCGTTACTGGGAACAAGTAATGTTCTCAGATGAGTCGAGGTTCAAATTATGGATAAATGACGCAAGAATTCGAGTATGGAGAAGACCTAATGAGCGATTTTTACCGTCATGTGTCACGGAAAGTTTGTCTTTTGGTTTCGTAATGGTCTGGACAGGAATTTCACTGAATGGCCGCAAGAGGACCTCTGACTACATGACGATAAATCGAAGAAATTCCTGAAGTGCATGTAAAGTCGTTGCAAAATATTCCGGACACTGAAGTAAATGTCTGTTATCCTAATTAGAATTCTATATTTTTTTTTTCACAAAACATAAATTATTATACAGGGTGATTCTTAATATATGCGGCAAACTTTAGGAGCTGATTCCTGGGGTTATTTTGATCATAAAAGTTCATAAGAACATATGTCCAAAACCGCTTAGTTCAGAAGTTATACAATGTTTAATAGAAAGTTAAAATAATAAATGGTTTTATTATAAATTAACAAAATAATTAGTAAAACAAAATTAACTTATAGTAACTGTTGAAAATGACCGCCCCCAACTGCACTACAAGCTGCTATCCTCCGTCGTATTGACTGGCGAGTCCGTTCGAAAATGCCAGGGGTATTTCGAATTGTTTCAAAAGCTGCTATAATACGATTTCTTAGTTCATCGACATTTTCCATGGGAGTCGTGTAAACTAATGATTTAAGGTGGCCCCAGAGAAAAAAGTCCAATGAATTTAAGTCTGGAGACCGAGGAGGCCACGGTTGTGGACCTCCCCGTCCTATCCACCGATTTGGATACGTACTGTCCAGAAACTCGCGAGCAAGTAAACTAAAATGCGCTGGAGCACCGTCATGCATAAAATACATTTGTAATCTTAACTGCAACGGAACTTCTTCCAGCAGTAGTGGTAACTCCTCTTCAAGAAAATTGCGGTATACCTCGCCATTTAACCGCATCGGTAAAAAATGTGGACCTAACAAGTGATCTGCAACAATTCCGGCCCACACATTTACAGAGAATTGATGCTGATGACGGGCATTCATTATTTCTCGCGGATTTTCTTCGGCCCATATGTGATTATTATGAAAATTAATAATCGCGTTTCTAGAGAAAGTAGCCTCGTCGGTGAAGAATATTTGAGCCAAATGGTTACGATTTTGTACGACTTCGTGTTGCATCCATTGACAAAAAGCTAATCTTTGTGGAAAATCTGCTGGCAATAGAGCCTGCACCCGTTGAATCTGATATGGATACAACAGTTGATCTTTCAATATTCTCCAAACTGTGGCCTGACTAATGTTTAAATCAAACGCAATTTTTCTGGTGCTTGTTGTCGGATGTTCCTCAGTTTCATTTAATACCATTTCTTCAACTTGTAGAGTTCTCACTGTAGATGGGGGCCCCCTATCAGTCGTCCGTTTTTTAAAACTTCCCGTTTCACTAATACGTTGATGAAGACGGGCAAACATGGAGTGATGCGGTATGATACGGTTCGGGTATCGTTCTGCATAAAGACGCCTAGCAGCACGCGCATTTCCATTGGCAAGACCGTAAACGAAATGCATATCACACATCTCAGCATTCGTATAATTCATTTTAGAAAACAGAAACTGGCAATAAACTGAATGAATGCTCTGATACTATTAACAAATATTGAAATAACAAATAAACAAATCGCAAATACCGTACATAATCACAACACGTGCTTCTTGAGCAACTGGTAAACACCAACTGATTAGCATCGACAACGCGACCACTACGCATATTAGAGAAACAGGCACAGACTTGTTTACGAGCTTGTATTACA
Source organism: Melolontha melolontha (assembly GCA_935421215.2). Classification (NCBI taxonomy): domain Eukaryota; kingdom Metazoa; phylum Arthropoda; class Insecta; order Coleoptera; family Scarabaeidae; genus Melolontha; species Melolontha melolontha. Next base: position 36,616,382 of record OW285242.1, read on the forward strand.
GTTGGAAGCGGTCATTTTCAACATTTACTAGAAGTTAATTTTGTTTTACTAATTATTTTGTTAATTTATAATAAAACCATTTATTATTTTAACTTTCTATTAAACATTGTATAACTTCTGAACTAAGCGGTTTTGGACATATGTTCTTATGTTAGTTAAGATTACAAATGTATTTTATGCATGACGGTGCTCCAGCGCATTTTAGTTTACTTGCTCGCGAGTTTCTGGACAGTACGTATCCAAATCGGTGGATAAGACGGGGAGGTCTACAACCGTGGCCTCCTGGGTCTCCAGACTTAAATTCATTGGACTTTTTTTTCTGGGGCCACCTTAAATCATTAGTTTACACGACTCCCATGGAAAATGTCGATAAACTAAGAAATCGTATTATAGCAGCTTTTGAAACAATTCGAAATACCCCTGGTATTTTCGAACGGACTCGCCAGTCAATACGACGGAGGATAGCAGCTTGTAGTGCAGTTGGGGGCGGTCATTTTCAACAGTTACTATAAGTTAATTTTGTTTTACTAATTATTTTGTTAATTTATAATAAAACCATTTATTATTTTAACTTTCTATTAAACATTGTATAACTTCTGAACTAAGCGGTTTTGGACATATGTTCTTATGTACTTTTATAATCAAAATAACCCCAGGAATCAGCTCCTAAAGTTTTTCGCATATATTAAGAATCACCCTGTATATGGAATAAGAATTGGAAATTAAAGTATATACAAAATATGTAATTTATAGAAACCGTCAAAAGAAAAACAAAAATAATGACGCTTATAGGTTAACAAAATGCAATGCAAGAAAATGTAGTCCAAGCAATAGCTTTGAACGAAGATTGACGCAGTGTTATCTACTCTACACAATCGTGGTTTACCGTCAACAATTGTGCCTCGACAAATCGAAGACGTTGACGGTACTGCAGTTTTTGTACGAACCGTTCGTTGAAGATTGAAGGAATACGGATTAATGTCAAGAAAATCTGTTACAATTTTACTCCTAGCTCATCGTGTTCAGCGACTACGACTTGCCCGTAAAGATAACCATTGGACAATGGATCAATGGAGCTCCGTATTGTTCACGGATGGGTCTCGTCTTTGTCTGCGTCCACCAGATAGACGAGAACGTGTGCGGAGAAGCCCTGATGAACGATTTTCAGCGTGTTGTGTATCTCCAAGAATGGCATTTGCTGGAGGCGGTATAATGGTTGGGCTGGTATCTCACTGTACGCAAAAATTAAGCTTGTTCTCCGTGTTCTGAAAATTACCATACGGCTGTTAGGTACATCAACGAATGTTTATAGCTGATGACTTTGTATCATTTGCTCCATCCGTAGGTGAAAACTTTACTCTAATGCACGATAACGCGCCACTTCACACCGCACAAATGGTTGAGTAATATTTGGATGCGATTAACTTTCTCTGTTTGCAATGGCCAGCTCGAAACCCGGACTTGAATCCTATAGACAATCTCTGAGATTCATTAGAGTGACGTGTTCGGTATCGACAACCAATACCGATAACCATTAATCTTCGAATATCTTTTTATGAGAAATGGGAAAACATTACAAGAACAGGTCGCCAATTGCATTCAAAGTTTACTATGCCGTATGGCAGAAGTCACTAAAGTTCGCGGAGGTACTACACACTTTTAATCGCTTAAATTGTGTGAAGACGTAGATGCAAGGATAGTTAGTCAGTCTGGATTTAATCCCCATAGAGCATTTATGCGATCATCTTGGACGAGCAATAAAAAAGCACCTACCAGAAACATTAAAAGAGCTTAAGCAGACTCTCATTGAAGAATGGAATTGTACCGCAAGATACCATTAGAAGATTAATACGAAGTATACTGCGTAGATGCAATGCCGTTGTTGAAGCTGGCGGGGGAATCACTCGCTATTAAAATGTTCAAATTCATTGGAGTTACCAGATTTCAATTTTTTGTCTGTTCAAAATGTTTCAATTTTCACTTTAATCTACTTCTTCTGTCAATACATCGTGTAATTTTCTTTTATCAGTAGCTGCTGTGTTAGGCTGTCACTTAATTTTGTTCAAATAAATTTTCCACAAATGCTTATATTGAAAATAATAAAAATTATATTAATATTTACAGAAACCACAGAGATCTGAAATGTTGACCCCTTAATATTTTGAATAATTTATTTTTAAACCAAATTTTGTATAAATTTCTACCGGATTGAAATAATAAATGATAAAAAAGTAGCAAGAAAGCATTAAATCTTTGTCTCAGATTTGAATGCTCTAATGTAGATGACGGGTGGAAAAATATCGTTTTTTTAGACAAATCTCGTTTTTGATTGTGGGTCCGTGATGGTCGTAGACGAGTCCGACGTGGAACAGGAGCAAGAGTTTTTGAGTTTTTCTATAGGGCATGAGACTGCATTCACTATTTAATATTGCTGATTTAGGGTAAAATTAGCATAGGAAGTAGAACGCTTTTAGTATTCTTTCAAAGCCATTTAAATGCTCAAACGTACATTTACCGAAGTTCTGGAAGAATTCACTTTGCCGCTATTACCTCTTTAGCGCGTCCCTACGCAGATGACCTGAAAATTTATGTCTCCATCAAGACATAGGATTATGTATGTCACAATATAATATTGATATAATTACTCAATGGTGTTCTAAATACAAGTTAAGGTTAAACAATAAGAAGTGCGGTTTTGTTTCTTATACGAAAAAGGTTCATCCTATTGACGCAGTATATTACATTATTGATTACAATGTCGAGAGAGTTCATAGTGCAAAGGATCTCGGGGTTTTATTTGATTCTAGCCTAAGCTTTGCTGCACATATTAACATCTGTGTAGCTGTATCCAAAACTTTGGGTTTTGTATTGCGAACCTGCAAATTCTTTCAAAACATGTCTTTGCAAAAGATGTTATAGTTTGGTTTTGTTGTCAGCAAACTGGAATATGCTTGACCCGCATGACCACCACATTATACAGGCTGGCCCAAAATGACCGAAGGAGTTTGAGTTCATTATAACTTCTTATTTAAGACATAATTTTTAATTTTTTTAAATTTTAAATACAGTATATTAATGGAGAATATTTTTAATTTAATTATGAAAAATTATATCTCGCAAGTGGTGGCCATTTTCTGCTTCGCATATTCGTGCTCTTTCCAAAACATTTTCCATAACCTTTCGCAAAACTTCAGGTGTTATGTTGCTGATTTCGTCGCGTATATTATTTTTTAATTGCTGTATGGTTCAAGGCTTATTAATATAGACTTTTCCTTTCAAATTACCCCAAAGGAAACAGTCTGAAGCGGTTAAATCCGGTGAACGCGGAGGCCAATTAAAATCGCTTGTACGGGAAATAATTCGTTCACCAAAGATGTCGCGTAAAAGAGCCATTGTGTCCCTCGCAGTGTGCGCTGTGGCTCCATCCTGTTGGAACCATACTTGCGGATGGTTTTCCACGGCTGGCCTTAAACAATTTTCCAACATTGTCCGATATCTAACACCAGTGATGGAAACGGCGACACCGTGTTCATTTTCCAAAAAATATGGGCCAATTATCCTTTCCGACGAAACACCGCACCAAACGGTACGCTTAAGTGGGTGTAATTCTCGCTGTTGAACTACTCTTGGATTTTCCGTAGCCCATATCCTGCAGTTTTGCCTATTAACGAACCCATTTAATTGGAAATGGACTTCGTCGCTCATAATTAAATTATGAATAAAATCATGATTTTCTTCACCTTTTTGACGAAAATAAATTGCATAATCAAGTCGTTGCTGGTAATCTGTCGGTTTCAATTGTTGGACAAGCTGAATTTTGTATGGAAACATTCTTATTGTATGCAAAATTCTCTGCAGCGACCCTCTTGAGAGGCCAAGTTGTGTCGACCGTCTCCTGGTTGATGTTTCTCCATATTCCCGAATACTCTCCTGTACCCGTTCAATATTGTCATCCGTGTGCACCGTTCGTCGTCTGCCGGCACCAGGAAGGTTCCTTACTGCCCCTTGTTCTCGAAAATTTGCAACCAGACGGTTTATCGTTGACTCTGAGGGTCCAACCCGCACATTAAAATAACGACGATATGCACACTGAGTCAAAACAATGGATCGTTGATTTGAGAAATAAAGTTCAACGATTTTGGCACGTTGCTCAATTGTGTACTGTTCCATTTTAAATTCCCCAAGTCTTCTTTACAAAATACTGAAAACAAAAAAAAAATATAATAAAAAAGTTATAAGGAATTAAAACCCCTTCGGTCATTTTGGGCCACCCTGTATTTACTTGCAATTGTTTGTGTTTTCTGAAGTACCTACTTGTGTTATAAAATTGATCATGTCTATCCGGACCGTAACATCGACTATAATTCGCTGATGAGAAGACATGATGTTCAGTCTCTTTAGATTGTCGTGAAATTCAAGAAGTAAGATTTCTGTGGATTCTCATCCGTGGAGCTAGTGATTGCCCACTGTTAGTTTCCTCTATTCATTTTTTGGTTCCTCGATTACCCTCTCGGTCCTCTCCTACATTTGCCTTACCATTTCCCATAACCAATTTCCTGCTCCATCGTTCTCCTATGACAACAATATCCCGCAATGCTGATGTACTCTATAGTTACATTTTCTTTGATTCTATTAATAATTGGAGTGAGTTTCTTTTTCGTAGATTTTCCTTTTTAATTTAATAATTAATTTTTGTTTTTGTAATTAATATTTGCTGTATTTTATCTATTTTACAATTTTATGTATGTATGTATATTTCTTCAAGTTGTCCTGTAATTGTTAACCGTTGGGTAATAAAGACTATCATTATTATTACATCATTATGATTCCTGCAAGAGAACAACATCAATATTTTCTCTTCGCCTGCTGGGTCACCAGACCTATCGCCCATAGAACATGACTGGGATATAATAGCTCCAATGAACTTTCAACAGCTATATGATGCCCTACGAGTTGCTTGAAAAGAGTTTCCACAGAAGTTCATAGATCGTCAGAGGAAACCAGTTTTTGATTTTTTCTTTAGAACGTGCACTTATTAGATCAATGATAATAAAAAATATGGGTCAAATACTGAGGTTGAAGACACAGTAAATCAGTATTTTTCATGTTTGGACAATCAATTTTTTTCTGACGGTTTGAAGGGATATGGAAAAACGTTGGACCAAATGTATCGAGGTGCAGGGAGATTACGACGAAAAATAAATTTTATTTTTGTTCGAAATATGTGTTTTTGTCAAAAAGGCCGGGAACATTTCGAATATCCCTAGTATATTAATTTGTGGATGTTATCCGATTATTTTTGGCATTAGCTTTTTGGCTAATATACAATATTATTATTGTAAACCATTAAATATAGACGGTAAAATAAACACTCTGTATAATATCTATTTTATTAACTGAATTAATTAAGTTAACATTCCTAAAGCTTCAAATACGAACAATAAAGTAACAGTGATAAAATCTCAAAAATAAATGATTATTGAACACAATAATACAGTTCATAAAGTGTTTATTTGCAGTTCGTATTGTCCAAGTGTAAACCGCTAATTGTATTTTATCTCTTTCTTGCACACATAAATACGCGCTGTAATACAACATACGATAGTAATTTTAAGGGCATCTTATGCCTTAAATTTGGTCATGTGACTGCAAAAAAAAACACTTTATGCACTATAATTAAATAGTTCTAGTTGACATTACCCAATCTATAGAGGGTATTTACGGTCTTGTGATTTTATTTTCTAATGGTGATTAAATATCTTAAAATAAGATCATTAACGTAAACATATCTTAACAAAAATTGCATATAATATTTTTTTGTTTTTTTAATTTTTTTTTTCACAAAGTTAATGTGTGGATGCGGTAAGATATATGTCGGTCAAACAGGAAGATCGATTGAAAAACGCATTGCCGAGCATTGTTCTTCGTTTAAAAATAAAAAACAAGATTCTACTTTTGCGAATCATCTATTAGAAGAAAACCACACTTTCGATAAAGATTTTCAAATTCTGCATTTAGAAAATAAAGGCAAGAAATTAAATTTACTGGAAAGTTTAGAAATCAATAAATTAAAACAGTCACAAATTTTATTAAATGATAAATTAGATTTAAATAACTCGCCTTTATTAAATTTATTTACTTAAAATCTGTTTAGACGATTATACAAATGTATATGTAGGTTATTAAACAAATTTATGCGTAAACACGTTTAGTACCCTGTAATATACAGTTAGGGCCGACCAGATGCGCCTCATTCTTTCACTACCGACAATACTTGTAATTCATAGATTTCTTTAAAAATATTTTAAATACCATCCTTCTTGATTTTATAGATATATTATTTATTTTTATTTAGTTTGTAACGTACTGTTTAGATGTAAACACCTGAGGAAGCCACTGTGTTGGCGAAACAATTGTCGTTTTACGAGTAATGATTAAAAGTGAAGACTAAAACCGTAGTTTTATTTCTATTCTTATTATGCAACTTTTGTTAAGATATTTTTACATTAATAACCTTATTTTAAGATGTTTAATCACCTCTTGAAAATAAAATCACAAGACCGTAAACACCCTATACATACATATTTACAGAATTTATCAAATGATATATATATATATATATATATATATATATATATATATATATATACATCATTTGATAAATTCTTGGAGTTTTCGGCTTTTATGTTAGATATTTTAAAATTAGTATGTTACTTTGCGAAGTAAATGTGAATGTAAACATTGCTGTATACAAATTACAACGCAAATCATACGAAATTTTATTTGAAAAATTTACGTCCTCGTTGGGACTTGAACTCAAGTCTACGGTTTGCCGGACCGTCGCTCTAACCAACTGAGCCACGATAGGCGCTTGTTTCAAGTTTATTACAACCGCCTATAAGGGACCGATGTTAATATTCAGATGTCAATTTGAAAGTTTGAAATTGGTAATTTTTACTCCTTTATCTATTAATATATATAGATAGTTTCTTAGCCGTTCATTTAATATATCATTTGATAAATTCTTGGAGCTTTCGCAATTTAAAACTTTCAAATTGACATCTAATAAACTTGAAACAACGTCTATCGTGGCTCAGTTGGTTAGAGCGACGGTCTGGCAAACTATAGACTTGAATTCAAGTCCCAACGTGGACGTAAATTTTTCAAATAAAATTTCGTATGATTTTCATTGTAATTTGTATACAGCAATGTTTACATTCACATTTATTTCGCAAAATAATATACTAATTTGAAAATATTTAAAATATTTAATATAAAAGCCGATAACTCCAAGAATTTATCAAATGATATATTAAATGAACGGCTAAAAAATTATCTATGTATATATAAGTGTTCAGATAATTTCTTAGACAATATTTTTCAATTAAAAATTTCGTATGATTTGCTTTGTAATTTGTAGACAGCAATGTTTAAATCCCCCCTTACTTTGCAATTACATACATACTAACTTGATATTTGTAAATATTTCATATAAAAGCCGAAAAACTTCAATAATTTATCAATTGTTATATATATATATATATATAATTGAAAAGAAATTATCGACCGTGATATATTATCAAAAAATTAATTAAAATTCGGGTAAGCGGTCAATTAAAAAACTCCTTTATTAAATTACCCTATATTTCGCGACACTTTGTCGCTTCTTCTGGGGTAAAAAATGTAGAGTTAAAAAATAATAAAATTGACGTACAAAATATATTTTGTATACAGGCTGATTCATTTTCGGCCCTCAATATGGGGATCTCTCTTATTATTGGAGATAGAGTATAGGTTTAAATTTGGCAAAGTTGTTAAATTTTGTGTTTGTTATAAATCCGTAAAGAAAATAGACCTGTGACAAATGACCTTCGTTATTTAAAAAAAGACGCGAAAACCTTCGAAAATCTTCTTTTACCTGTAGCACCGACATTTGGCCTTGTAGAGAAAAAATAAAAACACATCCTTGTGGCCATTTCTAAACCTCTATCCAGTGGTGTACTCTAAATTTTTATACGACGTTTCATTTCTTTCTGGCCATAATCAACTATCTAATTTCTTATAGGCGCCATATTGGATTTAGACATCTTCAAAAAGAGTTTTTTTTCTGATTTCAACCATGTACCACATGCTGACTAAAGTTTTTGACATTAGGTTTTATTTGAAAGAATAAATTATAAGATTAAATAAGGTAGCCTTTGGAATTTCAATCTGTCAAACATTTCATTTATTGTTCATTAATAATACAAAAATGTCATACACTAACGAAGAAACGAAATTCGAAACGAAATTCAACAGTAGCGAGTACAAGATAACAAAAACATTAATAAAAATACATAGAAAAGTAAACAATAAACAATAAACAAATGTTCAATTATCTGGCCATCTTCGGTAATGCACAATTGGGCAAGTCTTCTGTCATTTTGTACTGCCCTTTGTATAGTTCTTCTAGGAACTGCATCGAAGGCTTTTTGAAGTCTGTCTCGTAATTCTTCAATGTTTTGTGGCGCATCTACTTTATAAATATTATTTTTATCATATCCCCATAAAAAAAAATCTAGCGGACTTAAATCAGGTGATCTCGCAGGCCATTCAACAACTCCCCTATTTCCAATCCAACGGTTTGCAAACTCTTGATTTAAGAAATTTCTAACAACAGCTGCATTGTGTTCTGGTGCGCCATCTTGTTGCCACCATAAATTTTGTAATTGATTAATGGGATATTGTCGTCAAGATAGTCAGATACGTATGTACGTAAAATGTTTAAATATCTTTCTCGATTTAAATGTTCTTCATACATAACTGGTCCTAAGAGACGATTTGCCAAAATACCCATCCAAACGTTTATTCCAAAACGATGTTGTGGTCTTCTAGCCCTGTTTTGTCGGGGATTTTGTACTGCCCAATAGTGCTCCGTATTTCTGTTGAACATTCCAGAATTTGTAAATTTTGTTTCATCTGACCAAATGATTTTGCTTAAAAAATTTTCGTCATATTCTATCCTTCCCATTAACCAATTACAATATTCTAGCCTTCTCAAATTATCTCCAGGCAGTAAAAAGTGACTAACATGGATCCTGTATTATTTAAACCTACTTTTATGTAAAGTTCTCCAAACTCTGGATTGGCACAAATTTAATTCTGACGCTACTTCGCGTGTAGAAATTGATGGATTATTATTTATCTATAAAAATACAAGATTAACATGAAATTTGAAGTCACGCTTTTAATTTACCATTTGTAAAATATCTTGTCGATTTTCATTTAAATTTCTGTTGTCTTGACCATGAGGCGGCTTAGTAAACGATCCATTCTCGACCAAATTTCTGTCGAGATCTAGAAAAATGGTACGATGAAGCTGTTGTCGTTCTGGATATAATTGTAGATATCTTGTACTCGCTACTGTTGAATTTCGGTTCGAAGAATAAAGAATACTTATCATATCTCGTTTCTCTTCGTTAGTGTATGACATTTTTGTATTATTAATGAACAATAAATGAAATGTTTGACAGATTGAAATTCCATTGCTACCTTATTTAATCTTATAATTTATTCTTTCAAATAAAACCTAATGTCAAAAACTTTAGTCCGCATGTGGTACATGGTTGAAATTAGAAATAAAAACTCTTTCTGAAGATGTCTAAATTCAATATGGTGCCAATAAGAAATTAGATAGTTGATGATGGCCAGAAAGAAGCGAAACGTCCTATAAAAATTTAGAGTACACCACTGGATAGAGGTTTAGAAATGGCCACAAGGATGTGTTTTTATTTTTTCTCTACAAGGCCAAATGTCGGTGCTACAGGTAAAAGAAGAAAATGGGGTTTTCGCGTTTTTTTTAAATAACGAAGGTCATTTGTCACAGGTCTATTTTCTTTACGGATTTATAACAAACACAAAATTTAACAACTTTGCCAAATTTAAACCTATACTCTATCTCCAATAATAAGCGAGATCCCCATGGTCAGGGCCGAAAATGAATCAGCCTGTATATAATTATCACGCATTGGTTTCATCTGTTTTACTAATCATTATTCTTCATCTTTGTTTTAACATATTTTGTTCTATTTTTATACACCGTAGTATGTTTCTTTGGCTTGCTTCCTTTAATGTTTCCTTTTTTATTTTTGTCTTTTTATATTTTAATTTTGGGTTAGGAAAAATCTTTTTCTAAACTCCTTCATGCTTCGTTTGTTATTTTCAATGCCTGAAATTGGCAGCGTCATGAGTAGCGACATGACTCTACCAAACTTAGAATTCGCATGCAATATGCAGATTGCAAAACATTTAACAGCATGAACGGCAAAATATTGAGAGGAATAAACGATTGACAGCATAACATAGAAAAAGATTTTTCATTAGACAAAGGTCGTGATAACCTACGTGCTTCCCTGTTTTATTTTTTTATTATTTTTTTTTTATTTCCGGACTAACTTACGAACCGTATGCCAATTTCTTTCAAAACAGGGCCAAGAAAGAAAACCGACCTTCAATGGTGCTGATGCCGGGTACACTTTGGTGTGGGGATCATGACCTGGCTCCTACGTACAATGCCCTCGGCATGTTTTCTGAGACAGATAGATGTTGCCGGAGGCACGATTATTGCCGGAAGAATATCTACGCTTACACTAGGCAATATGATTTATTTAATAGGAGGCCGTTTACCATCTCACACTGTTACTGTGATGCGAGGTAGGATATAAAAAATTTAAAAAAATTAATTTGGCATTTTAAACAAGTGAATCAATTTACACCTAAATGTCCATATCATTCTTAAGAAAACTAAGTTCAGTAGCGCCAGTTCAGTAAAATTAATTTAGAAAATAGAAACAATAAAACAAATTACTTTTAAAATAAATTTATTTTCAACAATTATATCATAATAAATTTATTACACAAGTTGTTAGAGGCCCACACACCTTTTATCTGCGCAGTTACATGTCGTAGATAACTGTGTGAAAATCTGTACGTTTATCTGAACTGAAGGTGTGTAGGATACCTTCAGTTATCGCCTCAGTTCCGTCCGATTTTTCTTTAGTTTTCTCTTCACCTTCGACAGGTTTGGCTCACATACGCATCATTAGCTGTAGCTCTCGATCGCTTCAATTCGCTTACTTTTTTCAACCCCATGCAACACTATCACGTGTTGTATCAGACTTGAGAGGTTTCAATTTTTTAATCAAAACATTGTTCGTTGCGGCTTTTCTAACACGAATGAAATAAGATAGGCATGTCGTATCCCAAAGTTCGGGAAGGGACTGGTAGCCGTCGATGAATACTGAAAGCGACTCTTTTTCCGAGACTGTAGTCGTAGTGTAACTAAAAAAACCGGACTGTAACTGTAAAAACTGTACAATAAACTGCGCAGATTATCGTTGTGAAGAGGGTCCGAATGCGCAGACTTTTTATATAGACTTTTTATCTGAGTGAAAACCGGTTTAAACTACGCAGTTAACACAATTTATCGCTCAAACAAGACGTCACACGTGATAAATTGTGCAGATAAACGGAAGGTGTGCAGCCCCCTTTAAACAAAAGTCGATATTAGAAGAAAATTGAGTTTCTGCACATTAGATCAGATTAAATTACTTGAGGTGTCCGTAAAGCTTCTTTCACTGCATTCTAGATTTATTGTGTCCCCCCGCCCCATATCTCGTTAGAGTACTTCCTCCAACCGCTTCGAAAGCGGTTCTTTTAAATATAGTTTCGCTTTAAGATTTTAATCTCTTATTTGTAACAACTGGGTTTTTGTTAATTTGTTAAACCTTAGCATTGACATAGTACATGAGTCGTGGTTTTCTCTTCCGCTTGACAGAATCTACATACTGCTTCTTCTGTCAAACCCATGTTATTCATATTTATCGGGCTTACAATGCCCTGTTAATAGGCGTACTATCACCTTAACAGACCTTATGTCTCTATTTATTAGGTCCGTTGTGAACATACGCGAATATTTTCTAAATAAAGTTTGCCTGTCTTTGGCCTGGGGAGTTTTTCCACCTTTTCATGGCTGTATTAATAATTGTTTTTGCAATGTCAATGGCTGTAGGCTAGACTTGTCAAGCCAATTCGTCCGCCTTCTCATTAGACCTGTAACCGTGGCCTGACCACAGGCTAATGTCACTTTCTTGTGATCACTGAGCTCGTTTAGGAGACACGCAATTCCATAAAAGTTTGGATTTAACTTGTACTGAATCCAGTACCTTTGACTTTGCTTGGTTGTATGAGAAGATGGTACGATTCGCCTTACCCTGTATGTTAATTTCTACAACGTAATGTTTCAATGCATCCACGTCCTCTTGAAATACCGTAGTATTTCTATTTAGGCGGATTTGGATCATTGTCCTTTCTTTGAGCCCATATATTCCGACTCCAACACCTTTTTCTGTTTTGAAGACGTCAGTGTACCAGATAGATCCAGCTTGGAAGTGTAGGCCTTTTTTTCACTCCTCCCTAACTGGAATGACTATCTCGTATTTCTTATCAAAGTTTTAATTTTTGAGGCATGGCATCACTCAGTCTCCCTATAATGGGATCTGACTGGCGTTGTTCTATCAACTTATGATAGTGAGTGCTGTGGACTTGACTTATAGATGTTTGGCTATTCGTTTTGCTTCTCCTTGTATATGGATATCTAGAGGTGCTAGATTTACAACCAGCGCAGCTATTGGAATTGTTCTTTTTTTCTCAGTTTTTGACCACTATTCTAATGTGTCTAATTACCCTGGTGTATAGCAATAGAGTCATTTTGGGAGAAAGTCCCCAGTTTTTCCCACATATTCGCCTACACCTGCATAATGGAATGGTTGCTTTATTGGTGTTTGTTTTGCAAAGTTAGGGTTCCATGTAAACCTTTAGTCAAACAGTACCCTATGTATTTAGCTTCCTTGGCAAATGAAATTTCTGTATTTCCGAGTACTAATAGCTATAATACCTGTAGTATTCTTTTTGTTTCTAAGGCCACTATTTGAGTTTTCAGAGCGTTTATGGATTACCACTTTTTCACCCCAGTCGTCTACGATATTTAGGTCAGCTTGCGCTCGTTCTGAAATAATTCCTGAAAAACGTCCCTGGACGATAATTGCAAATTCGTCTGCGTATCCCAGGCCGTGAAAGTCTTTGTTAGATAGTCTTTTAAGGGAGTTATTTACTACTTTCTGTTCATATCGAAGATAATTTAGGAATAGAGTCTGACGGAAATTTACCTATTCTTTTGCAATAACACATTTACATAGGTACTGAGTGATTAAGATTATCTTGAAAAAAAGGAGAAGATACCGAAACATATATATTATAACTGCAGCTGGGATTCTGGACTAAAAGTTGCTGCACTAAAACTGAAAATCTGTTCGTTTAAAACGGGGTTACAGAATAGTTGTTCCGGATCACTGGAGTGTCACGGTTCTAGTTGAGTTTTTGAAATAGAAGAGTCTCCTAGGCTTTGCGTAAGAGGCTCGTCATCACGCTCGATATTATTCAAATGCATTAGAATTTCTATGGATTCACGTATTTTACGCTTAAAGTAATAGGGATTGCGGACTAGAATCTGGGCAGAATGAAATTGAATTTTTTGTCGTTTCCAACCCATGTTCAATAAATGCAGACGCGGTCATGCGCAGCGCCTTAGTAATATATAAAATGACATTTAACTGGCAACAACACGCTAAACTTATCAAAGATAGTGGTCCTCCCAACCATGGCCATCTCTTATCTAAATAAAATAATAACAATAATAGTAATAACAATAATAAAAATAATAATAATAGTAATAATAATAATAATAACAATAATAGTAGTTACAAATGAAACAGACATGCAATATACATATCTGTAACTGTACACATGGACAATACACCTCGTATTTTCAGCATTTACTTCTGCTTAAGACACGTGTTTCTGCCATCTATAGGCGTCATCAGTCAAGCTAGTGAAGCAATTTAATACAAATGATACAAATCTTTTTAAGAACAGATTTGTATCTGTATATACATTTACGCTGAAATCGCCTACAAGATATAGCAAATTTCGTCCTATAAGGTGGCACTATTTAATAAGTGACATCTGACGGACGAAAGAGACTATGCCGAAAAAGGCGAGCTTTCGCTTGACCAGCTATGCTGGTACATAAACGAGAAATACGTATAGGTGTAGTCCATTAACACGAGCCAGATGGCGGTAAATATACAAAAAGGTTTAAGTATATTAATACGTTATGCACGTATTACGCATTTGTTACAAATGAAACAGACATGCAATATACATATCTGTAACTGTACACATGGACAATACACCTCGTATTTTCAGCATTTACTTCTGCTGAAGACACGTGTATATTGCATGTCTGTTTCATTTGTAACAAATGCGTTATACGTGCATAACGTATTGATATACTTAAACCTTTTTGTATATTTACTGCCATCTGGCTCGTGTTAATGGACTACACCTATATACGTATTTTCTTCTCTTATGTACCAGCTTAGCTGGTCAAGGGAAAGGTTGCCTTTTTCTGCATAGTTTCTTTCGTCCGTCAGATGTCACTTATTATATAGTGCCACCCGATAGGACAAAATTTGCTATGTTTTGTAGGCGATTTCAGCTTAAATGTATATACAGATACAAATCTGTTTTTTAACAGATTTGTATTATTTTGTATTAATTGCTTCACTAGCTTGACTGATGACGCCTATAGATGGCAGAAACACGTGTCTTAAGCAGAAGTAAATGCTGAAAATACGAGGTGTATTGTCCATGTGTACAGTTACAGATATGTATATTGCATGTCTGTTTCATTTGTAACAAATGCGTAATACGTGCACAACGCATTGATATACTTAAACGTTTTAGTAAATAATAGTAGTAATAATAATAAATCCCAGACCTAGTATTAACCCTTAAACAAGAAAACATAATCACATATAGCTGTACCCCTCTGTAACAACATCTCAAAAACGCCGACAAAAGTACCTGCCTGTTAGCGGATGAATTAAAACAAATGTGGAACATGAAAACAGCTGTGATCGTTCCAATTGTTTTGGGAGCAAATGGTGAAATCCCAAAGAAATTGTTTGAAAGCTTGCAAACCATTGCTATTGACAATAACCTATATAAGGCGCTGCAAAAATTTGTACTGCTGGACACGTGCAGGAGTGTGAGAAGGATCACTGGTAACGACTGCGGTATTTTCCAATGCCGACAACGAGAGACCCATCTTGTCTTTTAGGAGACCGATAAACTACAAAGAAGACAGGAATAAGAGGATAAGGATTTTGTTGATACAGTCGGCGATGCCTTGCATTTAAAGTTAATGAGTTTTAGAAATGAAAGAAGTGGGCTGAGAAATGGAAATGAACTGTCTAGGGTTGAGGTATTGGTTTCTGCTACGTTGGATAGTTGTTTTTGATTAAGGTATTGCTAACGTAGTAGATTTCTTTGGGTAAGGAATTAAATATGGAGGCTCTTTGGACTAAGGAGTTTATAACATCCTGTTTTTTTTGCAGGACGATTCTAGGAAAGGGCGTTTAAGTATCCGCCGGTATCTGTATGTTATAGGTTTTCTGCAAACATTACTTAGTTGACGGTAGCAAAAGGTGAACAGAATGGTGTTTGCAACTTATCGCAAATATTATTAATATAATATTAGTAAAGAAACAAAATTAAGCCAACACTTTTGTTGTTGTGTAATGACAATGACATATTCTTTTAGTGTTTTTAAGTGAATTGTATATATGTAGCATAGCGCGGTTTTAACGTTAACCATCTGTTTATGAAGCAGGTACAAAATAAAATTCAATCATAAATACGTGACAAATATTCTTAGTAATTATTAATTACTAAGAATATTTGTCACGTATTTATGATTGAATAATAATAATAATTGCAAATAATTACTAATTATTTGCTATGTAATCAACCGGTTTGAGTACATTAACTCAAGTAAATACCATTACGAATGACTTATAAAACTTTTATACAATTGTTTGGAATTGAGAAGATTTTTCTCGGCGCCAAACAAACTGATGTAAACAAATTTGTAAGAATTCTTTTTTACTCATCCGTACAATCTATTTTTAGAACACAAAACAGTGTTTTTAATAACGTTTCCGTAACGAACTAAAAAAATATTTTCTTATCCACTTACGTATATATGTTCTTCCGGAGAAACTTTCTTATATCTCGAGTTAGATTATTATTTTTAGATAGTAATTAATTACAATTAAAGAACTTTCTTTACAATTATTTTATTAAAATTTCTTGGCATATGTACCATGTACCTAGCTACAATAATTGTAATTAAAAGTTTCTAGGTCAGATACATCAATTCCAACTTGGAATAATCTTCAATTGTTATAGGACGTGCGAAGGCTCTATTCTATTTATGCGAAATTATAAAATTGTGGAGTAAAATTAACCCTTATTATATTAATAATTGATATATTTTCGCAGAAGTTCGTAAATCTGTCAACAACTAAAAAGTTATTTATCAGAATAATTGAAACATACATGAGTGGGTAAAACCTCATCAGTTTTGTATAATACAAAAGTATTTTTAATAATATAAAATATTATTAAAAATCTGGTGTGAGGAACATAAATACAGGTTCACTATTAATATTTATTGTGAACGTGTCCGAACATATTCCTCCTCAGAGACGCAGATACGTATTTCGCCTTTCTACAGGCTCATCGGTACGCCCCCGCTGGAGAAAGGATATCTTCAGACACATTCACAAAAAGGAACCACATCGCCATATCACAGAAATTATCCAGACCGAGCGTAGAAGTAAATTCAGCGCTGCCTGTTGTCAGACAGCCGTAGTACCTCGCCCTGTCCACATAACCAATGCGAACCAACGACGCCCTTCCATAGATGGCACAGCCGTCTCTCTAGAAACTGCATTTTGTTTGTGTCTTCACTCATACTACGGACTAACCGCATGTGTAATGTATCAGAATAATTGAAACATACATGAGTGGGTAAAACCTCACCAGTTTTGTATAATACAAAGGTATTTTTAATAATATAAAATATTATTAAAAATCTGGTGTGAAGAACACAAATACAGGTTCACTATTAATATTTTTTGTGAACGTGTCCGAACATATCCCTCCCCAGAGACGTAGATACGTATTTCGCCTTTCTACAGGCTCATCGGTAAGCTCCCGCTGGAGAAGTTTATTTTCCTATGTTAGAATTATTTACGCAATTTTAGTTTACAAATGAATCATTTAAACGGCTTTTTTAGCAGATATAGGCAATAGAATAACAATATGTTTCGTATATCGCGTATGTGTTCGTTTGGACTGATTTTCTATCTCCCAAGACAATTACTAGCTCTCATTAGTCGGCATCGTGCCCTAAAATGAAAATGATGTAGATTACACGCAGATAAGTGCAGATAAGTGCAAATCTCGTCTTTGTTTGTGGGTCCATGATAGTCGTAGACAAGTCCGATATCGAAGAGGAGAAAAGCAGCTTTTGAATTTTTTCGTAGAATGTGAGATTGAACTCATTAGAGGATTGATGTTTTAGAATGGAATTATAATAGGAAGCAAGGCTTCTTTAGTAATCTTTTAAGGCCACGTAAATGCTCAAAGATACATCAACAAAGCACTGTAACCATTCGCTTTAACGTATATCCAAGGGCTATATAACTTCACAATCCTGTAAGTTAATATTCGTCTTAATATTGCAACTATTACATTACGATTCCTGCAAAACATCAATATTTTCAATTCGCCTGCGCAGCAGCCAAATCTTTCGTCCATAGAACATGATTGGGATATGTAAGTCTAAGGGTTGATATGCTTTCCAACCCTGCAGTAAGCTTATAACAGTTACACGGTGCCCTACAAGTTACTTGAAACGAACCTAGGTGAATAGTAGAATATATTTCTTTACGTGGAAGAGCAAACTCATTCAATTTTCTCTGGAAAGGTACCAATTTTTAAACGAAAATTTAATCATTTATTATTACAGTAAATTTCTCTATATATGAAAGTTCAACCTGCCTATGTTGGCGTGTGCCAAACTCGAAAAGTAGTCGGTCGATTGACTTGAAAATTTTACACAACATTGCATTCGAATACGTGAATAATTTTATAGTGAAATTAATGTTTTTTTCACGGCGCGATTAAAGTCTTCCCGCACCAGTGAAATCTTCGGTGCGCTTCGACATAAGTAGCGCAAAAATTTCTCAAATACTTGTGTGGTAGTACTTTTTTATTACAAGTTGACGTTTGCTAATTATGTACTCTATTTACGCTAACATGTTATTATGAAACCTTAATGATGAAAAGGAAAATAACTTTGATTTAATCTTGAATGAATTGTCTTATATGGAAACTTAAAATAATGTCTATAGGTTAGATGTAAGATGTTATTTGAAAAAAATATGTCAAACAAATATTAAATTTGAAAAGCGATAATACTAATGATATTAATATTTGCTAAATAATTAAATATATCGCTCACGTTCGAACATAGGCTGTTGGCTCGAAACGCAATCACAGAACGTCAAAGAAGATCAGACTGCAATGATTAAGACGTTTAGACGAAAATGAACGTGTTAGAGTTAGAACTTCTCAAAAGCGAACAGAAGAATCGGCAGATCAACGGAAAGAAAGACTTGAAGTCTTGCGAGTTGAATCGAGAAGAAGAAGAGCAGCACGATCATCTCAACAACGCCAAGAACAATTAGATCAACAGCGAAGACGTATGCTGTTGCAATATCTGAATGATCGCGCTTATATCAGCGAATTGCTTTTTCAATGAGACCCGGATATTCAATACAATTCCTCATGTAATTTCGATTAAATCGAAAAAATGGACAAAGTACAAAGCACACTATTAGTAGTTAAAAATGAAGATGAACAATATAATTGAAGCAACAATTCTGACTGGACCTCTTAAAGGTAAAGAAGCACTACTTCCACGAAGACCACTTATTCCAACCGACATGAGGTTCGATTTCAAGCGACTTCAATTTTCAATACGCCATGCGTTCGCTATGACTATCAATAAAGCGCAAGGACAATCTCTACAAATGACTGTTCATTTTGCTTAAAAATATATAGTTTTATTGAGTGATTCGCTTTTTCTTTGTTACATAGTATATTAATTGTAACCTTGACTAAAGAATTTATTAGCAAAATTAGGCTATAAAATAATATCTAGAAATAACTTGAATGTTACATATATATAATAGACATCACTTTTATGATTCGTTTGCGTAGTTTTAGACTACGCGGCAAATGTTCTAAACTTTCTAGTAGAACAACGAAAACGTATCTTACATATATCTTTAATTTCTTGGACATTTAATATAAGAACTTCGAAGTGGCGTTATGTAATTTTGAAAAAGTGCATCCGGAAGTAAAAGATTATGGCCAGAGTGTTAAATTATAAAGTTTCGCGCTTCAAGTGACAATCTGGATATAATTTTTATAAGCGTGACGGTGCCAAAAGTCATTCCCGCCTCTAAATTCTTTAATTAAAAAGTCTTATATAATAGAATGAAACATGGGGTAGTATTCAGTGGCGCAGAAACTACTGATGTTAGATTAGTATGTTTTGCTTTTTTATTTCCAATTTTATTCTTCAGAAAATCATTGACTTTGGGTGCTGTTTGTTTCCTTTACTTTTTGCTGCAAAATATTAACTAAATCATTTGCACCTTTATAAATACATTCATTTTCAGGTATACAGTGCATTCGTAAAGTAGCAGATAAATTCAATAAAAATTAAAAGGGAAGTATTTAAAAAAAAGACTCTCGGATCCATCGATTTTTATTTTTAATTTAGAGTTTTTTACGTAAAACTGAAATGTACAGGCTATCTCTAAAAATAGATATGACATTTTTTTTTTCGGTTTTTATATATTTCAGTTTCAGGTAAGAAAACTCTAAACTAAAAATAAAAATCGACGGGTGCGAGGGTTTTTTTTTGAAAAATTTCCCTTTCAATTTTTATTGAATTTATTCGCTACTTTACGAATACACTGTATTTTAAACTTTAGAATTATTGTTGAACTTAGTGCAAATGAGAATTAATTATTATTAAAATTTCATTTTAAATGCAATTGTCACCAAATTTGTTATGTTAATTTCTGCAAACCTACAAACTAAGTTTGTACCAGAAAGCAGACGCAACATGCCGCGACGTCAACCTTCCCTGGTTGGGAGGACAAATGAAAAAATGATTGAATCTACGTCCACCCCGAAACGTGCATATACTAACATTTCATTCTTATGAGAAATCATTAGTACACAATATTCGAAACCAGACATGACTTTCACTTCTGTACTGCATGTATATATATGAAACATGTTGAACTTAATGCAAATGAGAATTAATAATTATTAGAATCTCATTTTACATGCAATTATTACTAAATTTGTCACGTTAATTTCAACAATCCGCCGCGATGTCAACCTACCTTGGTTGTGAAGACAAATGAAAAAATTTGTGAAAACCACGTCTACCCGGAAACCTGCATATATTAGTATTTCATTTTTATTAGAAATCATCAGTACACGATATTCAGAGATAGATATAACTTTCACTTCGATACTACGTGTATACACAGATTGACTGAAGTAACGGTGGATATTGCAAAGCGTATTACACACACTAACGCACGCACATTTACACATACATGTGACTCTAATGACCGTAGGCGTAGTTTATTTACAATAGTGGGGATACATTTATCAGTTTTGGCACAGAAGCGACACTCTCTCTTTCTGCGCTGAAAAAAATTTTATACGCATATGCGAAATCCGCCATATTTTTGTAGGTATTTCTCTCAACCACAAATCTCAATCTGTTCACAGGCAAGTTGTATTGTAAAACAGGATTTGGA
Source organism: Melolontha melolontha (assembly GCA_935421215.2). Lineage (NCBI taxonomy): Eukaryota > Metazoa > Arthropoda > Insecta > Coleoptera > Scarabaeidae > Melolontha > Melolontha melolontha. The sequence goes on from OW285242.1 coordinate 36,637,243, forward strand.
AAAATTTATTTTCATTTAATGAGAGTTGTAAAATTCAATGTTGCATGTTCTAAGATTCCCATTACATATTTAATTAAATTATTTATTAAATTATGGATTTTTTATAGTTTCAAATTTCTAAATAGAGAATTAAAAATAAATAAAAGTGTATGTAAAATTAGAAAATTGTCCATATTACATCATTAAAGCCAGCATATTTAATTGTATAGATTAATTAACATCATCATATTTATTTATCTGTATGCCTTTCAAATTGAGGTATTCTCTTTAGAAAAACTCACGAATAAATGTATACATATCTTGAATATAAAACTAAACTAAAATCAATTAAATCAATTCTTTGATTAGGGATTTTTTTTCATTTCCAAATAGAGAAATAAAATCTAAAAAATATTTGTGAAAATAGAAAATAATCTATTGCAAATTGTATGCTTAACCAATCATATGTATAATAATAAATATGTAATAAAATGTTGTACATGTTTATTTCTCCTATTTTGATTTGTTGCTTCTTAATTTTTTTAAATTATATACTTACTGCATATCATTATATGCTTATTTAACTAAAATAAAATGATTAATGACAATTAAATAAAATTCTTATAAAAAACGAAACAAAATTCTAAATGAAATGTACAAAATTTATTTTAGTTTTTCGTGAGAGTTTGCTCAGATACAATATCGCATGCATCGAGATGCGAACAACGAATGTCATCCCCGCTCTCCACATACCACACTACATGAGTGAAAGTCATCCCTACTAGTATCCTTGAAAATTATTATACATATACGTATATGTATTTGTGTGTGGATTTGAAGCTAAATATCTACTTTTAACTACGCCAATCTGTATACGAAACGTGTTGAACTTAATGCAAATGAGAATTAATAATAATTAAAATATCAGTTTACATTCAATTGTCACGTTAATTTATACAATCCGACAAACAAAATTTGTACTAGAATGCAGATGCAACACGTCGCGTCGTCAACTTCCCTGGTTTTGAGAACAATTAAAAAAGTGCGTAAAAGCTATGTCTACCCCGAAGCGTGCATATACTAGTATTTCATTCTCATTAGAAATCATCAGTACATGATATTCGGAGACAAGCATGACTTTCACTTCTATTGTGTATATATATGAAATATATTGATTTTCATTTATAATTATTTACTTTAATAGCACAAACCAACCTAGCAGTAAATTTATTTATTTACGATTTATAAAGTTGTTTTCAAACATAATTAATGGAGCTTAAAGGACATTTTGCGGGCAAAATATACCTTGAATAAACAAATTTTTAATTGTGAATCGTTTTGCACTGTGTAGTAGGCCCAAACGAGATATGATGGGCGACTTCCTGAGGATACCAGGTACACACTGGTGCGGTAAAGGATATTCCGCCACCAAATACACCCAATTAGGTTTCTTCTCGAAAACGGATAGGTGCTGTAGGACTCACGATCTTGCTTGTCCTTTCTGGATCGGGGGCATGGAAACAAAGTACGGCTTACACAATTTCAGAGCCAATACTTTGATGCACTGCAGCTGTGATGAACGGTTAGTTTTCTTAGTTCGATCTGCTTTGTGCTTCGTGTTTTTCTTTTATTTTCTTTTTTCATAACCTGTTTAAATTGATGCGCATGGCCAGATATTTTGTTGATTATTTTGGGCTAAAATTCTGTAAAGATAATGTGCAAATATTACTAATTTAATTGTTTTTACAACAGCTTTTGGTTTTTATTTATATATAGACGATACTGTAATGTAAGTTCTTTTCTAAAAATATATGTGAATAGATTACACAGGCCTGCATAAAATTTGTGATGACGTGATTTTTGTTTGTTAAGCTCAGTTTTTATATAGCAATAACTAATTAAAATACAGGTGGTCTCTACCACCCACAGATTTTTTTTGCACAAAAGAAAAAGAAAAAAATATAAAAAAAATCTTATAATAGGCGTTTTAATACATTTTAAAATGAATGTACTACTTCAAATTCTAGGTATTAACCCAAAAATGATTTTCTGTTGTGGTTTTAAAGAAATTTGTTAAATTTCATCATTACCTGATGTAAATCTTTTATTACATGTATTAATTTTGGACTAGATTTCCGGGAATTTTTACCTGCTAAATCCTATTTATTATGCTTTCACTTTATTAGTACTGCGAAGAAGGATTTCAAGTTTATCACTCCAAACAAAATGTATATTTTAATGTCATTTACTTCATTATAGCTCTGAGTGTCGATCAGTAAACAAGTAAAATTAATTTGTCTTTAGTGTTGTGCGTGGTATTTGATAAATAAACATTGCTTAAAAATATGTCTAGCCGGTGTTGCTAAAACAAACCAGATGATTTCTGTTATATTTGTGGATATTTCGTCTTGAAAAAGTTTAAGAGACCAATTGGTGAATTTGTGAAAAATGCATATTATGCTTATTTCAAAATCAAATTAGGAGATCAAGATAAAGATTGGGCACCAGACGTTGTTTGTAAGGTATGTGAAGAAGGTTTAAGACATTGGACCAAAGGGAATAGAAAAGCCTTCCTTTTGGAATACCGATGGTTTGGAGAGAACCGCAAAATCATCATGAAGATTGCTACTTTTGTCTTTGTGATATTAAGGGGCATAATAGAAAAACTTTGAAACATATTTTGTACCCAAACAATATTAAATCAGCTATCAGACCAGTTCCTCACAGTGATCATGTACCTACCTATACCTATACCCCCCAAAGTACTACAAGAAGATATTGAAACCTCTTCAACCTCCGGCTCCGTACAGATGGATAGTGATTTTGAACCATCAACCTCAGGTCAAAACCAACCTCAGCTATTTTCACAAGCCGAACTGAATTATTTAGTAAGAGATTTGGGACTTTCAAAAGATCTTTCTGAAGTACTGGGGTCTAGGTTGAAACAAAAAAATTTGATTGCCCCAGAAACAACCTTCAGATCTTCGTTTAGCTGAATATGACAGAAAAGAAACCAAACGAATCTTTTCTGAAAAACGAAAACGTTTTTTTAAGAAGCTTAAAGAATAAATAACTATTTCTAATAGTTTCTATGTGTATATTTTTGTTTTTTTTAAATATAATATAAAACTGGCTTATAAATGAAATAAATCGTGTTTTTTCTATATTTTTTGATTTTACTGGATTGAAAAATAACCTTACGTGATACAACAAAAATAAAAGCAGATTTGAAATCAGCGCTACCCAATTACTAGAAAACAGTTAAAATTTTTAAATCAACATTCAAAGAGTTGAAAAATGCAGGCCTGTGTTATTTAGATATGAAATGCATATGTTTTTCAAGAAATCTAGGCACAAGTTGATTGACAAAATATCTTTGGAACAAATCTAAGGCCTCATTCACAATGGGTGTAAACATAAAAAAATACAAAACATATGCGTAAAGCGTAAAGTTCGACATATTGAGATCATCGCTAGCGTTCATAATTACTGCACGTATTTCTTACGAATACGCATTAGTTACGCACACACGTAAAATAAAGTTAAAAAATATTCAATTTTATATTTTCGTTTCATTCAATTCACGGGAAATTGAGTAGAATGGTGACCTAGGTAGGTTAATTTGATATGGTTCATGCGTTTGTATCTGTCGAATTAATGTCAATATCAAATAATTAAGAAGCACCTAAAGCATTTTCCAGGTCTTTTCCTAAATATATTATTAAATTCGTCTACTTGGCACTATTCATTTTCAATTACTCGTCTTGCACGAGCCAGTCTATAATTAAAACCAATTTTCCCCATATTCAAATTTCTTCCAGAGTATGATCGACATAAATGAATACTCATTGGAAAGCAGAATCCGCAACAAATAAATATTCCGCTGAGATATTTGATTCTTGGTAATCTATCTCTTAGTGGTAGGGTAATAACGTTTAATTATGTAAAATGTGCTTCAAAGTAATAATGAACTGTTGACTTGGTGAAATTAGCTTTCGAATGCTATGTTTACTTAGTCTGGAACCAACTAAATCTAACAGTTCTTCAAACAGCATTGGTGTCATACACCAGCCTCTAGGGTCCAACTCTTCCAAAATAGAGGCTTGTGTGTCATACGGGTATTAGTGTTCCTTCATGCATTTTTAACTCTTAACTCTTTTAAACTCCCCTTTATTTCTCTCGCTTGATATTTACAGGTTGAATCCACCAGCGACTGGTTCTACATTTCCTAACATTACTACGTTGTATTTAGCTTTGTAATAATAGCAGTAATAATAATTCTGTGTTTGATTTTTCATCCATTTCGTAACATGAATTCACAGATGACTACGTTTACGTTATGTTTATGTAATGTTCTTAAACGCTATTAATTATTGTTATGGATATGATTGTGTTTCGTATACGTTTTATTTATTCTTACACCCATTGTGAATCTAGACTACGATTCGAAAATAAATTTATGTTTTCTAGCCCTTTTGTTTTCTACAGTTCTAGTAAACCGTCATGAGCTGTTCCTATACTAAACCTTGTACTAGACAAAGCCAAAACAATGCCTTATATTTTTTTGGAATCTTTCTGGAATTTCTGAAATCTTCTGCTATTATTGAGTTCTTACAAACTTCCGTATCTTGAAAAACTTTTAGAATCATTAAAGAACCTCGAAGTAACTAATTTGCCTTATAAATTAATGGGGATAAACGTACTCTTAGCAAAAAAAGAAAAATTTAAGGTTGAATTTTGTATATTATCTATCCAAAATACGTCAAAATCGGATAATCGTATTATTTATATAGTGCATTCGTAAAGTAGCGGATAAATTCAAAAAAAATTAAGAGGGAAGTTTTTCAAAAAACCCTCGTACCCATCGATTTTTACTTTTAGTTTAGAGTTGTTTTAAGTGAAACTGAAATATACAGGGTATCTCCAAAAACCGATCTGACGTCATATTTTCTTTTAATATCTTCTTCTTCTTCAGGTGCCATCTCCTCTCAGAAGGTTGGTTATCATCACGGCTATTTTCATCTTTGATGCTGCGGCTCTGAATAGTTCAATAGAGCTGCATTTATACCACTGTCTCAAATTATTTAACCAGGAAATACGTCTTCTTCCTATATTTCTTCTTCCCTGTATCTTACCCTGAATAATTATCTGTAGCAGAGCATATCTTTCCCCTCTCAACACGTGGCCCAGATATTGTAGTTTTCTTATCTTTATTGTGTTCAATATTTCCTTCTCTTTCCCAATTCTTTTAAGTACTTCACTATTCGAAACCCTATCTATCCATCTTATCTTCAGGATCCTCCTATATGCCCACATTTCAAATGCCTCTAGACGCTTGTTAGTGTCTTGCTTTAGCGTCCAGGCTTCCATCCCGTACAGCAGCACCGGGAACACGTAACATTTCAATACCCTGATCTTGAGACGCAGACTAAGGTCATTGCCACACAATACTTTCCTCATCTTGTTGAATATATTCCTGGCTTGGCCGATTCTCGTTCGAATTTCTTCTGTATATTCATTTGTGTTGGTAACAGTTGTTCCCAAATATTTGTATTTCTTTACTCTCTCTATTGGCTCTATTGGCTATCGGCTTTTAATATAAACACCCTATATTAAAAAAATATTACAGAATTAGAATTCCCAGATTTTTTTACATACAGCAAGGTAATTTTGGATGATGTTTACATAAGGAAATTTTGAAGTAATATTATCGTAAACATTAAAAATCAAAACATAATCATCTAAATTAAATCTTTGAATTGAGCACCGCTAACATTAAGACAATAGCCAAGGTGATTAAGAAATTCTTTTTGAACATTGTCGATGACATCTGCGGTAATGCTTCGAATTTCTTGACATATTCGTGCGTTTAAATCTTCTAAATACGCTGACCGCGTCACGTATACTTTACTTTTTAAGTATCCGCACAAGAAATAATCGAGTGGAGATAAATCTGGCGATCTAGGTGGCCACTCTATTGTTCCTTTCTTACCTATCCAAATGATTTGGAAACACTTCATCCAAATAAGCGTGAAGAGGTAAGCATTGTGTGATAGCGCTCCATCTTTAGAAGATTTAAAAGCACGAATACGCTAATAAATTAGAAAGATTACCGTAGATGTCATCAACAACGTTCAAAAAGAATTTCTTAATCGCCTTGGTTATTGTCTGATTGTTAACGCTGCTCAATTCGAACATTGAATTTAGATGATTATGTTTCCATTTTTAATGTTTAGGATAATATTACTTCAAAATTTCCTTATCTGAACATTATCCAAAATTACCTATTAGTATGTAAAAAAAAATTCTCTTTCTAATTCTGTAATAAAAAATTAGTGTTTATATTTTTTTTAAAATTACGTCATATCGATTCTTTGGGATAGCCTGTATATTTCAGTTTTACGTAAAAAAAACTCTAAACTAAAAGTTCTCTTTCAATTTTTACTGAATTTATCCGCTACTTTACGAATTCACTGTATGTGCCATTGTTTAACTTAACCATCACTTTAAGGTGTTTATGCTATTAAGTTAGTTAAATTATTTTACCGACTCAATTACGGTCCGCGACATAAAAAACGGGACACTTTTTTTACTTATTGTGACAGTACTTTATTGCATCATACTAAGTTACCTAATAATGATAGATGCATAACCCTATATTCATGGCTACTAATATTGACAAAAGACACACAAAACTAAATTAATGTCAAAATCATTATAAGAGATGTCCCGTTGTTTTTTGATGCGGACAGTATATTTGAAGTTGTTTTTGTTATATATATTTGGTTTTCCCTTTTCATAGCCTTATTTGTCTTCTTTAAGTGATTTATAAGTCTGGATTAATTTCCATCACATGTGTCTAATCCTTATTTATCTACCTTATTATCTTATTTCACTTTCATTACTTCATTCTTTCAGGTTTTTCCCAGCCCACTTATTTTTCTATGTATCTGTGTTCGATATTTATAGTTACATTATAGTATATTAAAAAACGAGTTTCATAAGGCACCATTTTGCCGCACGAGATCAGTTTAGAAAACGAGCCGCTTCCGGCGAGTTTTCTAAAGAGGGAGTGCGGCAAAAGGCCTTATGAAACGAGTTTTTTATACTATTTTTTCTATTTTGCGTTTTTTACATTAATAAATTGCTTAAATTGGAATTATTTAATTTGAAAGTTCAGAGTTTAATTTTTATATAAAGCATGCAGTTGGTCACATTGATACTTGACATTTTCAAATTTAAATCTTGCTATCCGCGAAGTATATTATATTACATATTATTTACTACTTTTCGTTAACATTACTTGATACTTCATTTAAAAATATAAACATGAGTGACATAGAAACATATATATGTTGTTGTCAATTGTATACAACATACGTTGTTTATGTAAAATACGGACATTTATCATATATGTCAAATGTACATAAATTCTTAAAATCATATGACAGCAATGATATTTATTTCTGTATTCGAACAACGCCAACATTGAAAAATGAAAAAAAGCGTATCGAAATGAGGCTCATTTCGATACTGTTTTGGGTTTCATAATGAGTTCATTTCGAACGCAAAATAGAAAAATATATTTAAGGTTTTCCTTTTCCGTTTTGCGTATCGTATCACATGTATCAAATGTCGGAGTATATGATATTTTCTATTTCCTATTATTAATTTTTATATTTTGTTTTCAAAATTTTTATCTTTAGTATTATCTTACTTTTCCACAAACTGAGTTGTATTAATATAATTATATGCAATAGTTTAATATTCAAAGAAATATAATTTAAAAAATTAAATATGTAATTAAGATTAAGTATTAAAAATATTAAAATATGAAACTTATTTATACCGAATAATTATTAAAGATTTTAGAAATTTTAAAATGTCAAATGTAATGATTTTCAAAGGTCAAATAAAAATGGGCGAAAAATTAAAAAAAAACGAGAACAATTCGAAAACATAAATTAATTTAAGTAATGAATAATAAGAAGAACAATGGACCTGGGAAAGGCATACTAAACATGCAAAATCAAAAGCAATAAATAATAGTAAAAATGCAGTATAAAAAATAAATACTTAAAATCTCCATTCCTTTTTTCTCTTATAATAAATTAATTACCGATGTACTCACACAGTTTACTTGATTTATGTGCGTTGGCCTCCTGACGACACTTGTTTACTCAACACCTACCGAAAGTGTAGAAATTCTCACAAAGATAAATGTGATTAGAACAACACAACTCGTTAATTGCGTGATTTCAAACACAGATTTATAAATACTTTTGTATTGTTTTGTAATTCTACATCTCTTTTCGAAGTATCTTATACTTATAATTAGAGTGGACCAATTCGGAGCGAAAGCAGAGGCGTGACTAACGAATTAGTTCCCGCGTGCCCCATCGCACATACGATTACTTAGTATGTTGTTCACGGTCATCGTGTGTACACGTATAATAGCAGCAATAGCAACAGGAAAGTGTATTCTGTGTATTTAATAATGTTGAAGGAGCGTACAGTAAAAAAAACCGCTATCATCAAAGTTAGTCAATAGATTTATTGAGAACCATCCTAGTTTATCTTACAAATGGGGTAAATGTAAAATGTTTAGTGTGCAATATATATACAGTGTGTATAAGTCAAATGGAATAAATTCATTATTTCGGTTACTGTACATATTTATAAAAAATCCCGAAACATGTCATATTTAATTTATAAATTAACATTCTTTAACGTGAAAATGCGATCCCTACCTTCAACCCCCTTCGAATGACAGGTACGACCCCCATTTTTTAAAATGGGAAGTATAGGCTTGTTATATATCGTTGTAAAGGTCTCTTTATTCTCTATTCAAAAATGTTATAATTTTCATGTTTGTTGCAACAATTAAGATAGAATAAAATAGAATCATGTTGTTATCGAAATTCGCTACAATATACTCAAAAAATAAAATTTAATGCACAATGTAAAGAAAAATTTAAAACGCCAAAAAAAAATATGAATGTCAATGAAGTAGATGATCAAAATGTTCACCATGAACGTCTTGGCAACATCCTAATCTTAAATAAAACTGTCTTCTAACATTATTTAACATATCAGGCGTGATCGACCTAATCGCAAGCGTTATTCGTTCTCTTAAGTCATTTAAATCCAAAGGTTTAGTTTTGTACACAATGCTCTTCAAATATCCCCATAAAAAAAAATCAAGTAAGGTCAGATCAGGTGATCGCGCTGGCCATTCTATCGATTCTCGCCTTCCTATCCACCGATTGGGAAATATTGCATCGAGGTACTGCCGGACATTGCGTTGGTAATGTGGTGGTGCTCCATCCTGCTGAAACCATATCGTATTCATTGGAACTTGAGGGTTTCCTGGATCAGGATATAAATTTGCCAAAGTTGGAATGACATCATTTTGAAGTAGTGCCAAATAACGATCGCCATTCAAATTGCCCTCAATGAAAAAGGGACCAATGATATGGTTTCCAACAATACCTGCCCAAACATTAACTTTTACTGGGTATTGTGTGTGTTCTTCCCTCATCTAGTGAGGATTTTCCGTAGACCAGTAGCGGCAATTTTGCCGATTAGCATGACCGCTAAGAGAAAAAGTGCACTCATCAGAAAACATAACGTCTTCTAAATTGATAAAATTGTTATCCAGCATGTCCATCATTCGCTCACAAAAATAAGTTCTTCTATCAAAATCGTCTTCCATAAGCTCCTGAGTAGATATCATTTTATAGGGATGCATTTTATTTTCTTTTAATATGTTTACTATCGATGCATGGCTAACATTTAATGTAGTGGATGCATGTCTACTCGATGTATGTGGGTTTTCCATAAACTCAAGCATCACATCTACTTTGATTTCATCACTCAGTGCATTGGCAGCTGGTTTTTTTATCTGCCTTACATGACCAAACTCTCGAAACTGCTTCTCTATCTTACTTATTGTTCCTTGAGCTATAGGCGGTAAATCAGGAAATTTCTCATGAAATAGGCGGGTTACTTCTTGTTGTGTTCGGGTTCTATCTCCGTAACCAATCATTTGTATGACTGTTATTTTATGCATTTCCGTTAATCTAACCATTTCCCAGAATTGTATTTTACGAAATTCAAACTAAAATTATCAAACTGTCAATTTAAATGACAACTTTTAAATACAAAACAATTTACTAAGGCGTTTTAAACAAACTAATGTTGCCACGGAAACTTTTTAAAGTATTTTTAATGGATACCATCTAAAAAGCACATTTTATGGTTTTTACTCACTTTCTTATTATGAATACCTAAACGGGAAGTAAGTAATGCAATGATGCCTTTGATGTATGTATTAAATCTTTATAAATGCAAATGAGCATCTACTTCATTGACATTCATATTTTTTTCTGGCGTTTTAAATTTTTCTTTACATTTTGCATTAAATTTTATTTTTTGAGTATATTGTAGCGAATTTCGATAACAACATGATTTTATTTTATTCTATCTTAATTGTTGCAACAAACATGAAAATTATAACATTTTTGAATAGAGAATAAAGAGACCTTTACAACGATATATCACAAGCCTATACTTCCCATTTAAAAAAATGGGGGTTGTACCTGTCATTCGAAGGGGGTTGAAGGTAGGGATCGCATTTTCACGTTGAAGAATGTTAATTTATATATTAAATATGACATGTTTCGGGATTTTTTATAAATATGTACAGTAACCGAAATAATGAATTTATTCCATTTGGCTTATACACACTGTATAAACCATTTAACAAAATCAAATTTGCAACGCCACGTGCATAGCGCAAGACATAAAGATAGAGACACTGGTGCCGATACAAAATACGAACTGTTCTTATTTGATTTGTGTACAATGATGAGAAATAACTTTGGAGACGCACCTTATGTTAACAATATTTCATCGCCCTTCTCCAGATTTTCAAGTCACGAAAAACGCGTAAGTTTTTTTTATCATCTAATTACATACATTTTAGATTTTATTTTTTATACGTAACATCGAGAACGTTTCATAATCTAGAAAAACCGTCTTACATTTTTTTTGTATCTAACATAATAACAGCACCGTTCGTGATAGTATATCTCTAGATATTAATAATGTTTCGCATGCGGGAACCAATTCGTTAGTCACGCCTCTGCTTTCGCTCCGAATTGGTCCACTCTACTTATAATATAGCCTGTATATAGCACAAATATATGGTGGTCCGCCCAAAATAACGGATCCGACTTACAACCAAAATAAATGAAAATTTAGAATTCAGTTCAGGTAAATTTATAATGGACAAACAATAAAGTCGAATATCATTTTCAATAACGTCACATCTAACATAACTTTTTTTTAACAAAATATATTTTCTTTTTTTTAATTCATAATAAACAGCACATACTTATGATGGTATAAAATTTTATTAGTTTTAATAACAAAAAAAAAACGAGATTTTTCGAACACGAACATTGTTAATCTTCAAGTGAGCATTTGCGTAGTATCTGGTGGAATGGACTAGCATGGGTAAGTTTAGGTGAATCGTATTAACCTGAACAGAACTTGAAACACGAAACACATTCACAAGAAGATTTGGAACTTAAAACACCCAAACTAATGTATAATTTAGAAATTGAACCATTCAATTTATTTGAGAAATATTCCGAACTTATTAAGTTACAAAGAGTCACAGCACATTGCCTGAGACTCGTAAACAATGCCACGAAAGCTGCAACCCAAAGAGAATGTGGGCCATTAATAGTTAAAGAATTAACCAATGCACTGTCTATATGGCTTAAAATGGCTCAAGAAAGGTGTTTTGAAGCTGAAATTAAGACATTGAAGAAAGAGCAACACATCCAAATGAGTAGTCGATTAAAATCACTAACACCTTTCTTGAATGAAGAGGGTATTTTGAGAATGGGTGGTCGATTGGAAAATTCTAATTTAAACTTCGAGCAACGGCATCAAATAGTATTACCTCCAAATCACGCTTTAACTAAATTAATTCTGACCCAGAAACACATTGAAAAGCTTCACGCAGGTACGCAATCTCTGCTAAACAGCATAAGACGCAGATACTAGCCCATAAATGCAAGAAATATCATTAAGACTATAATTTATAAGTGTATGAGATTTTTTCGAGTTCATGCAACTCAGATGCAGCCCAATCAACGTATGGGTAATCTACCCAAATGTAGATTTGAAACACTGCGTCCTTTTGGAAACGTTGGCATCGACTATAGTGAACTCATTTTATTGAAAGATAACAAGTTAAGAAAATCGAGACTGCTAAAATCATACTTAGCTTTCTTTATATGCATGACGACGAAAGCAGTTCATTTAGAATTGGTGTCAAGTTTATCTACAAAAGATTTTTTAGCTGTATTAAGGCGATTTATATCCCATTGAGGAAAACTTCTTCACATATTTTCCAATTTTCGAGCAACCGCAGATTATCTAATTTTCTGACCAAAAGAAACAATCAGGAGGACATTGTAAAGACTGTAGCTAGCAGCGGTATTCAATAGCATTTCATTCCATATCATTCACCGAATTTTAGCGGTTTATAGGAAGCTGGTATCAGAACTGTCAGAACACATATCAAGTGGGTGGTAGGGGAAACGAAATTAACATTCGAAGAAATATATACTTTGTTAACGCAAATTGAAACATGTGTCAATTCCCGTCTTTTAACTCATATCCACGATGACCCAAACAGCATATCTGCCTTAACTTCCGCTCACTTCTTAATTGGAGCTTCACTCACTCAAGTGCCAGATGAAGAATTAGTGAACGTAAAAATTAACAGACTCAGTAGATGGAAATTGGTACAACAAATGTCTCAACATTTATGGAATAGATGTTCACACGAGTATCTGCATCATTTACAACAGCGACAGAAGTGGATCAAAGAGAACCCCAATTTGAAGATAGGTGACATTGTAATACTAAAGAAGGACAACACCCCATCAACAACTTGGAAGCTTGGAAGAATCACGGACGTGCATCCTGTTTTGGACAGATGTGTTCGTATCGTAAGTGTTTTTAGTAATGGGACTTATTTAAAACGAGCAGAAACAAAGGTAGTGCTATTACCGATTGAGTGTTAATTGTCGAAAGAGTCTTTCAACGTGGGGCGGCATGTTCAATATTGTATATAGCCGAGATGTGTGGAGACGGTGGAAGAGCGAGTTCCCGGAGAGAGGCGAGAGAGTTAAGAGAGTGTGATGCAGCAACTAATATTTCTATTAAATCAAACGAATCAAAGATGCTATGAAACAATCAGCCGTTACTGAAACAAATGTAAACACCGTACGAAGAATGATTCAAGACGACAATCGAGTCACATATAGGATTATTAGGAGCACCTTGGTTATAGGCATGACTGCAATAAACAAAATTTTACATAATAATTTGGGTGTGAGGAAAGTCTGTTGTCGTTGGATACCTCATAATTTAACGCAGGAACAAAAACAATATCTAGTGGAATGGTGTCAAAAAAACCGCTTAAGAAATATAATGGCGGTAGGTTTAAAGCAGTTTGCAACATCATTACTGGTGATGAAAGCTGGATATATGCATTTGAACTGGAATCAAAACAGCAGTTGGCTCAATGGGTGTTTCCAACAGAACGTAATCCGGTCAAAGTGAAAAAATCTCGAAGTGTTGGAAAGAAAATGGTAGACAGTTTCTTCTCAAAATCAGGACCTATCACAACAGTTGTGCTTGAAAATAAACGCACGGTTACCGCAGAATGGTACACGACAGTACGTCTGCCAGATGTTGTTCAAAAGGCTCGTTTACGACGCCCTAGATCTGAGATTGTACTTCATCACGACAATGCTTCAAGTCACTGTGCACCAAACAAACAAATTTTTTGAAAGATTCCGGATTAAAATTACTAGATCATCGGCCATATAGTCCGAACCTGGTACCTTCAGATTTCTTTCTATTTCTAAGACTAAAGGATTAAATGCGTGGTGTACGATTTTCAAGCCTAGAAGATGCAGTGGAGACCTTCAAAAGCCTTATATCTGAAGTGACTCAAGAAGAGTGGAATTTATGCTATGATAACTGGTTTTATTGAATATCTAAATGCATTGAGTTAGAGGCTAATATTTTGAAAAACAATAATAAAAATAATTTTTGACTACAAAATTTTGTTGTATTAGTTTGCAGAAATAATCGATGCTACCCTCGTAACTATATATTTTTATGTGTGTTATGAGTAAATGTTGTAATTGTAGATGGTAATAAATACACTACAACAACGCACCGCATTATTATCATACAGTCCACTACAAATCGAATGACAATTTATGCAAACTACGTAATTTTGCGTTGTGTAAATGAAAACTAGGGATTATAATAGAAGAAAATGGAAGAAAACTATTCAAATGTAAATTTTTTTTATGAAAAAATTGTGGAATGTAATATTCTACAATACGGCTGTAAAAATAATATGCCTTCCATTTAAATAAATGCATATTAATTTATTTGAATCATCATAGCGATTACAGTATCAAAATTGTTACTTGATTGTGCCCCCCTTAAAAGATTATAACTTAACCTGACAATTAATAACACAGGCCCTGCATTTTTCAACTCTTTGAATGTTGATTTAAAAATTTTATTTGTTTTCTAGTAATTGGGTAGCGCTGATTTCAAATCTTTTTTTTATTTTTTTTTGTATCACGTAAGATTATTTTTCAAACCAGTAAAATAAAAAAAAATAGAAAAAACACGATTTATTTCATTTATAAGCTAGTTTTATATTATATTTAAAAAAATACAAAAATATACACATAGAAACTAGAAATAGTTATTTATTCTTTATGCTTCTTAAAAAAACGTTTTCGTTTTTCAGAAAACTTCGTTTGGTTGTTTTTCTGTCATATTCAGCTAAAGAAAGATCTGAAGGTAGTTTCTGTGGCAAGCAAATTTTTTTGGTTCAACCTAGACCCCAGTAGTTCAGAAAGATCTTTTGAAAGTCCCAAATCTCTTACTAAATCATTCAGTTCGGCTTGTGAAAATAGTTGGTTTTGACCTGAGGTTAATGGTTCAAAATCACTATCCATCTGTATGGAGCCGGAAGTTGAAGAGGTTTCAATATCTTCTTGTAGTACTTTGGGGGGTATGGGTATAGTTACATGATCTCTGTGAGGAACTGGTCTGATAGCTGATTTAATATTATTTAGGTACAAAATATGTTTCAAAGTTTTCCTATTATGCCCCTTAATATCACAAAGACAAAAGTAGCAATCTTCATGATGATTTTGCGGTTCTCTCCAAACCATCGGTATTCCAAAAGGAAGGCTTTTTCTATTCCCTTTGGTCCAATGTCTTAAATCTTCTTCACATACCTAACAAACAACGTGCGGTGCCTAATCTTTATCTTGATCTCCTAATTTGATTTTGAAATAAGCATAATATGCATTTTTCACAAATTCATCAATTGGTCTCATAAACTTTTTCAAGATGAAATATCCACAAATATAACAGAAATCATCTGGTTTGTTTTTGCAGCTCCGGCTAGACATATTTTTAAGCAATGTTTATTTATCAAATACCACGCACAACACTAAAGACACAACACTAAAGACAAATTTTACTTGTTTACTGATCGACACTCAGAGCTATAATGAAGTAAATGACATTAAAATATACATTTTGTTTGGAGTGATAAACTTGAAATCCTTCTTCGCAGTACTAATAAAGTGAAAGCATATTAAATAGGATTTAGCAGGTGAAAATTCCCGGAAATCTTGTCCAAAATTAATACATGTAATAAAAGATTTACATCAGGTAATGAGAGCCTATTTAACAAATTTCTTTAAAACCACAACAGAAAATAATTTTTGGGTTAATACCTAGAATTTGAAGTAGTACATTCATTTTAAAATGTATTAAAACGCGTATTATAATTTTTTTTTTCTTTTTCTTTTGTGCAAAAAAAAATCTGTGGGTGGTAGAGACCAACTGTATTTTAATTAGTTATTGCTATATAAAAACTGAGCTTAACAAATAAAAATCACGTCATCACAAATTTTATGCAGGCCTCTGTAATTAGTTTTGTCGCAATTTTGAGCCATTACCTAGAAATTTTAAATTTTAAGTTTTAAGTTATGAACAGATGAATCATAACTAGTATTTTATTATTATTATTATTATACAGCATTGAAGTAAGTGACTTAAAGATAATAAAGCCATTACACTCAAACAGTCAATCTTTGCAAACTTACAATATTCAATTTGCATCAATTTTAATTTAAATTGAAATACTAAAGCTTTGATAACATTAACATTAAATTTGATTATTTATTTTTATTCAATAGAATACACAATTGCCTTTGAATCATTGGCGGTAACTTCTTTATATGAAATGAAAGAAAGAAAAGAGAACAAGACCACAAAACGAATTCCAGAAAGCCGTCATCATCATTTCAACTTCCATTATATCAATACCCCAGTACCTGACTTTTGTTTAGTCGCCAGCGGGAGGTCCTCCCGAACCAAAGATTTACATTCTCCCAACCGAATTCCGCTTTTATTTATCGATTTTTATAAGTATCCGATACGTGTCGTGTTACTTTTGCACAAATGAGTGGGTACCTGTCTATCTGTGGCAGTTTGCTCTGCTCTCGACATATGTTCAAGAAGAAAAAAATTTTCTCCACGGTTTTTAAAGTAAATATTTAATTTCTAGTAGTTTAAGATTTGAAACATGTTTCATAAAGGCATTAATAAAAAAAAGATGGGGTACTTAGTTTTTGAATATTTCATGGGAATCTTAATAGTGTTGTCAGGATTTACTCGCAAACAGAGTCTATTGTATGAAGTTGTATGAAATCGAAATTAACCTTAGAATACGGGACTGTGTTTGCCAAACGTAATTACGGGACTATCGTAAATTTTACAACTCAATAAAAAAAAACAAAATTGCCTTATCAAACTTTATTTTAAAAAAATACAAAAAAAAGATAACGTTCTTCATTATCAGAACAAACGTTTAAAATTATAAAACCAACATATTTCATTATTTTTCACAACATACGGTGCAAATATCCCCTCGGTGTTCGCCGCAAATTGGATTTTTGCACTCCATACAATAATTAGTGGTCATGCGCCTTTTTTGCTTGGACAGTAGAAACAGGTCTTCCTCTTCTTATCTTGGGGTGTGTTCACAACGTTTTCTTTTGATATACCGAGGATTTGAGCTGTCTTGCCGAAGATATCGACGTAAAGTTTTGCTGTTATATCTATACTGCATCCATGGTTTGGCAAGGCAAAGACTTAAATCAATCATGTATTGATATCTTGAAATAGGTTTTTCGCCTTTTTTTAACGTATTAAAAGTGTAAATAACATAAGAGTTTATGCTGGCCATATTTATCATTCCATACAACACACATAATGGCCATCTCTGTGTTTTTCTGCTCGAACTCATATTTGAACACATTTGGTCAAAGGTGTCCACACCTGATTTCGTCTCATTATAGTTATGAATTATTGTTGGCTTACCGGTTTCTTCTACGATCTCTGCCTTCTCATGCATAGTTGAAAGTAGCAAAACTAATTTGTTTTTCTTTGGCATGTAAGATAATAATGTCTTTTGTTGATCGAAACAAAACATTGACGTATTTGCGTTTCGACTATTTCCATCCAAGAACTCCTTGGGTATCTCTTTTTTATTTTTGCGTATATAGTTAATTTGTAAGGATTTTGTAGCAACTGGTCAGCAAGGGAAACCGAGGTGAACCAATTGTCCATGGTAACGTTGCGATTTGTACCATGAATTGATTTCGTTAACTCTTTTACATAAAATTCGGCTAGAGCAAACCATTGCTCTCTGTTTTTTTTCCAAGTAAGGACTTGCGTCTGACATATACTTGGTGGCGGAATCGCATACCATAACAATTTTTATCCCATACTTCGCGGGCTTGTTAGGAATATACATCCTAAAAGGACAGCGTCCTCGGAATGCGAAAAGCTGTTCATCAATGGTGACGTATGAAGTTGGAGTATATGAATTTCTACATGTGTCAATAAAAATTTCCCAAATTTCTCGAATGTGTGTAAAAGGATCATTTACCTTTCTCTCTTGTCTTGTTTCTCTATTATCGCATCTAATACAGTTCAGCAGGTACAAAAAACGATCACAATTCTTACATGATCTATAAAACGTGCCGGAAATAGTGCTATCAAACATATTCCTTGCTGACAAATGATTATCTTTTTTTGCGGCAGAAAGGATTAAAACACCAAACAAGGCTTTCAGTTTGTCTTTTGTCGTTGGGGAAACATTCTGGTGGCCGCTGTATTTTTGGGCCTGTCTGGCGATTTCTGCATTTGTATGTTGCAAAATAATATCAAATATATTGTCAGAAAAAAATGTAAAAAATATTCATCCAGGTTAGAACAATCTTTTGCAGCCCCTTTAGGACCAGCTATAAAATGTATAATGTTCCTAGCAGCCGTTCTTTTGGATTGTTGAGGCAGCTCAGATGACCATTTGTGACCATTCTTGCCTTTTAAATGTTTGTTTTTCAAGTTGATTACATATTTTGAACGTGTACGTACTTGTAATAAAGGAATATCATCTTCATCTAAACTAGGTTCTATTTCTTCTTCAGATTGAATTGGGCTAAAGCTTTGCTGGATGAGACAAACAGCCGAATTATTATCTTCATCAACCTCACTGTCGGAGGCAGATGATTCAACCTCCAAAATGTCCTCTTCAATGTCACTACCATCACTGTCGTCAAATGATTCTGGATCACTCTCTTCTCCATTCATGACACGTCCGCTTCCCCTCCTGTTGCTTCTCGGTCAAAAACTTTCGATTTGACATCTTAATAAAAAAATCACTATATTTATTATAATGTATTTAAATAATAATAATGAAGAAATATCTTACCTCAAATTTCTATTACTAAAACAATTAAATTCGGTACGGAAAATAAGAACCAGTTTAATTTATAAAATGACGTAAATACGGGACTTTCGTAAAATTTACGAACCTATCGCCGAAAAATCGCTTTAGGGTCGGAAACCAGAACGACCACACACCACACCGTCTAGCTAAATACTAGACTAGAAGGTACTCAGTAAGGCAATTCGATGCATTGACCGTAAGTAAGCGAAAAAGTACGATGTCTTACGAGCATCGTAAAATTTACGAATGACCCGTAATCTAGGGTTAAATAGAGATTAACCACATTGTTCTATAGTTATAATAGGTAAGCTTAAATGCTTTATAAATATGATAAATTTGTTTTGAACGTAAGCATATAGACGAAAATTGAGAACTATTTCATAGAACAAGGAACCTAGTGTAAATACGAGGATCATTTGACCCTTCAAAAGGTGACAAAATTTTGGCCATCATGAATATATTGTAACTCAGAACGAGAAGTTGTTGACGATGGATTATTAATTGAGAAGTTATTTAGGTTATTTCCTGCGTTTATAGGATTTCAATAATCCGAAAAGTCGGCAGTCAATCTACTAGCGTCTGCAGGGTAGCCCTGAAAAAGGCTGGGTCTCGCCAAACTCGCGTCTTAGATATTTGTCTTCGCAATTTTTTAATTGCCAAATGTACCCGTGTGAGATTCGAACTCGGTATGAAATTCCAAAATTTTAACTTAATCCAGCACATTAACCTCTGCACTATTTAAAGTTAAAACTTTGGATTTTCAGATGGACTTTGAATGCAGATCATGTTAGTATAATTTGTATTTTTAAAATAAAGGAGATTGACCACGGGATTAATCTAGCGCATGGTGCTTAATGGTGGAGCAAAGAAAATTTCAACGTTGGAGGATAATATTTCATTGGTAAATTGGATTCAAAGAAACCAGTTTTGGACAGAGTGCAAGCGATATACCAAACCAATTTTCCGGGCTCAAATTCAGTAGCAAGGCAACGTATTCGAGATTTTGAGATTAAAAATTATTCTGCCTCCAAAAAGCTTGCGTTAGAGCTACAGCATAAAGAGAATAGGTTAAATTTTGCTAATCTATATGTGAATAAAAACACGATTCCAAATTTCTGGGAAGGCGTTGTATTTTCTGATGAAAAGATCATCCCACGATGGGTGTGTGTGTGTAAACCTGCAAATATGCACTATGAAGAACGGTATATAAAGTCAACGCACCGCAGTGGTAGATTTTCAGTGCATGTGTGGTCCTAGATCATTTGTTTGGCTATTGGTGTTTTCTGGAATGTTGAAGGGAGATTAACTGGAACTATTACAGAGATCTCCTGGAAAATGTTATGTTACCTTCGGTAACCCCGCTGTTTGGACATAATTTCATTTTTCAGCACGACAACTCTCCAATTCACACCTCCAACGTTATGCGTTAGTGTGCTACCAACAACATTAATCTCTTCCCTGGCTCTCAAAGAGTCCTGATCTTAATCCGATTGAAGACGTGTGGGGACAAATAATAAAACGTTTGTACGGAAATAATTAATTTTAATGTCCCAAACCCAGATGAACTTGGGAAAGAATTGAGGAATCATGGGAAGAACTAAAACTCTAGATTATACAAGAATACTTATTATGTCAATGCAGAATAATTTACAGCAAGTCATCGACGCCAATGGAGCATAGACAAAATATTAAAATAATTCAGATCTGGTTTCATTCTAAATTCTAGTTGTATTATGTTACACTTTAGTTAGCCAAATAATTTCTTAATTTAAAAACGATCATATTCAATAAAAACATGTTGCTGTGTACTTTGATTTTCAAAAATGGGCGCCAACTGTTAAATATGGATCACCAATTATAATTATTAAACATGAATCATCATACAAACATACTTTTTTAGTTTAGACTCTTAAATTGCTCTCAGGGTTTTTGTTTTACAAAAAGGGTTCCTTGCAACTAGGCCTAGCATCTAATGTAATATTTATTATTCATAATTTGTAAAAATATACATTAATCTTTAAGTGTTTTAAATATCATGAATTATATTTTTCTTTATTAATAAAACATGGCATGCAAATCTTATATCTAGTCAGAAAATACTCACATCTACAGGGTGAGTCGTGAGGAATCGACCAAACTCAAGGAGTGTATTCTACTGCTGAAAGTAATGTAAAAAAACTCAAATGTTGTTATCCGATTTTTATTTGTTTTCGAGTTATAGCATAATTAAAAATGTAGATTTAGTATACCATGTTTATGTATGTATTCGTAAAAACAGCGAAACCCCGGTGGCAATTCGTGGTTTTCCGAACTAGCGGTAGTGATATTGAAAGCAGTCTACCTCTAGTTCATCGTTGATATAGTGAGGGTGCTGCCATCATAAAAAATGTTCCCTATACCTTGGAGTAAATTATAACTTTGTGTTCGGGTATTGTGACATTGACTTGACGTTTGTACGACTATAGTGTAACAAACTAAAATGCCACACACTTATTCAATTTAGAATATGCTAATATGGTCTTTGTTTATGGATTTTGTGATGGGAATGCTACAGCTGCTGCTAATGAATATCGTCAACGGTTTCCACATCACAGACATCCTAATAAAACTGTATTTATTAGTGTATTCAACAAATTGTGCGCGACCGGAAAGCTTCCCAGTGTAAACATAATATCTGAAAGAGGCAGTCGACAATAATTACAAGAAGTAGAAGATATTCTGGATGTAGTAGAAGAAGACGCAACTACCAGCTCACGGAGAATTAGTATTCAATTGGACATTCCACAAACAAGGGTGATAAAAACACTCCACGAGCATGGCTTACGTCCGTACCATGTACAAAGAGTACAGCAACCACAACGAGATGAAAATCGTAGACGTATGGAATTTTGTCGATGGATAAATGATAATCCTCGTTTTGTATCGCGTATACTGTTTACGGATGAAGCGACATTCACCCGTGACGGTATTAATAATTGTCATAACCAGCATGTATGGTCAGACGAAAATCCACACGCAACAGTCGAAAGTAACTTTCAACATAAATTTTCGGTAAACGTCTGGTGTGGTATGATCGATGGTTTTTTAATTGGTCCTTACATTTTTGAGAATCGCCTCATCGGAGACACCTATTTACATTTTTTAGAAAATGAACTGCACGGACTGCTAGAGGATGTTCCCATAAACATCAGAATTCAAATCTTCTACCAGCATGATAGAGCGCCTGCACATTACGCTCGCGCAGTCAGGCAACATTTGGCTGAGAGGTTTCCAGGGAGTTGGATTGGACGTGGTAGTCACATTGGTTGGCCTCCTAGGTCTCCAGACCTCACGCCACTCGATTATTGTTTATGGGGCTGGTTAAAAAATGAAGTGTATAAAGTAAAAGTGGACACTCGTGATGCGCTAATTCAACGGATTATGAATGCTGCTGACAATATCAAACATCAACCTGACGCAATCAGGAACGCAACCAGCGCCCTTGGTAGGCGATGTAAAAAATGTTTTGAAATGAATGGCGGTATTTTTGAAAATATATTATAAAGAACGATAATACCAATAAAATACAAAAACTTCAATGTATGAAATTTTGTTTATTTTTAATTACGCTATAACTCGAAAACAAATAAAAATCGGATAGCAACATTTGAATTTTTTTACATTACTTTCACCTGTAGAATACACTCCTACTGTTTGGTCGATTCCTCACGACACCCTGTATATATATCTAGAAATACGACTTTGAAGATCTTGTTAGATTTCAATAAATCTTTCAGAATACAGCTGTGTATTACTTTAGACCAGTAAGTCTTATACACTCTACAAAATACTAAAGTATGACACAGTGTTTTTACTTAAAATTGAATTATTGTAAAGTTTATGGACTTCGTAATATTATAAAGTGATAATATTTTAAGAGAAAAATGCATTATTGTATATTCACGTGACGAGAATTTACGCTACCACATATAATAGTCAGTAACACACGATTTATTTAATTCAATATTACAAATATATAATGAAAGTTTTTAATTGCGTGTTCAAAACTAGATATCCTTCAAATGTTCGTGAGATTTTACTCTACTTGCAATACAAAAGATATCTGTGTTATATTTTCTGTTTTAAAACAGAAATTGAAATTTATACACGATCAAATAAATGTCCATATAAAACAAATAATCTTATAGATTTATTTTAATGAACTTCAAAGTCTTGAATGTCTTACATTGTTTACCTGTCGAATTAATCATTAAATGATGCAAAGTAAAATAATAATTCTCTTTAAATTAAAAATATAAAAATTCTAATGATGGATTAAATTCAATATCATTTACAAAGCACATTTTTATTTGTGACCACCGCTTTTAGACGATATTTCGCTAAGTGTCCTTTTCTTGAGAAATTTTTTATGTATATGCCCAATGACGTCAATCTTTTTTCAAATACATTTGCAAGTTTTAATACTCTTCTAAATGATATCCCATATTTAAAAACTTTTATTCTTATATTAATTTACGTTTCTTAATATTTGTTTCTAACAGTATTTCATATTTTAAATGCGTTCTTGTTTTTCTTAAAACCGCTTGCTATCTGCCTTCTTCTCATTTCGTTCGATATTGTAACTTCTTCATAATACATGCCTCCACATTATAGATCCGCACATCATATCTTCCCTCTCTTATCGATTAATTTACCATCCTTTCCTATCTTCCGACAGACGTATTTTTCTTTCTTTGTAATTTGAAACATATCTAACCTCTATTTTCGAATTCTGAACTGACAGCTGCATTGTTTACAATATATAAACAAACATATTTATTTCTAATTGGTGAACAAAAATTATATTAGACTCTATTTTATGTATTATAAAGACTCTTCAATTGTTTTGATGGATATGATATTCTATATAGATTAATAATACATGTTTTTAAAACGAATGGAATGTTTATCCTTATAGATAAGTATTATAAAATGTGAATTCTATAATGCACATTCTATCATGTACAGTTTATTACAACGCTGTTATTGTCCTTTTAGGTTATTCTGTTTTGTGATGCGTATCAAATAATAATATATATAACAGAATAATTGAAACATACATGAGTGGGTAAAACCCCACCAGTTTTGTATAATACAAAGGTATTTTTAATAATAAAAAATATTATTAAAAATCTGGTGTGAAAAACACGTCGTTGGCTCGCATTGGTTATGTGGACAGGGAGAGTACTTCGGCCGTCTGAAAATAGGCAGCGCTGAATTTACTTCTAAGCTCGGTCTGGATAATTTCTGTGAGATAACGAAGTCGTTCTTTTTTTGTGAATGTATCTGAAGATTTCCTTTCTCCAGCAGGGGCGTACCGGTGATCCTGTAGAAAGGTGAAATACATATCTCTGGGGAGGAATATGTTCGGACACGTTCACAAAAAATGTTAATATTGAACCTGTGTTTGTGTTCTTCACACCAAATTTTTAATAATATTTTATATTATTAAAAATACCTTTGAATAATGTATATATTTGATACTTTAAAACTTTAATGGATTATTTGAAATTTCACATGCAGCGTAACAGTTACAATAAACAACAATATTTATGTATTCAAGAAATTTTCAAAATTCAAGTATTGATTATGAAGTTTACTACTAGAGTACCTACTTAAAAAATATCCTTTTATAAATCTGTAAGTATTGCATGATTTAAATTTTAAGTCATTAACATTTATAAGCTAGAACGTGGAGATATATATAATCTACATAACATTTGGCATTCAATGTAAATTTTCTAAATATACATAGATGTGTTTTTCTTAACACGATCTGTATTGTTGAATATTAAAGCTTTTTACAGAAAATAACGAGAAACTTTATATAAAATAAATATTGGATTTGTTATATCGATGCTCATATTCAAAATTTACCCGTTTTAAATTTTTCATGGCTGTTTTCAGCTCTATTTAATTTTTCAATTTATCTCGCTTAGAAGAGAACACAGTAGTGTGTAGGTTCATTATTTGTATGGTATGAATTAGTTACATTAAAATTAAAAGTTCATTATTTGAAACACTATCTACTTCTAAAATAAATTACATTCCTTGCCTGTTCCTCCGGTTACGACATCTAATAATATATTTAATATTTGCATTTATATCAAATATTTTGTTACACTTTCCTAAATATTATTATATATTTTGCTTCCTCACAGGTAACGGAAAATATAATTATATCAATCGAGTAATTAACCCCTACATTTACATGAAACAACTTGAAAGAAATAGATGTCCTTGAACTTCCGATTCAAAGGAAAACACCGCCCGTGTACTTTTTATCACTATGTTTATGTGTCTTCTGCTTTATTATCGTCAATGATAGGGGCATCACGCGAACGCACACATATTTTGTGTTACTATTATTATTAATTTTCTCGGAATTGCCGCTATTACTTCAGTAGGGTGATCTTGAGAAATGTTTCATGAACGGCTACCGATGACAGAATTTTCTGTGAAGTTCTGGAAGTTCTAATAACTTATCCGAAGTAGTAATTTCTGCTTTTTGTTCCGAAATATTCCAACAATAATTCGAAACTGCAGCTGTACAAACGTTTATCAAATGTATGTATAAGTACATCCAAAAGTATGTTACATCTTTTAACCTTTATAATTTATAATCAACGTAAATTGCTGAAACTTTCTTTATTCATTAATCAATGGAATTTGAATAGCAAATCAACTTATTTTTTAGTTTCAATTACGTTAATAATAAACTGTTGTTTTATCCATATGTTGATTGTATAATTTTTTTATTAAAGTTTATTTTTTATTCGAAACCACTCTCTAATATAAGAGGGAATATTGATATATATATATATATATATATATATATATATATATATATATGTAGTTGGCCTTGAAAGTCTTTAATAAACAAAATAGAATATAGTTGCTATAGATTCAGTTATGATGTTTTATGAAGAAGTTGTAAAGTTTCACATTCGCGAGTTGAACGATTTTATAACCATTCAAATTCACAATTTTATAATTATGAATTTTTAAAGACCATATGTTTTGGTCAGTTATTAAGTATTTATTTTCGAAAACTTTATCAGGTAAGGAAATTTTTGCTGATATAATAGTAATCTTAAATGAACAGTGTCCTTCATACGCCTCTATTAACATATGCGTTTCTATGGTGTTTAAGATTATATTGTTTTATTGTAAATATATATATATATATATATATATATATATATATATATAATATTTTCGTGACCTTGGTATGATAAGGTAAACTTAATAAGTCGACGTTTAAAGGTCTGGTTCATTACTTCAAAGTATATATATTTAAAACAACCCTACATGTTTCGGCAATGATGCCTTTATTCCCTTGACAAAGGCATCATTGCCGAAACATGTAGGGTTGTTTTAAATATATATACTTTGAAGTAATGAACCAGACCTTTAATCGCCGACTTATTAAGTTTACCTTGTCATACCAAGGTCACGAAGATATTATTTATATATATATATATATATATATATATATATATATAAAGATAATTATTTCGTGACTTTTGTATGTTATGGTAAATTCAATATGTTGGCGATTTAAGGTCTGGTTATACTTCAAAATGTATATATTTGAAACAATCCTACATGTTTCGGCAAATGATGCCTTTTTCAAGGAATATAAAATATAAATGACAGTATATTAATGTCCTACTTTCGGCCCTCACCATGGGGATCTCGCTTATTATTGGAGATAGAGTACAGGTTTAAATTTGGCAAAGTTGTTAAATTTTGTGTTTGTTATAAATCCGTAAAGAAAATTGACCTGTGACAAATGACCTTCGTTATTAAAAAAAAAACGCGAAAACCCCATTTTCTTCTTTTACCTGTAGCAACCGACATTTGGCCTTGTAGAGAAAAAATAAAAACACGTCTTTTTGGCCATTTGTAAACCTCTATACAGTGGTGTACTCTAAATTTTTATACGACGTTTCGTTTCTTCCTGGCCATCATCAACTATCTAATTTATTATAGGCGCCATAATGGATTTAGACATCTTCAGAAAGAGTTTTTTTTCTGATTTCAACCGTGTACCACATGCTGACTAAAGTTTTTGACATTAGGTTTTATTTGAAAGAATAAATTATAAGATTAAATAAGGTAGCCATGGAATTTCAATCTGTCAAACATTTCATTTATTGTTCATTAATAATACAAAAATGTCATACACTAACGAAGAGAAACGAGATATGATAAGTATTTTTTATTCTTCGAACCGAAATTCAACAGTAGCGAGTACAAGATATATACAATTATATCCAGAACGACAACAGCCTCATCGTACCATTTTTCTAGATCTCGACAGAAATTTGGTCGAGAATGGATCGTTTACTAAGCCGCGTAATGGTCAAGACAACAGGAATTTAAATGAAAATCGACAAGATATTTTACAAATGGTAAATTAAAAGCGTGTTTTCAAATTTCATGTTATTCTTGCATTTTTATAGATAAATAATAATCCATCAATTTCTACATGCGAAGTAGCGTCAGAATTACATTTGTGCCAGTCCAGACTTTGGAGAACTTTACATAAAAGTAGGTTTAAACCATACAGGATCCATGTTAGTCACTCTTTACTGCCTGGAGATAATTTGAGAAAGCTAGAATATTGTAATTGGTTAATTGGAAGGATAGAAAATGACGAAAATTTTTTAAGCAAAAATCATCTGGTCAGATGAAACAAAATTTACAAATTCTGGAATGTTCAACAGAAATACGGAGCACTATTGGGCAGTACAAAATCCCCGACAAAACAGGGCTAGAAGACCACAACATCGTTTTGGAATAAACGTTTGGATGGGTATTTTGGCAAATCGTCTCTTAGGACCAGTTATGTATGAAGAACATTTAAATGGAGAAAGATATTTAAACATTTTACGTACATACGTATCTGACTATCTTGACGACAATATCCCATTAAATCAATTACAATATTTATGGTGGCAACAAGATGGCGCACCAGCACACAATGCAGCTGTTGTTAGAAATTTCTTAAATCAAGAGTTTGCAAACCGTTGGATTGGAAATAGGGGAGTTGTTGAATGGCCTGCGAGATCACCTGATTTAAGTCCGCTAGATTTTTTTTTTATGGGGATATGTTAAAAACAATATTTATAAAGTAGATGCGCCACAAAACATTGAAGAATTACGAGACAGACTTCAGAATGCCTTCGATGCAGTTCATAGAAGAACTATACAAAGGGCAGTACAAAATGCCAGAAGGCGTGCCCAATTGTGCATTACCGAAGATGGCCAGATAATTTAACATTTACTGTAATTGTTTATTGTTTACTTTTCTATGTATTTTTATTAATGTTTTTGTTATCTTGTACTCGCTACTGTTGAATTTCGTTTCGAAGAATAAAAAATACTTATCATATCTCGTTTCTCTTCGTTAGTGTATGACATTTTTGTATTATTAATGAACAATAAATGAAATGTTTGACAGATTGAAATTCCAGGCTACCTTATTTAATCTTATAATTTATTCTTTCAAATAAAACCTAATGTCAAAAACTATAGTCGGCATGTGGTACATGGTTGAAATCAGAAAAAAAAACTCTTTCTGGGGATGTCTAAATCCAATATGGCGCCTATAAGAAATTAGATAGTTGATGATGGCCAGAAAGAAACGAAACGTCGTATAAAAATTTAGAGTTCACCACTGGATAGAGGTTTAGAAATGGCCACAAGGATGTGTTTTATTTTTTCTCTACAAAGCCAAATGTCGGTGCTACAGGTAAAAGAAGAAAATGGGGTTTTCGCGTTTTTTTTTTTAAATAACGAAGGTCATTTGTCACAGGTCTATTTTCTTTACGGATTTATAACAAACACAAAATTTAACAACTTTGCCAAATTTAAACCTATACTCTATCTCCAATAATAAGAGAGATCCCCATGGTGAGGGCCGAAAATGAATCAGCCTGTATATAAGTGTTTAGATAATTTCGTAGCCGTCTATTAAATATAACATTATTGGAATTTTTCGAAAAACCAATAATTTATCAATTGTTATAGATATATATATATATATATATATATATATATATATATATATATATATATATATATATATGGTATTAATAAGTCGGCGATTAAAGGTTTGGTTTATTACTTCAAAGTATATATATTTAAAACAACCCTACATGTTTCGGCAATGATGTCTTTGTCAAGGATATAAAAAATATCCTATAATATCCTATATAATATTTTTTATATCCTTAACAAAGGCATTATTGCCGAAACATGTAGGGTTGTTTTAAATATATATACTTTGAAGTAATAAACCAGACCTTTAATCGCCGACTTATTAATACCATATCATACCATGGTCACGAAAATATTATATATATATATATATATATAATTAGACCAGGAGTCTTCGCCGTTAGAACAAGTGTGGGAGGGATTGTTGGGGAATCCAGCAAAATTAAAATCTATTATTCAAGTCAGTCCTTTATTTTTTCTCAAATATTTCGCATATAAATTTTATGCTTCATCAGGGTCATAATGTGAACTATTTTTCTTAAGGAGGAATTACCAATTTTCGGCCACATTCTTAGACATAAAATTCATTTTATGTCTAACAATGTGGCCGACATGTGCTTGTCCATTGCGAGAGTTTCTTTGTTCGTTCTAATTAGACGTGTTTTTTCTTTTAAACGTGTTGTCCTTTATATTTTAAACTGTAACTTCGCAATCAATCAAGATATTGTTAATTGTCTTCAGACAGATTATTGCTTGTGATATATTGTAGACATTATGTAGGAAAAAATTGGTAATTTCTCCTTAAGAAAAATAGTTCACATTTTGACCCTGACGAAGCATAAAATTTATATGCGAAATATTGAAAAAAATAAAGAACTGACTTGACTAATAAATTTTAATTTTGCTGGGTTATCCAACAATCCCTCCCATATATATGCATATATATATATATATAACAATATATATATATATATATATATATATATATTGAAAAATTCGAATAATTAGCGTCGTAAAATGTAGAAAACAATATCTACATTCACATTACTTTGCGAAAATGCAATTAAATTGCAACAAGTGCCGACTACAGGCAAAAATATTAACATCTGTTTCGTTAATGTGACTTAATTCTTTCCAATGTATTCGAAAACCACAGTCCATAATAGCTTAGTTGTTAGAGCAATGGTCTGGCAAACCATGGATGTGGGTTCGAATCCTGCATCAATTGCTTGCATAACAGAGCTGTGAGATCTTTAAGATCCACCAATTCCAGAAAGGGCCTTTCAGGTATTAATGTGAATAAAATCGGTTGCTAAACTTTAGAGAAGTTGTTCAGAAATTGATTATTTCGAAAATTTCTGTACATCAACCTATGTAAGCTGAACGACGACATCCGTATCAATATACAATAATATATACAGACTGTGTCACGACGAGCTTAAACTATCTGTATATTGGAAACTACTAACACGATAGCTGTGAAAATTTGTAAGCATAGATAACAAATTATGGCGAATTTAAACAAAATATTTCGACAGACATGCTTTTTCCAGTTATACCGAAAGTAGACAGCAACTTTGTTATTTCAAATCGAACACCCTGTATATTATTACATTTTCGAATTCTACGTAAAATTTTAGAGTTACTTTGTGAAGAATATCCTATATCTAAAACGTATACTTTTCGAGATACTATTTTTTTTTAATAAAAAATTGACAGATGCAAAAAAAATTCTATGTGAACATCCCCTAGAACAAATAAAAAATATCTTGCTGTGGTGATCAGTAGGAATGTCAAAGGTAATTAGTGATATATTAAAAACATCTTTACTGTATACAGGGTTTGTACAGAAGTGATGAAAAGTTCAACTTAAAAAATGACAAATATTTGAATTATTTTAAATGGAACTACAATTTTTTTCCTGTTTTAATAAAATCTACGGCGGAAAATAAGGGGGTTTATGTTCCCTGTATACAGCATAGAAGTTTCTAACATATCAATAATTACCTTTGACTTTTCTATTGCCAACCACAGCAAGATATCTCTTATTCGTTATATGTACATAGAATTTTTCTGTCTGTATCTGTCAATTCTTTATTAAAAAAATTAATATCTCGAAAAATATACATTTTAGATATAGGGTATCTTACACAAAATGTCTCTTAAATTTTACGTAGAATTTGAAAGTGTAATAATATACAGGGTATTGTGTTTAGAATAACAAAGTTTCTGTACACTTCCGGTGTAACCTGAAATCGCATGTCTGTCTGAATATCTTGTTTAAATTCGCCATAATTTGTAATATATATCTGCAAATTTAGTAGTTTCCAATATATTGATAGTTTAAACTCGTCGTGACACACCTGTATACATAATGCTTCCATCGTAAAATTAAAATATTCGAGAGGGGTTGCCACGGACATCTGAAATATATGAAAAAATTAAATGTACAACGTTGTAATATAGATAAAATCACAAAGATCAGCTTCTTACAAACGAGGTAAAGATAAGAAATTGATAGCACACAATTCTAAATATAAGAGAAAGAAGGAACGGCAAATTTGGACGAAAAATTAATACAAAAAACAGTGATTCAAAATTTAACTTTTCTGAAGTATTTTATCTATTTTATGTACATTTAAATAAAATTGATAAAAAACGATATACTTATGTATAAAATAAAAACTACATTAACTTTATTAATAGCTAATGATGAATATACCAAATATTTTTTATAAAAAAGTGATTTATGAGAGATTATTTTCAAACAATTCTAAAACCAATATCAATAGTATATCTACTATATACTTACATAAATTATTTTGACATTTCGATGAGCGGGCCACCCCTTTAGAAAATAATTTACTAATAGATAATTTTTCATTTCTTCTCTTATAGCGCCAGATTAATTGACTTTTGAGATAAACAATTAAGAAAGGCGATGTTTGTTATAAATCTCACGTGGAAACGCGCACAGTATAATATCAATCTAAACTCTTATCTGCGAAGATGAATCTAGATCTCTTCTAGTGTGCGCTCCACGAAGATTTGGAAGGCCTCACGTGTTCGGACGTATACTCTACCTGAGTATACTCAGATCGCTCCTAGATAATAGTTCTTAAATAATTACAAATACATATTACGGACATTTATCAAACACATTCTTTTGTTGTGTTGTTTCACATTACTTACCTATACATACATGTTACTTTGAAGTTACATTATAGCATAATTTTTCTTATTTATGCGAAATTGTTAATTTAATAGTTTATATACAAATTGACATTTCATTTTAGAACATTTTGTTCTTTCTATAAACTTAAAATCAAAATTTGTATATCAAAAATTGATAATTAAATAATAAATAATTAAAGCAAAGGAAAACTGTATAATTTTGCAAATATTTATTAATTTAAATATTAGAAAATAGATTATTTAATTTTTCAGAATTTCTCTTGGTCATAGAACAACTAAACAACTAAATTTCGGTGCTTTATATGAAGGCGGATTGATATACAGGTGTCTTTGAAATAAAGAAACAATTAATGAACAACTAATGGAAAGAAGCAATTATATAAAATATATATCCAAAAGATTGTGAGTCAATTACGACAAGAGCATCTGAAAATTACATTACTTGCCACCTATGTATCGGAATGCCTATTAGAATTTACACATACACTGCAATGTTTATGTTTATAAAAACTGTAACAGATAACATTTTTTGGACGTATGTCGACATTATAAATGGTATAAATTCAATGGAACAGCTTTGTTTACTTAGGGTCCTGTAATTTGAATACAATTATACGCATGAATATATCTGCTTGTGAATCATTTGTTGGTTAGAACTGATCTAAATCACCTTCCCTTTCTTGTGTATTACGAGAATGTTTTTTTTGTTACGAGAAGTAACAAATAAAATATTAATATGAATATAAACTATTGTAAACACACACGACAATGTTTATGTTTATAAAAACGCTAGAAATTAACATTGTGTATAAGTTTTGTTATGGTAAGTGTTCGATAACCTAGTACGAAAATCAGTTGCTAAAAATTAATTGTGAATTTTTAAAGATGATGTATTAAAAGAAGATGTATGATGTGTGCTCAACAGGCATTTAACGTCCTATTTGGTAATAATCTATCTTTAATCGAAAACTTGCATCGAACGTACGTAACGATCGACAACTGAACGAAACTTAAAGCTAAATGGACAATAATAAAGCTATTCTTTTTGTTATTGTCGGTCAACTTTAAGACATCGTCTTTTATAATACAGTTCATCACACAGCCGCGTGAATTTTTTTAATATCTTTGTCATTTCTTTTCTCTATCATGAGAGGGAATTTTGGAAAAATATTTGGGATATATATTCTAAATTATCGAATATTTTTTATCTATATTACGCGAATATAATTTTAAATATCGCCGTTAAGTTATACATGTGCTTGATGTTATTGATCTAGTAGGTGAATATATTCAATTGCTTTAAAATATTTTAACGTTTAATTCATTTTAATGATTTTAATGACGTATATTGTCTATCGTGCGTTGCGTCATTTAAAAAGTCCTCACATAATTCAAGAATTAACGTGAATTAACTTATTTGTGACGAAATTAAGTAAGTGTTAAGTGATTTTCGTTTATTGCTTGTTCTTAAAAACAAACATTATGCCACCAGTTAGCTGCTGCAGTGAAGCTGAAGCGGCACAAATTGTAACTCTGTCTGACGAAGGATATGGACAAAAGGATATAGCACGACGTCTCAGGAGAGGTGAATCTACAGTATCGAATACATATTTTAAAAAGGTACCAAAAGACTGGAAATTTCGACGAAGACCCGGCCAAGGGCGTAAAAGGTGCACAACAGCAATTGATGATCGTTTTTTGACACTAAATTCTACGCGAAATCGCACATTGACATCCACATATCTCAAAAATGAGTTACTAAATGTAAGACATGTTAATATTAGTTCGAGAACGGTTAGACAAAGATTAGAAGAAGTAGGTTTAAAGCCAAGACGGCCTGCGAAAGAAGAATACATGCTCAGTGGAATATCGAGAATTAGAAAAATATTCTATTCACTAATGAGACTGGAATCCAATTATGGAAGCCAGATGGGCGAAATTATGTCCATTGAAGGGTTGGGGAACGGCACAGCAGCGGCAATCTAATACAAACTGTTCGTTTTGGAGGTGGTGGCATAAAGCTTTAGGGAGGCATAAGTTTTGATTAGCCGACCGAACTTGTGGAAGCCAATGGAGTAACTGGTATATCGAAAACATCGTCCAAGATCATGTTTTCACCATATGTGGACCATATTGGATACGACAGATTCGTACTTATGCACGATAACGCTCGACCACACGCAGTTGGCATAGTGACTAATTACCTTGATCCAGCTCAGATACAAAGATTAGATTGACCACCGTATAGTCCAGACCTGAATCTCATTGATCACGTGTGGGATCAGCTAAATCGTCGTGTACGACAATGAAACCCTGTTCCAAATACAATAGAAGAACTTCGATTTGCAACACAATATGAATGGATCGAAATTTCTCAAGAGTATATTCAAACTCTAATTGGTAGCATGTTGACAAGGATGCAAGCAGTAATTAGAGCTCGAAGTGAGAATACTAGTTATTAACTGTGCTCTTATTTCAACCAAAAGACTAGTATTTGCTTATCCGAGTTGCATTTAAGTTTAAAATGATTATTCTAAATTTTCATAAAATTTATCATTAATTTTTTTAATTATTTTCTGCTAATTAAAAATTACTATTCATTGACTAAACAGTAGAAAATAAACTATTTTCTCTTGTATAATGTTTTTCTTTCATTAAAATTTATATATATATACATATATACAAAAAAAAATTATTCGATAATTTTGTCCATGAGTGTATATAATTACATCTTTCCATTTTTTTGAAATCAGGTATATACGAAATTAATTGCCACAATAATAACTCGTTTTAAAGAACACATATGATATATTAAATTTAATAGACCAGAAAAATCGAACGTCGGAAACCATGCATTGGCCACGGACCACAACATTTAAGTTAAAGGGTTAAAACTTGTCAAAAACATCAACAACCCCAGAGATCTCGACGCATACGAAAGCATTAATATCGTTAAAAACGAATTTGTTACGTTTAGCTTGGACAACGGTCCTATCCCATACAGTTGTCTTTTTTCATTCTTAGAAAAGAGGTAGAAAAGGTTGAGGGCGTTGAGAATAAACACATGGTGTTGCCGTTTTGTTAAGACGAGTAAGTTGACGTAATTTTAGTTTGTGTATTCACTTTAAATCATTGTATTCGTGGAGGGCGTGTAAAGTTGTGTATGATTCTGTGTGTTAGTTTTTCTGTGCCCTATTTGCAACACTTTTTTTTTAGTGATTTTGCATACTGATGATGACAACTTATTTGTCGAAATACGACGTATTTATGATACGATTATTAATTGTGGTAAGGCGATTTATACCTTTTTTTGAGTTTTCATTGATTTAATATTCATCCATGATGTATTTTTGTGCCTATATTTCCTTGTACTTTTGGGCACTTATAAACCATTATCATTATTATATTCATTTTGTTTCTGCTGTAAATTTGACGCCGATCCCCAAAATTTAGTTTGCAGCGTCCTATGTAATAAATAATGAAAGAAAATATAAAATAGATTAATTTGTTCTTTTCAGAGCAAAATTTTTGTTTTCTGGTTTATTGTTTACAGTTTTTTTTAAATCGGTTTTACTTTTTTCTAAAAATTTTTGATTCTTTATTTTTAATACGAACATTAAAATAGTCGTACGAAATTCATTAATCGCCGAAATCAATTACAGAAATTTCGTCTCCATACACACATTATTGGTGAAAATACAGAAATTATTAATTGTGAAAGCTTCAAACGATACAAAGCACGAAATGTCAAAGTCCTATTTATTTGCTTGTTGCGTTCGAGTCAATATTTTTCTTCGCGTTTTAGTATCTACCTCAATCGACGTGAAAAGAAGATTCATACGCTCGCTCGTTTCGGCATCTAAATAACTACCCAGCCGGCACTTCGCGTGACGATAATATTCGGCAGGATTCGTCGTACAGTTACAGCAGTAACAACACCAGATTCGTGTACGCCGTAAAACAAGTGAGCGTCGAACGCCTAGCAGCCAGTGCGACAACAGTAGACCGCGATTTCGAGCAGTGAGCGCCCGTAACAATTGACAGGCGCACATAAAAGGTGCGACCGAGTGTGAAGATATTTCTCACGATCTTGATAATAACTCGGTACGGGTCATTTCTTTGCCTTTTTCCACCGCAACTTCTGTTCTCTTTCTCTCAAGGCGATCGCGAACGCAGTCTTAAGCATACGTCAAGTTGACGTGATAACTTTGGGGGTCGTCTGCGTATTTATTTATGTTTCTCTTTTCTCAACGTGTTCTTTTATGAAAAAGATATATTGGTAAAAAGAATTATATTTTTAAATAATTAATTTAGGTATTTTCAATTAAGAAGCTTTTGTGAAATACGAATAACACTACATTACATATAATTATCTCTAATAAACTAGTTTTTCTCCTGTCTAAAATTTAAAAAATAGACGCCTTTGGTTATAGTTAAATAGCTACAATAAAGCAGTCGATTCAGCATTAGTCAATCTCTCTATTCAAAGAAAAATAAGTTTCACTATTTATAAAATGCATAAGAAGACACATACTTTTTTTTATAATCTCCGTTTATTTACAATCTACAATTATAATAATGAAAAATTCGTGAAAAGTAACGTCTGTCCCGGAATGTGTGGATGCATTTCGCTCTTATTGGAGCTCGTCAACACACAGTATAATGGAGACAGATATGACTTTCACTTCTATACTTCGCATATACAGTGTGTTTCACTTTTCATGGGGACACTTAATAACTTTTTTATTTTGAAAGCAATCGACACAAAATTCTTATCAGTTGTGTAGGCCACGATAATGCACCTTTTCGTATGAATAGAGTTTTTATAAAGTCAATATCTAGCCAACTATAATTAAAATAAAACTATAATTAATGTAATGTTTCAAGTAAAGTCATACTAGCGATTAAGATAGAGCAAAAAAGTATTAGGAAAAATTTTTACAAATCACTCAATAACCTCTAATACCAAATTTCGCTGAAAATTCTTCATTTTTAAATTCTTCTACATTTTTATGCTATCCGTAGATAATAGTTTGTTATTGCAATAATAAGAGCGCCATGAAGCAAGTAAATAATTTGTCAGTTCAAACGTCAATTCACTAAACAGTTTACTTCAGTTGTAACTATTGAACTTTGCTGAGCAATGGCCGAGAGACATTTAAGTATTATTCAAAAAGTAGAAATTATTCGAATTGTTGGTGATAATGTTCGTTCTACCCTAGAGGCTGCGAGGATTATTACGATACGCTGCTAATATTACTTCAATTCTCGTTGACGTTGACGCGGTTTAATATTTCCAGTAGTGTTGAAAATGTTATTCCAGTATACAACATTTCGATGACGGATGCGTGGACGTTCAGAATGTCTCGCGTTAAACTCTCTAGCAGCCTCTCGAGTAGAACATACATTACCATCAACAATTCGAATAATTTCTACTTTTTGAGCAATAGTTAAATGTCTATTGATAGTTACAACTGAAGTTAACTGTTTAGTGAATTGACGTTTGAACTGACAAATAATTTTTTTGCTTCATGGCACTCTTATTATTGCAATAACAAACTAAGCATAAAAATGTAGAAGAACTTAAAAATGAAAATTTTTCAGCAAAATTTGGTATTAGGGATTCTGGTGATTCTAGTGATTTGGAAAAATTTTTTCTAATACTTTTTTACTCTATCTTAATCGCTAGCATGACTTTACCTGAAATACTACTTCTTATTTTAATTATAGTTGGCTAGATATTGACTTTATAAAAACTCTATTCATACGAAAAGGTGCATTGTCGTGGCCTACACAACTAATAAAAATTGTATATTGATTGCTTTCAAAATAAAAAAGTTATTTAGGTGTCCCCATGTAAAGTGAAACCCACTGTATATAGTTAATATATTGAAATTACTGCAAATGAGAATCAATGAATATTAAATCTCACTTTAAATGTAAATATCGCTTAATGTGTTGTATTAATTTCTACATTTCGACAAACTAAGTTTGTACCAATATGCGGAACGCTAAACGTCGTGACGCCACCTTCCCGGCTATTAGGATAATGAAAAATTCGTGAAAAGTCAACATCTATCCCGGAATGTGTGGATGCATTTGGCTCTTATTGGAGCTCGTCAACACACAGTATCCTGGAGACAGATATAACTTCCACTTCTACACTTCGCGTATATACCGGGTTCTTTTTTAATCATTACACATAAATCGCCCTACGTGTAGAGCTAAAAAAATAAAATTCAATGCATTAGTGGCATAGTAGGCAACCAATTATACAAGGGTAAGGTGAAAAATTCTCGACCTGACAATGAAATACTGCGATTTTCAGTTCAAAATTGATTTTATTTCTACATAATCTCCCTTGACTTCAACACACTTGGTCCAGCGTTTGTCCAACATCAGTATTCCTTCCCGGAAGTGAGAGTCTGGAAGGCTGTGAAAATAACCATCTACGACTCTCTCAACTTCTTCACTGGACGCGAAGCGCTTCTCTTAAACAAATTTCTTCAAGTTTGAGAAAAGATGGAAGTCTGAGGGTGCCAAATCAGCAGAATAGGGGGGATAACCGAACAAATAATACCCCAAACCCTGCAGTTTTCTCATTGCCAACGCACTTTTGTGAGCAGTTGCGTTGTCCTGGTGAAACATGATTTTTTTCTTCTTCAAGCCGGGCTCTTCTCGCGAATTTTGGCATGCAGCTGGTTAAAAAGGTTAGAGTAATATTCGTCTATAATTGTTCTGCCTTTTTAAAGGTAATTAATTAACAGGATCCCTTTCGTATCCCAAAACACACTGGCCATGTCCTTTCCGACAGATCTACTTCGCTTTCTTTGGCGCTCAACCACCGACTTCCACCCACTGCTTCGACTGCTGTTTTGTTTCTAGCATGTAGTGGTGGACCCATGTCTCATCCATGGTAATAAATCGCCGCACAAAATCGGTCGGATCCCTATTGAATCGATCCAAACATTGCTGCGAAAGTCGTTTGCGCATTCTTTCGATCGGTATTCAGCAAATGGGGCACCCTTTCTTCCGATATCCCCACGGCCTCAACCTTCACACGCCTATCGTCCAACACAATATCGTGCACCTTTTCGATGGTTTCTAATGTTGTTGCTGTTTTTGGGTGTCCTTCACGTGGGTTATCTTCGAGGGACGTGCGACGTCTAAAATCAGTTACCCATTTTTTAACGGTTGACATTGAAGAAGCAGACTCCCCGCAAACTTTTATCAACTTCGGATGAATTTCGCTAGGGGTTAATCCGTCCAAAAAAATAATTTTATGACCGCACGATATTCAAGTTTATCCATTTTAACGAAAAACACGCAAGACGTCTACTGCGAAAATTCGCGTAAACAAACTACTTGACAGAATAAGTTGAAACTTGTCATACGAACTAATGACTGGTCCACTCGGGCAGGAATTATAAATTTTCGCTGATTGGAACGCCATCTCTGTCAGACCGATAATTTTTCACCTTACCCTCGTACACCAGTGACATATTTTTCCAATTGTCAAATATTTCTGATTTTTCATTTATATTTAAATCTTAAATTAAATACATTTTATTGAGAAATACATAATTTAAAACAGTTAATTATCCTGACAGGCGAATCCTTGTGCGAAGACAATTTTAAATATTTTTAACAAATTCAAATATTATGGTTGTTTTCTAAATTCCCACAAACAAAATAAATAAAACCTATCCGTATTACCAGAACACATGAAGCTGAATCTTTCGTGTTATGTAGAGGAACGGTCTGTAGGATCGCTTTTAAATGTAGCGAGGCATTTTGAAGTATCGTATAGTTTGGAGTTCAAAACCTTGAATGAATTCAAATATAAGCCATACAAAATATCAAACCAGCTAGAGCGTTTCGAGGAAAATTAGGTAAAACGAACTGATTTTTGCGATATAATGTTTATGTTGTTAAATGAAAACAAAGAAATTTTAAATAAAATAATTTTTACTGGGAAAGCAAACAGCTCCGTAATAGATTTAAAGAGTTTCATGTACATTCTGCATGGCAATCTAAATAATTTCCCTTTAAATGCTTAAACATTCATATCTTTAATAGTTAGAAAGCATAGTAGGATGAAACCCATTGAATTATTTTTTTAAATAATAGGAAAAGGTTGGGTGTAATTTTAATAAAATAAATACTTAGGTTACTTTTTAATACTTTTAAAATTTTTATTTAAGCACATTATCATATTAATTTTTTTCGGTTTTAGTCTTGCACGTCTTTGTTATATTATTAAAAGGAGCTGTACTAAACACTCTTTCACTTTCTACTGAACTTACTGGAATACAGAAGTATTTTCTAGCACATTATTCTAAGGGTTTCAGCACCATTCCTGATACCTAAAAGAAAATCCAAATAAACAATGCAATTACCCTTCTTTTTTAAACTTACCTTCAAAAATAAAAGAGGATGTGCGTCTTGATTTGAATTTGGCCTTTCGAGGTATTGCCTTTTAGTTATTACTACATTCGCTGTAATGGATTTTACTTTCTCTTATTCTTTCTTGCAAAAATTCAAATAATGAAAATGACTTTTGATGTGGACTAATGTCTGTTTCGATTACAGGCATTTGTTCTTTATTTTAAGGATCTATTTTCTTCATAATATTAAACATTTCTTGTTCTAGAAAAGAAGCAGCCCCAGTAGCATTTTCAGTACTACGAAAACCTCTTTTAAATCAAGGGTCTCAAACAGTTGCTACTCTAGTAACTTATCGTCCTTCATATGAAAATAGCCTTGCATTAACAGATTCCAAAAGTTTGTTACCTAATGTCTTCCCTTCTTCAACCTTTAATTCCAGTAGTGATGCTGTCAGATAATTGTACACCCCAAAAGTTATTGTGATTATTAAAGAAATAGTAACATATTTATTACCTAGAAGAATTTCCCGCTACTGCTTTTTAAGATAAATTTCTCCATTTTATAAAACCATTTATTCGTAAGATACCACGAGATGTTATTTGTTGTTATCGTGTTACTGAAATGCCTCCAAAACGTGGATTATGTTCGGTAATTCGTTAGAAATATGATGAGAGAACGTTCTACAATGTCACAATCTCATAAAATGGTAAAATCTATTTGTGCTTTTTTGTTATCAACGCTTTCATATTTTCTCCCTTTTTTGTTACACTAATTTTACTATCTTAGATATATTTCATCCTTAAAGAAATACTGTCCGTCTTCTTTAAATTTGTTAAAAATATTAGAAATTGTCTTCGCACAAGGTATACGCCTGTTAGGATAATTAACTATTTTAAATAAATTATCAATTTTTCAATAAATTTGTTTAATTTAAGATTTAAGTATGAATGCAAAATCAGAAACATTTGTGTAATTGGAAAAATACGTCACTGGTGAATAACTGGTTGCCTACTATGCCACCAATGCATTTACTTTTATTTTTTTTTAGCTTTACACATGGGGCGATGTATGTGTAATGATAAAAAACCGCGTTATAGTTAATACATTGAAATATTAGTTAACGCATTCACGCGTTCTGGGATAGATGTGACTTCATGAATTTTTCAGTAAAAAATGTGGGAGTTGGTGTCTGTTTCCCTTATATCAACAACGGGAGTTTAAAATGTTCTTATGTCTTGGGCAGCAATGGACTGCAAAAAGCATTTCTATGCTTAAAACTATTCAATGTAACTTTAAGAAAAACTTTATTCAATATCACAGAGAAAATTTAGGTATGTGAATAATAACAATACAGCATTTGAAAGTCCTTTTTCAGAACAGCATGTGTCGATTCTATGCTTAAATTTAATTGTTGACATAGTTGTCATACAGAAATAATCGGCGGAATCATCGATTCGTGGATTTTATTGCTTACTAGCTCGATAACATTTTCGTATGTACGACACAGTCTTTCTTGGTTGCTTTTAATGTCATATTATTATTTAATTGAATAGTTTTTGAATTTGTGAAGTTGTGCGAAGACTTAATTATTGACAACAGAAAATGGAACGTTAAGTAGACAATATGTTCATTTGTTTGAATTTAACAGAGGAGTTAATGCATCAGAAGCCGCTAGAACCATTTGTGCCATTTCCGGAAAAATCGTGCGGGGCTGGTTCGGAAACTACGTGGCCTAACAAAGAAAACGGAAGTTTTTATGACAAAAAAAATTTAATTTTTCAATATAGTTTCCTGCTCGCTTAACGCACATATTCCAATGAAATTCCAAATTAGTAATGCGTTCATTGTAGATCGATGAATCCAAATCCTCGAAATAGCTATTTACAACAGCGATTACCTCGGAATTAGACGAAAATCTCTTACCGCCGAGCCATTCTTTCAGGTTTGGAAAGAGATGATAATTTCTGGGAGCCAAATCTGAGAAATAGGGTGAATGAGGCACTAATTTCAAATCCAAATTCATGAATTTTTGCTATTGCAATCACAGACTTATGGGTAAACGCGTTATCCTGATGGAAAAGCACTTTCCTCTTTGCCAAATAAAATCGTTTCTCTTTGATTTTGTCGCTTAATTGTTGCAACAAATTGGCATAATACACCCTATTTATCCTTTTCCCCTTTTCTAATCAGCCCACCAAGATAATTCCACGAAGATCCCCAAAAAAACAGTTGGCATAACCTTTGCTGCTGGTCAAACTGTTTTTGCCTTTTTTAGTGGCGGAGAACCATTTTTCCCATTGTTTCGATTGTTCTTTGGTTTCGGGAGTGTAATGGTAGACTCAGGTTCCATCGACGGTAATGAAACTGCGTACGAAGTCCTTCTAATTGCGGCGAAAACGTGCAAAAAGATCGCGAGAAACACTCAAACGATTCAGTTTTTGCTCCGGTGTGAGTAACCGCGGCACTCTACGCGCCCAATATTTTTTCATTTCCAATTATTCAGTTAAAATTCTGTGCACACTGTCATTTGAGATACCTACAATGTCTGCTATCTCGCGCACTTTTACTCGACGGTCATCCACGACGATACGGTGGACTTTTTCAATCATATCCGGAATAGTAACAGTTTTTGGACGTCCACTACGGGGTTCATCATTTGTGTTCATACGACCACGCTTAAATTCAGCAACCCCGTTGTTAACCATTGAAAACGAAGGTGCAGGTTATAATAGTGTTGAATCCAGCCCTGCTTTGTTTTCGATTGGTGTTAAGCCTTTCAAATGAAAGTGCTTTATCAATGCTCTCAACTCAGTTTTTTTTCCATTATTACAAAATCACGACGTTTACTTTGGCGTACTGTCAAAAATAGACTAATTAACAGATCGCTCTGAAATGTCACCATGTTCTTACCATTCTGTAGACTCATCCTTTAATAGGTTAAATAACCTATTAAAGGATGAGTCTACAGAATGGTAAGAACGATTCCTCCGAATTCGCGCCATCTCTGTGTTAGTCCATGTAGTTTTCGATCAAACCTCGTAATTGGAGAGAGTACAACACAAAAATGGTTTTCTCTGTTTAAAGAAGGCCATTTTTACATTAATGATTCTAAACGTTCAGATCATCAGACTTTGATCAGACAAAGATCATCAGACCTTGAATGAAGATCGTTTGAGTGCATAAGTTTGTTATGATCCACGTCAATCAAGGAATTGGTCATTATAATGGATTGTAACCAACCGCTACGACCTTAATACGACATTAGCATTCGGTGGGCAAAGTTCTAAAACTAGATGTTTGTTTGCCGCTTATTTTAAGAATCGGCGTGTAAAAACATTTGCACTTCTTTTCTAGGTCATCATCGTTTAGGTCGTCAACAAGATCGGCCGTTTTTGTCCTATGTTATTACTGGTGACGAAAAATGGTACCTTCATGTCAACATCAAGAACAGAAAAGAATGGCTTAGTCCTAACAAAAAGGCAACTCCCCAAGCAAAAAAATTCAGGTTGTTCATTGGGTGAAAAAAAGCTGGAGTCGTCAACAAAGAATTCGAGGAATGTAACTATCACTGCAGAAATTTATTACAAAAACTCCATCGGGTCTAGGTTACAATTCAAGGAAAGAGACCAAAAAGAATACATCATCAAGTCATTTTCTAGCATGATAACGCTCACCGTCATACTACTAACATAGCAAAATCAGCTATTCAAGAACCAGTTTTGAGTTCAATAATAATGCTACGAATTTATGCATCAACCCAAATAGTACAATAACGCTATTTTAACGTTCGTAAAAAACTCCCTGAACTTTTTAAATACGCTGTGTATCTTTTCTTTGTTGCAATACACAGTAGAATAACCATACATTAAAACATTATCAGCATGCATAACATACACCCACAAATTATAGCATTCAGAATTTATCGAGCGATTCTCCTAGAGCTAAAAAAAAATGCGAAAAAAAGCAGTTGTTATACAATCTTTGGAAAAGTACCAGTTTGCTATCAGGTGATCGTTTGATTTACTGAACACTCTTTTATTAGCGAGGCATACGCTATAAGTGTTTTTGTCTGTTGCGGTCGGACTTATCGCGAACGTTGACTACATCTATTTAAAGAAATTTATATACATAGTTATCAAATAGTTATAATAATACACTGCCAAATATCTAGTAATAT
Source organism: Melolontha melolontha (assembly GCA_935421215.2). Lineage (NCBI taxonomy): Eukaryota > Metazoa > Arthropoda > Insecta > Coleoptera > Scarabaeidae > Melolontha > Melolontha melolontha. Next base: position 36,681,960 of record OW285242.1, read on the forward strand.
TTATTGTGGATTTAAGCTTTCATTATTTATTTATAACTTTACTGCAAATGTAATTATAAATAGGAAATGAAGTTAATAAGACTTATTTTAACAAATAAAAGATGATAATAAGATCATAAAGATTTAGTAACTCAAGGAGAATTTATTCTTTGCCTACATTTAATCGTATGCACTGTTTTTAGTTTTTACACACTTAAAATATTTTCCACAAGATATACAATACATTTCACGAATAATTAACTACAGCCAATTAGTAACATTGACATAACTACGAGGATGATTACACGGAAGATAAAAATCGTTTATTAGTGCTTGTTTGTTAAAGAAATTGATTTAATTTTCGAGTAGCCTATGCTTTTACAGGAAGCTGTTTAAATTTTCACTATCGTCTGACGTTTAATTTGACAGATACAGTTGCTTAAAGAAGCTTAAGTGAAACTTGTAAAATAGATCAAATCGTTGTTTGTGGTGCAATTGAGTACATTAAGAAGTTTTTTAGGAAGATGAATACAACTGATAGTATACAACTAATATGAATTATAGAGTGCCCATGTACTACAATTTACTAGAAAAATTGTAAATATAACCTTATTAAACCGAGGATGATGCCGGAAAAATACATGTGGAATCCTATAGTATATAAAACGGAGCCTAGCTATGTACGAACTTAGGAATAATTAAAATCATATACAATAGCTTCCAGATCTAACTAACGTTCTAAATCACGTACGTAAATTATACCAAGTACTAATAATGCAATAATGACGTCGTTAAAAACAATAGACGATTCTAGTCATCGAAAATTCAAGGAAAAACGTTATTGAACGACCCTTAATAAATGTGCAAAATAGTCTAATTAATAGTAACAATTTGGGAAGTAGGGACAAAATAGGAAAGGTAGCAAACTTTTTATGATCTACATTGTCGTCCAAAAATAACTGACAAACGAAAATGAATAATTAAGGTAATATTAAATTAAGGTTCGAAATCGGCATATAACAACCTACACTTACAGACTTCTATAATTTTACAGACCTGTAACATTACCGATCTGTAAGAATATTGCACAGAATTTACTCATCAATCGTTTAGTAAACGAAATCGATTGCTCGACGATATTAGCAGTGGCGGCTCGTGAGTTATGGAAGAGGGTGGGCACAAAAAGAACTTACCTATTTTTTGTACATAAAATCCATTCTCCTATTTTTCATGTTGGAAAAGACGCTTATGACTTTGTTGTCAAAATCCGGGATAGACTGGACGAACTTCTTTTCTAGTGATAGGACCGCCAATGCGTTCAGTCGATCTTCTGACATTGTGCTTCTCAGAAAAGTTTTAATGCGTTTGATGGTGGAAAAACATCGCTCACATTCTGCTGTCGACATGGGCGTTGTACAAATAATATCCAACAGTTTGTATGTTTCCGTCAAAACCTTTTTTAGGTTGTTGTCTGTTATGGACACTAAAAGTGGAAAAGCACTACCTACGTCACACATGTCATCGCGCTCATAAATTACTGAAAGTTCACTTTTCAATTTTACACTGACCAACATAGGATAAAATTTTACAGTTTCATTAATTTTTTTTGTGGAAATGAATGACTATAAGTTTTAAAATTTCGAGAATCAAATAATTTTGCTGCATTTAAGTGATCCCTAAAATCAAATCGGTCGCTAATTTGGCTTAAAATAGTGTCACATACTTCCTTTGCAATAACAGCTCTGTTATCTCCAGCTGTCGTTTTTTGTCTTTTCCTTGCAGGTTCTTCATTATTGCGTTTTTGACTGTTATTGTCAGTAGAATTTCTTAAATTTCTAATGTGAATAATTTGCTGTTGGAATTGTTCAATTGCCTTTTGCAGTTGAGCGCATTTGAGTCTGATTAAATAATATTTCAACATGTGCATGATCAAATGAAATATTTTCAACCAGTAGAGAAATTCCGGACAATTCAAATGTTTCAATAAACCACTTGCTTCGCTAATAGTAACTGAATCCATCCCATCTTCGTCAATAATTTTGTCTAAACATTCTTTGAAAGAATCCTGGTGTTCAAATAATGTGTTCACAGTTCGACCTTTGAAAATCCAGCGTGTCGGAGCAGAACGTGGTAATATACGTTTGACTATTTCATCAACAATTACCGTTCGTTTTGGCGATCGAGAAAAAAAACTTGAAAATGACTACAAATTTGTAAAGAAAATTTTTACATTTTTATTGCAGTCGTTTATTGCTCGTTCAGTAATTAAATTAAATTGATGCGCGTAACAGTGAATATAATGTGCCTGTAGAAATGTTCTTTTGATAATAGCTTGGACACCATTTGTCTTACCACTCATCACGGACGCCGCAAATTTTATACACATAATTAACCGGCGCAAAATATGATGATTTTTTTCCACACCTTCGTTATACTTAATTTTATGTTGCAAATAAGCACTGTCTAACTGTTCACGTATGGCCACTTCGCCTAGAACACTAAAATCCACGCATGCATTCATGTGAGAAACAGAATTTTCGTGTTTCTTTGACCTTTCTGCGATATGCTTTAAATCGTTCAACCCTTGTTTATTCCACGCACGAACCTTTTTCTTAAAAATTAAGCAGATAAATCAAAATAGTTTATTTGTTAGTGACTATCCGCAAATCCACTCATATTTTTCATATATATTTTTATTGAATACTCTATTGTAAGTTCGAGTTTTACTTGTTAAAGTGTAGTTTATTTGAAGTTTAGGGATAGGTCTTCCTTTCTTCTTAATTAAAAGTTTTTCCTCAAATGAAAGAGGGGTTTTTTAAAAGATTTTGCACACCATTAACTACCATTATTAATAATAAGCACGTGCAGTAAGCGCCGAAAACAATACTATCACAATAAACGCAAGACGTTAACTGGAGTCGAGCGAGTCTGTGCCCCAAAACGACGTATAAAAACATATGGCGAAGATAAGCGGGACCAGCCGTTCCATATTCAGAATAGATACATCTGAAATCGTGCCATGGAACATAGTTTTGAGCGTTTATACGCTAGTGTCAGTGGTGCGGAAGGAAACTTTGATACCATCGTTATAAAAATACATAAAAATATTTTGGGTTGGCACGTGCCCTTGTGCCCTTTAGTACCACCCGCCACTGGATATTAGCCTATATTGCCTTCAACGTTCCGAGTTCTAACACTCGCAAATGCACTACTCTTAGATTGCTCAGAGCGAAAACAAATGCACAATTAAAGTCACCGGTCTATATTATGTGTAAGACTTTTTGACAAGATTTACTACAGTGTGATGTTTAAATTAGTTCTTGCTTATTTTTATATACACATAAAAATTGGATTTATTTATCATGTTTATTATATACAAAAAGGTTTAAATATATCAATACTTTATGCACGTATTACGCATTTGTTACAAATGAAACAGACATGCAATATACATATCTGTAACTCTACACATGGACAATACACCTCGTATTTTCAGCATTTACTTCTGCTTAAGACACGTGTTTCTGCCATCTATAGGCGTCATCAGTCAAGCTAGTGGAGCAATGTAATACAAATGATACAAATCTTTTCAAGAACAGATTTGTATCTGTATATACATTTACGCTGAAATCGCCTACGAGATATAGCAAATTTCGTCCTATAAGGTGGCACTATTTAATAAGTGACATCTGACGGACGAAAGAGACTATGCCGAAAAAGGCGACCTTTCGCTTGACCCGCTATGCTGGTACATAAGCGAAAAAATACGTATTGGTGTAGTCCATTAACACGAGCCAGATGGCGGTAAATATACAAAAAGGTTTAATATATCAATACGTTATGCACGTATTACGCATTTGTTACAAATGAAACAGACATGCAATATACAAGGTGGCGCAAAATTAATCATCCAATTTTGTTTTTGAATAACTTTTTTAGTAAATAAAAAAAAAATTTTGAGTGGTGAAAATCTTTATTTGGACCTTTACAATTTTTTCTGTTAATTGGAAAATATGATATCCGCCAAATGGCTGCCGCCAGTATTGATACACATTTGTGCCCGTTTTATCTCATCTTCCATAACTTTCCGCACGATTTCTAGTGATAACTGTTCGCATTCCTGTCGAATATTCTCCTTAAGGGCTGCGATTGTCTGAGGCTTGTTGGCATAAACCCGCGACTTCAAGAAGCCCCAAAGAAAAAAGATGGTTAAATCGGGCGATCTTGCTGGCCATGCCAAAACGGGAGATTACGCGACCAGGAAATGCTTCCTTCACAATATCCATTGTGGCTCCTGCTGTGTGTGCGGTTGCACCGTCTTGTTGAAATCACATGTTCACCATGCTCATTCAATTCTGGCAGTAAGAAGTCGTTTATCATGGCCCTGTAGCGTTCGCCATTAACAGTAACCGTATTGCCGATGGCGTCCTCAAAAAAATACGGTCCAATCACTCCTCCCGCGTGAACACCGCACCACACAGTAGCCTTGAGTGGATGTAACGGATTTTCGTGCATCACACGCGGATTTTCAGTGCCCCAGAAACGAAGATTCTGCTTATTGACGTAACCGCTTAAATGAAAATGCGCCTCGTCGCTCATGATGATTTTCGACTGAAAATCGTTCACTTCGTTGTTGAGATTGAGGATGGCTCTACAGTAATTCACACGCGACTGAAGGTCAGCAGGCATTAACTGATGCACTGTTTGCACTTTGTATGGGAACATGTGTAAGTCTTTCACTAAAATTCGCTGTAGGGTCCGTCTGCTGACGCCAAATTGCGTGGCACGTCGTCTGGTTGATGTTTCTTCGTTCTCAGCAACATCAGCAGCCACAGCCGCGATATTCTCGACAGAACGACCAGTCCGGTGGCGGCCACGCCCTGGAAGATCTCTTGTGGTTCCAGTCTGTTCGAGTCGAGCAGATAAGCGGCGTAATGTTTGTCCAGTTGGCGCGACACGATTAAATGAAATTCACGCTGCGCTAACACCACGGACCGATTATTGGTAAAATAAATCGACACAATTATTCCACGCTCTTGCGGAGTATAGCGCTCCATTGTTTGTCTGTTTGTATTCTGCAGCTGTCTAGTTCACAAATGTCAAATATGATTGACGTACGACGCCATTTGCAAAAGTTATAACATCTTCCGACAGGGTGATTAATTTTGCGCCACCTAGTACATTTCTGTAACTGTACACATGGACAATACACCTCGTATTTTCAGCATTTACTTATGCTTAAGACACGTGTTTCTGCGATCTGTAGGCGTCATCAGTCAAGCTAGTGAAGCAATGTAATACAAACGATACAAATCTTTTCAAGAACAGATTTGTATCTGTATATACATTTACGCTGAAATCGCCTACAAGATATAGCAAATTTCGTCCTATAAGATCCGTCAGATGTCACTTATTAAATAGTGCCACCTTATAGGACGAAATTTGCTATATCTTGTAGGCGATTTCAGCGTAAATGTATATACAGATACAAATCTGTTCTTGAAAAATTTGTATCATTTGTATTACATTGCTTCACTAGTTTGACTGATGACGCCTATAGATGGCAGAAACACGTGTCTTAAGCAGAAGTAAATTCTGAAAATACGAGGTGTATTGTCCATGTGTACAGTTACAGATATGTATATTGCATGTCTGTTTCATTTGTAACATGTTGATTATATTTATTTTCGTTTTCTATCTTTCTATATATGTATGTATGTATACGATTGATCAATATTAATTTAATTTGTTTATTATTCTTCTTTTATATGTTATCAAGTACTATTTCTGTACATGTTTTTATAAAATGCTGTTAATCTACATCACAAATTATATACTCCATTATTGTCATGTTACTAGCAACCGCTGTTAAACAAATAAAGATTATTCTTATTATTATTACTACTATTATTATTAAACTACTAAATTACGAGATCTTTCACAGATTTACAGAAGCAATTAATGCATATTACATTTTACATACATACATACAATTTATTCTCAGATTACTAGCTTACACCATACTTAACCATATAACTTAACTATACATAATAAAATGAAAACAGCGAAATCAACTTTCGATCCTGCAACTGTAACCCTCGCCTATTCAGATCTTCAAGCGGCGACTGGTGACCCTCTAGTATTCATTGTGAACACCGCGTCCGTGACAATACTCTTGTAAGAACATAATGGGAATGGTCTACCGAACATTAGGGCCGTTTGTTGTGAACGCGTACGCAGTAACGGAGGAACCCCACACGCCAAAGAAAATGATCTGTCGGCCCATTTGTATGTCACGACTTGTGTTAAACTCCGAACATAATAGCTCGGTTAATTATCATTGTATATTCATAAATGACGTTTTATCAAGTGTTAATTACAGTGCTTAAAGTCGATGTTGATGATGTTAAATGCCTTTTGAATATTTACGGTTAATTCTCGGGATTTGCAAAATGCCAATCAGACTCCGTTCAATAGGCTTAAAAAATAATCTTTATTTTGAATATGTTTTCTGAGCTGCATGAATATTCCTTTATGCTTTAGTTTCCCCATTCCTTTACAAAAAAGCACGCGCCCTAATCAAGATTTCACGCTAAATAAAATAAACACAAATGATTCAGTAAATCACTAAAAAAAAAACATAAAAAATCGACATTAAGCTTACATGTGTTTGCACACATTTTGTATATACAACAATTTGTCTTATATGCAGGTTATGTAGACATATACATATATAATATATATATATATATATATTGCATCTACATATATATATATATATATATATATATATATATATATATGTATATATATATATATATATGTAGATGCATATATACATTATATATAGGTAGATTAGTTCATCTCGAAGTTCAGGGGATATCATAAACAAGTGTGTGTAGACGCAGAGCGCGTCGCGTCGCGTCGTTCGACCGGAAGTGTGTGATAAAAGTAACAATGCCGACGTCCGATTAGGTTTTTATGGTCTCAGCGAATTGTTATCCCCCGTATGCGTGAAATACCCCTGACTTACCGACCGTGCATCCCGAACCACGGGAAAAAATAATAACCTCTGACGTTTTTCATTCAATCTGCGGCCGAATAAAAAAGAAAAATCCGGTTGAATTTTAATATATGTGCTTGTAATTTATTACAACCTAGCGATATCTATCGGCGACGAAAGAAACCAGTGTATGCGTGAGAGATTGTGGCGTGCGTGTTTCGGGTGAAGTTAGGCGCGGACTTGGGACCGGGACGATTCGTGTCCCCCTTTTTTGACGGAGAATTTCGAACAAAAAAATGGCACGCATGATCGAATCGGTGATACGTTAATGGCAAAATTCTGTCATCGAAATGGGGTTATGATAAATTGTATTTTATGGATTGTTCGGTAATTGGGAATATAGAATCTTTATATGCAGAAATAGTTTTATTAAGTTGAAATTTCTTTACGTAATTTATACAATAATACCAATTTTTTTAATGAAAAAAACTAAATTCTACATATCCTTAAAATATAAGTTATTGGTATACAAAAAGCAAATTATTGAAAAATACAAAAACATATTATTAAAAATAAAAGTATTTATTTTTCAAATCTTTCAAATAAAAGAAAACACAAATAATATTATCGCGTAACAATTCCATCTTTTACAACTTGCGAACTGCTACTGGTGCGATAATTGTGATATATCGTTTATAGATTCCTTTTCCTCCCTATCGCCAACTGATTTTAGGTGCCATCGACGCTTTGTATATATGACATCTTGCACATTAAACTAGTTATAGAACTAAAATCATAAGCTTTCACTATTATTATTATTATTACAGCGTCGAGTTATTTCACACTTCCTCAGCCTGTAGCTTTGAAACATTTTACTCGACCCACATATCTGAGGGTATGAGCTCGATGGTAAGAGGCTGATTTTACGTGGTATACATCAGGGAACGGTATTTACTACACATTCTATGATGTAATTTATTGTTTCTTTTGTCATTTCCATAATTCTTGAGATCATAGTAGTAGATATATATAGAAATATTGAATCAGCGATTCGAATTTATTCTATTTTTAAACATTTACACGCGTTCAGCATTATTGGTCGCTGCATTAATTCGTGGATTTTGGATGGCAATTCTAATGATTTGACACCTTTTGAGAACTGATTATGCTTATTATCTACACGAAAACAGCTTACACAAAGAACTATTTTAATTCGATTTTCAAACGAAATAATACATAAAAACGAAAGATTTTTGCGTTAACACAGTATTTATATTGTCTATAAATTTTATAAATTATAACTAACTAATTTCATGTGCATAATTCCACAATAAAAGGGTTATTTTATTTACCAATATTTCTAGACACGCCCGTTCACAAACGCGATGCTTGAGAAACTACCCATGTAAGCCGTACGTTGTAGATAGCAAGCGTACCAGGTTGTTCATTCGGGTGGACACGTGGCATGGTACGTCGTCCTTTGCTAACGTCAGCATTTGAAATCGACCTGGGCGCGCTTTTACTATTAAAATTAGATAAAAATTTAATATATAATATTAAATTTTTATATTAAACTTTTTTTATACATTGTATTTTCCTTGATTCATTTAGGCGAAGCTATGCTTCCCTAGCTTCCTTAGTATACACGCCACTATTAAGGTCTCACAGTCGGCTGGAAAAAAACATGGCCTTTTCTTTGAACTCAGAAGGAATCCTGTTAATAAATCACAAAGATAACAGCGATTCCATAATTGAAGAATGCTAAAGGGGTCCAGCTCCTAACCTGGCTGCCTATGGACTTCGATATTTTGAATCAATAACCCTATAATCCAGACCTCGCTCCGAGTGATTTTTATGTGTTCCCAAAAATGAAAAGAAACTGCATGAAAGATATTTAGGAGCGAAGAAGGAGTAAAGGATGTAGTTTCGCCGTATTTTTCAGACAAATATAAAAGTTTGTTTATGAAGGCATACGCAAGGTAACCGAAAGATCTGAAAAATGTATTGGTGTTGCAGGTGAATATACAGGCTGTCCTTGAAAGAGACAATATATGATAAATGGAAAGATATAATGAGGTATATGGAATACAAATCCAAAATATTCGCCGACACGAACACCGAAATTAAAAACAAAATTGTATTACATGACGCCTATGAATTCAAAATATTAAGAATGTGTATAAATAATAAATACCTTACACACAAATACATTGTAGCGTATGTTTACGTAAGTATTTTAAGATATTGTCTCGGATATTTTTTACAATCGCACAGTGGTGTGCAAATTTGTTTTTTGATAACTTTTTTCTCGCTTATGAGGGAATTTTGGGAAAATGTTTTGGATTCATACTCTATTTACAGTACAACCTGTCTTATCCGGACTAATATGGCGACCAGCCGATCCGGATATGGAAAAATCCGGACATCGCAAGGTCAATTATAAATTGCTTAAAGGCCAGAAATAATGAGCGCATTGAATATTTTTTAGACATTTCTATTGATTTAGCATTTGTATTTATACAAAAAACTAGATATGGAGATTTCTTCATACCCAGGCAGTTTTTTTTTTCTGCAGTCTGACTCTCTTCTTTATTGTAAACGGTTTCATTGATTTCTTCTGGTTTCTCCCCAGTCCATTTTTAAGTTGCTTTGTGATCTAACAGCTTCTTCCATACACCTAACCAGTGTAAGCGGTTCTATTCCATCCCATGCTAGGGATATCCACATCACCACATCTAACATGTCCACCATTTTTTAAGGATTCCATAACAATTTCGCCCTCGTCTATTTTAGCAATCAACAGAGTTAGTAACTTACGGCGATAGGTATGTTTCAGTAATTCGAGCACACCTTGGTCCATAAATTGACAAAGGAATGTCACACTTGGGGGTAAAAACATACATTTTATGTCACCATTTCTGTGTTCATCTTCACTTGAGTGTGAGAATGCATTGTCTAGTAAGAGCACTGCCTTTTTTGGCAAATTATTTTGCGCTAAATGTTTTTCAACTTGTGGCACAAACCGCTTCTTAAACGAATCAGTATATATTTCACAGTTCATCCATGCGTTCCGTTAGTCTCGGTAGTAAACTAGGAGGGAAGACAAATTTTTGAAGTTCTTGGAAGCTCTCGGCTTTATATTTTCCAATAAGTCCCAGTGAAAGTTTGTTGTGAAAGCTGTTCTCCTGAAATCCCATGTTCGTCTGTCAAGCTGTGTAGAAACATTTCCTCTTCTTTGGGCAAATCAAAGATATAAAGCCCCATTAACTTGGTTGTTAGTGACTTTCTTCATCATTTTTAGTTTTTTTAACCCGCTTGTCGAAGCTTGCTATGAGCACCACTTCTCAATTTCAGTCTTCATTTTTTTCAAGTCACTCTTGTGCTCATTTCTACTCCCATGTCAGCAACAATCTTTTTAGCTATTTCACCAGCATCCAATCTCTTCAGAGCACGAAACTTTTCATCCATTGTCTCAACAGTTTTCTCCGCCATTTTAGCTAAAAACAACAATAAATAACAACAGATAAAATACACTAACAACGGTTAACAATATCGATAACATTTGCTAAACAAACTCTACGCACTACTACGACGCATGCGCACGGCATAAAGCTGTTTGTATGTATTTAAACGGAGACGCGCAGACTAGGCGCACAAGCAACATTCCAGCTGTAACTTTAACCTTTCCATACCTCCCATCTGGCACATTATCTCGCACACAAATTTCGCTAAATTTGTTTGGAGATACGTCCGGATATGGGAGGGTCCGGCTATCACAGGTCCGGATAAGACAGGTTGTACTGTAATTACATCTTTCCATTTTTCATTGAAAAAGTATTGAAAAAGAAAAATAATTTTGTATTTTTATTTTCTTTCGTTTTCGCCCATCCCGCGAACTTAAAAGCACTCCAACGTATGTATAAGACTTAATATTTAATAGCTGTGTATAATATTTAATATTTAATAGCTCAAAATAATGAATTCTCATTAAGTCTTTGAAGTTTAATCAATATGCTTATTCATGTATATATCTTCTAGCATTTACGCATTAAAGTAATATTAGAAAATTGTAAAACCCAAACGTACCCAAACGTAACATAAATTCACGTTGGTAGTCAAGACAAACCGGAAATAAGTACATATATAGCTACTTCCTATTTTTGCTGCAAGAGGAAATATAAATATAAAATATCACATGCATATTTATATGCGATTATATAATGCATTTATATGAAAATAATGGAGAAAGTCTATGGGAATAACAACAATTTTAATATTTCAAAGGAAAAATTTTATTTATTTATGAATAAAATTACGCAATCGACATCTACAATTCGAAAAATTATATTTTTACTAAAGAAAACTTGGAGTGTTTAGACTAAGTTCTGTGGTCATTACTTAAGCAGTCGCGATTGTTTGAAATAATCATTTCTGTTTAGTTTAGAACCGGAACACTTCACTAAAATGTTCACCGTATATTTACAAGAAAGTCCGAAAATATCTAATGCATGCGCATTTAATGAATAATTAATAAACAGAGCAAAATTTTTCCTTGAAATATTTCATTTGCGTGAAGTAATTTTTTTTGTTTGACTAATATTATATTTGAAATTCTAATGAGTAAGATTTATTTATTTTAGTGAATTATAGGGTAACAGAAGCAAGTGTAAAGAATCAAGCAAAAATGTTTATGAAATAGGAAAAATTATAAATAACAAGTCATTAATCTATGTAATATTCATTTGTTCAAAATCTTAAATCTCCGAAAGTTTTTCACCGATTGCTTTGAAATTTTGACACAACGTTACACTCGAATACGCGCGTGTTTTTATAAAGCGAGCCACAAAATTTGTAGGCCGTGAACGACTGACAGACATATAAGTCACATCTGAGCTTAGAGAATTGACGAACTGTCATTTCTAAATAATCATAAGTCAAATTGACAAGTTAGGATTTAACTTATTACTAATAGTACGAAATGTAGGTTAGAACACTTAATCAATCTAAGACATAACTGATTTAATCCATGGCATACTCTGAAAACTTTTTTTGTGGCTCACTCCTTACGATGTGAGTCAAAAAGACAGAAATAGTTGGTAAAACTTTTCTAGTGTGTTTTTCATTTTAGGATTTAATTCAGGTTAGAATGACAAGCACCTAACATTGACTTGACGCAATGCGCATTGTTTATAAATGTCACGAATGTCACAGTGAAGTAGTTGTCAGATCACCACCAATTTTAACATTAAAAACAATGGTGCCAACTATTTCAGTTTTTTTGGCTCACATAGTACCTTAAACGTGTGTTCATTTGAAAAGTCAATCTAGGTTACTTTGAAATTTTGATAGAATAAGACGTAAATATATTAGTATGTGTTTGTTGTTCCGCAAACGTAAATCCAAATGACATTTGATAATGTCAATCACAAATATCAGTTAGTGCATAAAATAATCGTACATCGATTCTGGTTTAAAGAAATTGCTTCTCAGTTTTAAAATGGCTTTCACTTTAGAACATAAACAACAACATTTTCAACATTTGTTATAGTTTTCAATAAATACCTATTATTCGTTATTTATTTGTATGTATAAAACTGTCAAAATATACGCCTTCGTAGGTTAAGTAGTAAATTTTAATTTACGACATACTTCAAAATGTTCTCAGTAAATCACATGCTACTAGATTGACTTTTCAAATGAACACTTGTTATATAGATGTCACCCCTGTGACAGGTAAAAAGATGCGTTATTTGTGACAGATAAAAACTTGCTTTTTTGAAAAACAGCGCCATCTGTTGGGCGTAACAGCAACACGCGCAATACTAAACATTGCTTATACCGAACAACGTGCTTCTCAACAGCTACTATCAGTTAGCATTTTCAATGTTTTCGATTGTATTGTTAAATTTAAATTTTAGTAGATTTCAATTTATTTTCATTTTGAACTCGGGTAAACTTTGGTGGTATGTACAATAAAATATTACTAAGCTAACGCTTGAGCAAAAAGAGATTTACCATCAAATAATGCAAACTATCAATAATGGGGCGGGAGAAATCTTCTTCTTAGATGCGTCAGGAGAAACTGGTAAAACGTTCCTAATTAGATTGATTCTGGCAGCAATTCGATCCCAAAATGACATAGCTTTAGCTCTTGCGTCGTTCGGAATAGCTGTGACATTGCTACCAGGTGAAAGACTGCTCATTCTGCTTTGAAATTACCATTGAACATGCAATTCATTGAAATTCCCACGTGCAACATTTCCAAAGCATCCGGCATAGGAAAAATATTGCAGAAATGCAAACTTATTATTTGGGATGAATGCACGATGGTACATAAAAAAATTGCTCGTAGCTCTTAATCGACCATTGCAAGATTTGCGTGGAAACATCAGACTGTTTGGGAACGTATTAATATTGCTTGCAGGAGATTTCAGGAAAACATTACCTGTAATTCCTCAATCGACACCAGGGGACGAAATAGATGCTTCCCTTAAATACTCTACTTTGTGGCGACACGTAAAAAAGTTAAAATTAACTAGAAATATGCGTATCCAGCTGCAAAATATTCGATCAACTGAGCTATTCCCACATCAGCTGGAAATTGGGAACAGAAAGGTGCCGGTTGAACTGAATTGAATTCAGAACGAATTTCGTTGCCTCATAACTTCTGCAACTAGGTGACGTCGAAAGGAGAGTTGATTGAAAAAGTATTTCCCAATATTCAAACCAATTATAAGAATTACGATTGGCTGGGTGAACAAGCTGTTCACCCAGCCAAGACTGTCCTTGCCGCCAAGAACAAAGACTTCTACGAACTTAACAATATTATTTAGTCTAACATTCAAAGCGAGGCAGTCACCTACAAGTCCGTCGACACTATTGTGGAAGCAGATGAAGCGGTTAATTATCCAAATAGATTGAATTTATTCGATCTGCCAGGGATGCCACCGCACGTACTGTAATTGTAACTCACCGTGCCAATTATCATGTTGTGAAATATCAACCAATCAAAGCTTTGCAACAGCATGCGACTTGCAATAAATAAATAATGAGCAATGTCGTAGAAGGAACAATATTAACAGGACCATTCAAAGGTGAACATGTCCTCATTCCTCGTATTCGTATGATTCCAAAGGATATGCCATTTCAATTTAAGAGATTGCAATTTCCCAATTCGATTGGCGTCTGCAATCACCTTCAACAAAGCTCAGGGCCAATCTTTAGAATTTTGCCGTTTGCTTCTTACATGGTCAATTATACAGGGTTAGGCAAATGTATGCATCCATTCGAATATCTTTGATGTGGCTACTTAGATATTAATAAGACTTTCCACAATTAATTAAATGCAAATCAGGGATCCGATAATTATATTTATATCCGAATTAGACTTTCGGTTTAGCCGAAAACGATGTTAAATTTTTTATTTTAAATAAAACACCCTGTATATATTTACGAATTTCACTAGAGCTCTGCCCTAGAAGTTTAGCAATAATAAGGTTTGTCACCGCTTCGTTCAACAACGACAGAGACATTTAATTAAATCTAATAATGCATATTTGTCTTGTATGCCACTATGAAAAACGCCATCACTATAAAAATGTCTTCCTCCACGGTAAACACCATTATCACTGTATATATGCTGTTAAATAATTCAAGTATAATATCTCATAAAATGCTACAAGCCAATGAAAACCAGATAACAAGACATGAAATTCTGACAGTCGGAAATATTGTAAACTTGTAAATTTAAAAATACCTATTTCATTGCACCCATTGCAAATTTATCAGCAATTTCTGATTTCACTGTATATTCTAACAATATCAATAGCCTCTTAATCATGTTTACAGTTTACGAAAACGTAAAATTAACTTCAAATGTGTTGAAGACCTTAATCATCTATTCCAATCGTTGTATGATAAATGTATCTATTTACGTAAGTAGATATGTAAGTATGTATATGTACGTACATGCATTGCAGTGAAGTGATTCAATATCTGGCCTGAAATGTATTTGATTATAAATCTGGTATTTTCTATTTTAACTAAAATTTATTTACGTTGTAGTCACTTTCTGACATATACCGACCGTTGACATATATGTATTCTGCGTCCAAGCCATTGAATGATTTTAGAATCCTAAGCACATATTTGCAAGAAATATGCATGCTTTTTTATATTGTAGAATGTCGCTATGGCGAACTTATTTACAGGATAACCACTAAAACTAAATGAAGCCACTCTTCAAATTACACATCATTTTTTGTATTCATTCATTTATTTTAATACAGTAAAATTATATATAGACTAGTCATGAACAGGCTGTTGACTCCAGCAGTCCTAAAATATTGACATTTTTGGTACTGTGTGCCGTCACAAAACAATTTTAGGTGCATTTGTTTATTATTTTATTATTATTAACAATTTTATTTGGAAATATATCATAAATTTTCAGACTGTAAACTGTGGAAAAATAAGGTTAAAAAAGTTTATTGGGATTAATGCATATAGTATGTATATGGAAATCTCATAAATGAGCGCCACTTTAATCTTTTTAACTGTTAAAGAAGAAGATAGCATTGTGAAGTATTTTTTTTTATTTATCATTGTTGTTTCATAAATTATTCGAATAACAAATTACGCTCTAAAATTGAACAGCAATGAATAAAAGTTTAAACAGTTTTCCCAATAAAAAGAATATGTACGGTAAGTACACTTTAAGTAAGTACACTTTAAAAAAAACTTGGGACACAGTGTTGCTTTAACCATTTTCAAAATTGATTTGTAATTTATTTTTATTTGGACAATAGATCGTCCTATGTTTGTTACAATTTTGTTGGATACAATTTCAACATATTCACTGTGTCTTCTGGTGAACCGCAAGGGCCCAATCTAGGACCTATACTATTTATAATAAGGCGCAATTGTCATTTATTCCAGGAGTGAACAACTCATTTCTTTCAATTATGTTGCTGAACACGCAGCTATTCCAAGGAAACTAGTAGTTAAAGATCTAGTTGTTTTATTTTATGAACAGCTTAAATTTGCGGCAATCTGCAACTCTGCTTCTCGATCGTAGGTGCTTCCTTATAAGAACGTGGAAAGGATTCTCTAACGTATATATACTAAAAGCGTTGTATTTCAGTTTGGTTCGTTCTAAACTTGAATATGTCTCTGTCGTATGGTATCCCATATATACTTACCAGCAACTTGGCTTGGAGGAAATTCAAAGGAGGTTCTTGACATACATTTCTTTCAGAACTAATAGAATACATCCACCACGCGAATAGTTTTTTGAACAAATAAGGCATAACCAAATAAGGTAGAACCAATCCTCAAACACTGTGGCATTCATTTCCTCATGATAATCAGAGGTTTCCTTCTCCTCAAACAGTAACAAACCATTTTCGATGAAACCATCCAAACTGCCAATATGTAATATATATTATCAGGCGACGTCCCTTACTGGACGGATTTTTTAATCCTGTTGTAAGTCCTTCCACAAAGACCTGTCTATGACTTAAAACACTTGTGTCCATTCTTGTATTCGTTGATAACCCGTTATACTGTCGGTCTTGAAATTCCTACAATCATATCTTGTAAGACGGGGATATGTTATAACGAGCCATAACCTTTTTTTACAATGAAACCAAATGAAACTGTCAAGCATCAAGTAATGTGTCATTATGTGGAAGTGGTTAAAGTACCAACCCAATTCCACAGTCTACTCCAATTATGAATTTTTTCGATGGCTCGTTATATGTAACATATAAAACATGCAACATATAATATGTCGAAACGAAGGAATGTTTATAATACCAACTTTTTAATCAAAATTGTTACAAACAGATTTTATTCTCCATTATTACATTTTTTGTACCAAATTATGTCACACGTTCATCGGTTACTTTTTCAATTTCTCGTGCGAGAACTAATATTTTGGCTAAATCTCCAATGGTCCATATGGCGAAAAACGTTATGGCGAAAAATATTATGAGAATTATTTTAATAAATAAATAATATAGTTTTTCTTCATTCGTATTTTATATTGAGGGTAATCGATTGGTTTAAATTTGTAAATAGAATTAACACTGTAATATATGTTTCTGTATTTGTATTTTTATATTATCTTTTAAGTATATGTCTGTTGGATAATAAAGACAATTATTATTATTGTTATTATTATTATTATTATTACAACTGCTTCTTATGAAGTTTGATATTCTCTTCTTTTTTATCCACCGTATTTAAACTAAAATAACAAAATTTGTAGGCACACTAGAAATAAAAATTACTCTTACAGAAAAATAACAATAGAAACTGTAAAACAAAGTTGGAAAAAAAAATAATGAAGTTAGATGTAACAAAAGGAAGTAAATCTTTTCATTTTCGGTCGGTAGAGAGTCACCCACAGTAATATCTTGCCTTTCCAGTCCGTTGTATATATTGTTCTTATCTTATAGATGTCATCTAGGAGGATTCTTCACCTTTAGGTCCGGTCCGCTTATTCATTATTTATAACCGTATTTAATTAGTTGAGGAAAAATTGACTCAAATGGCACAACGTTACCTACCATGAAGTTTTTATGTTGGCGCCTCTCTAGAACAAGTTACAGAACCGTATTATCTGTTAAACATACAGAGTGATAAAATGTTTACACACACACAGTTACTAAACAAGCGCCGTAAGTTCCTTGTCTGACAATCAAAGTATATATTTTTTCAGTTTTAAATATAGTCATACTTTACTTTCGCATATTTAATATAATGCTTAATTAATATTTCTATTCCCTATGCAATCAAGTAGAATCACGCCCACATAATTATTTTTCTCTTATTATCTAGAGTAAATATTAACGAGACAAAATAAATAATAATAAAGTCTTCACTGCGATTAAGCTATATTAGAAAAGCAACATTTAGAATATATTTTATAGCATTATGAAAAAGCTTTGAAACTAAACACTTTTTATGTATCAATAAACCAACTTCTCCATATATGTTCCTATTTTTTTTTTCTGATCTCTAAAATATCTACAATATCCCAGTTTACTCTACTGTTATACTTTACATAATTTATGCAAATGTATACTTGGCAATCTTCTTTTGCCCAGATATTCTTAACACTTAACACTTGATTACTTGTCTTTCTACTAATTTGTAGAAAACTTGTAACTTTTATATTCAGTCGACCCTCAGTCCCATTAAATACTACCCTTAACCTCTCCTTGCATTTTTCAACACAACCTAGACAGAGAAGGAGATTATGGCTACCAAACCTTTCATAACATAACCGATCAATAAACAAGAACCCTCAATTTGTAACAGCTTGAATAACCTTATAATTTGGTTAAGGTTATTCAAGCTGTTACAAATTGAGGGTTTTTGTTTATTGATCGGTTATGTTATAAAAGGTTTGGTAGCCATAATCTCCTTCTCTGTCTAGGTTGTGTTGAAAAATGCAAGGAGAGGTTAAGGGCAGTATTTAATGGGACTGAGGGTCGATTGAATATAAAAGTTACACCGCCTCGATTCCACGAGAGAGGGGACGTGCGAAAGAACCAGGCTCCTACGGGCAGAGCAGTTCTTTGAAGTAGACCTGTCCTGTGTTAACATTAATGTGAAGGAATAAATACTGGATTTTTTTCTTATGATTACGTTATTTTAAATTGAAAAGTATGAATAGAATTTTAATAAAATAATAATAAAAAAAAGTATCACAATGCTGTAGAAAAGCTTAGACGTATAATAATGTGTGTTTTTTTAAGAGCTTGAGAACTTAAAATGATAATACAAGACAGAAATATTGTTGGAATGATTTTTTTTTTATTATAATCTGGTAGATAATTTCATGGCATTTATATTTTAAATATGATTTCCGGCATATCTCCGCCGCGGTTACGAGTTACATGGTCCATTCGATCAGTCCAATTTTTGACTACTTCTTCCAATAAATCTGGCCATATGGCGTCAATGGTGGCTTGAATATTGGCTTCCAATGCTTCAAGAGTTACTGGTTTGTCGGCATAAACCAATGACTTAACATAAAAAGTAATCCAGAGGCGTTAAATCGCACGAACGAGGGGGCCAGTGAACAGGACCACTACTGGAAAGAAAGTTGTCACCAAATTGATTTTGCAATTAATCGATTGTTAAGCGCGCTGTATGGCAAGTTGCGCCGTCTTGTTGGAACCAAATGTCGTTGATGTCCAGCTGATTAATTTTTGGAAACAAAAATTCAGTCAGAATGGCTCGATAGCGCTCGCCATTCACAGTAACGGCAGCTCCTTGCTCATTTCGAAAGAAATAAGGACCGATGATGCCGCCAGCGTGTAAACCGCACCAAACAGTCAATTCTAATGGATGTAATGGTGATTCGTTAACGGCTTGAGGATTGTCTTCGCTCCAAATACCGCAATTTTGCTTATTGACGTAGCCATTTAACCAGAAATGAGCTTCATTACTAAACACAATTCTTTGATAAAAATGCTCATCTTCGGCCAGTTTCAATGAGCCCAATCAGCAAAAATGCGACGCAAACGATGGTAGTTTGGCTTCAATTATTGCACGAGCTGTATTTTAGGCACGTAATCCTAGATCCTTACGTAAAATTTTCCACGTAGTCGAAGGACAAAGGCCAACAAGTTGAGAACGACGACGACTCGACATTTCGGCGTCTTCTTCAATACTTCGCGCTACAGCAGCAATATTCTCTTCGGTACGCACATTTCTTTGTCTTGTTGATGGTTTTGAATCGAGAAGAGTAAAATTAGTACGAAAACGATCAATAACTGCACGAATTGCTTGCTCACTAGACCGATTATGTTGACCTCAAAATGGACGAAGTGCTCTATGAACTTCGCGAATAGATTAATTTTTTTCAAAGTAAATTTACGCAATTTGGAAGCGTTGTTCTGGCGTTAAACGATTCATAATGACTTGCCAAACCTTACTGAACAGAAATGTCAACACAGTTTGACATTCTCAGCTGTCAAACCATAGTTATCGATATCGATAGTTCTTATGCAGCTAAAAAAACACTCTATATAAAACATTAATAAAGTTTGTCAAGTAGAAACATGTTATTTTAACAGAATGGTAAAGTGCACATCAATTTATTAATCTACAAGGCGTTAAAAAAGGTTGTTCTGATATTTTACTCACTTATGGTTCTCATTAATATAAAGAAAAAAGTCTTAGTAAACCTAGGTCCTAGAACCAATCGTTTCTGAGTTATAATTGATTTTACATTTTTTTCATCAAAGGCATAACTAGACTTTTGCTTACATTACCCATGTACAATAAATGTGTATCCTACCTTTTATTTTTCGTTATTTACTGTCATGTCATATGTCATATCGATCTCGCTTTTGCTGTAGGTTAAATATGAATAAATACACGAATGCAGAAATGGTAGATATTCACTTTATGTTTGGTGCTGCTGATGATAATGCTTATGGGACGCGTCGCCTTTATGCGGATGCTTACTTTAACCGTATTTTGTCTAGTGATATAGTTTTTACAATAGTGCATCAACGTCTGTCAGAGGTGGGTTCATTTAAACCAAATTATCGCGATGCTGATAGACCTCGATCTGTTTGTACTCCTGCAGTAGAAGAGGATGTTTTAAGAAGTTTGTTTGAAGAATATCCAGGTAATTAGCTGCAGTATATATTAACGTTCCTCTAGCTTGGAGGACTTTACACCAGGAACAACTGTATCCTTATCACCTTCAACGAGTGCAAGCATTAACCGCTCCTGACTACGTTTCGCGAAGTGTTTTTTGCGAAATTATTTTGCAGAAAATCCTATCTTTCCTGCTATAGTTTTATTCAATGATTAAGTTGCATTTACTAAAGGCGGCATTATTCATTTTCATAATAGTCACGGTTGAGCGGACGAAAACCCTCACGCTGTTGTGGAATCAAAGGTTCAGCATAGGTTTTCTGTTAATGTTTAGCTTGGTATTCTAAACGATCGACTGATAGGACCAGTTTTCTTCCTAATCGCTTAAACGCTGAAATTTATCTGGAATTTCTGCGAAACACTTTGCCAATATTATTAGAAGGTGTACCCCTTCAAGATGCGTTACAGATGTGATTTATGCATGATGGCGCGCCTGCACATTTCGCGCACCTTGTTCGTAACTATTTAAATAATGAATTTAATGGTAGATGGATAGGACCGGGGAGTCCAAATGCTTGACCACCTAGATCGCCTGATTTTAATACACTAGACTTTTTTGCTTGGGGTTAGTTAAAGTCATTAACTTATTCCACACCTGTAAATGACATAGAAGATCTCCAGCGACGAATACAAAACGCATGTGAGACAATTCGCCACTCTCCAGGAATGTTTGAAAGAGTGTGAGATTCTTTTGTGCGTAGATGTGAAGCATGTTTGCACATGGAAGTAGGTCATTCTGAACATTAAATTTAAGCATCGCTTAAATAATTTTTGTACGTTTGAGAGAGATTTCAACAACTTTTTCAATTCCAAACAAAGCTGTTGTTTTTCCAATGATCATTGAAGGGAATTCTTATTGTACTGTACATATTAACATTAATATTTAATGTATTTTGTTTATATAAATCTGAATAAATCTTGTAAAAAGCCATACATTCCCGGACGACAACATAAATTGTTAGCCGAGGCGTTAAGCCGAGGACAACAAGCATTGAAGTCTGGGGATGTGCTTTTACTGCGAGATACAAGTACTTTTTTTCTGAAATCATAATCAACATTATTATAATATTATAATATTATTATATACTGTATATTATATACTATACTTTTTCTACAACCTCGCTTATAGCATTATAGCAAACTTAAAAAAATTATGTAAACAAATACTTTATTTTAAATTAAAAATTACAAAACTATAGATCATACTTAAAATTAGTTATGATTTAAACATTGATACATAGAATATGTAGCCCATAAGGTCGATGGCTTCAAATTTTCCCATAATTTTGCAAAATATGCAAGCAGCACAATTTCCAAATATAAATTTATGCTATTATCAGCCTTCTATTCAATGAATTTTATATAGATTTCTTCATACCTCATTGTCGATTTTTCTCATAATAAGCCTGCATAGGTTTTCTCAGCTTGATTTACTAATTCCGGTGGCGTATTAGGAATACCTAAATCATTTTCTGAATCAGAAATTATGATAAAGTTTCAAACAGCACAAACTAACGTGATTTATAAATGACAGGAAATTTAGTATTACTTTCGTCACTAGGGACGCAAGTTAACGTTATGGGATTTTTTCTCATTAGTGACAAAAATCAAGTAATCGCTGCAATATTCCGGTGACGAAAAAGTCTTTTTATAAAGGGTCGTAGAAAAGGAATTTTTATAAATGCGTAACACTACCTAATTGCTTATGAAATCGTTCCTTGACAATCGCTGTTTGTTTCTTGTTGTGAAAAAGGTCAGAGATTAATTACTTATTATTTCGCTTTAATACCTACTTATCGCTAAAAAAAATTTTAATGGACAGTGATGATAATGTCCTGATGTGCGGGACATCACCGGAGTTAGTAAAAGCTGCTGAAAATGTTGTCTGCGTATATTTATTCAGTGTCTTGTATAAAAAAAATCAGCGATACGGGAAAGTTACCGACTTTCCCGGCTTAGGACGAAAAAACCTTCCCGGACTGTTTTCTGGTGTTTGCTTAGCAACGGACTGAAATAAGCTAATCACTTGTTTTCTTTTTTGTCTCACAAATTGCTATTCTAATTTTATAGTTCTTTGGGTTTTTCGGTGTAATAAGTTCATAATTAAGGCAAGAAAATGAGATTATTTGATAACAAAGACAGTTTATGTAAATTAAAAAAAAATATTTCGCGGTATTTGAAAATGTGGTGTATTGACTATGAAACGTTGTGGAGTATAATAATTTTTTATTCTTTTTTTTTAATTAATAGAATTTTAAAAGTTATTAAACCCAAAAAATAAATAAAAGTTAGGATACAAACTAATTCTATTTCTTCGTGAAGGACTTCATAGTATACTAAGCCGGCTCTGACTATATGTCGTCTTATTTATACCTTATCAATAAATTTCACAAGTTTAGTACCTCCCGACTAATCGCTTCGTTAAGATCGACAAACGGACTACAACGTTTCGATTAGTCTGGGGCAAATTACAGGTGTGGTTACGACGTGGTTTCTTCTTTAAACAAACGGAAATCTGACCACGTTACTGTGGTATAATGTTACTGTGAATTATGGGAAAGACACATTTGAGTACGCACTTACATGTGTATTGTATATACAACACAATAAGAAAACCATTGTAGGGTTCAAGTACGCGTTCTCGAATTGGGAAGTTTTTTCTTTTAAGTACTCTAGTCAAATATGATTAAAATATACTTATATACGTATGTGGGTGCTTTCACTAAACCAAGAATAAATTTGTTTATACAAAAATATTGAAATTTAAGGAATACTCTCTCTGCAAAGACTATTTCTTCAATTTAGAGGAGGAATGATTAATAAGTTCAGAAAAAAACAGAAGCTATTTTATGAATCATGCAAACAATTACGAATGAATAATACATAGTTCAGAATATAGAGAACAAAAATAATAACAAATAATAACAGATAGAAAGAAGGAAAAACCACTTCGCACTCTACACAAGAGCTACATAAAGCAGACAAAGAAACAAGAACAGAGAAAGAACAGGGAGGAAATAAAACAAATCAGTACATAAGGATTACTAGAAGCAATAGTGATGATAAAGTTAGGAAAAGCTCCAGAAAATGATGAGATTAACCCAGATATGAAAAAAATTCTAGAAAGGGAGCAACTCGAGAAATTGCTAGAGATGTTAAAATACAATAACTAATTGTTGAGGAGATACGTGTTGAAACTTCATTACAATAATTAATGATAAATGCTTATTTATTTATCATGACCTGATGAAGCCACACTGTATCGAAATATAATGTAGGCTATATACAGGAATGATCGTCCTTCAAAGCCAATTATTGGCGAGTGGTCAAAATTTGTCAAACATGGTCGAGAGTCATTGAATGATGATCCCGTCCAGGTCGCTCTAATGATGTGATCACTTCAAATGTTGAAAAAACCAAGTGTTTGGTACTGGAAAATGCAAGATTAAGGAAGTGGCAGTTAGCAGGTTTACTAGGTGTTCCAGAAACCACGGTCTTTAGAATTCTACACGAGTACTTTCGAATGATAAAAGTTAGTGTAAGGTGGGTTCCAGGTATGCTCTCCTAACTGCAAATGCCTGTCCGGATAGAGACGTGTAAATAATTCTTAGACTAGTTACTGAAGATGCCCAGAAGAGTTCTGGGGACGCTCTCCAAATCATCGTGTACGGGAAGATCAATGTTATTGCAAATGTTAGCCCATTCATTCTGTGCTACAGCGAGATGGATGATATCCGGCAATGTTAGGAAGAATCGGTAACCAGAGACATAGAAGTGGATCTAACAGTACCGATGACGATCCTTATTGTATCGTTAAGTTGATTATCTACTAGCTTGGTATGAGGGCTTCGATATGACTTAGCCGCACAGTATTCAGCAGGAGAGTAAACCAATGCAATGGCTGCCATTCACATGGTCTCCCCATTCGCTCCCCATGAATTGCAGCCCATGTTTATGTGATATATTATTGCGGTTCTTCACCTTTTGACTAGTTTTATAGAGGTGCTACTTGAACATCAGCGACCGGTCTAACGTTACGCCCAGATATTTAGGGGGAGGTTGTGGTTGAACTTACTACCACCAAATTCAACATTCAAATCTCTGCTGACTTTTTTGTTACACAAATGAAAGGCATATGATTTGGATTTTGAGAGGTTTTGTTGTAAGCGTCATTTCTTATAATATGGGTCTAAAGATTGTAGATCTTCAGCAAGTTGTAATTCCCTATTCTCAAAATTCTTGGTTTAGGTGAATAAAGCCAGGTCATCTGCATATAGAAATTTTTGTGATTTTGTGGATGGAAGACCTTTGGTGTAAATGTTGAACATTAGAGGGGCCAGAACTGAGCTTTGAGGAAGGCCATCCTTCAACTACATCCTCGAACTACTAGTTCGATTGTTTAGCCAGACTGCGATTCGGCGATTGCTCAGCATGTTCTTGATAAGTTTGATTAATTTAAAACATGGGATTATTTTTTGGAATTTAAAAAACAATCCATCTTCCAAACTATGTCATTAGCACTAGAGAGATCGACAAAAGCAGTGGATGGTTTCAGGCCCTTCTGAAAACCTGCTTCCAGGTGTGTTGTTCACGTGACAGGCTTGTTCTTCTTAATGATCTCGTCGACGGTGGGCGCTATTCTATTGTAGAAAAACCTTTCTAGAAGTTTATAGCAAACGGATAAGATAGCTATAGGTCTGTAGCTTCCAGTATCTTCCGGACACTTACCAGGTTTTAATATTGCTAGGGTTTTTGCTTTCCGGATAATGATAGGGATGTCCCCAAAATCTAAGATATTATAAAAGTCTCTCAACCATTCTCGGGCATCCATTCCAAGATTAATATTCAGGAAAGACATTGTTAACACCAGGAGCCTTTCTTACCTTGAGCCGGGCAGTGGCCTAATTGATTTCTTCAATAGAAAAAGGAGATGACCATTGCAAATTCTGAGGGAGACCAGAAAAGGTATCTTTAATTTCTCTTTTAATATCCCTATCAAAAGCTCTGTCGACAGGCACATTATTTGAAATATTTCAGAGTCGTTCAGCTATAAGGTTGAGATTCATTGGCGAAGTTTGTTTGGGTGGTAATACTGCCGAACCGAGTTTTCTAAGCAGCGACCAGCTTTTTCTACTTGAGTGAGGAAAATTTAGGTACATTGCTATAATCCAGAATCGAAGTAAGAGTTGCTGCAGTGGCGTGTTAAGAGCTCGTGTAACAATGAGAGGTTTAAAGTCTGCAGGAAAAGTAATGGCACCTTGATTATCTGAGTAACGCTAGTAAGGTAAATGGAGAGTATTATGCAAGTTTGATGTGTCGTCTCAGGGATTCCATTAAAGTGAAAATACGTAGAAAACTCACACATGCTGTTTTAGTTGCTTCACGTGCACAAGTCAAAACTTTCAAAAGCTGTACTTGCTGATTTCGACTTTGAAGAAATTAAACACCCAACTTATAGTCACACCCACTGATTACTTTTTGTTTCCAAAACTCAAAAAAACACTTAAGAGGACTAAAGATGGATAACGAATGAATAGGAGCTATAGAGAAACTTTTACGAAGGATTAAAAATGTTATTGAAACTGATTTTTTTTTTATTTCACACAGGTCGTTGACGTGGGATGGATTGATTTTTAGCTAAGCTGATAGTTTAGGGAGGGGATGGTAACGATTCGAATTCTCTCAGGTCACTTTAGTACTATAGAAACCATGAGTGAAGGGATAATTATGAATTTTTTTGGCCAAGGAGGGTGTGAAATCGACGGAAATCTTGCTGAGATTACAAGCACAGTTCGGCAACAACTCCTTGTTACGAAGCCAATATCGAGACATTTCGACAACTCGTGGAGGACGACAGGCGCATAAAGATCTGGAATATTGCCGAAGAACTTAGCATTAGTTACGGGAGTGCTCAGCACATCGTGACACTGGACGTGGGATTCCACAAGGTGTCTCTAAGATGGGTTCCATGGCTGCTGTCGGATGCACAGAAACTACATCGGCCAGCGATTTGTTAGCGTCTGTTGAATCGATTCCGGCAAGAAAGTGAGGCGTTTCTGAACCGAATCGTAACGTGCGACGAAACTTGGGTGCATCACTACACTCTCGACTCAAATCAGGCAAGTATGGAGTGGAGAATGAGCGGTGAAAGGGGTCCGGTGAAAACAAAGACTAGGTTTTCAGCTGGAAAAGTTTTGACAACTGTTCTTTAATCGGCTTGGTGCTGTTCAAGTGGATTTTCTTCATGATCGACCCACAAGTAATGCGGAATATTATTGCGAGCTTCTGAATGCCGCAAAGCTGTTCTTGCAACTAAAAAGGAAGACGAAATCTGTCAATAGTGTGAATCTTCCTCATGACAATGCCAGGCCTCATTAAGCAAACGTCACAAGGCAAAAATTAAACAGCCTGGGCTGGAAAGTATTGGAACAGCATCCCTACAGTCTAGACTTGTCGCCTTGTGATTTTCATCTCTTTGGACTTTTGAAAGAACCACTTAGAGGTCGGCGTTTCAATAATAACCAAGCAATAGTAGTTTGTACTCCAATGGCTACGTGCACAAACGAAAACTTTCTACGACGAAAAAATGTAAAAAACCCCAATACGCTGGGTAAAATGCGTTGCCGTGGCGGAAGATTATGTGGAAAAATAATATGTTTTTGTAAATAATGTTGAATAATTATGAAACAGACATGTAAAAAATTTACATATCTGTAACTGTATACTTGGACAAAACCTCGTATTTCCAGCATTTACTTCTGCTTAAGACATATGTTTCTGCCATCTATAATAGGCGTCGTCAGTTAAGCTAGTGAAGCAATGTATGGAAATGATACAAATCTTTATAAATAGATCTGTATCTGTATATGCCATTAAGCCGGAATCCCTTACTAGATAAAGCAAATTTCATCCTATAAGGTGGCACTTATTTAATAAGTGACATCTGACGGACGAAAGAGACTTTGCCGAAAAAAGGGATCTTTCGTTTGACCAGTTATGCTGATACAAAAAACGAAGCAATACGGGTTGTCCATAAATAAGCCAGATGGCGGTAAATATACAAAAAAGGTTTTAATATATCTATACGTTAATATGCACGTATAACGCTTTTGTTTCATTATGAAACAGACATGTAAAAAATTTACATATCTGTAACTGTATACTTGGACAAAACCTCGTATTTCCAGCATTTACTTCTGCTTAAGACATATGTTTCTGCCATCTATAATAGGCGTCGTCAGTTAAGCTAGTGAAGCAATGTAAACAAATGATACAAATCTTTATAAATAGATCTGTGTCTGTATATGCCATTAAGCCGGAATCCCTTACTAGAAGCAAATTTCATCCTATAAGGTGGCACTTATTTAATAAGTGACATCTTACGGACGAAAGAGACTTTGCCGAAAAAAGGGGGATCTTCCGTTTGACCAGCTATGCTGATACAAAAAACGAAACAATACGGGTTGTCCATAAATAAGCCAGATGGCGGTAAATATACAAAAAAAGGTTTTAAATATATCTATACGTTAATATGCACGTATAATGCTTTTGTTTCATTATGTTTATTTCGTTTTTTGTATCAGCATAGCTGGTCAAACGAAAGATCCCTTTTTTCGGCAAAGTCTCT
The DNA here is from genome assembly GCA_935421215.2 of Melolontha melolontha. Classification (NCBI taxonomy): domain Eukaryota; kingdom Metazoa; phylum Arthropoda; class Insecta; order Coleoptera; family Scarabaeidae; genus Melolontha; species Melolontha melolontha. The sequence goes on from OW285242.1 coordinate 36,710,252, forward strand.
TTCGTCCGTCAGATGTCACTTATTAAATAAGTGCCACCTTATAGGATGAAATTTGCTTTATCTAGTAAGGGATTCCGGCTTAATGGCATATACAGATACAGATCTATTTATAAAGATTTGTATCATTTGTATACATTGCTTCACTAGCTTAACTGACGACGCCTATTATAGATGGCAGAAACATATGTCTTAAGCAGAAGTAAATGCTGGAAATACGAGGTTTTGTCCAAGTATACAGTTACAGATATGGAAATTTTTTACATGTCTGTTTCATAATGAAACAAAACCGTTATACGTGCATATTAACGTATAGATATATTTAAAACCTTTTTTGAATGTTGAATAAAACTGACTTGAAGAAATAAGTCCCGTTTCAATTTGCTGTACCCTCGTATGTAAAAAATAAATTTTTATTGATGCTCTAGTCTTTTGTTTCCATGTCTAGTCTGGAAAGATAAAAACGTTCCCTCGTATAATTTCCTTTATATGTTTCGTACACATTGTTTTTATCAAACATCTCACTAGATCGTTTGGTTTACGAGTAATAACGTTAACACTTTAAAATATATACATAAAACATTATACGCACTTGAGCAATCAATTCTAAAACACCCCCGTACTTTGCAAGAAACCCATTCGTTTTTAGTGACGGCGTTTTCTTTACATACGCTGGTTCAGATATTGTTTGTTCGACGGTAGAAAAAGAAACGAAAAACCGTTAGGTATGCAACTGGTATCGATTTAATGTGTGACTTATATCGTATCACAACCCATGTATAGGTGGTTTCTTTTAGTTTTCATTTAATATACCGGACAGCACAATAACATAAATCTCAATTTTTATTTTTTCCCCTTTGACTAACTTACGACACGAAAACTGACCTTATAGTTTTGTTTTATGTACGTGCCGTAAAGAGTTGCGATGTAAGAGTTAAATAGGTTATCGTAAACCGAAACTGGCCCATTAAAACTATAATGTGTTGTTAAATATGTAAAGAACTGAACGTAAAAAATCCGTTATTTATACTTATGTTATTGAATAAACGAATATGAGAAAATCATGTAAAATATGCCATGAAAAGTTTTTATAAACATAGTAGGCATTTTCAACCACAATTCAGGCTTTTTGAAACGCACGAACACAGTTTGGAATGCGAAATAGATACCAGAAGTTTCCGCAAAGGTATAAATAAAGTGCGAGATTTTGTTATTTTGAGCTTTATCGTTTTTAGAAGTTTTTGCCTTGATAAATCCATGCATTTTTACATTCTGTGGAATCAGTAATTGAAGTACTGGACCTAGTATTGTAGAGTCATTTCAGAGATCGTCTTTCAGAGATAAGCTGTAACCGCCAATTCAGTACTGTAAAGCCTGAGACGAAGCATTTAATATTTTATTGTCAAAAGGAAATTACAGCGTGCCAGACCGAATGAGATACCATTTATAGTTTAAAGGTGGCACGAACTTCCATTGCGATGTCACTTCCCACCAATCCCACCGATCCAATCAGTCTTCCATCGATGAGGATATAGCGTATGTTCATTTTGCAAAATTTGCTAAATTATACTTTATATAAATAAACGAGCATCATGGAAGATAAAACGACAGTCCGGCAAACTATAGACTTGGGTTCGAGTACCAACGTAGACCATATTTTTCAATTAAAAATTTCGTATGATTTGCTTTGTAATTTGTAGACAGCAATGTTTAAATCCCCACTTACTCTGCAATTACATACATTCTAATTTAATATTTGTAAATATTTCATATAAAAGCCGACAAACTCCAATAATTTATTATATATATATATGTGTATATATATATATATAGCCAAGTAAAATTGATTTTTTTTTAGATTATAAGCAACGTAATACTAAAATATATTGAAAAGAAACTTCTTGGAAAATAAACAAAGAGAAAAAAAATGCCATATTCTAATTACAATTGAAGAGGGATATTAAGAAATTGTGACAATGTGTAATATATTTCAGATCAAAAAGCATTGAATTCTAATTGCTCTATTTTTTTAATTTTAACTTTACTACTGTTATTACTATTATTTCGTTTACTTCACTTATTTTACATCTAAAACGAAAAAACATTTTCATAGCTATATGCTGCAAGGAGGACCATCTTCTTGATAGTCCATAAATTCTATTAAAGTTCTTGTTAATTATTATTTAGTAAGTAAAAATATATATAAAAAACAGTTTTAACGTAATTTGTGAAAGCTTTAGCGGAACAATAATTACAGAAAAGAAGCAATAGAAATGCCCGTATGTAACTTTTTCTCTTTACGTACTTCAATAGACCGTCTGAAGACGTCGAAAAAAGTCAAAAATTAAACACCAGAGAGAAAAGACTTCGAACTTTTACAACTCAAATAAAGTGATTGTTCGGTTGCGGGCTCCCGCCAGAATTTTGTTTTCTTTTTTACTCTCTACTAGTCACATTTCGCACTAAATGATCGCTTTGTGTCAATTAGGGACTTTCTAACAACCGTCTTTGTGTGTACGCTCGAAGATTAGACCAATCTGTGTAAAAGTACGGTTCGTGTGCACTTGTTAGCCAAAGCCCGGCTCATTAGTGGACTTGCAATGCTTTAGACGACGTTCGATTGATGCTGTCTCGTTCGTGGTAAAACAATTAAATAAACTGCTTTCGAATAGCCTTAAGTATTAGGGATACTGTATTGATTTAATTTAATCGGTCGATACTTGCTGGAAATCCATAATATGTAAATGGGAATTTAAGTAAAACACTTATACTAATTTCCAGTATATATGACACTTTATTATATGTATTAATAAAATGACGACATGTTTCGCTGCGATGTAGCTTCTTCAGATCTTATATTACTACTGAACATGCTCTTCACAAATGTATGGCTATTTTCTAAACTATTTCAATGGGTTGCACTTGTCTACATTAGAATCGTCTCTTACCGATTTATCGTCTAAAGTTATTGTTATCTTAATATTTGATGAAACCAGTTTAAAAGTGGGGAATTATTAAGGTCTAATTGGTCATTTAACAATATATCTGCATATTGAAGTTTATTTATTTCTAAGGATTCCAGTAAATTTAACTTTAATCCTTTTTGTTGTGACTGTAAAATTTCAAAATCTGTATTGAAACTATGATTATTTTCCAACAAATGAAGTGCATAATTGGAATCTGTCTTTTTGTTAATAAAACTTTTAAAATGTTCCTGTATTCTTTTCTCAAAGCTCCTACCAGTTTGGCCTATGTATGTTTTAGGGCACTCTTTACATGTTAGTTTGTATACTCCGGATTTATTACTTTTGCTTGTCTTGGATTTATTATTTTTTATGAATTTCCCTAAAGAATTATTAGTTTTATAAGCTACATTTATATCTGTTTTTCGTAAAATTTTTCCTATTTTTTCACTTATCGGTCCTATGTATGTTACTAATTTAAAATTGCTTGGTTTATCTTTTATTATTGGGTACACATTTTCTATTGCTTTCCTATATTTCTTGTTTCTTAAAATTGTATCTACTATATTTGGGTTATATCCATTATTTTGCGCTATTTGTTTACTGATATTTAGTTCTTTAAAGAAGTTTTCATTATTTAAAGGTACTGATATTAATCTGTGTATCATACAATGGAATGATGCTAGTTTATGACTAACCGGGTGACAGGAACTATTGTGAATGATAACATCTGTGTGTGAGGGTTTGTGATATATAGAAAAGACATGTTTATTATTTTGTCTAGAAATTGTAAGGTCCAAGAAGTTTATACTATAATCTAATTCTTCTTCTATGGTGAACTTAATGTTTTGGTGTAGATTATTTATGTGTTAAAAAAATTGGTTTAATTGTCTATCTGTGCCTCTGAAACAAGCTAATACGTCATCTACATATCTGTGCCAGTATATAAAATATTTAAAATTGGGATGTTCTTTAATTCGACTTTCTAAATTATCCATAAAAATCTCTGATAATAACGGACTCAATGGGTTGCCCATTATTAGGCCATCATTACACGAATATATCTTACTGTCAAATTCAAAATAGTTTTGATCTAAACAGATAGTTTTAAGAGAACTTATGATATCTAATTTTTTAACTATATTAACATTTTGAATTGTTAACAAATTCTCCACCAAATTAATGGTGTCTTTTATCGACATTACTAATTTATTCCCTAGTATCCCGATAAAAGAAAAGAAAATAATCATAGTTTCAATACAGATTTTGAAATTTTACAGTCACAACAAAAAGGATTAAAGTTAAATTTACTGGAATCCTTAGAAATAAATAAACTTAAATATGCAGATATATTGTTAAATGACCAATTAGACCTTAATAATTCCCTACTTTTAAACTGGTTTCATCAAATATTAAGATAACAATAACTTTAGACGATATATCGGTAAGAGACGATTCTAATGTAGACAAGTGCAACCCATTGAAATAGTTTAGAAAAAAGCCATACATTTGTGAAGAGCGTGTTCAGTAGTAATATAAGATCTGAAGAAGCTACATCGTAGCGAAACATGTCGTCAATTTATTAATACATATAATAAAGTGTAATATATACTGGAAATTAGTATAAGTGTTTTACTTAAATTCCCATTTACAGATACTGTACTGATTTACTTTTTTTACTAATAAAATAAAAATTATTATTAGTGTGTTTGTTTGTGAAAAGAAATCAATATTATATATTAATAGACCATGCTTTTACAAGACGCTGTTTAAATTTTCACTACCGTCTGACGTTCAGTTTGGCAGTTAAAAAGAGACACCTCAAATGAAAATTGTAAAATGGATAAAATCCCTATTCGTAGTGAAATTCAGTACTGGAGTTTTAAAAAGATGACCACAACGGAGATTTTGGAGAATATACCTACTAAAAATATTGGACAACAATTCTCCTTCGTATTCCACGATTTGTCACTGGGTTGCTCCCTTTAAACGTGTTGACATGAGTCGACGTCCTAGACCACCAAATCGTGTCACCATTCCAGAAATGGATGACGAAGTTCATGATGTGTTATATGACCGAAGAGCGAAAATGAAAGAGATTACCAAGGCTATAGCCATGTCTACTGAACTTATACGCTCTCCGTTTGTTGGGTGCCGTGTTTACAACAATTTTAAATCCAATGCTAAATCGAGTTTTTGTACTCTGAAAACGTGAAACTTTAAAAACTCACATGGTATTGTAAAGTTTGGTACAAATATATTTAACACCGAGCAATTTCTAATTTGAACTTAAACGCTCTTGAACGGCATTTACCATCCCCAAGGCTTAGCAGTATTTTGACTAAATTTGGCATCATCTTTCTATGTAAGAGCTAGAGCATATTTTTTGGGCATTTGGCAATGTCATTAAGTAGAAATATATTGAGCTGTAGCAAAAAGCAAGTCAAGACGTAATTCTTCAAAACTATCAATGGAATCCAATAAAAATGAAAATAACAAACACAATTTTGGTAAAATTCTACCATTTCTTGTATAAAATAAAAATATTTTTATTAATATCACAACATTATTAAAAATCGGATGAAGAGAACACAATACAAGTTCATACTTGTGTGAAAATAGTTATTTAGAAATGCAAGCACCTGTTACGTCTTACTATAGACTCGTCAATGCAGAGAAAGATCAAAAATAAATTATACCATTCCACTATAAATGATGGTAAACTTTATTTAAGCTTGCAATAATTTCGCAATTTATGTTGACATGCCTGATTTTTAAATTTAAAATAGGAACAAGTAAAGTTTGTTATTTTTTACTTTAAAAATGGTCTTTACTGTCGAGTAAATGCATTTATTGTAATGGCTAATTTTGAAAGCAGTTTGCGAAATGAGAATGTACCTAATCGGATATATCCCAAGCAGTTGACTTATAATCATTTTATCGAAATTTATCCAGAGGAACAAATTAAATTGAGCATCGTTACTTTTCACCACACAGCGTTAGAATAATCGTTTCTTTAACACTGGTGATGTGGCTAGAGATAAATCTACTAATCGTCCTACTGTTGTTACATCCAATATTTTGAAAAATGTGAATCAAATTGTTGAACAAAATTCTCATGTTTCTGTACGTTGTCTATTCCAACTAATAGGTAAACCCCTTAGCAATTAGTCCATTCTGTTAACCTTTCCTATAACCATTCTAAGACTTTTCTATGAATCCTCTCGTAATAACCTGAAAAAGCAGCTACATTTACACCCGTATGGATCAAATTCACCCACCTAATTTTTTAAAACGAAAACAGTTTTGTCACTCATATAATGACTTTCTGCACAATAACATCAACCACCAAATAATTACTTTCTAGTCCGATAAAGTATAGTTACATCGGTCTGGTTATATTAATTCGCAGAATTATGGAACTTGGCCGGTAAATAATCTACACGATTTCATTGCATCCAGTTAAAATTGGTGTTTGGGTTGCAATGTCAAGACAGCAAATTATTGAGGCAATATTCTTTCAAGAAACAATTACCGCTCAAAGATACGAAACCACTAAATTATAGTAATTTATAAATCAGCTGCATAACATGGAATTAACTAACGACTATTTCCAACTGAATTCTGTCACACCACACCTTCGCATACAACTATGAAATATTTATAGCAATTTTTCCCAAGATTTGTCCCTGTTTTTTTTTAATTCCCTTTTTAATTTAAAAAACATAATAATTCTGAATCCCATAAACAATTTGCAAGAACTATGACACGCAATTGAAGACGCAATTGCAATTGTGCAGTTTATCACGAGTTCAGTTTTGTTTACAAGTAGTAGGCTAACATTTTTAACATTTTCTTGGTACATAATTGTATTATTTGTAATATAGGTTCCTAAAATTTATTTCAACTATCATTTTGCATATATTTCACTTCCGATATCAATTAATATTGATTTAATGTAATTTGATTTGATTCAATGTAAGTCGGTTTGTGATAGCTGAACATTTTTTTATTTCATAATGTCTAGTACGTGTATAAATAATTCAAACAGTTTCTATTATCTATGTGGAGAATTCACTACCCACCAGCATAAGTGGAATATTCCACCTTTAATAGAACAGTTAAATTTTCACTATTTTGACTTAACCGTTGGACATAAATGTAAGCCATGGGCCTCAGTATTTGCTGCGCACACTGCGCTGTTACTCCGAGGGGCTAGTTAAACGGTAAGAAGACCGTTAACTTAATTGCGCTTTGCAATTTTGCAAGACCTATGATTTGGCGTGAATAAACGGACCATTTGACTGATTGCTACTCTTGCTGCAAGAAAACTTTCGTGTTTTCCAATAAAAAATAAGAAAAATATTAGTTATACTAGTCTACCCTCTGCTACTTGTACAGTATCTCATTCGGAAACCTTGCCAGTACCAAGAGCCATAGGTGTTTTGAGTGAAGAATGTGATCTTACAGAACCAAAAGAAACAGTAGACCTAAAATAAACGTATGAAAATATAACTTTTCTTCCAGACAGAATTAATTACAAAATGTACAAATCAGCGCAGACCTCAAAGTTGGAGCAATTCTACTGGGTTTAACGCTAGGGTATATAAGGAATTGCTGTTTTGTTTGTGAGTGGGACAGTCGATCAAGAAGTTCCCATTACATTGTTAAAGTCTGGCCAGTCAGGGCTCAGTATATTCCAGGAGAAAAAAATATAGTTTATAAGTCACTAGTTGAACCTGAGAAAATACTTCTACCGCTATTAGGTTTAATGAAAAATTCCAATACCTTAAACAAAAATCTCCCAAAATCTCAGATACAACACTTAAAGAGGGAATTTTTGTAGAACCCCAAATTAAGCTTCTACAACAAGATAAAACATTTGAAGAAACATTAAGTGCCTTAGAGCGTGTTGCTTGGAATGCTTTTAAAAACATGATCCACAATTTTCTAGAAAACAGAAAATCTGAAAATTATATAGCACTTGCTAAAGAACTTCTTAGAAGTTACCATAAATTGGGCTGTAACATAAGCCTTAAAATACATTTCTTACACTCGCATCTGGATTTATTTCCCTTGAACCTCGGCGACGTGAGTGATGAATAGAGACAGGGTGCATCAAGCCGAAAATACGATGGACCATATAAATAGTCTACAACATCGCTAACTACAACACGCAGTTATTGAATAGCAGTATTCATTCTGTTAAGCGCACATCTGTTTTTGTCCTTGAATTGTGACGCAATTACTTGAATATTATAGTTAAATTCCTTTCTTCATGGGGGTAGATAAAATGGTGAGGAGCTTTAATAATTTATTTTATTTATTAGTTTATATTTTGCAAGATAAATAAAGTATGGTAAGTTAGTTAATTTTTTCATTGTTTTAACTGTTAATTGGAAAACAAATGGGTGGTGATCTATAAAATACGAAATACATTTTTATTTGTTCATTTTAGTAATTATAACCATATGTAGTTCATGAAATAAATGCTTTCTACATATACGACGCTAATTATTCAAATTTATTACTGAAAAAAAATCGCCCTTATCCAGGATTCGAACCTACGTCCATTGATTTGTTGGACCACGCTTTTACCTTTACGCTTTTTAGCTATTAAGGGACTGAAGTTCAATTCGTCGGGAAGTCTGAAATTGCATTAAGAAACAGATATCTGTTTCTTAATGCAATTTATGATTACCCGACGATTCGAACTTCACTCCCTTAATGAAACCAATGGACGTAGGTTCGACCCTGCATGAGCGCGAATTTTTTCCAGTAAAGTTTGTAGGATTCGAACCTACGTATTAACTCTTTCAGGAGCCGTGGTACAAAAAATAAACCACCCAAAATTTTGGACAATGTGCGCGGTGGTACTGCATTCGTACCACATATTTGATAAGTTTCTCCTATTCTCGCTGTTGGTGCAATATTGAAACCACCAGGTAGAAAGCTTCTTTATATAATGAACTCTCTCAATCACAGAGGACGCTGGCGGTTTCGTTTTGGAATTTTGTTTGTATTACATTCTTGTGATTCTTGCCCTGTGTTGGAGGTTAGATTTTGTGTGGAGACTGTTAGTGATTTATAACAATATTTATTTATAAACTGAGAAGAGTTTGTGCCGCCAGCATTAAAGTTTAATACTGTAAGTATACATTTCGCACAATAAACATTTAAAATTTTAAACTTTTGTAGTAATATTTATTGTAAACATCGCTGTTCTGATATTGTACCACCGCCCTCATTCATCTTATTCTTTCAGGAAATTTTTCATAATGTTCACTAGAAATAACATAGATATTGATGAAGTAGTATTGAACGGCATGACAGTGGACGACTTATTGGCTGAACTGAATGCATATGATGAATGTGAGAGTATTCCTTTTGATCAGGAGTCGATAGTCAATGATTTAGAAAACAATGTAGACTGTATTGTAGATGAAGAGGATATTATGGTTGCAGAATATTCTGACACAGATAGCGAATCAAATCTACCTTTGAATATGCTAAAAAATAGAATTTTAGCAACAAATATGCAAGCATTATCATCGAAAGACAGGAGAGTTGTTTGGAGCAAAGACGACAGTCCACCAGAAAACCTTTTGCAATTTCAAGATTCCTACGGGCCACCAGACTTTATACAAGAATTAGAAGAAAAAACTCCACATACCCTCTTTCATTTGTTTTTCACTGATCGTGTAATAGAAAGTTTGGTATTTCAAACAAACTTATATGCCCAGCAAGAAGGTAAACCATATAAGCCTACTAATGTCGATGAAATGAAGACATTTCTAGGTATTAATTTAATGATGGGGATAAAAACAGTTCTCAGTTACCGTGATTACTGGTCTACTAATAAATATTTACATGATCCATTTATAAGTTCCTTGATGCCGGTAAAAAGATTCAGTTGGTTGCTGTCACATTTACATGTGAATGACAATTCTTTGCTGCCATCGCGCGGTGACCCGTCTTTTGACAAATTATATAAAATTGCAAAACAATTTTTCGCAATGTTTTTTTCCATCTAAACATGTGGCAATTGATGAGTCTATGATTCGATTTAAAGGTAGGTCATCAATGAAACAATATCTACCAAAAAAAACAGTAAAACGTTGGTATAAAGTATGGATGATGGCCGACCAAAGTGGATACTGTCTCAAATTTGATATATATACTGGGAAAAGTGGTAATGGTACTGAAAGGAACTTAGGAGCACGTGTTGTCAAATATCTATGTACAGGCTTGGAGCATAAAGGTCACCATGTGTATTTTGACAATTATTTTAATAGTGTTTATCTTATGGAAGACCTAAAGCAAAAGGGCATTTATGCCTGTGGAAAGGTAAATATTACTAGACAAAATATGCCAACCTTCGTGACTGACAAACAAATGAAACGTGGTGAATTCGATTATTGGATTAGTGAAAGTGGTGTACTTGGTACCAAATGGAAAGACAAAAGAAGTGTCCATTTACTTTCTAATTATCACCGTTCCCAAGAGACTGGTGTGGTCAAAAGGAAAAATATAAATGGAATTGTTGTAGATGTTCCCTGTCCTCAAATCTTAATTGATTACATTCAACATATGAATGCAGTTGACAAATTTGACCAAATAAAGTCAACGTATGAAATAAAAAGGAAGAGCCACAAATGGTGGCATAGAATATTTTTTTATCTACTGGATGCATCTATCGTAAACGCATTTTGCATTTATAAGTCGCTAGATGAACCTCCAATGCTAATGAAGGATTTCAGGCTCTCTGTAATTGAGGCACTTATTCAATGGCCTTCAAGAAAAAGAAGCCTCTCGGAGATTCCTGTAACAATAAAAAAACACAAGCCATATGCACCTAAGGAAGTAAGGTCTCGCGAAGCAGCACATAAACCCGTCCATGGTACCAGGAGGAGATGTGCATTTTGCACCACAAAAATAAAGCAAATTATAACTAACTGGCTATGTACAGTCAGTATGCAATGTACCGTTGTGCTTAACAAAATCAAAAAATTGTTTTCTACTGTATCACCAGTAATTGTGTTTAATATGTGCAGCGGTTCAAAATTTGTACCGCCTATGTATTTTTTTAATAAAAATTGTTTTCTCTAATTTGTGTGTTTCACTAAAATCTAAGAGCATTTCTACAATATATTCAACATTTGTTTTTTATAAATTTAATTTTTTCAATTCCTGCCCAGGTAAGGCAAATTTTGTAGTGCACGCTCTGCCCCTGAAAGAGTTAATCCTAGAATGCATAAAGTGAGTCTTTCGGACTCGGTGCGCGTTTTGACTGCCTGTATTTTGCAAACGGCTCTGTGTACCATGTTTTCCGCTCAGGAATGCCTCTATCACCCCTTTATAAGTACTTTAACAATATTTTCAAACAGGGGGGTCACAAGTGATTACACATACACCTTTTTTTGTGTTACTACTGCACATAAACATCAAGTGAGTCTCAGAAACTCGATCGTTGCTACATAGACCCTGGTTGAATATATCCCGTCAAACAACATAAATACAGTTCCACGTATTCATAAATAGTTTATATTGAAAACTACTTCTGCAACTTCCCTGATTTAGATGTGTCCAGCTCCGACTGCGATTCAGAAGAGGAAGCCGAGGAATGTGTTCATCCAAAGAGGAAGAGGAAATTGAAAATATGGAGGAAGACATTTTATCAGCCAGTGAAGATGAAGCTCTAGAATCAGATGATCAAGATTTAGAAGAAATCATTGAAAATCAGAATTCTCGGGGTATGAAAGGAAAGAATGGGTACGAATGGAAAATCGATGCTCCAGCTCAGACAAAAATTTCATGTCGCAACATTATTCGTTTTACTCCTGGTCCAAAGCAACGCAACAGGATAATATCATTTATTGATGCTTGGAATGTTTTTCTTACCCGAGAAATCCTAGAAGAAGTTGTTGCTTGTACTAACAAGGAAGCAAAGCGGCAATATTCTGACAAAGGTAAGGAGTGGAAAAATGTGGAAGTTGATGAGATGAACGCATTTCTGGGATTGTTGCTGTTAGCAGGAGTCGAAAAACAATGGGATAGTCCGATAAGGGAATTGTTTTTGAATAAATGTTCAAATCCTATGTACAGAGCTACAATGACAGTAAATCGCTTTGAGAACATAGGACGGTTTATTAGATTTGATGATAAAAGAACGCATGCCGCTCGTTTGGGAACAGATAAACTTGTACCAATAAGATATATTTGGGACTTATTTATCAAACAATGTAAAACTGTTATGATACCAAAGGCGAACGTGACTATTGATGAACAATTACTGGGATTTCGTGGACGTTGTAGTTTTATACAATATGTGCCCAGTAAGCCATGTAAATACGGCATAAAGTTTTTCTGGCTTTGTGAAAGTGAAACTGGGTACGCTATTGATGGTATTATATATATTGGAAAGCAACCTGGAGCAGAAGTCCAACGACGTCTTGGAGAAACTGTAGTGACTACTCTTATAACTAGTATAAAGAATAGTTCTCGAAATTTAACCTGCGATAACTACTTTACCACTATAGATTTGTTTCAAAATCTGCTAAAAGTCCGTTGTTTGGATTCAGTGAAAACTTAACCCTTGTTAGTTATGTGCCCAAAAAAAATAAATCAGTTATATCGCTTAGTACAATGCACCATGACAGCGCTGTGAATGAAGATAGTATAAAGAAAAAACCCGAAATCATCGAATTTTACAATAAAACCAAAGGGGGTGTAGATCATATGGATCAAATGGTTACCAATTATACGTGAAAAAGGCAAACACGGCGGTGGCCATTTACCGTATTTTCAAACATGTTAGATATCGGTGCAGTAAATGCATTTTTTCTTTATATAACTGAGCATCCAGATTTTGAAGCACGAAAAAAACATCGCCGTAGGATTTTTATAAAAAAACCTTTCCGAAGCTCTGATATTACCCTATATGACTAGAAGATCTCAAAATCCGTTTTTACATAAAAGAACAGTCGAAGCAATAAAGATCTTCATTGAAATTCCAGTAAAGCAACAAGAGGAGCCACCTACGAAGAAAAGGCGTTGTCATATCTGTCCATCAAAATTAGGAAGAATGACAGCAAACAGATTTGTAATAAATGTAAGAGCAATGTGTGTAAGGAGCATAGTGTTATGATATGTAGTAGCTGCCATTAAAAATTCTTATTATTTGGAACAATTATAATAATGTAAACTAAGGGTATTTTATTATTTTAGAATATCCATATGGATATCAAATGGTATTTTGTATTTTCATTTTTTGTGTTATTAAATTGTATTTAATGCTACAGAACTGTTTTTCTAAACCAAAACTACTAACTACTAATGAATAATAAAGAAACGCACCAAGAAAAGGCAGCTAAATCCTATTTTCTCGTACTTAATGTATGTGAGTCTCAAAGACTCACTATATGTAAAAGAGTAAATAATTTAGGTCATGCATTCTAGGGTTAAGGGACTGAGGTTCGAATCATCGAGAAGTCTTAAATTGCACTAAGAAACAGCTATCTGTTTCTTAATGCAATTTAAGGCTTCCCGACGATTCGAACTTCAGTCCCTTAATAACTTAATGGTAAAAGCGTAGTCCGCCAAATCAATGGACGTAGGTTAGAATCCCGCAAAAAGCGAATTTTTTCAGTAACAGATTCGAATAATTAGCGTCGTATATTTAGAAAGCATTTATTTCATATGTCATCCATATTTATATAAAATATTCTATAACAGAATAATTGAAACATACATGAGTGGGTAATACCTCACCAGTTTTGTATAATACAAAATATTCTAACCCAAAAAGATAAATATAAAACGAATGATCGGGCAACGCAATTTCTCAGGGTTACCAAATTAAATTTTTGCTTCAATCATTTATAGTTTTGTTATTTTTGTAATAAAATATGTTTGTTAATTTCATGAATTTCACCTTATTTATAAACTCGTAGAACTTTAATTGTGCTTCCCAAAATTAATTCTACAAATATTATTTCATTTTCTAACTCGCTTCACGCTTAAACATAATTTAGTAGAAATAAAAAAAAAGAATTAAGTAGCATTTATCATTTAACTACGTTCTAAGAAGTCTTTAAAAATAGTACATAAAAACCAAGTAACGAAAAAAGTTCTTCCAATAAAATTCAATAATAGATGTCTCCCTAACATCAGCACTTATTAAGAAGTCATTCAGTACCATAAATCGGCCAGCGAGAACATCAAAGCGAGAAGTACGAGCCAAGTTCTTCAGACAATCGCCCTCTTAAAGGACCGCTGGTCAGGATATGTTTATTAGGGTAATATATATGGTCATTCTCACCCCACATTAACGCTCCGATGATGGTCTGGCTGCTTTTGTCATTGGATTATTTATGTTGGCCTTTCGGACTGTACGTTCTGGTCATGTAGGTGTAAATAAGTTGCTCTATTCATTCCCATTAACCCTCTTCGGTTATTCTTCGACAAGAGTGTTAAGAATTTGTATGAATTTTAAGTTAATTTATAGAAAGAGAAATTAAAGGCAGATATTTTTCCGTATTGTCAAGTTGCAAAGTTTAAATAAGTGTTGGAAACTTGAAAAAAATGGCTTTGTTTTATTATACAAATTTTTTATATTTGGTATTAAAAAACATTACCTGCTGCTAATTCGCTAATCATAGCTAGGTATTATTGCTCGAGAGATATTATAAATTTCCTTGCCGCTTTGAATATTGATTTCTTATTGTTGTATCTTCCGATTTTGATAATATTCTAATTCATTTCTTAAAGAAATATCATAATCTTTTCTCTGGCGTGCGGATTTTTACAAGCTTATTTTTTGCATTTGTATGAAAAGCGAAATACAAATGATTTAAATAATTATAGACTCATAAATTTGATAATAGGTTATACAAAAATGTTTCAAAAAGTGGTTTGTGATCGTTTGTATAAATTTTTCATCTGCACGATTTTCTTATGGATTAAAATATTCAAATAACATTCTAAGTTTTAAATTTTATTACTAACGTCCTTGAAACTAAAAGCATTCATTGCGTCGTCTTCCTTGTCGAAGGCATTCGACAGTATAGATCATTTTAAACACGAACTCGATGCACAGCTTTAGAATGGTTTTTATCTAGCTTGTTCTGAGGACAGCAAACTGTGAAGATCGCCTATTAAGGTATTTGTGCATTCATTATGAAACAGACATGTAAAAAATTTACATATCTGTAACTGTATACTTGGACAAAACCTCGTATTTTCAGCATTTACTTCTGCTTAAGACATATTTTCTGCCATCTATAGGCGTCGCCAGTTAAGCTAGTGAAGCAATGTATACAAATGATACAAATCTTTATAAATAGATCTGTATCTGTATATGCCATTAAGCCGGACTCCCTTACTAGATAAAGCAAATTTCATCCTATAAGGTGGCACTTATTTAATAACTAATTATTAAATAAGTGCCACCTTATAGGATGAAATTTGGGAGTAAGGGATTCCGGCTTAATGGCATATACAGATACAGATCTATTTATAAAGATTTGTATCATTTGTATACATTGCTTCACTAGCTTAACTGACGACGCCTATAGATGGCAGAAACATATGTCTTAAGTAAATGCTCTAAATACGAGGTTTTGTCCAAGTATACAGTTACAGATACGTAATTTTTTTCATGCCTGTTTCATAATGAAGCAAAAGCGTTATACGTGCATATTAACGTATAGATATATTTAAAACCTTTTTTGTGTATCTGTGCAACTGATATGAGTGGTGATTGACTACATGTTTGTCCATGGACTTGTCAAAGGCACTTGACAGTGTTCGTCACAGTCTCCTTTTGAAGAAGTCGGAGGTCATCAGTTTCCATGGTATAGCACAAAAATGAACGAAATCGTCACATAGAAGACAGATAATGGTGTGTTATGACTAGCGACCAGACACGAGAGGCCGATGACGCATCGCCCACTATTGAAAATTTGTATGTTTAAAGAGTCTTTAATTTTATTTATATAATTGGAAAACAAACGGGTGGTGATCTATAAAATACGAAATACATTTTTATTTGTTCATTTTGTGGTTTAAGTTGAGTAAATGAGTATTGATATTAATTTGCAATATTTTTTCAAGGTTCTCTTCTGTCAAATTTGCTCTTTTTGTAGATAGAAAACGTCCTTTTTACATCGCAACTGGTTATGCATGTGCATACTGGAAATATTCTTTTATTTCAGCGTATTTAGCAGTTAGATTTTGAGGCATTGCTACCATACACAATTGCCGCAATGATATCAGGATTTCTACTAAAAACTCCGTCTAACTTTTGCCGAAGGCCATTTCCGAAATAACTTATTATTAATAGCCACGTCTAATGTGGTTAATCCACCATTTAATTCGAGATTTTGATTTTCAAAATAAGTGATTAGTTTTGGCAAATTTGCAAAGTGGTCCTAAAGAAAATACAACTGATTTTGTAAATTTGGAATTTGTATTAGTTCCTTGTAAACTATCGAAATTTTCTGCATAAGAACTAGTAGCTTCCAACCATGTTCCCCATTTAGTTGTTAGTGCAGAGGGAAGCAGTGACAAAGATAGAAGTTCTTCCCTGTAAAGATCTACTTTAAATGGTACTTTTTTGAAAACTTTAAAAGCGAATACAAGTCTATCAATTTCTGGGAAGGTGTCTCTGATATATTCACAACTTCTGTGGAGAGCATATGCTACACAAGTAATATGCAGCGTATTAGGATATGTTTTCTTTAATAGTCTGCCTGTTTTTAACATACATGCAGCACTGTCACTGACAAATAAAAGTTGTTTTTTTGTACCTGTCGTCCGAATGAAACATTTGATGCATATTCTCGTAAATGGTTTTAGCTACTGTTTTCGCATCAACTGTATTCATTTCATAACTTTTGTTGCTATTACATATGCGTTATATGGAATAGTTAGATGGAGGACGCCAACTAAAACATTTACTACATAGCGTCGAACATACCGACAGTTTTGTCGGCAATTATCTATCGGTACTGATTTGATGGCATCTAATGCGTTCTACTGCCTTCGTGTAGCACTTAGAAACATAATATTAGCGAAAGGTGAATTCATCAGATACATTTCGAGCAGTATATTTTTGGAGAAATGTTTTGAATGTGGGATTGTTAAGTTTATTTAATGGAATATTTGCCGCCATTAAAGTTTCACAAAGTTCTTCGTTCAAATTGTCAGATTCCAAAAGGTCTAATATCTGTGTATGTGTTTGCGATGCTAAGTGACGTTTTATGTGCGATTTTTTGGAATTTTTAACGATATTTTACATACTTTGCAATAAATTTCGCAATTACTGGCAATGGACGTACTATCCGTATGACCCTTAATCTAACTCGCCATTGTTTCACATTATATCTGAAAAAGTAACTTAAACAATGTACTAGATCTAAATAAATGAAAATTAAAAATTTATGCGTAAGTCGTTGAATCCTAACGAAATTCTACGGACACTTACGTCGAAATAATTGGGAGAAGTAGATTCATTGAAACGTTATTAAACAGGATGTGTTACAAAAATTACGAAGTACCTATGTAATTAACAGTTAAAGCAATGAAAAAAAGAAATTAACTCACCTTATTTTATTTATCTTACGAAATATAAACTAATAAATAAAATAAATTATAAAAACACTTCACGCTTCTATCTACGCTCTGAAGAAAGGAATTTAGCTGTAATATGCAAAAAAAGATATGCGGTTAACCGAATGAATATTCCTATTCAATAACTGCGTGTTGTACTTAGTGATCTCGGTCTCTAGTCATCGGTTTTCATGGTACACTATAAAAATGCATGAAATCGTGTTTATCACATAGAAGACAGAAAGTTGTGTTTTATGATGACTCGGGGGAATCGATATGGGTCTATTTTGGACCACTGCTCTTTCTCATTCGTGTCAATAATCTAACTCGTCTTATAAGTAGCTTACTAATATTGTACGCAGATGACACATATGTCCACGCTGAGGGTAGGATCAGGCTATGGACATATTGGAGTCTCGTATGGAAGTTTTGGATGGGGAGTTTACACGGCACCATTTAACACTAAATGTAGACAACATGTGTTATAAATGTGTTAATAATTTAACGGAGAGGCTAGATCATGTTTTTGGGGTTGAAATTGGGTGGTGGATTGACTTGACGTCCGCACATCGACGAACTTGCTACAAAACTGTCTCGATTTTGTTATGTCTTTAAAATAAAGGGTAGGATATGTGTTGGGTATGCTATGAGCGCTTACTATACTATGCATACGTGCAATCGCGAGTGCAACATGGTATTATCTTCTGGGGTAGCGCGGTGGATGTAAAACGCATTTTTATTCTAATCTTCATTCAGAATTATTTTTAAATTAAATTACCGAGATTCTTGCAAACCAATATTTATAGATAAGAAAATACTCACGTTACAACCAATTTGTGTGTTAGAGTGCACGTTGTTTGTAAGAAGAAATTATAATGAATTTTACCGGAAATTTGAAGTTGACCACTGTCATAATACCAGGGGTAACTTGTGCACTAGGGTGGTCCTTATTTTTCAACTTTGTTGCTTCGACCGCAACTCCCCCTCAAAATGTTCGTTATAGTATAAAAATACGGTGTGCAAAAAATTATCTCGATTGGGCGAGGTTAAGGCATGGCGCATCGCTCTTGAAATTTGGTTCAAAAATATTAAAAATTAAATTTTCTTGAAAAGGTTTTGTTTAAGTATGACAATACGTTAAGCACGTATAAAGCGTTTGTACAATATGAAACAAACATGTAAATAATTTACATATCTGTAACTATGCACATGGACAATACACCTCGTATTTTCAGCATTTACTTCTGCTTAATACATATGTTTCTGCCAATATAGGCGTCCTCAGTTAAGCTAGTGAAGCAATTTATACAAATTAATACAAACCTGTTATAAACAACTGGTTTGTATCTGTATTTAAATTTACTGAAATAGCCCGCAAAGATCAAGCAAGTTCCGTCCTATAAGAAGACAACTATTTAATAATTGACATCTTACGGGCGAAAGATACATTGTCCGGAGGGCTACCTATCGTTTGAACAGCTATGCTGCTACGGGAAACGATAAAATTCGTATGTAGATGTAGTCCATTAACAACCTGCCAGATGGCGGTATATACGAAAAGGTTTTGTTTAAGTATGACAATACGTTAAGCACGTATAAAGCGTTTGTACAATATGAAACAAACATGTAAATAATTTACATATCTGTAACTATGCACATGGACAATACACCTCGTATTTTCAGCATTTACTTCTGCTTAATACATATGTTTCTGCCAATATAGGCGTCCTCAGTTAAGCTAGTGAAGCAATTTATACAAATTAATACAAACCTGTTATAAACAACTGGTTTGTATCTGTATTTAAATTTACTGAAATAGCCCGCAAAGATCAAGCAAGTTCCGTCCTATAAGAAGACAACTATTTAATAATTGACATCTTACGGGCGAAAGATACATTGTCCGGAGGGCTACCTATCGTTTGAACAGCTATGCTGCTACGGGAAACGATAAAATTCGTATGTAGATGTAGTCCATTAACAACCTGCCAGATGGCGGTATATACGAAAAGGTTTTGTTTAATTATGACAATACGTTAAGCACGTATAAAGCGTTTGTACAATATGAAACAAACATGTAAATAATTTACATATCTGTAACTATGCACATGGACAATACACCTCGTATTTTCAGCATTTACTTCTGCTTAATACATTGTGCAGTGGAATTTACTTTGAAATTGCTTTATTTAATTTTAATTCACACTACAGCTTATATCGCCGGCTATTCAGTCTAGTAGAATCCTTGAGCTTACGTCTCTGGGTCGATCCTCTCGGATACCGGTATATTAAAAATTAAAACACAAGGTGTCAGATAATTTATACACACATTTTTCCTTTACATTAATATATATATTTAAAAAATAAAAAAGAAAAAAATCCCTCTACAAAATGTATAGGGTGCTAAAGCGTCATTAAACAGTAGCAATGAGGAAACACTCTTTGTGAACATTGACTCGCACACAGAGAAAAACCTCTTCTGAAACACGATCAAATATAAAACTAATAAATATTAGTGAAATCTGTCAAGTTTAACCTCTACTGTGACCCCTTCAAACAAATATCAAAAACAAATTAGTTTTCAAAACTCACGCTAGTTGAAATATTTATTCATGCATCAAATAACATGATAAGATCAGTCCCCACTACAATTCCTCCAACCTTAAATTCAAAAAAAAATGTTCTCGAAGTATAATATTAAGAAAAACAACTTCCCTTAAAAAAAAACATGACAAGCTTTCGCTAATATCCATATACTACTTTCAAACACATTATTATTACAATAAATACAAAATTTATAGCACTGAAAATAATCCTAATATCTAATAAATAAATAAAATAATTTTTATCAACTTACATTAAGTTTTTGTGCAATTTTATAAAATACACGAGAGGCATCTTTTTCCACAAGATTTCTAATAAATATGAAAAACTTCGCAAAAATCGAATTAAGATTACTTGCACCTTACATTAAATGCAAAACAAAATACAGACCGATTTTATATAACACAAAGAACAAAATTGATTATTTTATTCTTTAAACTGAACACTTTAACAGTCAAGATACCTCTAAATCAAAAATGAAAAATTCTTCATATCCGCCTGGCTATCCCTACCATCTATCAAATCAAAATATACAGACAATACATTTTATCAAATACAATATCCGAAAAAGCGGCAAATTCAATTCCTTGGTCCACCTAAACATACGAGGGCTAAACACAATTTCATACATTAAATATCTTATTTATAAAATATTAGATATATCGATCCCCATCTGAAATAAATAAATATACAAGTGAAATAGCTAATTTTTTATATAAATTGTCCCTAGTACAGAGTTCACTAATAGTTCAATCTTTTTCCTTACTTGTCCAAGGAAAATCCATGACATAATTCCCCGAAATTATCCGAGAACAAAGTCAGAACAACACTGAGCTTTATTCAAGGATAATCTTCAGCACAGCACTCGAGACAGTACCGCACCCTGTCTTGGTTCCCCGCACTAACTTGATGCATTGTTCCTGAACAGGATCATCCTCGTTCTGATGCTGTAGTGTGGTAGTCAATTTCAACTTTTCCATATACATTCTGTATATAATTTTTAAATATATATAAATGTCTTATTTGACTTAAAACATTTTATCTTTTATGTCGTTTTACTTGACATAATTCATCTTAATGTCATATTGCTTTACATTTTATATAGTTAATGTCATTTTGCTTGACATTCTCGAATGGGCTTCGTTACAAACATCACAGTCGAAGGAACACGCCGAAGCAACAGTCATCCCCGTCGAATCTTCGAGCACTCTCTCGATCACATGAACATGATCATCTCCAACGAATTTTCATAAATAAAAGAAAAACATAGCATCAAAATCTCATATACCAAATCATCATCATAATAAACAAATTCATAACACCATTTATTTCCAAGCAATAATAATAATAATAATAATAATAATAATCAACAATAATATCATGAGCTCAATTTCTTCCTATATTTATATAGTTTTAATTTTTTTTCAACGCAATTCCCTTTATCAATAATTTTTTTATACGCAGATAAATTTTTATTAATTATGTCAACAATAAATTTTATTTTATAACTCATTCTGTATCTATATCCATTTGCTTAATCCAATTTATTACCAGGTCAGTTAAATCAGCACATCGTAAACCATCCTATTCAAATATTTTTATTCATTAACCTTTTTTTCACATGCCAATAATTCTTTTCTATATATTCATAAATACCATAATTTTAGTTCAACAATATATATATATATCTCTCTATTATCATAATAACTTTTTTCATATATCGACGAAATTCTATTTAAATATACCGACGAAAATTTTTTCTATAAATACATTTTCATTTTCAATATCATATTTCATATATTTATTTCATATATTACCGACGAAAATTTTTTCATATTCAATATCATATACTTTTTATCCCGACGAAATTCAGTAAACACTTTTTTATTTTTTTCTTCTACATCCTCTTCTTATACTAATAATCTAATCCTAATTATCTATTACGTTAAATCCATTTCAGTATCATTTATCAAATCCTATTTACTTTTCCAAATTTTTATTTATATATCCTTTTGTTACAACACATTCCAATTAGTTATTTCAAAAGCAAAAATCCTTATATCTCGCATATTCCTCTAAATAGTTTACAACAAAATTTATTATTAAGTTGGGCCTATTCAAAAATATCCGACAGTAAATCATTTGTAGTTTCATTTTTACTTTTACCTTACTATAATATGTGGGTCTATTTAATTTAAATTTAGTACCCCTATACTTCCTAATTTTCAGAGTATCATATTCTAACTTTTTATTATTGACATGGGTCTGATTTATGTTATTTAAAAAACAGTTGATTTTAAAATTAGCATTACGGGAATTTTTGCGTTTACTTTGAAGATAATTATTTAAATTATATTCATAAATGATATTTCTAGAAATCAATTTCTTTTTAATTTTAGTTCGTCTATCGTTAATATTATTAACGACAACTGCTTGTTTAATTAATTTATTGCTCATTTTATCGTGAATACTTTCTTCCATCCTACATTCTAATTTAGCATTTGTTTTTATTATATTGAATTCTGTTTTCTCATTAGTTTCAAACTTAATTTTATTTAATATAATTTCTTCGCTTACCCTGATTTGATTATTTCTTCTTCCTATTTCTGTATCCATATCATTTCCTTCGTCCTGTGGCATAGATTCCTCCCCAGGCACGTCCTTTAAACTTTCTTTTGTAATTGTTGATTCGTTTTCTTCTTGTTGCATTATTGTCGATTCCTGTTCTGTTATTGCTTGTTTTTCCTCGACGTGTATTATTTTAATTTTACTTATTGTGTTTTCTTTGTTTATTTGATTGTTACTGTTTCTTGATACCCTTTTTTTTATTATCTCTTCTATTGTACTCTCCATATCCTCTTGTCGTTGTATCATTCCCATTTGTTGTTGTTCTATCCTATTCATCCTCATTTCCATCTCCTTATGATTTTGTTGCATCATATTCATCATAGCATGCATCATATCCATCATCTGTTGACTGTCTACCTCGTCGTCTCCCTCTTCATGTATGTAACCAGCGTTACCCATTCTTTGAATTAAATTTTCCATTATTTTTTCCATATTTGAATTATATCGTTTTATTTCCAAATTATTTGCTTATCTTCAAATCGCCGACACGTTGGGCTGCCAATTGTGCAGTGGAATTTTCTAGCACCACGTTGGGTTAGCCAATTGTGCAGTGGATTTTACTTTGAAATTGCTTTATTTAATTTTAATTCACACTACAGCTTATATCGCCGGCTATTCAGTCTAGTAGAATCCTTGAGCTTACGTCTCTGGGTCGATCCTCTCGGATACCGGTATATTAAAAATTAAAACACAAGGTGTCAGATAATTTATACACACATTTTTCCTTTACATTAATATATATATTTAAAAAATAAAAAAGAAAAAAATCCCTCTACAAAATGTATAGGGTGCTAAAGCGTCATTAAACAGTAGCAATGAGGAAACACTCTTTGTGAACATTGACTCGCACACAGAGAAAAACCTCTTCTGAAACACGATCAAATATAAAACTAATAAATATTAGTGAAATCTGTCAAGTTTAACCTCTACTGTGACCCCTTCAAACAAATATCAAAAACAAATTAGTTTTCAAAACTCACGCTAGTTGAAATATTTATTCATGCATCAAATAACATGATAAGATCAGTCCCCACTACAATTCCTCCAACCTTAAATTCAAAAAAAAAATGTTCTCGAAGTATAATATTAAGAAAAACAACTTCCCTTAAAAAAAAAACATGACAAGCTTTCGCTAATATCCATATACTACTTTCAAACACATTATTATTACAATAAATACAAAATTTATAGCACTGAAAATAATCCTAATATCTAATAAATAAATAAAATAATTTTTATCAACTTACATTAAGTTTTTGTGCAATTTTATAAAATACACGAGAGGCATCTTTTTCCACAAGATTTCTAATAAATATGAAAAACTTCGCAAAAATCGAATTAAGATTACTTGCACCTTACATTAAATGCAAAACAAAATACAGACCGATTTTATATAACACAAAGAACAAAATTGATTATTTTATTCTTTAAACTGAACACTTTAACAGTCAAGATACCTCTAAATCAAAAATGAAAAATTCTTCATATCCGCCTGGCTATCCCTACCATCTATCAAATCAAAATATACAGACAATACATTTTATCAAATACAATATCCGAAAAAGCGGCAAATTCAATTCCTTGGTCCACCTAAACATACGAGGGCTAAACACAATTTCATACATTAAATATCTTATTTATAAAATATTAGATATATCGATCCCCATCTGAAATAAATAAATATACAAGTGAAATAGCTAATTTTTTATATAAATTGTCCCTAGTACAGAGTTCACTAATAGTTCAATCTTTTTCCTTACTTGTCCAAGGAAAATCCATGACATAATTCCCCGAAATTATCCGAGAACAAAGTCAGAACAACACTGAGCTTTATTCAAGGATAATCTTCAGCACAGCACTCGAGACAGTACCGCACCCTGTCTTGGTTCCCCGCACTAACTTAATGCATTGTTGCTGAACAGGATCATCCTCGTTCTGATGCTGTAGTGTGGTAGTCAATTTCAACTTTTCCATATACATTTTGTATATAATTTTTAAATAAATATAAATGTCTTATTTGACTTAAAACATTTTATCTTTTATGTCGTTTTACTTGACATAATTCATCTTAATGTCATATTGCTTTACATTTTATATAGTTAATGTCATTTTGCTTGACATTCTCGAATGGGCTTCGTTACAAACATCACAGTCGAAGGAACACGCCGAAGCAACAGTCATCCCCGTCGAATCTTCGAGCACTCTCTCGATCACATGAACATGATCATCTCCAACGAATTTTCATAAATAAAAGAAAAACATAGCATCAAAATCTCATATACCAAATCATCATCATAATAAACAAATTCATAACACCATTTATTTCCAAGCAATAATAATAATAATAATAATAATAATAATCAACAATAATATCATGAGCTCAATTTCTTCCTATATTTATATAGTTTTAATTTTTTTTCAACGCAATTCCCTTTATCAATAATTTTTTTATACGCAGATAAATTTTTATTAATTATGTCAACAATAAATTTTATTTTATAACTCATTCTGTATCTATATCCATTTGCTTAATCCAATTTATTACCAGGTCAGTTAAATCAGCACATCGTAAACCATCCTATTCAAATATTTTTATTCATTAACCTTTTTTTCACATGCCAATAATTCTTTTCTATATATTCATAAATACCATAATTTTAGTTCAACAATATATATATATATCTCTCTATTATCATAATAACTTTTTTCATATATCGACGAAATTCTATTTAAATATACCGACGAAAATTTTTTCTATAAATACATTTTCATTTTCAATATCATATTTCATATATTTATTTCATATATTACCGACGAAAATTTTTTCATATTCAATATCATATACTTTTTATCCCGACGAAATTCAGTAAACACTTTTTTATTTTTTTCTTCTACATCCTCTTCTTATACTAATAATCTAATCCTAATTATCTATTACGTTAAATCCATTTCAGTATCATTTATCAAATCCTATTTACTTTTCCAAATTTTTATTTATATATCCTTTTGTTACAACACATTCCAATTAGTTATTTCAAAAGCAAAAATCCTTATATCTCGCATATTCCTCTAAATAGTTTACAACAAAATTTATTATTAAGTTGGGCCTATTCAAAAATATCCGACAGTAAATCATTTGTAGTTTCATTTTTACTTTTACCTTACTATAATATGTGGGTCTATTTAATTTAAATTTAGTACCCCTATACTTCCTAATTTTCAGAGTATCATATTCTAACTTTTTATTATTGACATGGGTCTGATTTATGTTATTTAAAAAACAGTTGATTTTAAAATTAGCATTACGGGAATTTTTGCGTTTACTTTGAAGATAATTATTTAAATTATATTCATAAATGATATTTCTAGAAATCAATTTCTTTTTAATTTTAGTTCGTCTATCGTTAATATTATTAACGACAACTGCTTGTTTAATTAATTTATTGCTCATTTTATCGTGAATACTTTCTTCCATCCTACATTCTAATTTAGCATTTGTTTTTATTATATTGAATTCTGTTTTCTCATTAGTTTCAAACTTAATTTTATTTAATATAATTTCTTCGCTTACCCTGATTTGATTATTTCTTCTTCCTATTTCTGTATCCATATCATTTCCTTCGTCCTGTGGCATAGATTCCTCCCCAGGCACGTCCTTTAAACTTTCTTTTGTAATTGTTGATTCGTTTTCTTCTTGTTGCATTATTGTCGATTCCTGTTCTGTTATTGCTTGTTTTTCCTCGACGTGTATTATTTTAATTTTACTTATTGTGTTTTCTTTGTTTATTTGATTGTTACTGTTTCTTGATACCCTTTTTTTTATTATCTCTTCTATTTTACTCTCCATATCCTCTTGTCGTTGTATCATTCCCATTTGTTGTTGTTCTATCCTATTCATCCTCATTTCCATCTCCTTATGATTTTGTTGCATCATATTCATCATAGCATGCATCATATCCATCATCTGTTGACTGTCTACCTCGTCGTCTCCCTCTTCATGTATGTAACCAGCGTTACCCATTCTTTGAATTAAATTTTCCATTATTTTTTCCATATTTGAATTATATCGTTTTATTTCCAAATTATTTGCTTATCTTCAAATCGCCGACACGTTGGGCTGCCAATTGTGCAGTGGAATTTTCTAGCACCACGTTGGGTTAGCCAATTGTGCAGTGGATTTTACTTTGAAATTGCTTTATTTAATTTTAATTCACACTACAGCTTATATCGCCGGCTATTCAGTCTAGTAGAATCCTTGAGCTTACGTCTCTGGGTCGATCCTCTCGGATACCGGTATATTAAAAATTAAAACACAAGGTGTCAGATAATTTATACACACATTTTTCCTTTACATTAATATATATATTTAAAAAATAAAAAAGAAAAAAATCCCTCTACAAAATGTATAGGGTGCTAAAGCGTCATTAAACAGTAGCAATGAGGAAACACTCTTTGTGAACATTGACTCGCACACAGAGAAAAACCTCTTCTGAAACACGATCAAATATAAAACTAATAAATATTAGTGAAATCTGTCAAGTTTAACCTCTACTGTGACCCCTTCAAACAAATATCAAAAACAAATTAGTTTTCAAAACTCACGCTAGTTGAAATATTTATTCATGCATCAAATAACATGATAAGATCAGTCCCCACTACAATTCCTCCAACCTTAAATTCAAAAAAAAATGTTCTCGAAGTATAATATTAAGAAAAACAACTTCCCTTAAAAAAAAAACATGACAAGCTTTCGCTAATATCCATATACTACTTTCAAACACATTATTATTACAATAAATACAAAATTTATAGCACTGAAAATAATCCTAATATCTAATAAATAAATAAAATAATTTTTATCAACTTACATTAAGTTTTTGTGCAATTTTATAAAATACACGAGAGGCATCTTTTTCCACAAGATTTCTAATAAATATGAAAAACTTCGCAAAAATCGAATTAAGATTACTTGCACCTTACATTAAATGCAAAACAAAATACAGACCGATTTTATATAACACAAAGAACAAAATTGATTATTTTATTCTTTAAACTGAACACTTTAACAGTCAAGATACCTCTAAATCAAAAATGAAAAATTCTTCATATCCGCCTGGCTATCCCTACCATCT
Organism: Melolontha melolontha; assembly: GCA_935421215.2. Classification (NCBI taxonomy): domain Eukaryota; kingdom Metazoa; phylum Arthropoda; class Insecta; order Coleoptera; family Scarabaeidae; genus Melolontha; species Melolontha melolontha. Next base: position 36,738,183 of record OW285242.1, read on the forward strand.
ATCAAATCAAAATATACAGACAATACATTTTATCAAATACAATATCCGAAAAAGCGGCAAATTCAATTCCTTGGTCCACCTAAACATACGAGGGCTAATCACAATTTCATACATTAAATATCTTATTTATAAAATATTAGATATATCGATCCCCATCTGAAATAAATAAATATACAAGTGAAATAGCTAATTTTTTATATAAATTGTCCCTAGTACAGAGTTCACTAATAGTTCAATCTTTTTCCTTACTTGTCCAAGGAAAATCCATGACAATATGTTTCTGCCAATATAGGCGTCCTCAGTTAAGCTAGTGAAGCAATTTATACAAATTAATACAAACCTGTTATAAACAACTGGTTTGTATCTGTATTTAAATTTACTGAAATAGCCCGCAAAGATCAAGCAAGTTCCGTCCTATAAGAAGACAACTATTTAATAATTGACATCTTACGGGCGAAAGATACATTGTGCGGAGGGCTACCTATCGTTTGAACAGCTATGCTGCTACGGGAAACGATAAAATTCGTATGTAGATGTAGTCCATTAACAACCTGCCAGATGGCGGTATATACGAAAAGGTTTTGTTTAAGTATGACAATACGTTAAGCACGTATAAAGCGTTTGTACAATATGAAACAAACATGTAAATAATTTACATATCTGTAACTATGCACATGGACAATACACCTCGTATTTTCAGCATTTACTTCTGCTTAATACATATGTTTCTGCCAATATAGGCGTCCTCAGTTAAGCTAGTGAAGCAATTTATACAAATTAATACAAACCTGTTATAAACAACTGGTTTGTATCTGTATTTAAATTTACTGAAATAGCCCGCAAAGATCAAGCAAGTTCCGTCCTATAAGAAGACAACTATTTAATAATTGACATCTTACGGGCGAAAGATACATTGTCCGGAGGGCTACCTATCGTTTGAACAGCTATGCTGCTACGGGAAACGATAAAATTCGTATGTAGATGTAGTCCATTAACAACCTGCCAGATGGCGGTATATACGAAAAGGTTTTGTTTAAGTATGACAATACGTTAAGCACGTATAAAGCGTTTGTACAATATGAAACAAACATGTAAATAATTTACATATCTGTAACTATGCACATGGACAATACACCTCGTATTTTCAGCATTTACTTCTGCTTAATACATATGTTTCTGCCAATATAGGCGTCCTCAGTTAAGCTAGTGAAGCAATTTATACAAATTAATACAAACCTGTTATAAACAACTGGTTTGTATCTGTATTTAAATTTACTGAAATAGCCCGCAAAGATCAAGCAAGTTCCGTCCTATAAGAAGACAACTATTTAATAATTGACATCTTACGGGCGAAAGATACATTGTCCGGAGGGCTACCTATCGTTTGAACAGCTATGCTGCTACGGGAAACGATAAAATTCGTATGTAGATGTAGTCCATTAACAACCTGCCAGATGGCGGTATATACGAAAAGGTTTTGTTTAAGTATGACAATACGTTAAGCACGTATAAAGCGTTTGTACAATATGAAACAAACATGTAAATAATTTACATATCTGTAACTATGCACATGGACAATACACCTCGTATTTTCAGCATTTACTTCTGCTTAATACATATGTTTCTGCCAATATAGGCGTCCTCAGTTAAGCTAGTGAAGCAATTTATACAAATTAATACAAACCTGTTATAAACAACTGGTTTGTATCTGTATTTAAATTTACTGAAATAGCCCGCAAAGATCAAGCAAGTTCCGTCCTATAAGAAGACAACTATTTAATAATTGACATCTTACGGGCGAAAGATACATTGTCCGGAGGGCTACCTATCGTTTGAACAGCTATGCTGCTACGGGAAACGATAAAATTCGTATGTAGATGTAGTCCATTAACAACCTGCCAGATGGCGGTATATACGAAAAGGTTTTGTTTAAGTATGACAATACGTTAAGCACGTATAAAGCGTTTGTACAATATGAAACAAACATGTAAATAATTTACATATCTGTAACTATGCACATGGACAATACACCTCGTATTTTCAGCATTTACTTCTGCTTAATACATATGTTTCTGCCAATATAGGCGTCCTCAGTTAAGCTAGTGAAGCAATTTATACAAATTAATACAAACCTGTTATAAACAACTGGTTTGTATCTGTATTTAAATTTACTGAATGTATCTTTCGCCCGTAAGATGTCAATTATTAAATAGTTGTCTTCTTATAGGACGGAACTTGCTTGATCTTTGCGGGCTATTTCAGTAAATTTAAATACAGATACAAACCAGTTGTTTATAACAGGTTTGTATTAATTTGTATAAATTGCTTCACTAGCTTAACTGAGGACGCCTATATTGGCAGAAACATATGTATTAAGCAGAAGTAAATGCTGAAAATACGAGGTGTATTGTCCATGTGCATAGTTACAGATATGTAAATTATTTACATGTTTGTTTCATATTGTACAAACGCTTTATACGTGCTTAACGTATTGTCATACTTAAACAAAACCTTTTCGTATATACCGCCATCTGGCAGGTTGTTAATGGACTACATCTACATACGAATTTTATCGTTTCCCGTAGCAGCATAGCTGTTCAAACGATAGGTAGCCCTCCGGACAATGTATCTTTCGCCCGTAAGATGTCAATTATTAAATAGTTGTCTTCTTATAGGACGGAACTTGCTTGATCTTTGCGGGCTATTTCAGTAAATTTAAATACAGATACAAACCAGTTGTTTATAACAGGTTTGTATTAATTTGTATAAATTGCTTCACTAGCTTAACTGAGGACGCCTATATTGGCAGAAACATATGTATTAAGCAGAAGTAAATGCTGAAAATACGAGGTGTATTGTCCATGTGCATAGTTACAGATATGTAAATTATTTACATGTTTGTTTCATATTGTACAAACGCTTTATACGTGCTTAACGTATTGTCATACTTAAACAAAACCTTTTCGTATATACCGCCATCTGGCAGGTTGTTAATGGACTACATCTACATACGAATTTTATCGTTTCCCGTAGCAGCATAGCTGTTCAAACGATAGGTAGCCCTCCGGACAATGTATCTTTCGCCCGTAAGATGTCAATTATTAAATAGTTGTCTTCTTATAGGACGGAACTTGCTTGATCTTTGCGGGCTATTTCAGTAAATTTAAATACAGATACAAACCAGTTGTTTATAACAGGTTTGTATTAATTTGTATAAATTGCTTCACTAGCTTAACTGAGGACGCCTATATTGGCAGAAACATATGTATTAAGCAGAAGTAAATGCTGAAAATACGAGGTGTATTGTCCATGTGCATAGTTACAGATATGTAAATTATTTACATGTTTGTTTCATATTGTACAAACGCTTTATACGTGCTTAACGTATTGTCATACTTAAACAAAACCTTTTCGTATATACCGCCATCTGGCAGGTTGTTAATGGACTACATCTACATACGAATTTTATCGTTTCCCGTAGCAGCATAGCTGTTCAAACGATAGGTAGCCCTCCGGACAATGTATCTTTCGCCCGTAAGATGTCAATTATTAAATAGTTGTCTTCTTATAGGACGGAACTTGCTTGATCTTTGCGGGCTATTTCAGTAAATTTAAATACAGATACAAACCAGTTGTTTATAACAGGTTTGTATTAATTTGTATAAATTGCTTCACTAGCTTAACTGAGGACGCCTATATTGGCAGAAACATATTTATTAAGCAGAAGTAAATGCTGAAAATACGAGGTGTATTGTCCATGTGCATAGTTACAGATATGTAAATTATTTACATGTTTGTTTCATATTGTATAAATTTTCTTGGTTGTAAAAAATATATTTATTTATATTAAAAAATATATTTGACTTTAATTTTAACATATTTTAAATTTACTTGATTAAAGCTTCTCTGGTTTTCATTTAAAGCCAAATTTTTAAGAATTAGAATACAAAGTAAAATACAAAGTAAAATCTATGTATTTATATACATATATGGTGACATATTTCTTAAGAAAATAAATGAACATTAATAAAAAGATAGAAGAATGGTTTACTTTTGGAAAACAGAGTTAATAAATAGGAAAAACATAAAACATTCACTTATTCCTTGTGGCCACAGATTTGATAATGTTACAAGATCTCTGTCTGACAAGGGATAAATAAAAATGCTTTGTTTTTAGTTATTTATAAGATATTTTATTTCAAAAGAGAATATTTGTTCATATTGGGGTAGAGTTTCCGATAATCCGCAACAATTTGCACTATCCATTGCTTTTCTTCTTCATCTTTGGATAACACTAAATTAAAATCTTCCATTAGCTTAACTGTTCATTCTGCCGAGTCATTAACAACATTCATATTTCCAACGATATTAAGGCCAACGTTAAAACTAGGTTAATTTACCCACTCCTTTGGATCTTTTGTTAAAAAGTCCGTTGGAATACCAAACCTTTTAAAAAAATTACGTGATTTTTGGGTTATAAAATATTCGATGTTCTTATTAAGATATTGACTTATAGTATGAGGACTTACGATCAATTTTTTTAATTCGCAATTAGTAGGGTTATCCAGAGCTTGTACCATGATTCTTCGACTCATATGTAACATTTGAATCATAAAAAGACAACTCTGCCGTTTCTGTGGTTAAATACCACAAATGATTACTTAATTTGCTTAGTGACGCACGACTAATGTTCTCATCAACAATTTTATAAGCATGTAAATCTTTTAGCAATCTTAAATCATAATTGTATCATTATAAATTCGTTTCGAAATAAATATAATTTAAGGCAATAAATAGCTTTCGACATCCAACGGGCGTGATGAAATGCTCCAGGCTTTTTGAAGGTAAATTCCGGAACTGTACCACCAAGAAAAACTATACTTAATTGAAGAAGCTCTTTATAATCATCACGTGCTTGTTTGACTTCAAGATTTTGAGATGCAAATTTTATAATCTGGGATACACTCCCAACTGCATCCTTCACTTTCTGATCTTCAACACCACTCATAAAGTTAATTTTGTCAATTTTGATCCAAGCGTCTCTAAACTTCTGTCTTAGGTTTGCGGTCATTTTTTTACACTTTTTACACAAGCTTTTATTTTTAACACTATTTCTGTTAAGTAACACACTCTTCTAATTGACAATTTTAATCAATTGTCATTTTATAGCGGAAGTCCCTTCTTAATTTTCTTAAATCCTGCACCACGGTGATGCCAACTTTTCTTAACAAAAACGACTAAGAGTATTCGAAAAAAGGGATAAAAAAGCTATATTTAGAACTCGTTGCTTTAAAAAAATATCTATGCTTGTAAACTATTATCAGGATATGTAAATAATTTAGTTGCCGCCACAATTTTTGAAATTTGATTCCAATTAAATTTTTATAATCAAATTCTTGTTACAAATCGTGGCAGTTACCGTAAATTTAATTGAGTTATAATAATAAAGTAATAGGTATATTGTATACTAAAAAATATAAATACATAAAAAAAATTATATTTCTGCTCATTTTACCAACAGGAGTCACCTTGAGAGGCGGTCCGCCACGCCTTTCCTTTGTTCGATACGCATAATTTTTTGCATACCGTATTTGTACACAAAAACAAACATTTCTAGATGGAGTTACGGTCTATAACATCAAAAATTTTTTCTTCCATACATCTGAAGACCACCCTATAATGTGCACGTAACTAGTTCTGCCCAAAACATAACTAACAGAAGTGCAAGAAAGTGTAGTCCTTCAGTGTAAAAAAAATATACAATCATATTCCCAACAACATAAAAGACAAACTTTATAAAATATTTAAACAGCTCTTTAGTAGCTGTACTAGGCCTAGTAAGTGTGTCTTTACACACTTACTCGAGAAAGTATTGTATTCAGCGAATGATTCCTTTCGGGAAGATATAAGAAGAATTTCAATTTTAGTTGTATGAGTACATGTGTTAATGTTTGTCATGCCCTGCCGTATATTTGTTATTTACTCATTTTATATTTGTTTATGTACTTGACATATTTTTTATATTTGACATATGCTCTTTGCCTGATGGAACGAAATATATTATTATTATTATTATTTAACGATATTTTTATATTATTGAAAATTTGTTTTGTACAAAAAATGTTTTGTACTACTCTAGTATGTTTCAAATTGTTTTATTATTAGTATTATTATAGAAAAATCTTTATCTAATAGTAAAGGGAACAAACCATCAAGCAGTAATAACTATTCCACTAAATATAACAAAGCGACATGAAAAGAAAACTATAAAGGGTTGAAATGGATGAAATAAAATTCCTATTAAATATAATGAGTTCTGTCATAAAATCAAAGTTCACACTCAGGTGGACAACCAAAATTTTCGACTTATAGGGGGTTGTTCGTTTCTTTTTTGTCTAATGTAGGTGTTATTTTACTTTTATTATCGCTTTTTTTACGCCGGTATTTTGGAAATAAAATGAAATTACGGATTTAATTATCTATTATAGGCAGTGTAGTTCTAAATTACCCAACTTTTATGTCAAGTTTATTTCTATTTTTTGTGTCTTTTTTTTGTATTAGACGTTTAGTGCTTATAGGGGTTGTAGACTTGAATAATAAAACATATAGTTAATTCTTCTTATAATACCTATAGTATTTTTAATTTAATTTAATTATATTACGCGACGATTGTAAAATCTCCAACTTTAATTGTTTGTGTGGTTATTAAATAAATGAATTACCTAAGAATGCAAGCGTACACTCATATTGTAAGAGCATCAGATGCATGGTTAACTATAAGTGTATTCACCTGTAGAGAAAGTAACAGTAAGTGGCTGTTTACTAAACGGAATTCAGGAATTACGAGGGTCACCTTTTATATTTTTACAAAATCTGGGAAGAATACAAAATTTTTGGGAACAAGCTATTTTATTATTTTTCAAAACATTCGCCTTTATGGTGTATACACTTTTACATGCGTACGAACCAGTTCTCAAAATATTTTTTCCCCTCTGAAGGTTGCATCTCAGAAACATGGTTTTCAAAGGCTTTGACTGCTTCTTGAGGTGTTGAAAATCGCTATTCACACATTTTTTGTTTCAGAGTTGGGAACAAAAATAAATCACTCGCCGTAGAGTCAGGTGAATATGGACAATGAGATATTATTTCAACACTTTTCTCCTTCAAATAGTCAACCTTTAGACGTGGTGTATGCGAAATCTCATTGTCGTGATGAAGAATAATGCGACGTTTTCGGTTGTTCTTCCTGATTTCGTCTATAACTTTTGGCAAACAAATTACTGTATACCATTCAGCGTTAACCGTTTTTCGATCCTCTAAAGTAATTGTTGCGATGTGTCCTGTACAGCCGAAGAAACAAGCAATCATTTTCTTGGAAGTGCTCCTTGCACGAACAACTTTTGTGAGGTTCGGTTCGTCTTGGAGCACCCATACAGTAGATTGTTGCTTGGTTTCCGACTGATACGCATATATCCATGCTTCATCACCTGTGACGATGTATACGGATTTCGCGGTTCCTACATTGAATTTTTTGCGCATCTCTTTACACCAATTGACACGAGCTGCTTTCTGTGCTTCGGTCAAGTTATGTGGAATTCATCTGGAACATATTGCTCTGAATAGTGGTTTCGAATTTAATAGTACCACTATTTACAACCAAACTGTCCAGCTTAGATATTCAGTCGGTTTATTTTCTAGATGAGACTGCTTTTCCCTAAGGGTTCCAATCGGAAAACGTGTTTTTTTCTCTTCTACAAATTTATAATGCGCCAGTAAAAGAGTATTGACAAATGTTATAATTATAATGTCTTTGAGTTACTTATAAGCACAAATGAAGAAAGGTAAAATTCAAAAACACACACAGCAAACTTAAATGAAACTTTAATACAAAAATTTAAAAAATAAAAAAAAAATATCTTTATGAAGTATAAAGATAAATATTGCGTCATTAAACAATATTATAAAGGTAAAGGAAACGAAATTTCCCAAAAGAAAGAAATGCCACTGAAGTGTATTGAATAAGAAGTGATTTGAGGCAAATTAAATGTATAACCTTTGAAAGGAAAATTGGAAAGAATAGACCAAATTCACTAAAACATCTGAATAAAATAGGGGAAACAGAAACCCCAACGATCATAACAGGATACAATCCTACAGACCCATGAAATATTAGTAGGTCTAGATACGAGTAGTGCTGGTGAGACCGAATAATTTGATTTGATAAGTGTTTTAGAAAACAAGTTGAACACGTTTCTTTTGAAACAAATAATTTTTTCAATAAAAATACTCTTTTTAGTCCAGCGAGTTTCCAATTTTTTCAAGGAGAATTTCTTTCTGTCGAACAAGAAGACGTCGAACAGAATCAAATTAAGAGAACAGGCTGAATCGGAAAATAATTGTAACCCTAACATGTCGTCTTACCATTGTAAGGTACTATGCGTTGTCTCGGTGAAACTCTTTTGTGCATCAATCTTTGCCGTATCTGCTCGGGCTCTTCTTTCGAAATGTCAAACAATGAAGCAAAATACGCACAATATTATTGATTTTCTCTGCGCCAACTAGCAAAGATGAATAATTCCTTGGTCATCTCAAAAAAAGCAGTAGCCGTAGCCAGTGATAAAACGATCTCTACCTTCTCTGGCGCATTTTTCCTAGTCAGAGTTTAACTATTGTTGGAGCTCTTGTATATGAGAACACGTAAAATATACTGAGAATTAAGATTATTTATTGCCAAGCACTCGTAATGCGCATCATATACAATTTTTCATTTAGATCTCTGTACACTATTTCAATTTTCAGGAATCTCGCCCACATTCACTCGATGGTTTTCAATAAAAATGCAATGATCTTTATCAACGATATTTATCGTAGTAACCTCAACTGGGCGTCCAGAGTGTTCTTCATTCTGAATGCATGTTCGTTCAAACTCATTGATCAAAAAATAAACAAAGACGTTCCAAAAATTTAATCGAGTTCCATTTTGATCTGAGCAGACATCCACTTCTTTCAATTTAATATTTTATCCCAACTTAATATCACTACCCGCAATTCGCGCTTATCTAATTGTGTTTGCAGAAAGTGAGCAAATACATAATTGCTTTTTATGAAATTTCGGAATTTTGGAGTTAAGTTTGTAGAATAACACAATTCAGTATTGACGTGTCTCTTGAAATTTACCAAAAATATCAACCTTCGTATAAATATAAACCGACGATTCAGAAGAAAAAGCCGATACTTTTTGATTGCCGGCACATTACTGCTGATGATGTTTAATAGGTCGAAACAAACACTTACTTTTTGAAGTGGTTTCCCTTTTCACACACCTGACTTAATGATATTATTGACTGTGTGTTTTATACGACCTTCAGTTTAATTTTTACTTTTTATTTTTTTTAATTATTAACTCAATAATATTAATAACTTGTATGGTTTATAAAACTTTAATTACTTTTTCTTTCTTTTCAGTTTCCGTGCGTGCTTGAAGATGGTCGGCTCAACTGACGCAAACATCGTGGGCAGAATATTTTTCAATTTGGTCCAGACAAAATGTTTCATCATCAAAAGGAAGAAAGTGTGTTCCGAATGGGAAGGGACCAAGTGCTTGAAGAAAGATTACGTTAAAAGAGCCGTTTTAAAACAGAATCTACCCTACTAACACAAAATCATGTCAATCGCTCGATGTGTGTGGCGAAACTTAGAGAAATTCTGTAATAAATAAATGTAATGTGAAACGTGTATAAAAGGGATAGAGTAATTTAATTTATTCGATGAAGTATTAATTGATAAAAAGGAGATATCGAAATTTAAATTAAAACGAAATAAAACGAAATATTGTGATTTAATTATGTGTTCTTATGTTTACATATATTGTAATGTGGTACTTATAAAAATGTTTAAATGGACTACCTATTTTGTTGTATAGTATCGATAATGTCATGGAAAATATATTTTGTTAATGCAGCATTATTAATACAGTACTTATTTTATATATGGAGTTCATTTGCAAAACTATTATAGATGCAAATCTTGAAAATTCAAACGACTCTACAAGTAAGTTCTTTCTTCAGAAATGCTCAGATTTAATAAGTCTAAATATTAAATTTACTAAAAAACGTGCACTATTTGATACATCTCAGATCCATATTGCTTCAGAATGAATACAGTATTTATATACTGGAGGGTGCTTAATAATTATACTCCATTTACGTTAAGTATAATAGTAGCGAAGGCTACGATGTGCCTATTTATTACACAGCAATAAGAGTTTATTTTGAGATAATTCAAAGTTTTCTCTCAAAAAAAAGTTAACTAGTGTAACTTACTTGTAGGGAAATTGCCAGTCTTTTTTAAATTTTAATAAGGTTGATACCTGTGGACTTTTATTCATTGATTTTCAATAAAAACTTTACAATTTTATTACACTAATAAAACACAAATAACAATTTATCCTGTAAAGTGTTTAGCTAATAGGGTTTATTCAGAATAAAGTTATTTATGAAAATGCACATATCCTTATAACGGATGTCCTTAAAATAAAAAGACAACGTATGAAAAATGGAAAGATTAAATTATATAGAACATATATCCAAGTTATTTCCCCAGAATTCCCTCTCATAAGCGAGAAACAAAATGACAAAGATATTTAAAACTAATTTGTTACGCCACTGTGCGATCGACTATAGGTATTATAAAGAGCATCAGAGACGATATATTAAAACTGACAGTCAATAACAAAATGAATAGTGTTGTTATTATCCATCTCGTTTTAAGTATCGTCTACGATTCAGTCAGGTCTCTATCGTTACTTACTTCGATTAAATATAGATAGTGCCAAGTAGGACGTTAAAAGCACGTATCGCACGCATATAAAGCTGTCTACACAATGTTATCTAGAGTTTACATAAACATAAACATTGCATTCAATAGCTGTATTTTTTTATAGACATTCTAAATCCATTCCATTTGTTACTTCTGGTAACAAAAAAAAACATTTAGGTAATTCACATAATACACATATACGTAAACAGCTGATTTAGTATGTGGTTATTGACCTTAGCGAACTACAATGTAATAGTTTTTATAACATCGATATGTAAAACATACGCTATGGCGTATGTGTGTGTTTATGTAACTTAGAGATATTTACATTTAGAATATCTTGAATTCATAGGCATCACGCAATACAATTTTCAGGGTGTTTTTAATTTTGGGGTTTGCGTCGCAATTGACACAATATTTTGAGTATACATTCTATATAATTTAATCATTCCATTTTTCATTCATTGTCGTTTTTATTTCCTACACCCTATAATATGATTCCTTATCTAATTTCAACTTTCTAATAATACAAAGGTATTTTTAATAATATAAAATATTATTAATAATCTGGTGTGAAGAATACAAATACAGGTTCACTATTAATATTTTTTGTGAACGTGTCCGAACATATTCCCCCAAGAGACGCAGATACGTATTTCGCCTTTCTACAGGCTCATCGGTACGCCCCTGCTGGAGAAAGAACCACATCACCATATCACAGAAATTATCCAGACCGAGCGTGGAAGTAAATTCAGCGCTGCCTGTTGTCAGACAGCCGAAGTACCTCGCCCTGTCCACATAACCAATGCGAACCAACCAAATATGTTCGGACTCGTTCACAAAAAATATTAACAGTGAACCTGTATTTGTGTTCTTCACACCAGTTTTTTAATAATATTTCATATTATTAAAAATACCTTTGTATTATACAAAACTGGTGAGGTTTTACCCACTCATGTATGTTTCAATTATTCTGATTTCTAATAATAAGTGATAATCGGTTCGGCTTTTAGTAGCTTCTCCTCTTGGAATGGATATGTAACTTAAAATTTTTCTCCCCTATTATCCTACCATATGAAAGTCAGAAAATGCTGTCCTATCTTTCCCAACACTATGTTGTTAATGTAAATGAAGTACCTATAATTCTAATTCCTGAAGGAATCTAGACCCTTTAACTCTTGAAAAGAAGAGTTTTATTATGACACTAATTACAGTTTGTTTTTCAATATAACAACTTCGTATGCCATAACAACTTTCAAAATACTTTTGTAAAATGCCATAATTCTATGTCAGTATTTCACTCAATTGATTTCACCTTTTTTAATTACTTCTGTTTTGGAAATTCTTACACAAAACAATGAAAATCGATGTTTACTTACTTAATTCAAGAGCGTACCTACCCGTGAATATTTAAAGCAGGGCGGGAATTGAGCCGGAATCCTTCTTCAAATTTCTCTTCATTTCTTTCTGTCTTTGGTGAATTCTTTCAATTCTTGGGTGAGTTCGTTCAAATCTATAGTCTGTTATTCCACATTTATTTTTACCGCAGCTTCCTTATCCGTGCTTTATGGGGGCCTTTTGATTTGTTTTTCCCAGAGTTTGCTTCGAAGACTTGTTTAAATAGTTTGATTCTGACATCCTTTTCACATATCTATATCAGCTTAATTTTGCTGTCTATATATATTTAGTGTTAATAAGAATTAAAATTTATTTCTTATTTATTTTATTGGCCGTGTGCATAATATTAAACTAATAAGCTTTTTTTTGGTTTAGCGACCTTTATTGAAATTCGATTTATTTATCTAACGACGTTTCGACTTTTTTGTATATAATTAAGTCTTTTTCAAGTGATTTAGAACTAAAAAAAAATTACAAACGAAAGATAAGAATTATATTTACATTATATGAATGAATTAAAATTATGATAATGATTAGAGTAAAGAAAGTTAAAATTTAAATTTAAAATTTAAAAATTTAAAATTTAAAGGATACAAAACTCACCAATTTATTTCGTGTTAAAACACATGCCCAATGCAATATGCATGGTCGGAAACATGTCGACCCTTCACTACAGGGTCCGACAGCGTATCTCGGAATCTTAAGTGTAACTAAATGTCTTGTTATAGAAATGAAATTTTTATATTATTTCGTTTTAAAATTTTTTTGTTTTTATAGTAGTTAACTTATCTAGGCCCCTCAATCAGATCGACCTCGAATATAAAAAAACAGTTTTTATATTCGCACATTTAAATACATTTTGAATATACACATTAATCCAAAAATAAATGTACATTTATTTTAAATTATTTAAATATTATTTTAGAAAAAATCCATAGCAATATGTTCACTACTTGTACTTCTCTTGATGCTTTACTTTAGCGTTTTTCGTATAATTTCCATGCCATACTTCTCTAGTATCTCATTTCAGACTTGAAAATTTCTGTTCAAGTTCTTTTCTTCCGGATAACGCTAATACATCGTCCACGAATGCATATTCCGAAGTTCAGTTAAGATATTAAATTACTAATGTACCTACATGCTACAGGTTGATATTACGTGCCTTCAAAAGCTTTCCCCGTTAGAGATGGCCAAGCTCATTCAAAATTGCACGTTTGTGACAGATTACGTGCACTGTCACCAACCATTATCAAAAAGCATGGCCGTCTCTAATGAGGAAAATTTCTGAAGGCACGTTACATTAGTTTTAAAATCTGAATTTTTTTCAATCACTATTGTCGCTTCATTCGAACATGGATCATGTTTGAATTTAACTATCTATTTGTGGACTGCCTTGTATGATGGAAAAGATATACCAAGTGTTGTTTTTAATTAGAATCTATTCATAGTAACTCTCTTCCCATCCGATTAATTTAACATTTTTCATTCTTCTAGTCGTTAAAAATTAATTTTATAACCTAGCTTACTACAGAGTAACAAGTGTTGCATTTAATCTCATAAATTAAAAGAAAGTTATAAGCAATTCCTTCTCTTTTCATTCTACATAATTTGAAGTACGCTACCAAAATAAAAATTTAATATTACTCCACGCATAATAACCATATTTCATGAACTTATTGGTTTGACAAATAAAACAACTCATATAGCATCTAAGTATTTTCTTCTTTAAAAAGGTATATAACCCCTTACCACAATTATTAGTCGTATCCTAAATACGTATTTCGACAACTAAGTTGTCATCATCAGTAGGTAAAAACTACTAATTAAAAGTCACACATGGGGCACAGTAAAGTAAAATAAACGCTTCCGCACAACTACTATACACTGCAACCCTGTAAAGACTCTTTACAGGGTTGCAGTGTACAGTACTCTTTACAGTACTCTTTACAGTCTTTACAGGGTTGCAGTGTATAGTAGTTGTGCGGAAGCGTTTATTTTACTTTACTGTGCCCCATGTGTGACTTTTAATTAGTAGTTTTTACCTACTGATGATGACAACTTAGTTGTCGAAATACGTATTTAGGATACGACTAATAATTGTGGTAAAGGGTTATATACCTTTTTAAATTATTATTTAACCACAGTCTCCATTGAAAGAATTTTTTATTTTCTTCTTCTTCAGACTAATCGTCTATGTTTGACATTATCGATACGTTACATTTATGCATAAGTCAATAAAGTGTCTAAGGTCGTACTTACTTGTACAAGATATACAAAGAAAAATTCATCCTCGCCATGTAATTGTATGTTGTTCTGTTTTCTTTATTTTCTTTTAATTAATTTATTTATTATTTTTGTTACTTAAAGAAAAGCGGTGTACATATTTTTTAAAGTGTCATAAATGTTAATTATACGAATAATAATGATAATAATAATTGAAAGCAATACTATGTGCCGATGTACAATCTTATAATTTATATTTATGTTTTAAATAAAGTCTTCGTTAATAAGATTGGCTTCTTGTGTTTTATTTGTACAAATTCATTTTTCGTAATACCGCTAGCTTATTACTTTTATAGTTTGAATCTGTGCAATCTACATTAAATCAAAGTGACTTAACTAATTATTTACTTTCAGAAAATACTTAAAATAAAGTATATGAATTCAAGTATTTCAATTCATCTGAATTAATATTTGTATGTAATAGTAGCTGGTATTGAACTGTGATGGCTAGAGAAAGACATATACTATTAGCTACTTTATAGTCAGTAGAAGTAGACGACCATGATCCAAAACACAGCCTTCTGTATTATAAGTTGCTGAAGTCCGCATGCAGACTGATACGCAATTAAATATTGTGATTATATAACAAAGTTCATTTGAAAAGTCAATCTAGGTTACTTTGAAATTTTGATAGAATAAGACGCAAATATATTAGTATGTGTTCGTTGTTCCGTAAACATAAATCCAAATGATATTTGATAATGTCAATCACAAATATCAGTTAGTGCATACAATAATCGTGCGTCGATTCTGGTTTAAATAAATTGCTTCTCAGTTTTAAAATGGCTTTCACTTTAGAACATAAATTTTTTTTAGTCCAGGCTTATTTTCGAAGTGGTACTAAAATTGATGGTTTATGGGTTTATTCAGTTCAAGATTGCATGGTACAATTTCAAGTTGAGTTTCCATATATGAGTCCTCTTGATTTTGTTCGGTGGTCGGAGTTGCCCCCATTTCCACTCCAATTTCATTACCCGGGGTTGTGTATGTTTTGTGTTATTATGTGTAGTTGTGTGTTTGTGTGTTACGTTTGTTTATCCTATATGGAATGCTGTGTGTTTTGCTACATTTTTGTGTGTTTGTGTTGACCTCTGTTTATCTGTTAATTTTTGATTTTTTTCGCGGCTATTTGGATATCGTTATCCTCTGCGCGTCTTTTAATTTGCTTAAGTCCGTCTTTTTTAATTAGTCTCCGTTTTGGATTTATTATTTTTCTTATTGTGGGGTTTTCGTGTGACTGTATTGTTTCTATTGTTTTTAGTGTTCGTTTGCATATTATTGTTTCCAGTGTTTCGAGTTTCGTCTCTTTATGTATCTGCGCGTTTGTCATGTATCGCGGTGCATTTATCGCGAGTCTAATTACCTTGTTTATTTTCCCTTGTACCGATTGTCTTTGCTTTTCGCTGGCTTGATGCCATATTTCTCCGGCATATGTTGCGCCCGCGAGTATTATCGTTTTTATTATTAATATTTTATTTTCCAGTGTTAGTTTGCTTTTGCCGTTTAGTATCGGGTACAGTGCGTGTGTTGTGAACCCTATTTTTCGTTTTAATTCTTTAATATGTGCCGTGTATGTTAGTTGTGAGTCCATTGTGACCCCGAGGTATTTAACTTTTTCCTGCCAGTGTATTGTGTGGCCTTCGAGTTTGACTTCGTCCGGCCTTTTGTGTCGTTTTCTGTGTTGGAAGTAAATTGCCGCGGTTTTTAGTGGGTTAATTTTAATTTTCCATTTGTCGTACCAGTCCTTTAGGAGGACTAGATTGGTTTGTAACTGCTTGTGTATGTACGATGTTCGTCTGCTACTTATGTATATAGCGGTGTCGTCTGCGTATTGTGCGATATTACATTTTTCTATTGTGGGAATATCCGAAGTGTATATGTTATACAGGAGCGGTCCGAGAACGGATCCTTGTGGTACTCCTGCTGCTATGTGTTCGATTGTCGATTTTTCGTTTCCGATTGTGACATTAAATGTACGGTTCTTTAGGTAATTGTCGGTTATTTTTATTAATGTGTTTGATATTTTGTGACGTTTCATTTTGTGTATGAGGCCGGCGTGCCAAACCCGGTCGAAGGCCTTTTCAATGTCGAGAAAGATTGCGCCCGTTGATGTCGATATGTTCATTTTTTCGGTTATGTGTTCTGTTAGTCTTAGTGCCTGTTGTGTGGTAGAGTGATTTTTCCGGAAACCGTATTGAAAATTTGGGATTATGTTTTTGTTTTCGACTTCGTTTTCAAGTCTTGTCTGTATTACGCGTTCTGCCAGTTTACTTATTGACGGAAGTAAGCTTATTGGCCGGTAATCTGCGGTTGTTTTTGTTGTTTTTCCAGGTTTGTGGATCATTATTATCTGCGCGTGTTTCCAAATCGCGGGATAGTGTCCGTGTTTTATTATTCCATTTATTATGTCGGTTATAATTTGTATACCGGTTTTTGGTAGGTTTTTTATTGCAATGTTAGTTATCCCGTCCGCTCCCGGAGCTTTTCGGTTTTTAAGGTTTTTAATTATTTTTTCCACTTCGTCGGTATTTGTGGCGTCGATTTCTCCATCTGTTATATCGATTTTTGTATTTCGTTGCCGTTCAATTTGGTTTGTGAATGTGTTATGCTTCGGTATTGTTGGGTTCGTTTCGAATTGTTTCTTTAACGCGTTCGCGAATTCGTCTGCTTTTTCTTTATCAGTTATTGCCGGTCCGTTTGCTGTTTTTAGCGGTGGAATTTTGTTTTTTTTGTTTGTTAGGGCTTTTGTCATCTGCCAGAGTGTTTGATCTTGCGTGTTAAGGGATTTAATTTTGTTATTCCAGTTTTTATTAAAGTGTTCGATCATGTCAGATTTTATTTCATTTGTTATCGCGTTTAATTTTGTTTTTATTACCGGATTTAGCGTTCTTTTATATTCTTTAAGTATGTTTTTTTTGAGTCGTAATTTTATTTTTAGTTCAGTCGGGATGTTAAGTTTTGTGTCGATGGTTTTAGTTTTTGTCGTTTGTGCTATTGCATTTTTTATGTCATTTTCCAGTGTGATCACTGCTTGATCGATGTCTTTCGCGTTGTGAATTTTTACTGTTCTGAGTACTAGGGATTCTTTAAATTTTTCCCAGTCTGTCTTATTAAATGTTTTTTTCGTTCTAGTTGTGTCCATGTCAAGCGTTAATATCACTGGAAAATGATCTGAGGAGAGGTCGTTTATAGTTTCTATTGTGTGTGTTGTGGTTATGTTTTTAAGTATTGCTATGTCTAAAACGTCAGTAGTGCCCGTTGGTATGTGTATGTGTGTGGGTTCTACAGGCCCGATTACATTGAGGTTGTTGTCTTGTGCTATTTTCTTTAGTTTTTTACCGTTTTTATTTGCTACTTTCGAGTTCCAGTTTTGGTGTTTCGCGTTAAAATCTCCCGCAAATATTGTAGGTGTGTTTTGATTGAAGATCGTTTGTATGTCTGATTCTACTATGTCTAATCCGGAGGGAAGATAACTTGCGTAAAGGTTTATCGGTCCCCTTTTTGTGTTTATTTGTATGCCTGTGTTTTCGATTTTATCGAGTGTTTTGTATTCAAGTTCGCTGTGTTTTATTGTTTCGTGTACGAGTATAGCGGTTCCGCCGCCTTTTTGTACCGGCCTATCGTGTCTGTATGTTTTGTATTTTTGTATTTTTAATGAGTGACTTGGTTTTAGATGTGTTTCATTTAGCAGCATTACGTCTATTTGGTGTTCGTCTAAAAATACGTGTAATTCATGTTTTTTGTGTGTTATACTTTGTGCATTCCAATAGGCTATTTTAATATTGTGTTTGTGATTCATTGTCTGCGTGCGTGGAAAAGTTTTGTAAGTTCGTTTGTTTGTTCGAAAAAGCTTTGTGTTTGTTGGAGTGTAGGGTTTGTCGAGCTAAATGTTAGGAATAGTTTCCCAATCATGAGTGCAATTGCGTCGTCAGCTTTTTCGTGTGAGTTAAGTGTTGGTTTTGGTGTATTTTCCCGGGTTGTTGGTGTGGGTGTGGGTGTGGTTGCGGTGATGTTATTTGTCTGTTGTCTTTGAGTCCACGCGTTGTGTTTTGGTAGTGGTGCTTCTATGAGTTTGCGTGTTTGTATTGGTGTGTTTATTGGGTTATTTGGATTCTTTTTGCATGATAAGCTGAACGAGAGGTGAGCTCCGCCACAGTTTGCGCATTTAGGGGGGGTGGTTGACGGCTTTGTGCATTCATGCGTCGAGTGTGACTCTCCGCACTTCATGCACGCGAAATTCACGTTGCAAGTACGCTGTTGATGACCGAATTTCTGACATCTGTGACACTGTACGATGTCTGTTCTAAGTCTGAGGGACTCTACTTTTACTTCTAATCCGCAAACTGTGTGGATGTCGAAAATTGACTTGTATTCTTTGTCTATTTCTATTAAAATAAGGGGGGCTGGAAGGCGGTCTTTACCGTTCATCCTAGTGATTTTTGCGATCGGATAGTTTCTAGAATCTAGATCGGCTTTGATGTCTTCGTCGGTTAGGAATTGGGGTACGCCTCTGATGACGATTTTTAATTTTTTTCTCGCTACGGAGTTGGTATGTGAAAGATTGAATGGCTTTTTCGTTGAGAATTCGGTTGAGATTGCGATAGTCTTGTTCTGTTGTTGGAGTGATTTGGACTCCGGCCGGGACGGACCTACTTTGTGTGTATTGAATGTTGTGTGTTTTCATTAGATCTCGGACTCGATACCATTGTGTTGGGTCAGTGATTGTAATTGGGGAGATAGAAGGCATTTTGGGTAATTGGATTGTGTTGTTTGCTGTTTTTGTGTTTGTTTTGTGCTGTTTGTGTGTGTTTGTGTGTTTTGTGATGTTGGTACTTACCCCGGGTTTCTCTGCGGAGGTGGAGGCTGTCGGTTCTTCTTCGCTGCTGTCCATTGGCGTCGTTTCTTCTTTCTTCGTATCTTCGTCGATCGTGCGGAGTGCTTCGTACATGTTGCTCGTCTCTATTTCCGGTGATTCTGTTTTCTGTCGTTTGTTGGATTTTCGTGGTGGTTTTTCGTTTTTCTTGAGTTCGTTCATCTTGTTGTCGAAGGCGGTGTGCATCATCTTCATGAAGTTTTCCATTGTTTTCTGCAGTTCTTCGTATGTCTCAATATTCTGTAATATATCCATTGCTATACGTTGGCCGTTGTCGTTGGTGCCAGCCATTTCTTCTGGTTTCGCTTCTTTGTCGTAAATATATTATATTATAGTATAATATAACGGTTGATGTATTCTATTACTACCGATGTGCTCAGAGCAATCGATAGCGTGCGAATGTGAGTTTCCACATTTTGTAATAGATTATATACAATTTAAGAATACTTTGGATAGAACTTTAAAACTTTTTTCTGAAACTCGTAGTCTCTTAAGAAAATTAGGCAGCGGAGCAGTTAAGAAACGTACACCTCAAGTTATCAATCGTGTTGAAGAAATAATGGAAAATGAACCACAAACATCTGTTCGACATTTGAGTCAACAAATAAACCTTTCTGTTGGTACAACTCACAAGTTATTAAAAACAGATATGCAACTTTATCCATACCGTGTCACAGCAGTACAAGAATTGTTAGAAATTGATTACCCACGTAGACTACAGTTTTGTAATTGGTTTGTAAATATGACCAATAATGGAGAAGTTTCGCAAAGAGTCATCTTTGCTGATGAAGCATGGTTGTATAAAACGGGATACCTAAATTCACAAAATACAAGAATTTGGAGTAGTAAAAATCCACATGTAATTAATGAAGAATTGCTACATCCAGAGAAAATTGGTGTTTGGGCAGCGATAAGCCAAAGGCGAATCATTGGACCAATATTTTTTCAGGGAACATTAACTGCTCAAAGGTACCGTACGGAAATTTTACAACCATTTGTCAATCAGTTGCATGATGATGAAATTCAAAATGCATATTTCCAACCAGACGGAGCACCTTGTCACTGTACTGCAGAATCTTTGGATTATTTAAGAGAATTTTTTGATGAGCGTATAATTAGTCGAAATACTGAAATTGCCTGGCCTGCACGTTCATGCGATTTAACTCTTGCGACTTATTTTTGTGGCATTATTTAAAAAATAACATATTTCGAACACCTATATTGAATTTTAATGATACGCTACAGAGAATCGAACAGAAATGCATGGAAATTAATAACAATCCAGTAATAAAATAAAATTAAAAAACCCTTACCACAATAGAATTTAATGATTCTAAATACGTATTTCTACAATCACGTTGTCATCTTCAGTAGAAAAAACAGTGTAACACTTGAACGCAAAAAACACTCACAGAAGGATTGTTCTGAACGTCTTCTAGTTTAACACTAAAATCTTCAATCTTAAATGCTACAAAAATTACCTACATTTTGGTAAACCCCACCTATTCATGCAAGAGCATTAACCCATTATTTGTAAATTCTATAGAAAAACCGTTTAGAAATATTATAAAAGCCGTAATTTAACATACATTAAGAATCCAATTATGAAACTAATCCTTAAATTATGTTGAAATATAAATTTGGAAATTAATGTTGAGTCAGAATATTTTAATGGCAAATATTGTAATGAAACGAATTTAAAAATAAATTCCATGAATTCGAATATTTTTTTTTATGGTTTTCCTATTTTTCTTGCTTTAATAACATCTAACTGTCAATTAACTCAAATAAAGAAGAACCTGGTATAGGACCCAAATCTGCGTTAATTACGTTATTCCTATATTTAAAGATAAAAATGTTCTCAAAACTATCTAATTCGCGGGGGCGTGTGACGTTTTTTATTAATCTCAGACAGTCAGATGTTACGTTGTGATCTGATTCAAGAATATGTCGGGCAACACTTGATTTTTCCGGTCTATTGAATCTAATATGCGAAACATGTTCTTTATAACGAGTTAGAATCGAACGTTTTGTTTGGCCGACATATTTTTTATCACAATCCTTACAATTTATTTCATAGATTCCAGATTTGTTGTTTACCTCAACTTTGTCTTTCGCGTTGCCTAAGAGAGATTTTAGGGAGTTATTCGACCGAAATGCTACTTGAACATTATACTGTTTAAAGGCTTTACTTAAATTTTTCGTAGTTTCGTGAAACGGTAAACTAATAAATTTTTTGCTCGAATCAATTTGAGGTAGCGAACATGTGGAATCCTGAATTGTTTTTTATTACTTTATGTTTTCTAACTAGCTTGTTTATTATTTCTGAATCGAAACCGTTGTAACTCGCGATTTTCTTAATTGTAGTTAATTCCTTTTCATATCTATCCTTTGTCAATGGCATGCTTAACAAACGATTGATAAGGAAATTGAAAGAGGTACTCTTGTGCTGAAAAGTATGGTTTGAATCTGCGGTTATTAATCTGTTGACGTTGGTTTTTGTCATTCCTAATTACTAAGGTATCTAAAAATGGCAAACCTCCGTTGTTCTCCTTTTCAACCGTGAATTTAATACTAGGAAATTTTGAATTTAATTCTGTTACAAAATAATCTAAGTCGCACTTATTGGTATCAAAAATTGCACACACATCGTCTACATACCTGACCCATATGTTTGGAAAATATTTGGCTGACTTTTTAAACTCAATCTCAAAGTGACTCATAAATAAATTCGCGATAAATGGAGATAAGCAATTACCCATGGCTGTACCCTGTTGCTGTTCAAAGAACTTGCCTTCGAATTGGAAGCAATTTTGGGCCATACAAAGGCTTGTTAACTGCAAATATTCATTTATTTTTTCCTTTTCAACGTGATTGCTATGAAGTAATTCAGACAAATATTTTAACGTTTCTGGGATAGGTACTGAAGGAAACAAGGACGTTACATCGAATGAAACCAAAATGTCACCATCTTCCAGTCGACAATCTTTATCTTTCTGAATAAATTCTAAAGAATTATTGACCGATAAACTAACTGGTTTTTCTGGTAATTTTCTGAATTCATTCACTAACCATTTTGAAATCAAATAAGTCGGTGAGACAATCCAGTAATGTTGCAGAATATCATCAGAAATTTTGAACGGAGGATTTTAAAGTGCAATGATCTTAAAGAACATTTTCAACATTTGTTATAGTTTTCAATAAATACCTATTATTTGTTATTTATTTGTATGTATGAAACTGTCAAAATATACGACTTCGTAGGTTAAGTAGTAAATTTTAATTTACGACATACTTCAAAATGTTCTCACTAAATCACATGCTACTAGATTGACTTTTCAAATGAACACTTGTTAATTAGTTTCTGTAATTTAATAATAATAATAATAATCAACATGGAAGAAAAATAAATAAATACTAGAAAATTGCAAAATATAATTAAAGCAAAAATTGGTAAATGGAGTCGAGCATTCGATGTATTACGGTATGTATAAACTACACCGTTCTGAAAATTGTGGCATTAAATTTCATAGACACTGTTGCATTGCACTATGACCACTATAATTTCTAATATCCTATTAAATATGAAATAAATTATATATTATAAATGATGAAAATATATACAAGGATAAGCAAATGTATGGATCCATTCGAATATCTTTGATATGGCTACCTAGATTTTAATAAGACTTTCCGCAATTAATTAAATGCAAATCGAGGATTTGATGAGTATATTTATATCCGAATCAAATTTCCGATTTAGTCGAAAATGATTGTAACTTTTTTTATTTTAAACGAAACAACCTGTATATTTTTACGTTTTATTTAATAATAAGGTTTGGCACCCCTTTATTCAACAACGAATTAAAGCTGATATTTTAAAATCATGTTTATGTTTAGTAAGCCATGGAATTAAAATTCAGTAGGGGAGGAGGGGTAAGTTCGCGCAGGATAAAAGTAGTGGGGAGATTTGTTTTTGGTTTTACATCAAATGTCAGATAATTCTAACCTCTGAGCGTGTATCCCTTTATGATCCCCTAGCAAAGACATTATGTTCCGTCAAACGTCAATGACAAATGTATTCTGACAATTACTTGAGTAGTGGGGGTGGACGTTTTTAAAAACGGCTTCTGCGCACCCCCCCCTCCTCGCGTCAACTTAATTGGCGCTTGCTATACTTGACTTAAAGAGAAATAAGTTTCTGTTTTTAAAATACTGAAAAATCATTTCCATCATTTATAATTATATGATTTATTTCTTTTTTAATGAAATATTGGCAACTATAGTGGTTACATTGCAACAATGCCTATATATTTTAACGGCCACCTTTCTAAAACACTTTTCAGACCAGTATAGGAACTATAACCCTGAATACAGGAAGAGGTATTTTGGGTTACAGTTTATATATTTCTAGTGACTTTTAAAAAATAACTAATAGTACATAAAACATGTATATGAGGATATCCTGAAATCTCTGTTATTGACGCTAGACGTACAAAATTCTAGAGATGTGCAATTCCATGTGGCATAAGACACAAATTTTTCGTAGATGGAAGACATCGAACTATATATTCTCTGATGAAAAAAAGCGAACTTATAAATTCTCTTTGTCGTTAAAAAAAATTAAAAGTTAGATAACTAGAGCAGGTGAATATAATGGAAGATAGATACCTTTGATTTCATTTCCTTAAAGTGCCTTAAAGTTTAAGCTTAAGTTATGAGTAAGAAGGTTGGACGAAAAGAGAAATAGCAAGATTAGGAGCAAAACCGATCAAAGAAGTTATGGAAAGAGAAAAATTGAACTAGTTTGAACATCTGATAAGAATAGAAGAGGAATCTCAAGTTAAGAGAATCTGGAGGTCAATACCAATAGAAAAGAATAAGCGATGTAGACCTAGAAGAATATGGGATTTCTCAATAGGGGCAGTATTGAAAGATTCAGGAGAAAATTGAAACTCAGTGATGGAAATGGTAAAAAATAGGAAACTGTGGAAAAGATTTGGAAATAAGGAAGAATAAATGTAATCATGTTGAAAACTTCGACATAGTATCTTAGAAGAGGACAGGATTATGATAATAATAATAAAATAAAGTAACGAAACCTAAGAAAATATATTAAGAATTGCTTGTTCAATGATTTTAAAAAAAGTTAAGGGCTAGAGTTGTAAATGGAAAACATTATCATCTACATAAATGTTTTATTTCATAATTGTTTCCTGACATTTTATTTTTGAAAAACAAGAACTATGTCTGTACTACATGAACTTTTAATGTGATAAACAGTTTTTGTATTTATATTTGTTGAGTTGTGTTTGAGTTATTAGAACCAAGAAAGCGCATAAAATTCTGCTTCAAATTTGATAAAGCGGTAGCAGAAACTTTGAAAATGCTTAAACGAGCGTTTGATGAGGATATTTTAGGCCAGACCCAAACTTATGAGTGGTACACCATTTTAAAAATGGACGTGTGTCGATTGATGATGTTGAGCGTTCCGGTCATCCATCGACGGAAAACTAGTCACAAAATGTGGCAAAAGTACGCAATGCTATCCTACAAAACCGAAGGAGAATAGTCCATGACATTTGTAACATTGTCAGCTTGTCGTACAGCGTTTGTCAGCGTATTATGTCCTACGAACTCAACATGCGGCGTACTGCTGTGAAGTTTGTGCCAAAGTTAGTCGGCGTTGAACATAAACTGCATCGTGTTCATGTATGCACAGAGCTGAAATAAACTGCCGATAGGGATGCGAACTTCAGTACCAGAATCGTTACTAGCGACGAATCATGGGTGTATGGGTATGATTCCGAGACAAACCAGCAATCATCGCAGTGGAAGACGCCATCGTCATCACGACCGAAGAAAACATGTTGCCGTGGTTTATTCGAAGCAAGTTGGAAGCAACCTCAAGTTGATGTTGATATTCTTCTTTAACGCTGATAGCATCGTGCACAAGAATTTCTCCCACCAGGTGAAACAACTAACGGACAATTTTATTCTGTTCTTCGGCGATTAAGAGAAAACATTCGATGCAAGCGGCCTGCCAAGTGGCGTAATAATTCGTGGATCCTACACCATGACAATGCACCAACCCATACGTCACTTGTTGTTCATCAGTTTGTAGTCTTAATGGAGACGCTAGTACTACCCACTATTGTCCAAAAGAGGTACTCTGCCTCTTCGCAATGCAATCGCTTGACGTCATTCCATCGCAAACCAAAAGCTATCGCATTTCGTACTCTGCCACAGAATTACTTTCATTTTGGAAACGTTCGGGAAAAAGCGAGTAGATATGGCAAAATCTGCGTACTTTGAAATATAAAAATATAGAATGAAAGTAGGAATATTATATGTTATATTACACTGTTTTCCACTAAGATATCTGTCAATTATTTCTATTCGTCAATACTGTAATTTTGTTTATTTGAATCCTCTAGTTTTATAACGTATATTTATTAGTTATTGACCTAGTTCTTAATAAAGTTCGTTGCTATTTTTAACACTTTCGAGGTTCTATGGAATTAAAAAAATAGTGGTACATTAATGAAGTTATGTATATGTAAAGTCAATTTTTAAACATTTTAGTATTGTGACGTTGCTAACGTACTTAAAATCGTAATAACGTGCAAAATTCATTTTTTCTACGACCCTTAAATTTCGTCACCGAATATTGCAGCGAAAACTTGATTTCCGTCACTAGTGAGAGAAAATCCCATAACGTTAACATTCGTCCCTAGTGACGAAAGTTACTTACTAAGTTTCACCTGCGTCTAGTTGCCTACTGTCGCTGTATCCCTTCATTTTTAAATCACGTCAGTTTGTGTTGTTTGAAACTTTATCATGATTTCTGATTCAGAAAGTGATTTAGATATTCCAAATACGCCATCAGAAATAGTAAATCAAGCTGAGAAAACATATGCGGGCTTATAACGAGGAAAAATCGCGAAAGAGGTATGAAGAAGTATATGTAAAATTCATTGAATTGAGGGCTGATAATAGCATAAATTCATATTCAGAAATTGTGCTGCCTGCATATTTTGCAAAATTGTGGGAAAATTTGAAGCCATCAACCTTATTATTCTATGTATCAATGTTTAAAATCATAACTAATTTAAATATGACCTATAGTTTTGTAATTTTTAATTGAAAATATAGTTTTGTTTACATATTTTTTTTTAAGTTATAATACCATAGGCGAGGTCGTAGGAAAAGTATAGTGTTTAACTAGTAGAAATATTTTTTTTACTCTGCTTCGTCTCGTTTGGCAAACTGTTCTCTCGCTTAGAAAAATGTTACTTTCGTCACTCGTTAACAATATACTATTTGACACTTATATGTTATTTGAATATTTAAATTTGACGTCAACATTTACGAATAAAATATGGCTGTATCACTTTTTTTCTTAATTCGATAGTACAATTGCGTAGTTCAATTCTTTGACAAAATGTAAGTTGCTGTATTGTAAAGCGGTCATCATGGAAATAACCTATAATTTAATCTGTCATGTTATTGATATTGAGACCATATTAAAAATAATTCGAAAAGCAAGACTTTGACAAACTGTAAATTTATATTCACATTTCATTGACAATGGATATAATAATCAGGGCAGAAATCTACTTTGTGACAATTTCTTCAAATTTTACATTGACAACCAAAATTGATTGCTCGTAGCTGTACTAGTATACATATTACGTAACAAGAGTTGTAAGTAACCCATTACGCACGCGAGCTGCGCAGCGGCGAGTGCGTAAATTTCACGAGTGCGTAATGGGCTTACAACTCGTGTAACGTACTATACTTTTTCTACGCCCTCATTTTCTTCTATTAAAGAAAAGACATCGCAATTATTTAAACTTTATTATAATAGTTGTTAATAACAATTGAACAATTATTGTAAATCGATTGTGCCTTATTACTTAATGGTGATGAACGCTTATTTATAATTGTAGTACTGCACGGTACATCAGAAGACGAATATTTATAATTGGTAATCGCCTCCGATATTCGTAATGCGTTGTAATTTTTATTTTTAAGAGATTGATTCACATAGCCTTCCGCCACTGTAGAAGATTGCCAGCCACCAAGTCGCTTTAATGATAGCATATCACCTCCTGCATCAACTAACATAGTGGCTGATGATCTCCTAAAACAATGGCCAGTATATTGCTTTGGTTCCGGCAGTTCAAGATATTCAGCAATTTTACGTGGTGTACTACCGATTGTGTTTATCCCCACAACCTGTTTCATGCATTTTCCATTTCTGTAATTAAGAAATAAAGGAAGTTCCATTTCAGCAGGACGCAAATTCATGTATTTTTGACATGTGATATAAAACGTTTCTGGTACTACAAATGAACGTCTCGTTTTAGTTTTAGAATCTGGAATATCAATTATAAAGGATTTTCCCGTGTCCTGAATGTGTTCCATTTTTATATTTCTAAGTTCTTGTTTACGGCAAGCCCCGCTTAATCCAATAATGAGGATAACCTGAAAACAAAAAAACAGAAACTCATTTTTATGTGATGATAACTATACAACATTTTAATTCTTTACCTTTGACAACAAATGTTTATCGTCTGGGTATCTTTCAGAAACTTATTAATTTGTTCTGTAGAAAGAATTTTCGATTTTTTACTTCTAAATCCATCCGATTTCCGCTTCAGTAGGGCGATTAGTTTTGGATAATCTGCTATGTTAATGTTATTATTAATGTTTAGTGTAGTTCTTAGCATCGAATAAATGGCCCATAGAGAAGATGGCTTCATAGTTTTTGATAATTCTTCAAAATACGCAAGTAAAACATTCTCCGAAAAGGATTTAACCTTATGCTTGTGTCGCCAATCCATAAATTTTTTATAGGTAATTTCGTACCTTTCTTTGGATTTTAGCAGTAACAAATTATGTGTGGCAGCTTGAGCTTTTTCTAAAATCTCCGGTGGAGTGCTCATAATTTCATAACTTTCACTACTATCAGACATATTCGTAGATAAAGTTGAGAAAATGTTCGGATACAATAATATTTTAAGTATAACCTATAACAATTCATATGCTATTTTTGAGAGACCGATAACCCATTTTACAATTCAAAAAATGAGTCGGATAGTTTTCTTGTCCGGCAGTTTACATATTTCTATGAATTGTGATTTTGAAATTTGCTTATTCACAATTCACAACTAATCTGTCCAGCTTGGATATTCAGTCGGTTTATTTTCAAAATGGGGCTGCTTTTCTCTCAGGGTTCCAATCGGAAAAGTGGAAAACACAATTGAATTAATATTATATTTAGGCGCAACTCAAAATTTATTTGAGAAAAATAGTAATAATGTCTTTGAGTTACTTATAAGCACAAAAGAAAAAAAGGTCAAATTTAAAAAATACACACAATAAACTTTAAATTAATATTTAATACAAAAATAAAAAAAATTTAAAAAAAATCTTTATAAAGTATAAAGACTAATATTGCCTCATATAACAATATTATTAAGGTAAAAATATCGCATGGAAGTGACCGCAGCATGCGATAAAAAATCCTTTATGACTTCCGATCAAAATTAAAACTAATATATTACAAAGAAGCTTTTTAATTTCTCCCACAAGAAACAAAATCAAAATAAACAAAATTGACAGACCGAAGCAAACTCTAACGCAAGTGCAACCACATGAAAAAAAATATGCCCTTGATATCCCAAGCGTACTAAAATTTTATAGTTACAGAAATTTTTATATTAGAAATTTTAAAAAACCTTCTTTGTCATTTATATCAAATAACTAAGATTAAATCAATACGATAATAATAATACAATTAGAAAATAGAGTATTAAACTCTTTTAAATATAATAAGATATCTTTTAATATATTACTTACGTAAAAAATATATTCATAAAAAAAACGAGACACGGTGTGTAAGAAAGTATTAATAATCAATTACAAGATTCACAAACTCGTAAATAAATTGGTAATGATATACACAAGCACAAACCACAATTGAATCAAAAACAAAAACCGAAATTACTAAAACAAAGATAAAGATTTATCTTTAAATAAGCACACCTTTCTTACTACACTGCACATTTGTGTCTGGTTAATCCACATGAAGCACGCAGGCTGCGTATAAAAAAATATAGTTATAAAAATCGTCCACATCAATGCAAACGGCATGCTCCAACTGCGCTAGTCAAATACAAATATTCAAAATAATAATTCACTCATAAATAATTAAACTTTTCAAAATATTTGTGGGGAAAAGTTCATAGCAATATGTTAATTTTCTATGTAATCGAGAAATAATACGCAATGCTAACACCGCACGAAGAATTAGAATAATAATAATAAATGATGAAGAATGAAATAATAATAAATAATGAATTAAATCCATTTGCATTAGAAGTTGTAGAATTTGTTAACCTTTTTCAGCTGACTAAAATCTTAGTATAAGATATATATCGAGCCACAAAATTTGTATCCCAGGTAGGCCATGAACGAATGAGATAGACATATAAGCCACGTCTGAGCTTAGAGAATTGAGGAAGTGTCATTTGTAAATAATCATAAGTCAAATTGACAAGTTACGATTTAACCTATTACTAATAGTACGAAATATAGGTTAGATCACTTAATCAATCTAAGACATAACTGATTTAATCCATGGCATACTCTGAAACATTTTTTTGTGGCTCACTCTTTATAATAAAACTTAGTACATATAAGATATAATAAATTTGCCGATTCTTCCCATTTTTTTAAATTATTTTCGCCTCCATTGGGCCCCTGAAATTTATTCGTTACTAATGACGTATTTTTTTCTAAATAATCCATCATTAGAGAACGTAATTCTTGATTTATTCTCATCTACAAAATTAAAAATGTAATTGTACAGAATAAAAAATATAATTGATTAGAGTATTGAATGGTACAGGTACAGTACTATGCCATAAAATCTGGGACAACTCGTAATATCAATGCCTAGTTGAGTTGTGCAAAAAAAACTGCGACACGTTATATTATAAATCTTGTTTCAACGCTCTCATGTGGTTAAATGACAGAGCAACAAGGCATTATACAAGAAAAATAATAGTAGATAATATTTGCGCTATCGGCTTTAGGAACCTCTATAATTCTGTTACGTAGGTATATGATTATTTGACAGTATATAATAAATCAAAAATTTAAATATAATACGATACCAAAGCATTGTTTTTATAACAGAATAAAATAAATAACAGAATAATAATAATAATAATAACAGAATAAAGACATTAGATGAAAGCAATGAATACAGTTAATATTTAGTTATATAGACGTTTGCGGCGATGACTTGGGTTAATCTTCTTGGCATTGAACGAATTAAATTTCTTGTTCAGTGTGCAATCTCAGTTAGTACTCCCCATTCTTCTTCTATGACTTCCCACAGTTCTTCCGCATTACGAGGATGAAAATTTCTGTTATAAATATTTTTGACCATAAGTCCCCAGTTCCTGACCATAAGTTTTCATCCGTAAATAATACTCTGATCCAGTAGTCCTCTCCATTATTGATATTATTTAAAGCGAAAAGTAATCGTGACTGCTTATTTTCGTCGGTTAATAAAATCTTAGAACAGGCAATAGAATGTTTTAAATTGGAAACACGCATTCTTCGGCAGGCTGTAGATCTAGAAGCTGGAAAATATGTTTCTGTAACTGCTTTCCTCGCTATAATAAAATTAATTTATTAAAGCGTCAATGCTGCTTCTAGGGCGTCCAGAACCGATTTTCCTTGCTAAAGACCCGCCCTGCATCCACTCCTATTTTACATCAAACACGGTATTTTTATTTAAATTAAAAAACGTTGCCACTCTTAGTATTGACCAACCATCTTCTATTTTGGACACGATCCTGGCTTTCATCAATTGATCTAAATATTGAGGCATCTTTAATGGTGTTTTAATATTTAGAAAATTTCAATTATGTTGCTATATAATGTAATAATTTTAGCTAATGCCTAAAAATTTACGAAAAAAAATGACACTAACAGGGCATTAAGTCATTTGACATTCCATGAGTACGAGACCTTAATTACGCAACTTAAATATATTTGTCCCAGATTTTATTGCACAGAACTGTACGTACTATTGCGGCATTTAAAATCCGGACGATTAGATATTTATTTTCACAATAATTAAGCATTGTAATTCGGTTTTTGAATAATTAAATTTTTGTGTGGATGACAGCATACTGACATTTATCTGTAACCTCTCACGCAAAATTATAACAAGCGATCATTAACATTTTCACTCGTAGCTGGCCGTGTATATAAAAATTATGTCGTAGCTTTAGTCATTAAAATGTTATTTCAAACATCTGTCAGTGTCAAATATATATTTTAAAGTTTCATCAAAAGAAAAAGTAATGGCCTTTAATGATATGCATAAAGCGTTTATGGTAGAATGTTACTTCCTGACATCTCAAAAAATTGATGGTATTTGGCAGCATTCAATAGAAAATTGCCTTGCAGAGTTTGAAGAGAGATATCCAAATACTGTTCCTAGCTATAAAACTTTCCGTGATACGCTAATGCATTGTGTAAATCTTTTTCGTCAAACAGGCAGTATTTTAAGGAAAAAAGGAAGCGGTCCTCCTCTCAAGAGAAGTCGCGGTGTAATTGAAAATATCAGACAAATTATTAACGAATCTCCTCAAACATCTATTCGCAGAGTTTCGCAACAAGTTGGGCTTTCGTATGGAACATGTCAAAAAATTTTAAAAAAGGACTTGCACATGTATCCATATAAATTAACTTCTGTACAAAATCTATTACCTACGGATTATGAAAAAAGAACACAATTTTGCCAATGGTTTATTCAAACAATGACAGACAATATTTTAAATCATACTTTTTTCACCGATGAAGCTTGGTTTTATTTGAAATGTTATGTTAATTCGCAAAATATGCGTATGTGGTCCAGTGAAAATCCTCATTTCTACAGAGAAGTTCCTCTACATCCAGAAAAAATAGGCGTATGGGTAGGTATGAGTCGTCACCGATTAATAGGACCAATATTCTTTGAGGGCACGATAACATCGGAGAAATATCGTAACGAAATTCTCAGTGTTTTTACTAATCAATTGACTAATGATGAACTCCAGGTCGGATATTTTCAACAGGATGGGGCTACATCTCACGTTACACTTGAAAATATTCAGTTTTTGCAACAATTTTATGGCGATAGGATAATAAGTAGAAATACAGCGATTCCATATCCACCACGATCGTGTGATTTAACAGTCATGGATTTTTTTTGTGTGGCCATATATAAAGAATATTATTTATGAAACACCAATTAATAATCTACAAGAGTTAAGACATAAAATCATTGAAAAATGTGAACACATCAATAACTCACCGCAAATACTGATCAATGTTTTCAATGCTCTACGAAATAGAGTGCGATTATGCTTGGTAGAGAATGGTCATCATTTTACACATTTTTTATAATATTCTATTACTTTGTATAAAAATTATAAATATATTTAATATAAAAGTCAGCATTTCAAATTATTTTTTAACAATCATGACGTTTGAAATTATAATGACAGATCGCCTCTAATAACTTAATTTACGACATACTTTTTGTGTACATGGCTTACTTGAGCGAAAACTTTAATGATCACTCGTTATTATACATTTTGTTATAAAATTATGTTACTGAATGAATAAATGAAAGACAAGAATTTATTAATCAGAATACTACATTTATTTGGTTTTAATATTTAATACTTTATTTCAGCACCATTCTGTCTAATACCTCTTGTAAATACCTCTCGTAAATACCTCTTGTAAATACCTCTCGTAAATACCTCTTGTAAATACCTCTTGTAATACCTCTTGTCTAATACCTCTTGTATGTTACTGAATGAATAAATGAAAGACAAGAATTTATTAATCAGAATACTACATTTATTTGGTTTTAATATTTAATACTTTATTTCAGCACCATTCTGTCTAATACCTCTTGTAAACGTCTAGGAATAGATGTTATGACATTATGTATAAATTCTAGTGACAGCTCATTACAAATTTTTTTCGTAGACGCCCGATTTTTTCAAGTCTGAAATTTGTTTCATCCTGTTCGGGAGTTGACACAAGGATACCACCGGAGCCTCGTTTTCTATTAATAGCTGACAATTCTTCTTCTAGTAACGTAATTATTTGAATTTTAGTTTGAATATTCAAATGTGGCACATTAACTTTATATTTTGACAAACCTGAATATGACGCTGACAGATCTGTAAACAGAAACAAATAGATATAAAAAAGCCATATTCAAACCAAACAAATTAAGGGTCCGATTTTTAAATGCCGCATTAGTATCGTCATTAATTAATAAATTTTTCATACAAGAATTAAGGAAATAATTCGTACGATACTTTCGAGAAATATCTAATCGAAACTAATTTAAAGTTTCTAGTAAAATATTATTTTACCCAGTTTCTTACTTTTAAACATTTGGCGCCCACAACTTTCAACATCTCGCACTCTAAAACACAGCTGCTTGCCTATTGCCATAAAAGAGAGAGATGTTTACCATCCACTAAAAGCGATCGCCTTTATTGGCAAGGGATAGCCTTAATTTTGTGATCGCTTCGAACAGCAGAGCACCAAACTCTAGCATATGACGTTAAAATGACGTCAAACGATTGCATTGCAAAATGGCAGAGTACAACAGCAGATCTCCCCTTGTGACTTCTTCAATTGAAGCTAAGATTGAGGAGATTCAGAGCGAATCGCTGGCAGTGCCCAACACGTTAGCCCTGCTTCTAGTCATGGACAAGTCGCAGTCGCCGGGATCGGTGTTTTCATGCGAAGAGAGAGTGCTTTAAAAGCTATGGTAATAAATAAATTGTAAGAACAATTTATTTTTTTTACAACTGCCATATACCATATTTATATTAACAGTTTTTTTTTACATTCCGGAAATTTCTGAGTAGCACCTCGAATATTAAAACATTTAAGAGTTTTAAACTGTACTTTAAAACAATTGTATAAATTGCTAGCGCGTAGAGGTTTCCAAACAATATTTAATGATAAAGAATAGAAAAAATGTCTAATACCAATAATTGTCAATAGAAAATATTACGAATTTTTATAAAAAATATTTTGGCGGGGCGGATACATATCTATTCTTCCTTGAAGCTACCAACATAACGTCTTTCTTCAAAATTTCTTCTTCCAGTACATGTTTTATGGTGTCCTTTAATAACTGATTTTCTAATATCAGCTGGGCTTTCTCTTCTTTCAGTTCTACATAATCTAATTTAACTTTATTGAATAAGAACCATATAGAATCCAATTTCATTAATGATTCTATATGATCTTCAATAATACCTGTTTTGGGTATCGGAGGAGATGCACTATCACCAGATCTTTGTTTAGAAGTAATATATTTCATTTCTTTTAACTTCTTTTTCGAGCACACTGCGACCGTTGTTTCAGAAATCATATCAAGTTCTTTTTTCAATTTATCCCCTATCTCTATTTTCTTTGTTTTTTTAACACCAGGTCTGTATTTGTGCTTTATAAGAATCTTATATTTTTTCGTACTTTCAATTCTATAATCTGCATTTCCGCCAACTGACGAAGAAGACGCCATACCTTCTGATACAACAGCAGCTTCGTCTTCGCTTATTTTGTCGATAGATTCCATTTTTACTTTCATAAAGACTTCTTCAACGATTTCTTCTTTTCCTGTTCCATATTTACTAATATCGCTATCTTCCGAAGAGCTACTCGATATATTAGCATGTTCTATAGGTAGATCAGAAAAACGCAAAACTTTTTCTTTTTCCGTTTCGTACCTTCTGCAAGATTGAATTAACTGAAACATTTGTTCACCTTTAATGAAGATATTCTCCAAATCGCTAATGCATTTTCTCGAAACATCTGTTAAAATTCTCAATTTTATCTCGTCAATCGTCAATTCATTTTGTAATTTTTTCTTAGCATTAAGTGATTGAACATTTCCCACTTTCGTTGTCGTTTGTAAAGATAAGATGGTATTTCTACGGATTGCTCTTAATGTTATATATTCTTCTTTCAATCTTTCAATTTGGATCTGCAATTATTATAAATTATATAATCAAATATATAACTAGTTTTCATCATTCAATATACACTCAGGTCTCGTTTTATGCGATAGATGCGTTCCAAAAAAAATCGCATAAATTGAATTCGCATAAAACGATACCCTAGCTTCATATAAAAACTAATGATTCGTTCCAAAATTCTGAAAAACCGCATAAATTCAAATTTTAATTAAAAAATCAAAACAAAATCGCATCAAAAAATCAACAAAAATATATTTATTTCATTTACTTAAACAATAAAAACAAAACAAGTTAAAAAAAAAATAAACAAAATATAATATTAATTCATTAATTACAGAAAAAAAAACAGAAAATGATCCAAAAAATAAGCTAAAACATTTTTTAAGGAAATTCTGTAAATATGTATGATTAATCTGAATCACTGAATAATTGTCCGCATCGTTTTGGAATTGGTTCAACGTCACTTTCATCACTAGATGATATTAATCATATTGTCATCATATGGTAAAATATCATTTTCATCACTAGAATTTATCTCGTGAATAGGGGACGAGATCAAAGAATTTTTAGGGGCTTCAATTGTTTCTTTTCTTGCAAAATAATTTGTCATCAAACTTTGCGATTTTGAATTTTTAAGTTGCTTATGCAATTCTTGATATCCGACAAACAGATCAGTCAGTCCGCGTTGAATCTTTAATGCTCTTTCCGTATCTGGATCCATATTAAGAATTTGATTTTGTAACGCATTAACTGTGCTGAGGATATCACCAATTTTTTTTGAAGTGAAGTGTTCAACAATTTCTTCGGAATCACTGTCTTCACTATCCACGTTTTTCTCAGTTCCAATAACTAAACTAATGGTTAATGGTTCTTCAGCTAAAAGTTCTTCTAAATCATCGTGGTTTAGCGAGTCAAATCCATCTCCTGCAATTTGATGAGCTAAATCTATAATTTCATTAGTTAGTGTCGATATTTTCCCACCAGTACTTCTAGCAACACAATCTGGCCATGTAGTTTTCCAGCATGTATTTAATGTTTGCGGTCGCAGTTTAGAGATCGCTGATGCTGCCAGAATAATGCAATCCAAAATTGTAAATTTTTTCCAAACTTCATTTAACGTAAGTGATTCATTTTCAAGTTTGTTTAAAATGAATTGATAAGTGCTTTTTATGTAGTATTTTTTAAAAGTGGAAATTATTCCTTGATCTAAAGGCTGAAGAATGCTAGTTGTGTTGGGTGGAAAAAATTCGACTTTAATGTTTGGATGTTCCAAATGAGGATGGCCGGGTGCATTGTCTACAATCAGCAAAACTTTAAATTCAAGACCTTTTTTCTTTATATAAAATTCAACTTCTGGTACAAAGCATTTTTGAAACCATTCAGTAAACACTGAAGTTGTCACCCATGCTTTAGAATTTGCCATCCAATGAACTGGCAAACGAGTCAAATCCTTACCTTTAAGAGCTCGTGGCTTTAAAAACCTAATTACTACTAGCGGCTTTAACATTTTATCTCCTGAAGCATTACTGCATAGTAAAAACGTTAATCTTTCCTTGCAAGCTTTAAATCCACTGGCTCGTTTTTCTGATTTCGCAATGTAGGTTCGACTTGGCATCTTTTTCCAAAACAGACCAGTTTCATCAGCATTAAATACCTGATCTGGGCAATATCCTCCATCTTCAATAATTTTTTAAAATTTTTCTGGGTAAGCTGCGCAAGCGCTCTCATTTGCTGAAGCTGCCTCACCTCTAATTTGAATGTTATGGAGGTTATTTCTTTTAATAAATCTTGTCATCCATCCTTTACTTGCTGTAAAATCCTTTGGCCTAGAAATTGACGGTTCAGAATCTTTAATTGTCTCATAAAATGTTAAAGCTTTTTCTGTGATCATGTATCCGCTAACAGGAATTTTCTTTTTCGTTAAGTCTTCAATCCATATAACGAGAGCTTTTTCCACTTTTTCAATTAACGTGTCTCTTGAGTAAGAAGAATATTTAGTGCTTAGTTTTGTGCCTGAAATTACGGATTTTCTTATTGAAATCTCATTTTTTTTAATAGCTCCAATTGTTGATTCCCCTAGTTTATATTCCTTTCCAAGTGCGGTATATTTTGCTCCTTTTGAAATGCGATCTAAAATTTCAATTTTTGTTTCCAGGGATATCGTTTGCCTCTTTTTTTTTATTGTTTTCCATTGCTATATCCTAAATGATAAACAAACATTCAGCAAATAAAAAAGCCACCAAAATTTATGATTTTTACACTTACTTTTTCCCAAAGTGCAATGTTTATTGAGGTTTAAAACTGATTTCAATTTAAATGTTAAAGCACTCGAATCACTCACTCACTGCACCGTAATTAAACAAATGAACCAGCTAATAAAAAGGGCAATTCCCACAACACACATGCGTATCTTCTATGCACAGAAAAAACACAGCACCGTAATTTAAAAAAAAACACCAGTTATTAAGAAGGGAAATCCCCAGTTTGTTCTTTCAATAATAACATACACATACAAAAAAGTTTTAAATATGTCTATACGTTAAATGCACGTATAAGCCTTTTGTTTCATTATGAAACAGACATGTAAATAATTTACATATCTGTAACTGTATACTTGGACAATACCTCGTATTTTCAGCATTTACTTCTGCTTAAGACATATGTTTCTGCCATTTATAGGCGTCGTCAGTTAAGCTAATGAAGCAATGTATACAAATGATACAATTCTTTATAAATAGATCTGTATATGTATATGACATTAAGCCGAACCGCCTATCAGATATAGCAAGTTTCATCATATAAGGTGGTAATTGACGACGCCTATAAATGGCAGAAACATATGTCTTAAGCAGAAGTAAATGCTGAAAATACGAGGTATTGCCCAAGTAGACAGTTACAGATATGTAAATTATTTACATGTCTGTTTCATAATGAAACAAAAGCCTTATACGTGCATTTAACGTATAGACATATTTAAAACCTTTTTGTATATTTACCGCCACCTGGCTCGTTTTTGAAGGACCACCCGTATTGTTTTCGGTTCGTACTTGCATAGCTGGTCAATCGAAGGATCGCTTTCTTTGGTAAAGTCTCTTTCGTCCGTAAGATGTCACTTGTAAATAAGTGCCACCTTATAGGATGAAACTTGCTATATCTGATAGGCGGTTCGGCTTAATGTCATATACAGATACAGATCTATTTATAAAGATTTGTATCATTTGTATACATTGCTTCATTAGCTTAACTGACGACGCCTATAAATGGCAGAAACATATGTCTTAAGCAGAAGTAAATGCTGAAAATGCGAAGTATTGTCCAAGTATACAGTTACAGATATGTAAATTATTTACATGTCTGTTTCATAATGGAATAACATACACACACAACACTCATACATACGTATCGCCTATGCATAGAAAAAACACAAAATAAAACAAACTATAACGATTATATCAGTGATGTAAACTTGGTTTAATTTAAAAACGGTGAAAAAGCTTAAAAAACATCTAAAATTTCAAAATCTGTTGAAATTCTAAAAAAAAATCGTTAATTTAAAAATCGCATAAATTTGAATTCGCATTAAAAAAATCCGCATAAAACGAGACTTGAGTGTACAGAAATATATTTTTGATAATGTAGTTTAATCATATGTACGTATTTATCATTGGTTTTGAGAGACGTTTTACCGGTTTTACATATAATTTTAAAATCGATTATTTATTAATATTATTAGAAATAAAATAACTCATAAATAATACGTTTTTATCACCAAAATTTAGTTCTAAAACATCGTCATAAATTCATTTAGTAAATCTTATTACTTTTGTAAAGCATTAAACACATCTGTATCATGTTATACTCTCCTGTTATTAAATTCACGATACTCGCCCAACATCTCGATTATAGGAAACTTCATTTTGTAGGTAAAAATCTCTCTCAAACACAATTTGTGTTTCAGTTTACCTCCTGGCAGTCTATGCGCTCCTGATTCTGACTTATCTCAGCAGCGCTCTCGGCATCCAATCTTCTCATATCGGCCAGCTGCGCCCTCCTTTTGTCAGTTCGCTCAATATAATCTCTGATTACCGTTGAAATGTCTCGCCAGATAGCGCCACATGCCTCGTAATTCTTCGCACGCAGAATCTTGAATTCCTCTTGGAACTAAAAAAAAAGTATAACCGAATTAATTAAATATAAAAAATGTATAAGCTTGCCACTGATAAGCTTAACTGAAAAGCCTTAGTGACAGGCTTTTGTTTCTTTGAACAAATACCTAATCTATAGTGTCGTGAGAAAATATTGAATTTTGCCGGAAATAATTTGCTTTTTTTTTTATTTATTTCACGGTGTTGGTATATTTTGCTATACCGAGTGTATTTTTTAACATGAAACTTTCAAATAACGCGAAAAAATGTCCAGATTTAAAATTTAATAATTCAATGGAGGAATTACATTAGTTTTAGAATTAGTTCCTCTCTCTCCTTCCATAGGTGGGGCGGGGGTAACTTTTAAATCTTAAATGGGAACTCGTATATTTTATTAGGTACAGATTTGAATTCTCCTGATAAAAGTACGTAGGATTTGTTTGAAACATTTTTTTTAATTCATGATAGATGGCACTGTAATCGATGAAATTCAATTTCTCTCACTGAGAACTTATGCATACGATGCTGCAATTCATTTTCAATAAAAGAGATACCACGAAAAATAACTTATCAAGAAAGTACTATTGTCATTAGGACTGGGCGAAGTATCGATACATCGTCCAATACCCGATACCATAACTGGAATCGATTCCCCGATACCTCATATAACGAAGGTATCGATTCTAAGGTATCGATTCCAAAGCATCGATACTTATCGATACTTTACCGATTCCAGTACTCGCTAAGTATCGATGTATCGGGTAGCGAGGTATCGATTCCAAAGCATCGATACTTTACCGATTCTAGTACTCGCTAAGTATCGATGTATCGGATGGCCATGTATCTGGTAGCTTACCTTTGTGCATTTTTTTAAATGTACATAAAAGATGCAATAACTTTTTAAGTAAATAATTTTTAAGCATTATCATAGCATTATATACAATATTATATAGTATATATTTCAAAGGATGTTGAATTTTATATTATGCGTAGCAAATATCCATATTATAGCATAAACATAATAACTATAATTATTACAAAAAAAAATATCACAATATTGCAAATTTCATACCGCAGATATGGTAGAATCGATAAATTAATTTGATATCTCTTGAAACCGATATCAAACAAACGATACCTAGAAAACGGGTTATGAATACTGATTCCTAGGTATCGAATCACGGTATCGATTCCAAGGTATCGATTCCAAAGTATCGATTCCAAGGTATCGATTCAAGGTATCGATTCCAAAGTATCGATTCCAAAGCATCGGTACCTATCGATACTTTACCGATTCCAGTACTCGCTAAGTATCGATGTATCGGGTTAGCGATGTATCGGGTAGCGATGTATCAGGTAGCCATGTATCGGGTAGCTTCCCTTTGTGCATTTTTTTAAATGTACATAAAGGATGCAATAACTTTATAAGTAAAGAATTTTTAAGAATATAGGTATGCTTTATAACGAGCCATCGAAAAAATTCATAATTGAACTGTGAAATTGAGTTGGTACTTTAACCACTTCCACATAATGACACATTACTTGATGCTTGACAGCTTCATTTGGTTTCATTGTAAAAAAATGTTATGGCATTGAAATGATACTACAACCAAAAAGAAAACAAATAATTTATTTAATATCGAAATCATAATCAAAGAATAATAAAAAGAATGAAATTGGCACATGATACTTCATCTTCTGCTTCTGTAAAACCTTACAATCCTGAAGAAGCTTTAGCTCTTATAGTGGACCTTGGATTGACAAAAGAGGATTATATAACGATGCGACTTGGAGCAATAGAAAGAGGAGCTAATATTTATCCCTCATATCATGTGATAGGAGAGGCCAAAAGAAAGTGTTATCCAGCAAATATTGAGATAAACGAAAATGAGACTGTGGTACCGCTTCAAGATCTTCTTGCACATACACGCAACGTCTGTCAAGTTCAGACTGATGTGATACTACAGTATATTTCCCCTGACTGCGATACAATTGAAGTTTATTATAAATGGGGCTTGGATGGCAGCGGTGGACACGGTATATATAAACAAAATTTTGCGAATAATTCAGCATATGCGGACTCTAATATAATTTTATGTACGATTGTGCCACTGCAAATGTTTGAATCTAATAGCAATAATGACAAAATATTTTGGAAGAACATGTCACCATCATCGACCAAGCATTGTCGACCAATCTCATTCAAGATAAAAAAGGAAAACGTCCAAAATGTGAAAGAAGAGTATAACGAAATTCAAAATAAAATATTGCAATTGGAGCCCACATCAATCGTACTTGACGGTAAAGAAATAAAATTTAAACATATCCCTATATGTATAATGCTGGATGGAAAGACTGTCAACATTTTGAGTGATACTGCAAGTTCACAAGCGTGTAATGTTTGTAAAGCTACTCCCAAAATTTTAAACGATTTAGAAAAATTAAAGAATAGAGTATGTAATGAAGACACCTTTAAGTATGGGATTTCGGTGCTACATGCACATATTAGATGTTATGAATATTTACTACATATAGCATACAAATTGGAACTACAGAAATGGCAAGCAAGAGGTGACAGTGCAAAACAAGAAGTAAAAGAAAAAAAGGGTGAAATAGCAACTAAGTTTTATGAACAAATGGGCCTTGTTGTTGACCAGCCGAAACAAGGTGGAGGCAATAGCAATGACGGTAATACTGCACGAAAATTTTTTAAGAATCCTTCGCTCGTTTCAGAAATAACTGGAATTGATAAAGACTTAATAGAAAGATTTGCAAATATACTGTCAATAATTTCTTGTGGGCATTACATCAAGGAAGAAGTATTTAAAAACTATTGCTTTGAAACAGCAGAAATGGCCATTAAACTTTATGGCTGGTACAAAATGAGTGCCACTGTTCATAAAATTTTAATTCATGGAGCTGATATTATAAAATCTTTACCTTTACCAGTAGGCCAACTGTCAGAAGATGTAATTGAAGCAAGTCATAAAGAGTATAAAAATTTAAGACAATATCACTCCAGAAGCACTTCAAGAGCCAATACCAACAGTGACATATTTAACTGGATGCTGGTTTCTTCGGACCCTGTTGTGACCGATATCCGAAAAAAAGGTAAAAAAAGTAAAGCAAAATTTAATGAAACTGTATTAAATATGCTAAGGCTGCCCACTTTCTGTGGCAACGAAGAAGAGAATTATGAACAGGAGTTTGATGACGTCCAAGACTATGAAGATGTTAATATAGAATAAAATAAAAATTAATATTAATATATGTCCCCGTATGTCATCTTGATAATTTAAAAAAAAATGTGAAACAATTAATTATAATTCTTATTATTTTAAGTAGTATCATCACCAGTTGATCAAATTTAAATAAAAACTTTAAAAAAATATAATTATTTTTATAAGTATTCTCGTTTTAAGTTTTTAATTAGGCCTAATGTTTTGTTTTTAAAAACTGACATAAAAAATCCCGTGTAATAAGTTTTAAGCGAATTCGATCAATTTTTTAAAAATTGTACGCCATATTGGATCCGCCATTTTGAATTTTTAAAAACTAACATCAGATTCGGCGATTCGGCAGAATCAGCGACCCTAAAAACCTTGAGGTACCTAGTTTTATTAAAATTTATTGACTCCATCTGAAGTAAATAATTTTGTCGCTCTAAATTTTCAATTTGTCCCTGTGTGTGCCGGCTTGATTCAGACCGATAAAAGAAACAGAATGATTGCAGAAAATTTAGAAATACTGTGTTTTCTGAATAAAAATTTTAAATATTGAAATTTTGATTATTAAAATTGATAAAATTTTGGTTTTAACAACTTGAATATACATTTCCTTAATTTTAAAATATATTTTATTTAAAATATACAAAATTTTGGGATAATCGTAATCGTCGATTATTGTGGCTAATAATCGTGATCGTAATCGTTAAGTGATAATCGTTTCATTACTAGTTTAAACCACTTAAATACCCTCTCGCGTGATATACATTCATCGCCATATACTTCTTTTAATAACAGATAATAACAGATAAGTCTTAGCTACAGTTTTTCCAAGCTTCATATGAAATTTC
This sequence comes from Melolontha melolontha, assembly GCA_935421215.2. Lineage (NCBI taxonomy): Eukaryota > Metazoa > Arthropoda > Insecta > Coleoptera > Scarabaeidae > Melolontha > Melolontha melolontha. The sequence continues at coordinate 36,781,860 of OW285242.1, forward strand.
ACGGTAAGGTGCTCGATTAAAACATTTCATTTTTCTGGCAAAACAAAAAAATAGATATTATACAAACGAATATCACGATACGGGAGGAGCGGCAACTGCAAGAAAAGGGTTCACACTACACAGCTGTCGGTCGTACGACTTTAACGCATTCATAGTTCGTCTGTAGTAAGCGTCTGACTCCTTATTTTATAGTCGCACCTCGTATGCAATAAATCAATGACTACTGGATGACTTATCCACTAGGTCATCTTCGGAGATGCTACATAAATCGCAATAAATGTGAAATAAAGAAGAAATATTAACAATGACGACAATAATATTAATTATTATTTACTGCCTTTCATATTTTTTAGTTTTACTTAAAATCTAAGGCCATCCCTGATGTTTTTGTCAAACCTTGTAAATTGCCACGATTAAATGTATTTGTCAGGAAATCCATAGGCCATGCACCATGCATAACCAATTAATTACAAAAGCCATTGTCAACCCGACAACACAGGATTTATTTCATAGATGCAACAACAATACTCGTTTACGTGATTGTGCCTGTTTTGTCTTCCGTTTACGATGTATCCTCTTGCATAAGCAACTTTGACATTAACGCGTATTATACAAACAATACACTATCTATATAAATAGATGGTCCAGTCAATGTGGTTGGTTAGTTTTATATTTAAATCCGTATACAAAAATACAAATCGTAGACAAGTTACATGTTAATATTAAACAAAATATGAGGTTCTCTTCAATAGTGTCCATATTTGGTGCGATTTTTGCCGCCAATGTAAGTTAATACGAACGATATGAAAATGATTCCAGGAGTAAATTCAATTTGAATCTGTGTTATACGTATAGGCTTTGGAATGCGGGCTATCTTCATCTCAAAATCAAGACGATTTGAAACGCTTTACAGATATTTGTATGATGAAAACGATAAGAAACGACCAATTTGTAGAAAATACTTCAATGGGTCAAAACTATGACGCTTCTTATGAAGACGCCAGCGATTCATCGTTGGAGGAAGCCGTTGGTAGGTCTATTGTTTAGAAATAAATAAATAAATCGATCAGTTTTTAAATTGAATTTTATCAATAAATATTGAAAAATTTATTGTGCGTCTTTAGTAGTGATGTCGAAGAAGTAACTATTCGGTACATTAGTATTCGTTACACGAATGGACCCGAAGTATAGGTAATCGTCTATTTGCAAATGTAATAGTTACTTCCGTATGTGATTACTTTTGGTGGTACATATCGTTATATTTATATTTGATTACTTTTGGAACATATCGTTACACTCGTATTCGATTGCTTTTAAAATATAACTTGATGTGATAAAATCTGGAATCGCGGTTAGAAATTTTGTTGGAGAAAGTCGGAAAAATTTTTTTAATTGTCTATTTTTAGCCAATATTTTGCCACTCAATAGGTGTGCTTCATCAGGATAAAGTAACGGTAATTAAATTGTACCTACTATAATATACTATATAATATTTATACAATAAAAATATACCTATAAATTGAACTAATTTGGGAAAGGTTTTACGACAGTATATCTATAAAAAGTAAAGTGCCAACAAATACAATTAGTGTTAAAAGATGAAAAGGTAAAACATGTTTCTTTATCCGTTAGCCGTCAACATCATTTTATTAGTTTACACTTTACCTGTTGTAACATGCTGCAAAACGTTTATATGTTATGTATTAATTAAAATAATCAAAATAAACAATATAATCGAAATAAAAGAAATAATCGAAATAATCGAAATAAAGTAAATAATCGAAATAATCGAAATAATCGAAATAATCGAAATAATCGAAATAATCAAAATATACAAAAACAATTTAAGTACATCAATACGTTAAGCACGTATCACGCATTTGTTACAAATGAAACAGGCATGCAATATACACGTCTGTAACTGTACACATGGACATACACCTCGTATTTTCCAGTATTTACTTCTGCCTAAGACACGTGTTTCTGCCATCTACTATCAGACGCCATCAGTTAGACTAGTAAGTAAAACTTAAACAAATCGACTCATTATTAATAATTTTGCTATACCTTATGAGGCGACTTGTTTAAGCTTTACTTACTTCACTAGCCTAACTAATGACGCCTAATAGTATATGGCAGAAACACGTGCCTTAGGCAGAAGTAAATGCTGGAAAATACGAGGCGTATGTTCATGTGTACAGTTACAGATGTATATTGCATGTCTGTTTCATTTGTAGAAAATGTGTAATACGCGTTTAACGTATTAATATACTTTAACTTTTTTTGTATATTTGCTGCCATCTGGCATCGTGTTAATGGACTTACACCTATGGTATACGTATTTTTTTCTCTTCTGTACCAGTATAGCAGGTCAAGGGAAGGTTGCCACTTTTGCCATAGTCTCTTTTGTCCGTCAGATGTCACTAGATTATATGGTGCTACCTGATAGGATAAAATTTGCTATACCTTATGAGGCGATTTGTTTAAGCTTTATTCTCGCTGCGACCTCTGTTCTAGCGGTAGCCAATCTGAGACAACTGATGACGACACAGCGTCAAGCGAAACCGGAAGCAATGGCCGGACAATTTAGAAGAGTCACCAACCTGATGGTAAACCCCAAATACGTGGATCAATGTTCACCCAGTGTACGAGAAGATTTACAGGAAGTAATTAGAGAGAACCCTCGACGAAGAAAAAATCCAGGAGCTACTACAAAACTCGCCGTTCTTATTTATAGTTGACCCAGAAGAACAAACGATTGATATTGTGCCAATAGACGATACCACCGAAGAACAAAAGAAAGAAAAACCCCCCGTAAAATTGAAGAAGAGCCGACCGGAACAGAAATGTGAAAACAACACATTCAGGCACCAAAAAAAAACAACAAAATGACAGAAAACCGACCATACAACTACACCAATCGAAATAAAAAATTCCTACACCGCTCTCGAAAGCAACACCGAAGAAAAAATGGAACACGACGCAATCGAATCCACTCCACAACTCCATCAACTTCAGACAGCACACCCAGGGTAAGTGACGAACCAAACACTACACAAAACACAAACACCGAAACACGCTAAACACCTAAAATCGCACCGATCATAATCACAGAGAAAGACAAATGGGCACAAATACGACAAATACTTAAGACACACAACATTAACATCGTACAAAACACACTTGTGAAACCTGGTATACACATCGAACCTAAAACTGACGACGACTACCGCACACTTAAAAACGTACTCAACACAGAACACATACAGTTTTACACGTTTCAATTACGAAGCGAAAAGACACTAAAGGTAGTTATGCGAGGCATTCCTACCTTTATCACTGACACAGACATAATTGACGACGTGACTGACCAAGGCTACCCGACACTAAAAATCAAACGAATGAACGGAAAACACGGCAAACCTGCACCACTTGTACTAATCGAACTGACGAGACAATATAAATCAATTTATAACATACACGACTGCTGCGGACTTACGATTAAAATCCAACCACTTAACACACGGACAGACATAATACAATGCCACAAATGTCAGACTTTTGGACACCAACAAAGGCACTGCAACGTACACTATAAATGCATGAAATTCGGAGACTCACACTCAACACACTTATGCACAAAACCAAAAACAACACCACCAAGTGTGCAAACTGCGGTGGTCCTCATTTGTCAACATTCTTTAACTGTCCTAACAACCCAAACAACCCTGAAAACAAAACCACACCCAAATACATCCCAGCACCACCCCCATCAACTAACCCCTGGATACAAAAACGAAACAACACAACGCCTAACACAAATGACGAACTAGCACTTACCTTAGGCAAAATGCTAATAACATTACACTCTACAAATGCAACAACACAACAGATACAAGACTTCGTAATGCAAACAGAGATAATAATCACATTTTATAACAACAAACAGTAAACACACACATGACTTAAACGCAAAAAAGCGACAAACACACAGAATACACATATGCAACACAGGACCGTACAAAAACACACAACAACACACGATTATTTATTAATCAGACACGAACACATCACAACCCTGGGAAATACGAAACAATGGAGTGGAAATGGAGGTAACTTCGACCACAGGACAAATCCAAACGACTCATGAAAAGTTTAAGCTTTACTTACTTCACTAGCCTAACTGATAACGCTTGATAGTAGATGGCAGAAACACGTGTCTTAGGCAGAGGTAAATGCTGGAAAATACGAGGTGTACGTCCATGTGTATAGTTACAGACGTGTATATTGCATGTTTGTTTCATTTGTAAAATAATCAAAATAATCAAAGCAATCAAAATAATCAAAGTAGTCAAGTAGAGTGTTCTCCGACTGGCGATTTGGTGAAGAGCATATCTTCTAAGGTTTACCTTAGCCAAAAACGCTACTTTTAACACTCTTTTTTTTCAGTTTTAAGGTTATTCTACTGAAGATGGCAACTTAGTTGCCGAAATACGTAGATAGTATTTATTGTTATAACGAGCGATCATTAAAATTTTCACTCGTAGCTGGCCGTGTATATAAAAATTATATCGCAGCTTTAGTCATTAAGATGTTATTTCAAGCATCTGTCAGTGTCATATATATATTTTAATGTTTCATCAAAAGAAAAAGTAATGGCCTTTAATGATATGCATAAAGCGTTTATGATAGAATGTTACTTCCTGACATCTCAAAAAATTGATGGTATTTGGCAGCATTCAATATAAAATTGCCTTGCGGAGTTTGAAGAGAGATATCCAAATACTGTTCCTAGCTATAAAACTTTCCGTGATACGCTAATGCATTGTGTAAATGTTTTTCGTCAAACAGGCAGTATTTTAAGGAAAAAAGGAAGCGGTCCTCCTCTCAAGAGAAGTCGCGGCGTAATTGAAAATGTCAGACAAATTATTAACGAATCTCCTCAAACATCTATTCGCAGAGTTTCGCAACAAGTTGGGCTTTCGTATGGAATATGTCAAAAAATTTTAAAAAAGGACTTGCACATGTATTCATATAAATTAACTTCTGTACAAAATCTATTACCTACGGATTATGAAAAAGGAACACAATTTTGGTTTATTCAAACAATGACAGACAATATTTTAAATCATACTTTTTTCACCGATCAAGCTTGGTTTTATTTGAAAGGTTATGTTAATTCGCAAAATATGCGTATGTGGTCCAGTGAAAATCCTCATTTCTAAGAGAAGTTCCTCTACATCCAGAAAAAATAGGCGTATGGGTAGGTATGAGTCGTCACCGATTAATAGGACCAATATTCTTTGAGGGCACGATAACATCGGAGAAATATCGTAACGAAATTCTCAGTGTTTTTACTAATCAATTGACTAATGATGAACTCCAGGTCGGATATTTTCAATAGGATGGGGCTACATCTCACGTTACACTTGAAAATATTCAGTTCTTGCAACAATTTTATGGCGATAGGATAATAAGTAAAAATACAGCGATTCCATATCCACCACGACCGTGTGATTTAACAGTCTTGGATTTTTTTGTGTGGCCATATATAAAGAATATTATTTATGAAACACCAATTAATAATCTACAAGAGTTAAGACATAAAATCATTGAAAAATGTGAACACATCAATAACTCACCGCAAATACTGATCAATGTTTTCAATGCTCTACGAAATAGAGTGCGATTATGCCTGGTGGAGAATGGTCAATATTTTACACATTTTTTATAATATTCTATTACTTTGTATAAAAATTATAAATATATTTAATATAAAAGTCAGGATTTCAAATTATTTTTTAACAATCATGACGTTTGAAATTATAATGACAGATCTCCTCTAATAACTTAAGTTAGGACATACTTTTTGTGTACATGGCTTACTTGAGCGAAAATTTTAATGATCACTCGTTATATTGTGGTTAGGGTGTTTTTCTTATTTCTGTTTCAAAGTAGTCAAAATAATTAAAGTAATCAAAGCAATCAAAGTAATCAAAATAACGTATACTGTCAATCAAAAATATTTCTGGTGAATCTAAATATTTGTATGTACGTAATACTGACTACAACAGATGATAATAATTTGAATGAAATACTTTATTTTTTAATTTTTTGGTAATATTAATTATAACGTTATTAATGATTGACTGAATTTAGAAAAGAATTTAAGTACTACTAACCTAACAAAGTGACGTTAATATAGTGATATGAATGTAATCTTCTAAAAAAATGGGCAAAATATTATTGTTTTACAATATTTTTATCAAAATAGGTATTCATTAAAAATAGTTCTTTTGATGGTGATATGCGGAAGGACAACATTCATGTCGCCACAGAAGAAAACAAAATGTATGACTTACATAATATTGTTGTCAATATGTTAGAAAATTATTCTTTTACTGTAAATACTGCATCGGCCCCAGAATTTTCATTAGATCAGGTTCTTATCTTGAAAAGAGTAATTTTAATACATGTAATAATAATACTTCTTTCTTTCAAAACCTCTAAATTTTAGATAACAAAAAATCTATATCTGGTATGCAACCGAATATGATGTCTAAAGAAAATATGTCAAATGTGGTGAAAGATGAAGCTATGCTTAACAATAACAGTATGCAAAATGGTGAAGATTTAAATAACACCGAAATCACCAATAACTGCGTTATTCAATGTGTATTTAAGCAACTTGGAATGGTATTATTCTAGAAGAGAAAAAAAATCAATATTCAAAAATACCAATTCAATTTAAATTTCAGATTGATTCCAGTGGATACCCTGATCATGGTAAGATATCAGAAAGTTTACTTAGAGGAGCGGAAAATAGAGAATTGAAAGATTTTCTTCAAGACTCAACGGATGAATGTTTCCAGATCATGGATCAAGGTACTAAACACATCGATACTTAATTGAAACGCAGATTAACATTTTTTTTTTACAGAAGAGAATGTCGATAGTTGTTATTTCTCTACGCAATTAATCAAATGCTTAGCAGAAAGAGGTAGATCTAATTGTTCTGATTGGCCTATGAGTGATTTTCCATTCGCCCACATATTTTAATGAAATATTATTTTATTAAGACACAAAACGGGCAGACAAAATTATTTATTATTTCGTTAAGGGTGATGCTATTTATTTGATATGAAATTTTTTTAAGTTCTTGTAATTATAAGATACATTGACAACTGTAAAATATTATATGTACTATAAAATATAAAGAAAATAAATGTATTTAGTATTTGCTTAAAAAGAATTATTTATTATTATACAAGTGTCCCATATCGTTATGTTCAAATTTTAGGAGTGTAAAGTAGACTTCATTTCAAGTAACACAAACTTGTATATCCATTTTTATTTGTTTCGAAGTTGCAGATCTATGAATGTGATCGTCAGATCATAAAAAGAAATGTAATCCTAAAGTCGATACAAACAGATTTTATTTAAAAAAAGTTATACGATTCAATAACAGGCCTGTGATTGTTAACGTCGCATAATCAAATGTTATTCTGAAATAAATGAACACGTGTCGTAGTGCATAAAGTAATTTCTTGGAGATCTACAAAAAAGAGTACTGGAAATTGATTTATGATAAAGAAGGTTCTTACTTATTTCGTAAGAGCTGAACCATGAATATCATACAATAAACAAATGTTCAGATGACTGTTAACGTTGCATTTTTTAATAAAGGATTACATTACGTTTCAGTTCATAGTGAGTGGACACGTTTTCTTTATTCAAAATGCCTTACCGATTTTCTTCTCAAGAGTATGCGGACATGCATTTTGTGTATGGCTACTGTAACGGCAGTGCACGTCAAGCAGTTATTGAATACCGACATCGGTTTCCCGATAGGCGCATTCCTCATTCCAGAACGTTTCTGGAAGTACACAAACAATTTCGGAAATGTGGACTGCGTGATTATCTTTTCGACCGAGGAGTAAATTTGGCAGCAGACTTAGAGGAAGAAACAGTAGCTATTGCTACAAGAGATCCAACTCTCAGTGTACGTCGAATCGCTAGACAACTAGGAGTGCCACGAACGCCAGTTTGGCGAATTTTAAAACGCGAGGGCTTATATCCATATCACTATCGCAGGGGACACGGTTTGCTTAAGGCAGACAACTATGCTCGCCTAGTTTATTCTACCTGGGTATTAAGACAGTCATGGCTTCATTTTAATTTCTGCAGAACAGTCCTCTAGACAGATGAATCTACGTTCACGAGAAGTGGCGTTACAAATCTGAGAAACCTGCACAGGTGGTCATCAGAAAATCCCAAAGCTGTATGCCCATCTAAATTTCAACATTAATTTTCTATTAACGTTAGGGCGGCCCTAATCGATGACTTGTTGATTGGTCCTGTCGTTCTTCCTGGGAGGTTAAATTCGGAAAATTACCTTCAATTCCTTATTGACGAATTGCCAGGTTTTTTAGAGGATGTCCCACTGAATGTTCGACGAGACATGTGGTTTCACATGGATGGGGCAGCACCACATTTCGGAATTGCTGTCCGAAATTGGGTTTACGTCAATTATCCAAGATGGATTGGTCGAGGTGGTCCTGTTGCATGGCCACCCAGATCACCTGATCTTAATCCCCTTGACTTTTATTTATGGGGGTCCTTGAAAAATTTAGTTTACGCGCTATTGCAAATTTAAAGCAGATCAAGGAAATTAATAAATCATGACATGTACACACGTGCAAACTCAATCACCAACTCTGTCTGCATGACTTGCATGTGTGGTGTGTGTTTCTTACCCCGGTTATTTTCGAACACAAGAGAAGAGTTGTTGGATCATATTCACCTGGCTACCGAGCAAATCCTACAAAACAAGTATGAAATTCGTATAAGTACTTCTTCTGTTGGCTTGGCTTGACTTTAGGATTACATTTTTTTTCATGATCTGATAATCACATTCATAGATCTGTAACTTTGAAACAAATAAAAATGGATATACAAGTTTTGCGTTTTTTTTTACTTGAAATGAAGTCTACTTTACACTCCTAAAATTTGAACATATCGATACGGGACACTTGTATATTATATTTTATTATATATTATTATATATATATATATATATATATATATATATATATATATATATATATATATATATATATTAAAAATAATAGACTTTTTATTGGTTTAGCGACCTTTTATTGAATTTTGATGTTTTATTCTACGACGTTTCGACTTTTATTATTATTCAGTCTTTTTCAAATAACTAGAAACAAGAATTAATACAATGACAACATGAGAACTGTGTTTGCTTTTGTGAGACTGAATTAACAGTTAAATTAACAATTAAAATTAAAATTAGATTAAAGACTGAATTACCAATTAAAGTTAAAATTAAAATTAAAATTAGATTAATAATACGTAAGGAAAAATTAAAGTGATTACATCTGTATAAATGAATTGAAAATTTGAATTAAACTACAAATACAGTAAAGAAACATTGAATGACAATAAACTCACCGTTCTTTTTGGGTTTCAAAAACACGCATTCTGTGCAACATGTGTCATCGGGGACATCCGAGACCTTTTTTTAAGGACCGACCGCACTGGTTCGAATATTGTAAGTGTCTGTGTCTTTGGTTTAGAGAGGTTAATTTCTGTTCTATTTTTGGAATTAGCAAAATGGTCAGGACCGTGTTTAGGGGTATATAGTAAAAGTATTTACAAATGGGAACTGATAAAAAATTTTTTTGGTTTGTGTTTGTGTGTGCGGTTTTGATTTTATCTATTGTTTAATGAGTGGGTAATAGAGTTTAGAAAGTCCATCAATTTCGTTTCTGTCGTTGATTGTTCTGCTGTTTTTGAAAATATGGATCATTTCTAAGACCTCCCTAGCTTTTGTATTCTTTTTCTGTGTTATTACTTTGGTGTTATCCAAATCAAAATTATGTTTTAGTGTCAATTGGTGTTTTTTTAAAGCAGTTTGATTTTTTGCGTATTTGTGACCTTTCAATCTTTCTTGTAGTAACTGTTTTGTTTGGCCTATGTATAACTTGCCACAGTCTTTGCAGGGTATGTTGTATATTGTGTGTGATTGTTTTAGTGTAGGTGTTGAGTCTTTTAGTTTGGTGTGTAGGAATTTTAGGTTTTTACCGCTTTGGTGTGCTATTTTAAAATTAAATGGTTTAAATATATTGTCTAGTTTTTCGGATAATCCAGTTATATAGGGTGTGGGGATATATGTTAATTCATTGGTTTTTTTGTTTTTGTTTTGGCCGTTTGTTGTGTTATAAATTTTATTAAGTCTTTGTTTTATATATATATATATATACGAGGCTCATTTTTAAAGTAAGAACCGTTTGCGCATAGCAACCGCGCAGGCTGTCACGTGACGCCCGCTCTAGGTCAGCCACTCTTGCCCGGTCCCCAACTACGCAGTCAGTTGATTTCATGTCTCTGCCACTGTTGGTTCTATCGTAACACTGCTTTGTTTGTCGCCATGTCAATCAATAATCCCGCCGATTGTGAAGTGCGCTCGGTTACTCGGTTTTTAAACGCAAAGCAAGTTCGTCCCGCCGAAATTCACCGGCAGCTTGTTGAAGTTTATGGTGAAGGTGTAATGAATGACAGTAATGTGCGTAAATGGTGTAGGCTTTTCAATGAAGGAAGGCCAAATGTTCATGATGAAGAACGATCTGGTCGACTAACTGTCATTGATGAAGACTTGGAAAAAAAAGTTGATGAGGAAATTCGCCAAAACCGGCGCTTTACGATTGACGAGCTTCATGGGAAATTTCCACAAGTTTCAAGATCGGTTGTTTATCACATTGTTTCCGACAAACTTCATTACAAAAAAATGTGTGCGAGATGGGTGCCAAAAATGTTGACAGAAGAACACAAAAAGAAGCGTTTGGCATATTCTTTGTCATTTTTGGAGCCCTACGATAAGAGTGGTGATGAGTTCTTGAATCATATTGTTACCGGTGATGAAACGTGGGTAGCGTACTACACTCCAGAGACTAAACGTCAATCCAGTGAATGGCATCACTCAAATTCACCAACGAATCCACGAAAATTCAAACAAGAACCTTCGACACGGAAAATCATGGCCACGGTCTTTTGGGATCGGAAAGGCGTTCTTCTGATTGACTTTCTGCCAAGAGGAATGACCATAAATGCTGAGAGATATTGCGATACACTAATTAAGCTTAGGCGCGTTATTCAAAATCGCCGGCGGGGACTTCTGTCTACTGGCGTCGTGCTGCTTCACGATAACGCTCGGCCTCACACTGCAGCAACGACAAAGACGCAACTGGACAAATTTAGATGGAAATTACTGGACCATCCCCCCTACAGCCCTGACCTGGCACCATCAGACTTTCATGTTTTTTCTAAACTCAAAGAATATCTTGGTGGAAAGCGATTTGAAAATGATGACGTGTTGAAAGAAACTGTTACTAACTGGTTAAATGCTCAGGCGGCAGAGTTCTATGGTGAGGGGATCCAAAAGCTAGTACCACGACTTAACAAATGCTTAGATATTCTTGGTGACTATGTAGAAAAGTAAAAATATGTTCATACTTCAGTTTTTGATACAATTTATGTTCATAAATAAATTTGCTGTTACTCCACTTAAAAACGGTTCTTACTTTAAAAATGCCCCTCGTATATATATATATATATATATATATATATATATATATATATATAGGGTTAGTTAAAAGTATGGAGACGGCGATTTATTGTCGTTAATATTCATTTTAGGGAATTATGTTCAATATAAAAGTTTGTTAGGATATTTTGATCTACATTTGAGAATATTTGAATTTTTTTTTCTTCAATTGTTTTTTAGTTACTCCTGTCCGCGCAGTTTTTTTAAATGGGAACTAATAAATTTTACTCTACCTTTCGATAGAGAATTTTTTTCTCTTTACAATAATATTTTTGTATTTTTAAAATTCATTTTAATAACTTTTTTATAAGAAAAATTAAACAAATTAATAACAAAGTAAATTAAAGTAAGTGTTCAAATTGTCGTCCATTAGTAATTTGACAATGACCCAATCGATTTACAAAACCCCGAACAGAGTTCTGGAAAAAATCTCGGGGAATTTCTTGTATCGTCCTGGTAATTCGGATTTGTAAATCTTCGACGTTATCGGGCTTATCTTTGTAAACTTTGTTTTTTACGTATCCCCAAAGAAAAAAATCTAAAAGACTTAAATCTGGCGAACGGGCCATTCAATGGTTCCTCGTCTTCCAATCCATATGTGGGGAAAAACATTGTCCAGATATTGACGAACATTTACACCATAATGTGGTGGGGCGCCATCTTGCTGGAACCAGATACTGTCATTGGGCAGGTGTTCATTGTTTTCATGAGGATAGAGCGTAGCACAAGCAGGTATTATTTCATTTTGCAATAACTGCAAATACAGAGCCGAAGTTAAATTGCCATTTATGAAAAAGGGACCGATAATATGACCGCCTAGAATGCCAACCCAAACATTAACCTTTTGGGGGTACTGCGTATGGTGCTCCAAAAACCAAGAGGGATTTTCCGATGACCAGTATCTGCAGTTATGTCTGTTTACTTCACCGGTAAGGCAAAAAGTAGCTTCGTCAGAGAAAAGAATATTGTTGACAAAATTGTCATTATTATTGCAAGTATTTAACATTTCTTCAGAAAATTGTAACGTCCTATCAAAATCATCTTCCGTTAACTCGTGTACAAGGTGTACCTTATAAGGTTTATACTTTTCACTTTTTAAAAATGACTCGATGACTGTGAAATATTGAAATTGGCCGCTAATTGATTGGTTGATAAATGGGGATATTCAGATACAGCCAATAAAATATCCAGTTTGTTATCATCGCTTTTTGCTGTTCTAGGTCTACCACTGCTTTTCATATCTTTAACGCTACCCGTTTGTTCAAAGCGTCTTAAAGTTTTACCAACAACGGATTTAGAAATTGGATTTCTATTTGGATGCGTATCATTAAATAAATTACAAACGTCTTGTAAACTTCTGCGTCTATCTCCAAAACCCAACATCTTAAGTATTTCAATTCGTCTATGTTCACTTAAACTCGCCATTGTTAATATTAACAGCAACAAATTGCACAAATGAATTATTTCTGTCAAAGATTTGACGTACACAATAACCACTAATAAAATTATGTCGCTCAAGTTTGTTTATCGCTACGCTTCTGTCTATCTGCGATGTACCGAACATCTGTTAAACACATGAACCGGCCTTTTCTTATAAAAAAGTTATTAAAATGAATTTTAAAAAAACAAAAATAATATTGTAAAGAGAAAAAAATTCTCTATCGAATGGTAGACTAAAATTTACTAGTTCCCATTTAAAAAAAACTCCGCGGACAGGCGTAACTAAAAAACAATTGAAGAAAAAAAAAATTCAAATATTCTCAAATGTAGATCAAAATATCCTAACAAACTTTTATATTGAACATAATTCCCTAAAATGAATATTAACGACAATAAATCGCCGTCTCCATACTTTTAACTAAGCCTGTATATATATATATATATATATATATATATATATATATATATATATATAAGCAGACAAAGAGTCTTTGCCGTTAAAACAAGTATGTAAAATAAAAACTCAAGTCATCTAAATACACAGAATATTAACTCTATTGATGTCATTTAACACATTTGTCCTTCCACAATTTTTTCATATGATTATAATTTTAATTTTGCAATTTCTTTTTAATTAAGTTTAACCTGTTTGTAGCCTGCACATTATTGAAATTAAGCACGCAACTTTTGAACATCTGTATATATATCGTTAACCTTGACATTGCTTGTTTTTTACCTACTGTACTTTTATCATAGGTTTTGCATATACGAGTATGACATTGGTTTCGAAAATTTAATACACTACCTTGTCGACACTTGAATTGTTAAAATGTAATTTAAATCAAGACAAGTAGTTCTTTACTACGTGTGTGTTTCTTTTTAGATGTGTTTGTTGAAAAAATAATAATTTTTTAAATGGTTTTAATATGTAAAAACAATAAGCTTTTAAAGTAACAATTTTTAATTAATATAAAGTTTTATTTGTATTACGTGGACTGCTTGTTTCTCTATAGGTTTTGTTTTTTTTTTTAAATGTTATATCTCTCACAAAAAATAGTTTCGCTTTTGTAAGTATTAATCTTATAATTAGTAGACTAAATTAGCTAATGTTGTATTTTCTTTTGATTAAAGTGACCTCTGATGAAGCTCTAAATCTACAGAGCGAAATATAAGGTAAAAAATAAAGGACTCTAATTGACTAACTAAAGGCTTTTATTGCCGGATTCCCCAACAATTTTTATTTTACATATATATATATATATATATATATATATATATATATATATATATATTATATAGTTTCCCACATATGGACTTGAAAAACTCTGTTTAAACGTATTCATTTTTTAATTAACGTAAATTAATTGAGTAAAATATTTTTATTAAGCCTTCATCAATTACTTTTAATTATGTTTTTTAATATTATTAAGAAAACATACAGAATCATAATGTGTATAATAATAATAATGAATTTTAAAGTTTGCAATATACAAATTAAAAATTGCATAAACACATTTACATAAATGATGCCCTTGGCAAAGAACTATGAATTCAGTTTGAGATTTTAGGTACATCAATTTGCGACGAACATCTAGTTTTTAATTAGTGATTGAAAGACTTGAAAACATTTTTTTGAAGAAAAGAACGAACTCAAAGCTCTATGCACACTAATTGTACTTAATATATAAAATAAGAGAAATTACTTACTTCTTTTACACATTCGTCATTACGTTTCAAATAATAGTCATGATCGTCCTTAACAGCTGCCCATCCAAAAATTTCTTGTCCGTAAACTAAGGTCTTTAAGTGTTCAATTTCTGCATCGGATTTCTCTTTGAATGTTATTTTTTCATCAAAAGCTTCTTTTAACGTTAAATCTAAATCATTTTCGTATTGGTTTTGGATTTGGTCAGAGTATTTGTGACGAAATTCTGTAAAAATATATAGTTATAGTTTGAATATCTTATATTCTTTTCCATATAATTGCATCGTATGGGTACTTACCTAGAAAAAGATCTATATATTGTAGATGGGCTTGCAAATTGGTAGAATATTGGAATTCCGTTTCGTCTAGTTCCTTTATCAAATTATCAATGACTCGATTCTTTAAAGTTATTACTCTTTCTATCCATCTTCTTAAGTGCTTTATAAAAATAATTACATAATATTTATTGTGGTATTTAGCCATCTACGTCTCGTTATTTATATTTACCTCAACGTTCTCTTTCATTTCCCTACATTTTCTCACTCTCATGAACTGATGCCATTGCTGATTGATTTTCGCATTATTCAATCGTGAAAACATATCTTCTCTTTTGATTTTATTCTGAAAAAGAAATCTTTGTAGCTTATATGTGAAAAGAAACAATTTAAAAATAATATTTGAATTAATACATTTTTATATTTAGCTAGAACATATCCATCATAGAAGAATAGAGAAATTAATAGAAGTCTAAACGAAATTATTGCAAATAACGTAAGATATGGTGAACAATCATAGAATACCTTTGAAATGATTACAGAAGGATTTATGCTATAATTAAGAATCTCGAGAAAAAAAATATGTATACTTAAAAGACATATCTGACGGGAAGATATTCTTAAAAATGTTATTGGGAAAAGAACAAAAAGAGGAGAAGACATATACACTATACTACAGAACTAAGAATAATTTAAATTTAGACAAAATCTTCAACTGACACATATTTCAACTTGAAAAGAGGAAATTTAGAAAAGAAAGGGAAATTATGCCTGCACGCTCTCATCTGAAAGCTGATAATAAAGGATTTACCAATAAAAGCCTCAGAACTTTAACATTGAACACAATAAATATGACTTGTAATCTTTATTGTATTGATATCACAAAAATGAGGTAAGTAATGGAAACGAAAATAATAAAAGCTATACGAGGGTATCACCGATTATTTCTGCACACTAACATTTCTATTAAATCAAAGGAATCAAACATGCTATGAAACAAATGTTTACTGTTTTCTATTTTGACAGTTCGAATTTAGTTTTGACAACTGCAACAATTATTTTGCAATTTGGAACCGAGTGGTCTGCAGTAAAAATGTAGTTAGCAAGAGAAAATTTCAGAACCTTGATTTACTATGATTTTAAAGTTCTTTAACTCCAAAACAAAGTGTTTCAAGACTTCCTGTTGTATTTGGTGATCAAGGTCCTTCTCAGAGGAGTGTATAACGAATTTAAATTTCAAACGGTTTCACTTAATGACGATTTTCGCAAAGGAAGGCCAATCTCAGCCGTTACTGAAACAAATGTAGACGCCGTAAGAAGAATGATTCAAGACGACAATCGAGTCACGTATAGGATTATTAGAAGCACCTTGGGTGTTATCATGACTGCAATAAATAAGATTTTACATAATAATTTGGGTGTGAGGAAAGTCTGGATAGTCTTGGATACCTCATAATTTAAACACAGGAACAAGGACAATACCGAGTAGAATGGTATAAAAAAGCACACAAAGAAAAACGATCTCCATGAGGACAACAAAAGGGTGTCCTCAAGGAGGTGTATTGTCACCGCTACTATGTATAATCTCCCCAGGACATTAAATGACCAGGGAATATGGACGCAGGGGTTCGCCGATGACATTGTCATAATGTCCCAGGGGAAATGCTCGAGGACAGTGGCGAGCATCATGTGAAATGCTCTGTGAATTGTGGAAAGATGATGCCTTGAGGAGGGATTAACTGTCAATCCTCAAGAAACCAAGTTGGTAGCCTTTACCAACATGAGAAAACTAAATGATTTGGGCAGCGTAAGGCTATTTGGACAAGAGTTAGAACTAACCAATGAAGTGAAGTAACTAGGCATAACACTTGATCCGAAACTAAATTGGAGCAGACACCTAGTCAAAGTGGCAGACAGGGCGACGCAGCTCTTCTGGAGATGCAGAAGAGCTGTTGGCAAGACCTGGGAACTAAAACCAAATGTGGTACACTAGTTGTACATAGCAGTAGTAAGAGCAACGATTACCTATGGGGCAGTTGTCTGGTGGAGGAGGACGGAGCTGACATCCTCGGTGGGGCTCCTCACGACTCTCCAGCGACAGGCTCTGTTGGGAATCACGGGAGCTATGAACAGCACGGGAACCGCCCCGTGGAGGCCATCGTGGGTCTCCCTCCACTGGAACTATTTGTAAAGGCGGAGGCAATGGCTGCGATCCTGAGGCTGAAAGGCAATGACATGTGGTGTCCTAGGAACCATACAGATATCACAGGAACTATACTGGAGGAGCCGATATTTCAAATGCCTGCGGACAGTATGGCACCTGAGATTATGACAACATAATGACTGATAGTCAGGCTGCTATTAAAGCCATTATGAACCCATCTA
Organism: Melolontha melolontha; assembly: GCA_935421215.2. Classification (NCBI taxonomy): domain Eukaryota; kingdom Metazoa; phylum Arthropoda; class Insecta; order Coleoptera; family Scarabaeidae; genus Melolontha; species Melolontha melolontha. The sequence goes on from OW285242.1 coordinate 36,799,294, forward strand.
CCAAGTCTAAACTGATGAAATATTGTAAACAGGTCCTCAATAAACTGGCACAAGACAATACTGTGTCGCTGATATGGGTGCCAGGTCATAAGGGAATTAAAGGCAATGAGGCCAAACTGGCCAAAGAAGGTACTAATAGGAACTTCATAGGACCAGAACCTGTATGTGGAATCGCTAAGGATTCCTCTAAAAGGAATATCTGGTTATGGCTAAAAAAAGAACATAAAAATAAATGGAGGTTAAGAGAAAGTCAACTCCATACCAAAACACTACTAAGGGAGTTGGACGGAAAGTTTTCAGCCAACCTAATTCGTTGTAACAAAAAAGAAATTAAAAATAATTACCGGGTTAATAACCGGACATTGTCCTTTAAGGAAGCATTTGTACAGCAAGGGCTTGGTTAGCGAGCCCTGGTGTAGGAGATGTGAAAAACAGGAGGAAACTAGCCTTCATGTAATATACACGTGTGAGGATCTGAAGGAACTCAGACAGAAATATTTCGGGAGAGATCTATTGGATCCTTCGAGTGTACTCAAACTTTCCCTGAGGAGGATAGTGGCTTTTATCAAGGACACAAGACTAACAGAGTGGAACTGAGAGATCTATTGGGACTAGTACAAAGAGCAGTGCGCTCAAGTGCCTGTACGTTCTGGCGTACAACCCAAAACAGAAAAAGAAGTAGACACACAAAGAAATATGATGAAGGTAGGTCTAAAGCAACATCATTACTGGTGATGAAAGCTGAATATATGCATTTGAACCGGAATAAAAACAGCAGTAGCCTCAATAGGGGTTTTCGACAGAACTTAATCCAGTCAAAGTGAAAAATCTCGAAGTGTTGGAAACAAAATGACGACAGTTTCTTCTCAAAATCAGGACCTATCACCACAGTTGTGCTTGAAAATAAACGTACGGTTACTGCAGAATGTTATGACGACAGTATGTCTGCCAGATGTGGTACAAAAGGCTCGTTTACGACGCCCTAGATCGGAGATTGTCCTTGATCACGACAATGCTTCAAGTCACACTGCGCGTCAAACAAACTAATTTTTGAAAGCTTCCGGATTAAAATTACTAGATAATCCGCCATATATTAACTGATTAAGTTCGCGCAAAAGAGATTTACTGTTCCTATTATAAGGCAAATGTTGACAAATAATAATGTTTATACAGTATCTTTTGTAATATATTATATTTTAGAAATATTTATGTATGTATGTATTTTGAATATTTTAAAATTGTTTTTTTATGTTAATGACTTATATTGTAATTGTGATTACAGTAAATAAATCGCTATCACCATCACTATTATTGGGACTATACGTCCTGTTGTATAATCTCTTTGTGATAACAAATAAATAAATAAAAACTATAGATATTAAACATACGTACTTACTTTCATAAAAGCCGATACTAATTGTTCTTTTCTTCTTCTAGCTTCTTCTTCTTGGTCAGCTTTCATTTGCATGTATCGAGCCCTTTCTTCGTCTGACATTTTGGCTAGACGACTAGCCAAATTTTTCTTTTTACCCGCCATATTTCTAAGGACTATATAATATAATAATAATCCCTCGAAAAATAATTGCTTTTATTATCTTGCGGTGATATTACAAATCCAATATTTTCCCTTTATTTCTTAATAAATCTTCATATAACAAAATCTCTGTTGTACAGGGTACATAAATATTAGATTTTAATAAGTAAAAACCCAATATACTAATACTATATTGTACGTACTGTTATTAATTTATAAATACGGTATGGTATCTATATATCATTTATACTAATATGTATATTTTATATAAATTAACTATTATATTATTAAATGTATCAACCACGTTTATTCACTAAAGAATAAATGAAACAGAAATGCAAGTTTTAAGGATCAAACATTTTGCGGTAACCTGGAAACCAAACAAATTTCAAATCGATTTATATTAAGGTTAAGTCGTCGGCAGTCTGCACAATTATAATAATGAAAAAGGCAAGTATGATAATTGAAGCGAACGTAATGGATGCAGACGTAAAGAGCAGCATAATGAAGAAGGTATCCTGCAGAATATCAACACAGGAGAGTATTTCATATAAAGCTAGCGCCTTTCAAATCAAGCAGAAATCTCACGAAGAAATAGACATAGAAATACAATCGAGTCGAATATTGCACGTACTAGATGAGCTTATTACTAATTTAGAAATAGCAGTAAGTATTACCACTTATTCTATTACGCTTAGGTTTATAAAAACATCTTTGACATAATATATTTGTCAGTTTGAGTTTTGTTCTTACTGCGAACGATTTCCTTTCAGAATTTTATTTGATCATTATCATGTATACGAGTATGGTATGATAGATATCTGTGAGGGAATACAACTCAATTGCTTTGGATTTAGTAACTTTATTTCTAGACATAATATCTGTGTAGCTCTATACATTTAATCTAGCGATGTTATAACTTTTGTAAGTCATCCAAATTATAAGATTTGTCGAGCTCTGCAAAATAACCCTGTTTCAGCAATGATATCTTCATTTGATGTGAATCGCTTTCCGCCTGCCCCTTTTTTTCAATTTTGGAAAAAGAAATAAATCACTGGGTAGCAAATCTGGCAAATATAGTAGATAGGACACTAATTCGTACCGTAAATCGACTAGTTTTACTGTTGCAATTGCAATTGCTGATGAGTGGGCCGAAGCATTATCATGATGGTAGAGAATCTTTTTGCTTCGCTAGGTGAGACTTTTTTCTCTTTAGTTCAGCGTCGAATCATTCCAATAAATCAGCATAGTATTGTTCCGTGATTGTGCTTACCTTCTCCAAAGAATTAATTAATATTCTGCGTTGCGAATCCCAAAATATCAACACCATAAAACTGTTCTGGCTGATGAAATCGTCTTCGCCTTCTTTGGTTTAAATTCGCCGCAAAAAAAACCATTGTACCGCATTGTGATGCATTTTAGGTATATCTACTTTCATACCTTCTTGTTCGTTTAAATCGAATATTTCTGGATCTCGCTCTACGTCAGTCCATTCATCGTCATCATCGATATTATTTTCTTCACTTTGGTCCACATTATCATCACTATTTTCGTTATCGGTATTATTTTCACTGTCATTAGCCACTGAACCTGAATTCTCGGGAGAACATAATTGCCTGTCACTTCCAGAATCTTGATATGGTTCTTCAAAGGAACCGTCATCTTCATCAGAGTTCAAAACATTTTCAACAGCTTCAAAAAATTTTCTTGCTTCTTCTTGTAGCTCAGCCTCAGTCAAACGTATTTTTTTTACGAATACATATCAGAATAATATTTATTTACACATTTATATAAAGATTTATTAGAGAGGAAATGATACTAGTTGAATATACGAAACAGCATAACCTAAAAAAATATCCAGAGACCATTTGACTCACATATGTGTCATACATTCGCATAGACCTCTACGGAGTTTAAAGCTTCTATTAATAGACCATACAAAATAAAATCACTTTAAGTAAAGCCACGTCCTCGGCTCATATATGAGCCGGTGGTCTATAGGATAAAGTCAGCAGACTGATATATGATATGAGCCGTGCGGTAGCGAACGTGTTAAATCATTGTCTAAAAAACGGAAAATCTTATGCGATGACGAAGACATACTAAAAGTTATATCCACATGCGTCCTGATATGGATTGCGCCTGAATCTCTCAATAATTGGAAAATAAAATACGCTTAACTCCCTATAGTCCAATCTATTTAGTATTTCGCACTAATTGACTTATCGAAAGTATTTAAAATTCAATTCTTGATTGACAGTACTGTTTCTCTATACACGTTATACATATTTTAGGCAGTCGTACCGAAATTAATTGAAAATGAAGGCGCTTTGTTATCCAAATATCTACCTAAAATTGAAGCCGATTTTATTATTGACGCTTGTCACCAATACACTCAAGATGAAGAAGAACTTGACGACAACCGCTCTGAGGGTGTATCAGTCTTTTCAGGAAGTTTAAGAAGCTCTAGACCCTCAGAAAGACAGGTAGCTTTAACTTTGGTATTTTATATAAAATGTAGATACAAAACTAGGACGTAATAATTAAACGCTCTTGTATATCTTGAAGTGCAATTCAGGACGGAATAATATTGTTAGTTTCAATCAAATCTTAAATTACAAATGTTAAAATTTGCCGTTTCCATATCTTTCAAAGTAAATTAAATATCCATTCATGGTAATTTGAAAAACGATTAATTTTACTTTAAAATTTGTTTATAGAAAAGAACTTATTCTTTCCTGAGTTTTAGATTTTAAATTTTAAAAGGTGAGAAAATTAAATTATTATTTCATTGGTCGATTTTTGTTGATTTATAAAATAGACGACATGTTGAGATTAATTACGATCTAAGATGTCGGCCAAAGTTGCGATAGCATACTCTGCCCCTTTTGATAAAATTTTCATAAACTTTGTATAAATCAGTTGGCTCAATTTAAACAATAACGGATTGGATTTCTGTTTCAGTTCAGAAATTTGTAGTTTGCTAGCAAAAACTTTGAATCTATAAAGCCCAGAGGAAAAAATTCATGGCCTCAAACAGCAAAATTTAAGCACCCAATTAATGTCAGCATTTCTGAAAATCACACGATTAGTAAAATCTCACCTTAATAATTTGATGGTTTCTATTGTTGTATGGCACCATCCCGTTGAAACATTTCCTGAATCTCCATGTCGTCCAATTGACCCTATAGAAAGTTCGATATCATGTCACGATATCGTACACAGTTAAAGCTTAGCCAAATTTATTCTCAAAAAGAAAAAATCGGTTCAATTACGACTTCAACCCATAATCCGCACCAATCAGTAGATCTTTGTGAGTGCGTCCAGTTTTCGCCCAATTAGCAAATTATCTATGTTACACGTGGTCTTGTGGCTCGAGTTATTTGAACTCGGTTAGTGTGAAGATGAAAATCTTTAATGAGAATTAATCGTAAGCTCGTTCTGTGGTAATGTTCAATTGTAGTTCGTGTTGATGTTCCGATACTCACTGACAACCGCAATGTTTTGAGCCAACCGCACGAGACGAAGACGCGATTTGTAGGCCTATTACTAAACCAATTTCCTCAAATTTTTTAATTAATCTTCAAATGGTGGACTCCTGGGCGGAGGGGCGGTATTATAAACGATATTTTAGTTAGTAAACAAGTAAATTTAATTTATTCTATAGATTGGGTATTATAATGAGCCATCGAAAAAATTCATAATTGGAGTAGACTGTGAAATTGGGTTGGTACTTTAGCCACTTCCACATAATGACACATTACTTGATGCTTGACAGTTTCATTTGGTTTCATTGTAAAAAAAGGTTATGGCATTGAAATGATACTACAATAAAAAAGAAAACAAATAATTTATTTAATATCAAAATCATAATCAAAATTTACATATAGCTACAGAAGTTGTTGAAAATGTTGTCCATTTACATCTAAACACAAACCAACTCTTCTCCGCAATCCAGCAAAAACTTAAATAATATGCTGAAGGGCTTCAATATTATCAGCTGTACGTTTAGATGGCCGTCAACTTCCAGTTTTTCGACCGACGCTACCAGTCTCTCTGAGTAACTTCACAATTTATCAAAACATTGTAAAAATCATTGTAGTCAAACACTATTTCAGGATGTTCTTCACTAAAATCAGCCATGCATTCCGTAATTGAGTACTGCCACTCGCCATTTACTTTCACACCTGTACGGAAGTAACATTCGATAATTTTTGTTTTTTGTTCTATGTTGAATACCATTTTTTAAATAAATTTGATTTTATTAATAAGAGTTTTGAAAAATTTGACACAAACTTATAGTTTCAATGTCAAATAATAAATGTCATTATGTGGAAGTGGCTGAAGTACCAACCCAATTTCACAGTCTACTCGAATTATGAATTTTTTCGATGGCTCGTTATATCTACCAATTAATTTACACCCTAGAAAATCGTGTTATTAAATGTTATTGATCGGTTAAATGCGGTCAGCTTCTTGCTCCACTATGCTTCAAATAAACATAACCTTATTTTTAAAAGTTTATTATTTTGAGTATTTGATAACTTGAATTATGATCATGTCAGATTTATTGGTTTCATCAGTGCCTTTGATATCATCAGTTTCAGGGGTATCTGAATTACCAGACGATGAAAATCAACCTTATTAATGTCATCAACGTCTACGACGTTGCCGTCTGCCAAGGGTGTTTCGCGAAAGGACCGATCCATTCGAAATGTATTCAAATGATGATTTTAAATCAAGATTTCGTTTAACAAAGCAGACATATCAATTTGAAACTTAAACAACCTACTAGTCTACAAATACTAATAAGAAAAATCATAAAGAATTTAGTTTTTTTTGTATTTTTCATTTTATTCAATGGCTCCATCGTTTATCGAAACGCTAAACTACAAAATATATAGCTATTCAGAGTTATTCTACAAATTGTTTTACTTGCATGCATTTTTTATAATACCAGATTTCAATTTATGCGTTCAATTAATTTATTCGTCAAGCTGTTATTCAGAGATATATTCGCTGTTTGTAATACCGGATTTAAGTGAATTATGAATACCAACAGTTCCATTAACTTTTCGAAAAGTTTCCGCAAAACTTTCGCCAAATTTGTAATGTGTTTCAACAATAACGATACGTCGTTCTTTTGTATAGCGATTCATTTCTAATGACCTCAACCTCAATGCAGATGACAAAGTCAAATATTAGGGTTGCCAAATTAATTATTAAAAAAAATAGTGGTAAATTTAGATCCGAAATACCCGATGGGCCATCCGTTATGTCAATTTCTATTTTATTGATAGCTTAACTATGCAGCTCCGTTAACAATCTCAAATTGTACACATATATTCTTGTGCTCGGGCCTCTTCTACTCTTTACATTGCAACATGAGAAACATTATTTAATATTTCTCGTATATGTAATCCCTATATTTCATAAACTAACGAACATAAGTCCTTCGCAAATTTATATCATTCAATCCTATTCCCAGCCAATTCTCTTATTTCCCTTTATGACTTGCCTATTTCCTGCGCGTTTTCAAAAATAGTATTTCTCCACGTTATTCTAGGTCATATCATTTTTTACGATTCTTGAAGATTCCATCAGCCAGTTCTGGCTATCGCTATGTTTTCAAACGTCACGATTATCATAAAATAAATTAAAGTGTTGGATTTTAATTAATAACTATATGATTGACTGAATTAAATATTGATTTCTATGTTTCGACGCTAATCATTCGAATTTTTCTATTGAAAAAATTCGCCCTTAAGCAAGATTCGAACCTGCGTCCATGGTTTGCCGGACCATTGTTCTACCACTAAGCTATTAAGAACTGTGGTTCCGAATACATCGGGAAGCGTTAAGTTACATTAAGGAAACATATTCCTATGAACTGTGATTTTGAAATTTGCTTATTCACAATTCACGACAAATCTATCCAGCTAGGATACTCATTTAGAAAAATTAAAAAAAAAAATTTTAAAATTATTTAATTTAAAAATTTTAAAAAAATGGGACTGCTTTCCTCTCAGGGTTCCAATCGGAAAAGTGGCTGTTTCTCCTACAAAATTTATAATGCGCCAGTCAAAGAGTATTGACAAATGTTACAGTTATATTTCTTTAAGTTACTTGTAAACTTCTTGAAATAAGGTTTAATAATAAACACAATAAATTTAAATGAAACTTTAATACAAAAATTAAAAAAATTAAAAAAAAAATCTTTATAAAGTATAAAGATTAATATTGCCTCATTTAACAATATTATTAAGGTAAAAATATCACATGGAAATGACCGCAGCATACGATCAAAACCCTTAGTGACTTCCGAACAAAATTAAAACTAATAAATTACAAAGATCCTTTTTAATTTCTCCCACAAGAAACAAAATAAACAAACTGATATGACAGACCGAAACAAACTCTAACGCATGTGCAACCACATGGAAAAATGCCCTTGATATCCCAAGCGTACTAAAATTTTACAGTTACAGAAAAGTTTTTTTATATTAGAAATTTAAAAAAAAATTCTTTGTCATTTATATCAAATAACTAAGATTAAATCAATACGATAATAATAATACAATTAGAAAATACAGTATTTAACTCTTTTATATATAATAAGATATCTTTTAATATATTACTTACGTAAAAAATATATTCATAAAGAAACGAGACACGGTGTGTAAGAAAGTATTAATAATCAATTACGAGATTCACAAACTCGTAAATAAATCGGTAATGATATACTCAAGCACAAACACACAATTAAATCAAAAAACAAAAACCGAAATTACTAAAACAAAGATAAAGATTTATCTTTAAATAAACACGCCTTTCTTACTACACTGCACACTTGTGTCTCTTAAGTCCACATGAAGCACGCAGGCTCCGTATAAAAAAAATTCAGTTATAACAATCGTCCACATCAATGCAAACGGCTTGCTCCAACTGCGCTAGTTAAATACAAATATTTACAATAATAATTCACTCATAAATAATTAATCTTTTCAAAATATTTGTGGGGAAAAGTTCATAACAATATGTTAATATTTTGGAGCGTGGTATTCCTAAAATTCTAGCCACATGCCGTTGACTTCGTCCGTCATCAACTAAATACGACAGCCCTAGCCACAGTAAGAGCATACATCGGCATTTTAATTGTAGGAGTTTTTAAACCTAATGCTAACTCATAAAAGAACATAAATTATTAACACTAAAAATTACAACAAAAGAACATAAAAGCAGAAAATCTAGTAGTTTCTCAAGAATTTTTTTACAAAAATAACAGTAATGATACCGTTTATGATTAGACGTCAACATAAAAGCATGGCACACCCACAAACCCAATAAAAACTACAGGATGTTTGTTCATTCGTTGATATAATATAAACAGTATGTATATGTACGTCAAACATAACCGCATCGGCAAAAAAAAATTTAATTGTGTTGATTTTTAAGAAAAATCAACGTTTTTATGTTAGACAGTACAGATTGTGTTGAGGTAGGTTAGTGATAAAGTAGAAGAAGCCGCTGTTTAATTAGTTCAAACACAGAGTCCAGTGACCTGTTCAAAAAAGAAAACGTAGTAAATAAATATGCCTTCGTTTGCTTTTTATTATCAGAATGGTCATTCATAAAATCATTTTTATTTACACGCCAACAGATGTGCAAAACATTTGGTTCGTCTATGATAAATTAAAGAAATCCTACTAATCTACTTCTTAAGATATCCGATTACAATATATTAAATTAAATTGTTTTTCTTTTGAATGCAACTTAACGTTTTCTAGTTCGCTTGAAATGCACGATTATAACAATTGCTCAAAATTCTCACCATTCTCTTGAATACATAATCTGACGCGACGTATAAGTGAGACTAGTTTAGACTCGCTCCTTTAAATATCTCCCCAGAAAGAAATCAATTGGATTTAGGCCCGGCGACCGTGGTGGCCAATGCACTGGCGTACCGCGGCCTATCCAGCGATCTCCAAATACATCATTCAAATATTCACGCACCACGCGGACAAAATGTACAGGTAACCCATCATGCTGATACCACATCGACATGCGAATATTCAAAGGAATATCTTCTAGTAATCCCGGCAGAATATTCTGTAAAAAATCCAAATGAACTTGTCCGTTAAAACGCGGTGGTAAGAAAAATGGCCAAACAATATAATTATTTATTAAATCGATCCATACATTTAAATAAAATCGGTGTTGATGGTGAGCTGGTGTAATCGCCCGAGGGTTTTGCATTTGCCACTGATGAGCATTGTGAAAATTAAATACACCATTTCTTGTGAAACTCGCTTCATCAGAAAGTAAGATATGCCAAGGAATTGTGCATTATGTAATTATTGCTGCTGTAACCACTCACAACTGCACGCGCGCAGAATAATCTGCAGGCAATAAACTTTGTACCCGAGTATAATGATATGGATGCATTTGATCTTCACGCAGCGTTCTCCAGACAGTAAAATTGGACACATTATACTGTCTGGCAAGTTTTCGTGTACTTAGTGTTGGGTCGTTTAATATGGCTTCTATAATATCTTCGTCTGCGTCTAATACTCTATTCCTTCTGCCACGTTCTTTGCATCGTTGTGATTCAATTCGTCCAGTATCTCGTAATCGTTGAACTATGTGTACAACGGTAGCTCTAGCAGGCAATTGTCTATTAGGAAATTTTTCCGCATATAGTCGCCGAGCTCTTGCGGAATTGTGTTCGCACTGACCATATATTAACATCATATCTACTAATTCATTATTATTATAAGCCATATTGTTGGAAGGAGACAACAACAACAAAAAATTAATCGCTTAGATTTTTTCCTTTGGCGTCACTTAAAATCTGTGGTTTATACTAAACGACCGCATAATCTGGACGAATTACGGCAGAGAATAATTAAAGAAGTACAATTAATTCGTGAAGAGAATTTGGTCACAAATATTGATTTCGTTTATATTTTTTGTGTTAATTTTTCTTGCATTTTTAGATTTAATTAAATGTCACTGTCGTTGTTGAACAAAAGGGTGCCAAATCTTATTATTGTTGAACTCCCAGAGCAGAGCTCTATTGAAATTCGTAAAAATATACAGCGTGTTTAATTTAAATAAAAAAAAATTAACATAATTTCTGCGAAAACCGGAAGTCTGATTTGAAAATAAATATGCTCTGCGCATTCCTTAATTGCATTAACTTAAATGTGGTAAATTTTATTAAAATGTAAGTAACCGTATTTACTTAACCTTGTATTATTGCGCATGTTCACCTTTTAACTAATTTTATATAGATGCTGCCTAAATCTCAGAGACCGGTCTAACGTTATGCCCAGATATTTAAAGTGAGGGATTTTTGTCAATCCGGCTACCACCAAATTCAATATTCAGCTCTCTGTTGGAATCTTTGTTACATATACGAAAGGTACATGATTCGGATTTTAGGAGGGTTTGGTTGTAAGCGTAATTTCTTATAATATTCGTCTAAAGCTTGCAGATCCTCAGCCAGTTGTACGTCTCCATCCTCTAAATTCTTGGGTTGGGTGCATAAGTTTCGAACTAACGTACGAATGACAGATTTGCTACTATTTATATCCTGATTTTTTTTCACGGCACACTTGAAAATTTCATAGTAAACGGATAAAGGGTTGCAATAATTCCATTATTTTGAATTAATTATCTACAAAATTTTAAGTAAATGAACCTAATTAGATCCAGAAAAAAATTCCTTGCCATATTGAAACAAAAAAAAAACTACAGGTTCCACTAAGAGAACTAAATTTAAATAAATTAATTAATTAAAAATAAAAATATCCTATAAAGTGAAAAATACACGAAAACCACGTCTAAGTGTGGATTAGGTATGGCAACGTGTATATACTAGCATTTCATTCTCATCAGAAATCGTCAGTACACGATATTCGGAGACAGACATTCCTTTCACTTCTATACTGCGTGTATGTATACGAAACATAATGAATTTGAATGAGAATTAACAATTATTAACAGTTCAGCATTTTTCCTTTCAATAACAGTCGATGGCATAAAACTTACATAGAAGGCACAGACACACACACAGACAGACACTATATATACAGACCTTTTTAAAAATATTTTCTTATATTTTCTTATTTTTCTTTCGCGTTTATTTTAAAACTTTTTCTACACGATTTTTTGGTAAAACATTTTAAAATTTGGGAACTTTATACCTTCCAATTTAGGGAAACGAGTGAGCAAACGTCCTGCATATACAGGCATTTCTACAACAAGGAACTAGTGGGCAGTTAATTGTGCCAATGAGTGTATAAATAAATATAAACAAATACTTTTTTCTAAGTTACGTTTTCAAACTTTTGAATTAGAGTGTATATTCCAGTCACAATTTTCTATTTATTGTTTTCAATACATTAATAATTTAATTTTAAATTTCTAAACTATTGAATAGAATGAATACCGCCAAGATTCTTCCAGAACAGATCAGAAAAAGGTTCAACAGCAAGAACGAAAGGATTTTAGCGAATTGCGCATAAAACAAGTGATAGAGATTATTTGCGCGAGTGCAAACCTGAGGCGTTACATACACGAAATTCAAGCTTTGGACTCGGAAGAAGTGTCCTGGTTGTTGATTGACGGAGCGAGGCGTTTGCGCGCAGCCGCTGCGCAAAAGCTGGCAGTTGGCGCGAATGAGGAAAGGGAACACGAAAGGGAGTTGAGAAAGGCGTGGAAAGAAAATTCAGAAGCCAAAGTTTTTATCGAAAGTACGTATTAAGATTTCAAAGAAGTATTATAATAGAAGTAAGTGTTTTTGACTTCTCACCAAGTAATCTTTAGAGGCACTAGTTTATTAAAATAGTTTTTATTATGCTTAGATTTACACTGAGAGAAATTTATAATATATGTTACTGCAACTATAATATCCCATACTGCAAAAGATAGTTACTGTAGTGACAGCTATCGAGGTGTAAAAAAAAACACAACATTATTTCTTAAAGTGGTTGCCTGTACAATGTAGTATAACAAGTTGTGATAAGAAAAACACATATTGATCTGTCCAGAAATCTGGACAACGTTATTAATCTTTTCAATAAATAATCGATTAATTCATTAAATCCTATTTAAGAAACATTTCTTTATCATTTGAAATTTATTCACTTCATTCAGAGGGCCCAGGCATTCCCCGTTATTAATGTTTATGGCAGTGTTAAATACAATTTTATAACGTACTTTTACTTACTTCATCCTTCTTAGAAAATGTATTTTGAACTATGAGTTTATCATCTAGTTTATTGTTATTTATTTAGGCCTCTTTCTATTTTGCATTGTTTCTACTTAAGGTATAGCCGCTATGGTCACCAAATGTTTAGGCACATCAGTTAAACCTTGTAATGTTTAAATCAAAAGCTTACCGCCTATTGTGTTAAAGGCTGGATGTAAATTGGGCACTAACCTACCTGAAATTTTAATCTCGTTGGTAATTCGGGCACTAACTAAAAATATACTCGCAGAGGGTCTATGTAAACTGGGCACCGTATAAAGCAAACAAAAACAATAATATAGAAATAGTGTATTGCAAGTTGAAGTACAGCAAAAAGATAGAAAATAAAAAATATGTACTCATATGAAAACAATAATAAAAGCAAATACTTAATTATATAAAAACTATAATAAAAAAATAGTGTATTTGAAGTCATACTGATGAATAAAATGATATACACTTCACAAAGTGTAATCGTGATATTGTTCCATTATTTAGTTGTTCACACAGTTCATTTAGAGTTCTTAATTTTTGTTTTGCGCGTGTGTCTTTAACTCTTGCTGGTGTGTGTACACTTTGAATTTTAACATAAGTGTCTATTTGAAATTCCTTAAGCTTTTCGATAAAAATATAAATAGATGGATGTGTTGAATAAAATGACTCATATAGTTTGGAATGAAACGCTTCGCATGCGTTTTTGGTGTTAGTGATCGATGGAGTTGCAGTAGCCCACATATGTGGAGGAAAAGGAGCATCGTCTTCTATCTATGTCTCCAATAAATAATCGGCGTATTCGTCAGCCTGTGCATGAGCAGGTTTTTCGGCAAACAAATCTTAGGCGAAACAATTGCCTACTTCGTCAGGATTCAAATACGTTAATCCAAATGTATATCGCAGCCATTTTCCTACTTCGGAATCTGTGTTCCTAAATTCTGCTGTTAAACCCAAACTTTGGATTTTCCTGAACCACGATTGGTGCAAATGGAAACGACAACCATAGATTTGTGCTGATAGCCATATAGCGCGAACCGCTGTGTGAATGCTTTTCTCAAAATCTACAAAAACTTCAGCTGGTCGTAATATTGTAGAGTGACGTCGAAAGATTTCTTTTGTTAGCATTTCAAAAATGTTGCATACGTTTCACTGCGTTTATGAGGCAACAAACAAAACATCAATGGAATATAATGTCCATTATTAAGTCCGTGGATTGTAAATAATTGTAAAAAATATTTTGTACAATACGAAAATGTACCGTCCATGTACACTTTACGCATTCCACATAAACTTCTAACATTCGTTTCACAAGAAAACACTATGATATTGCTCACTGGACAGTTTATAAAAACTAAACTTTCATCCTCGCTTGTTTTAACATTAGCAGCTTCCACTATATCATGGACTTCTGTCTTATTTTTTCGTAACGGCCCAGTAAGAAATTTTCTCCTTGCATTGTACAAATTTCTTCGGATATAAGTGAAATCTGTTATCGTAATTGTTTCCGGCAGTTCCTTAGCTAGTTCACGACGAATAATTTTCGCTGGTTTTTCGGAAATATTATCAACAGCTTTGCGTTTACACGCATTTGAAATCACTTTTCGGTTAAATTTACTCTGATTCTGTTCATGATTATGTTCTAGCTGGTTTCTGCTCACTAAATTTTCTGCACCAAGCGTAAACACTTTTGCGGGACAATTTAAGGATTTTTTTGTACAACGCCAAAACACTTCGCCACTCTTCAACACTTTCTGTTTTGAAAAGGTGTACTTGTTAACCACTAGCAAACATTTTCCGTTGTTACTGTCCACGAAAGAGACCTCCATAATTCTTAACAGTGTGCAACAAAACTCGAGACTGAGAAGCGGATCTAATTTCTTACTTTAAGCAAACGCCGCAAACAAGATAGAAATAACTAAATACACAAACTAAATGTTTCCTTATATATAGAATATATTATAGCATAATACAATAGAGGCCCGCCCACAATAGATGTACAAATAAAAATACATTTGAAATAATCTATTTGGTTATTAGGAAATTACTTAATTTATTAACGTCTAATTTCTTACTTTAAGCTTTAAAGCGATCATTACCCGAACGGTACTGGTGCCTAGATTACCTGTAGGATTAAGCAATTCTTTTTGAAAGGCAGGTAAATCCATATACTTGGTGCCCAGTTTACATCCGCCCTTGTTAAACACGCAGTTACCCGTTAAACCAGGCGAATTCTTTACAAACATGTATCAAACAATAGTATTTCGGAGACAGGATTTATCTAAGGTCGAGTCTGGGTAAAACCTATATCTATCTTGTTTCGACCAATCGTAAGAAATTGAGTGGAGCCTTATGGTTGTATTTTTCTTTTACCTGCCTAATATTTTTAAAATTAAAAAGTTTAAGTTTCCTAAGATCCATCAACGGAATCACACTTGCTATTCCAAGGAACTTCAAGCGTTACTGAAATTAGAAATGTAACCAAGTTTTTGTAATCATATATTTTGCTGCGGCTTATGTAACTTTAGTTTTCTATATTTAATAATTAAAAAGTGTTGTTCCCTCAACAAGTGTTTTTTTATTCTGCAAACCACTGAGCAAGAGAAGGCCTTCTATTTACAAGTTGAATCCACAACAATTCAACAAAATTAGTTATTACCGATTTACGACCCGTGATTACGCAGAAGTGTAAAACCCAGCCACATACGCCCCAATATGATCTACAAAAATACTAATTATAAATTGTCTCCTCTTTCTTTTTTTATTCTTTTATCCCTCTTTTACCTTTCTGTGCCGATGGACTGAACGAACCAAGCTGTCGATTTCTGTAAAAGTTGTAATATAATTTTTATCAGTCAATTGTAATACTGTTACCTTGAATACATAGCCGTATTGTCTGCTATCAAATTGTCTCCTTATAATCTTGAATAATATAATTACTAGAGATCGGACTTTTGGTCGACAACGAATAAATTGAGCGAGGGACATAGGCGCACGCACACAGATTAATTTTTGGGAACATATTTTATTATTATAAAAATTATTATATTTTTTTGTGCAATGTTCGTGTATCACATCATTCACAAAAACAATGTGTATCTAAGCGTCAGTATTTATTTTTTTAGCAGCGATAGAAGATTCTAACACAAATCGTTATCATTTTAAAATAAAATAATTTTATGAAATGAATGGAGAAGTTGTTTGAATATACAGTGTGTATAAGCCAAATGGAATAAATTCATTATTTCGGTTACTGTACATATTTATAAAAAATCCCGAAACATGTCATATTTAATTTATAAATTAACATTCTTCAACAGAATTTCGATAACAAGATGATTTTATTTTATTCTATCTTAATTGTTGCAACAAACATGAAAATTATAACATTTTTGAATAGAGAATAAAGAGACCTTTACAACGATATATTACAAGCCTATACTTCCCACTTAAAAAAATGGGGGTTGTACCTGTCATTCGAAGGGGGTTGAAGGTAGGGATCGCATTTTCACGTTGAAGAATGTTAATTTATAAATTAAATATGACATGTTTCGGGATTTTTTATAAATATGTACAGTAACCGAAATAATGAATTTATTCCATTTGGCTTATACACACTGTATAATAGGCATATATGTGTATGCGATCCTAAAATAAATATATATCTAAAATAAGTACAGAGTTCGCTATAGCCAATTCTTTCCCAAGATTTACCGACTTCATTATAAAGACATTCAATTGTCAATATTTATTTCATTGGTTATTTGTAAGCATATATTACGCATTAAAGTAAGTTTTGAGTCATTTTTGCGTTTGATAAACTTCTAGTAAGATTTAAATTATTTTTGAAATGTTGAAAAGAATTAAGAATAATTGGGTAATCCCGTATTCCGACTTTTTACTGCCTAGTGATGGAGGAATATTGTGCACTATATGCAATAATAATGAATTTAAGTGCTATAAAAGAGTCACATAGATCAACATTTAAGATCTAAGGCGCATGAGAAAAATTATAGATCGCAACAATTTCCTAGTGATCAGAGTCATCAGACTGATCATTCCGATTAATCAGCATCACAACTGAGAAGTTTAGAGTCGTCCATTCAGTTGGAAAATGATGATAATGAAGAATTCTATACATAGTTATGCTTAGCATTTTGTAGCAGCCAATATTCCGTTTTGGAAGTTAAACAGCTTTGTTCTAAAACAATTTCTGGTAAAATACTGTAGACGTCACGTTCCCGATGAATCCACTCTGAGGAAGTATTACTTAACTTATATATATCAGAAAACCATGTCCAAAATAAAGCAGTAGTTAGGCGACAATGTTTGTATACAAAAAAGGTTTAAGTATATCAATACGTTAAGCACGTATTACGCATTTGTTACAAATGAAACAGACATGTAAAATACACATCTGTAACTGTAAACATGGACAACACACCTCGTATTTTCCAGCTTTTTACTTCTGCTTAAGACATATATTTCTGCTATTACTATTAAGTGTCGTCAGTTAAGCTAGTGAAGTAATTTAAAAGTTTAAATCGCCTATAAGGTATAGTAAATTTCGTCCTATCAGGTAGCACCATATAATATAGTGACATCTGACGGACGAAAGAGACTATGCCGAAAATGGCAACCCTTCCCTTGACCGGCTCAGCCGGTACAGAAGGGAAGAAAATACGCATTGCCATTTTCGGCATAGTCTCTTTCGTCCGTCAGATGTCACTATATTATATGGTGCTACCTGATAGGACGAAATTTGCTATACCTTATAGGCGATTTAAGCTTTTAAATTACTTCACTAGCTTAACTGACGGCGCTTAATAGTAATAGCAGAAACATATGTCTTAAGCAGAAGTAAAAAGCTGGAAAATACGAGGTGTGTTGTCCATGTTTACAGTTACAGATGTGTATTTTACATGTCTGTTTCATTTGTGACAATGTTTGTGTTAGTGTTGGTGAAACAACAGACACATTAAGTCAACATAGAGCAAATGTTATTGTGAGTATTTTACAATATCTAAAACCCATCAAACCTTACTTAAGATTTTGGAAAATGTAAATTCCGAAACAACAAAAAATTTATTATGTGAAACGTTAAGCTTTATGTACATCGAAACTAGATCAAAGGAAAATGTTTTATTGCTCAGAACAGATGGCGCTGCATATATGCTAAAAGCTGGTCGACTATTAAAAAATGATTTGCCAAAGATAATCCACGTGACATGTTTGGCACATACTTTGCATAGAATATGTGAATGTTTTCGTGAATATTTTACCGATATTAATACGTTTGTATGCGAAATTTAAAAAAATATTTCTGAAGTCCTAATTTGAAACTTCCTCCACAGCCTATATTAACAAGATGGAGAACGTGGATAAACGCTGCTGTTTTTAATGCTGACAATTTCAATGTGATCAAAAACGTCATTGATAAATTAGATAATACAGCTCAGAGTATTCATAAATGCGAAACACTAATGGATTCTCTAAATATAAAAAGAGATTTAATTTTTATTTATTTTGGAAAGGTATCTGAAGCTATTGAATATTTAGAAAAACAAAACCTACCTATCGTAGACGCAATAACTAAATTTAATAACATAGTGTTAGTATTAGAAAAGACTCCCAAAGGAATTGGAAGAAGCTCTACCAATATATTCAAAGTGTTAAAGCAAGAAATCCTGGATACGAGTAATTAAACGAAATACTCAATGCATTACAGAAAAGTCCAGCAGATTTTGAATGTCTAAATCTATTAGCAGATTTTCTTTTTACACCCATTACGTGTTGTGATATCGCGCGGTCATTTCCCTTATTTAAATATATTTAAGCTATTTTTAGCTAGATAAAAATGTTTTCAAATATGCGTTATTCAGTCTATATTCTATATTATTGTTTAAATATATGTATATTAATGCATTCTTAAATATGTATGAAGTAGAAATATTTTACCCTATTGGACGCCAATGATATTTGCCGAAAAGATAGAATTCGAATCTTATACAAACAAATTTTATTGTTGGTAATCGACCAGTGGGATATTTACGTCTACACTTTGTGATACAGATCAAAGCTTCTTTGATCAACTTTATACAATGCAGTTACTATGTCGATTACATCACCATTTTCCGTTCAATAGTAATGAAATCATTCTTATAATGGGGCAATTGTATTTGTATAATAATATTAATAATTTCTTTAGTGCGAACGTACGTATTCTTATCAACTAGGATCCCATACTAATGCTTATTTTTTGCGAATGTCGGATCTCTGATTATTACCAGAGAAGAGACACATCGGATTGAAATGACGTCGTCATTACGACGGACGATGTAAATAGTCTACAACATCTGTAAGTACATTACGCAGTTATTGAATGCACTATTGATCTGACTACGCGCACATCTGTTTTCATCGAGAATTGCGGCGTTTTTTGTTGGATATTTACAGTTAAATTTTTGTTTTCATGGGCGTAGATAGAAGCGTGTGGAGTTTTAATAATTTAGCCTATTTAAATTATATTACGTAAGATAAATATAGTGCTGTTAGTTAGTTTCCTGTTTTCATAGTTTTAACTGTTAATTACATCGTAATTGTGATAGATCCTGTCGAATATCGTTTTACTGAATCTACTTCTCCCAATTATTTCGACGTAAGTGTGCATTTAATTTCGTTCAGTTTCAATAACTTACGCAAACATTTTTAGTTTTCATTTATTTAGATCTAGAGCATTGTTTAAGTTAATTTTTTAGATATGATACGGAAGAACGTCGAGAATGGCATCGTAAAACAATGTCGAGTTGGATTGACGGTCATACTGACTGTAGGTCCATTGTCAGTGATTCCAAAATTTATTGCAAAATCTGTAAAATATCGTTAAAAAATTCCATGAAATCGCACGTGCAACGTTACTTAGCATCGCAAAAACATGCACAGAAATTGGAACCGTTGGAATCTGACAATTTTAACGAAGAGCTCTGTGAAACTTTTAATTGCGGCTAATATTCCATTAAATAAACTTAACAATCCCACTTTAAAAATATTTCTCCAAAAATGTACTGGTCGAAATGTTCCTGATGAATCCACCTTACGCCAATATTATGTTTCTAAATGCTAGAACGCATTAGAAGCCATCTTTAAAATCAGTACCTCTGGATAAGTGCCGACGAAACTGTCGATATATTAGGACGCTGTGTAGTAAATGTTGTAGCTGGTGTACTACATCCAACTATTCCATATAACGCATATGTAATAGCAACAAAAGTTATAAATACAGTTGATGCGGAAGCAGTTGCTAAAAGCATTAACGACAATATCAAAAAAAATACTTGATTCAGAGGACAGGTACAAAGAAAAAGTACTTTATTTGTAAGTGACAGTGCTGTATATATGTTAAAAACAGGCAGACTAAGAAAACATATTCTAATATGCTGCATATTACTTATATAGCACATGCTCTCCACAGAATCTGTGAATATATCAGAGACACCTTTCCAGAAGTTGAAAGCCTTGCAAGCGTTTTTAAAAAAGTTTTCAGAAAAGCACCATTGAGAGTAGCTCTTTACAGGGAAAAACTGCCATCTTTGTCACTGCCTCCCTCTCCAGTAATAACTAGATGGGAGACATGGTTGGAAGCTACTAGTTCTTATGCAGAGAATTTCGATAGTTTACAAAATTTCGTTGCATGTTTAAATGACGATGTTCGGAGTATTTCTGTGTGCTAGGAACTAACACAAATTCCACATTTACAAAATCAGTTGTACTTTCTTCAGGTACGCTTTGGAAATTTGCAAAAACTAATCACTTATTTTGAAAATCGAAATCTCAAATTAAATGATGGTTTAACGACATTAGATGTGGCTATTAATAAGTTGAAAAGTATTCCAAGTGACTTCGACTTAATAACATTGCGGCAATTATGTATTGCGACAATGCCACAACATCTAACTGCAAAATACGCGGAAATAAAAGAATATTTCCAGTACGCACCTATAACAAGTTGCGATGTAGAAAGGACGTTTTCTATCTACAAGGATGTATTTCATTCAAAGAGAACGAATTTTACTGAAGAGAACCTTGAGAAAGTAGTAAATATTAATACTCCTTTACTCAACTTGAACTAGAAAATGAATAAATAAAAATGTATTTCGTAATTTGTAGTCGTATGTATAACCGTTTCATTATTATAAGTAAAAAGCGTTCAAATAAGCTTTGCCTCTAGTAGGCCATTCCTTTAAAAACGTATGATCATTAATAATTTAAATTTGCATTAGTTGTCAATCAGACAGATGCATAGTTGACAAAAATTGCTTTGTAATTTAAAATTGATTTAACATGGTTTTTACTATACAACACAAATCATTCATGCTAGAATCTTATTTTCGAAACGGACGTAAGATTGACGGACAATGGCAGTATTCTCTTCAAGATTGTTTAGAAAAATTTAGATATGAGTTCCCTAACGTCATCTTTGATTATGACAGTTTTCGGCACACAGTGACACATTCCGTTATGGTTTTCAGAGAAACAGGGAGTGTTAAACAGAAAGAAGGCGCAGATCGGGCGAAAAAGCGTACAGAAAAGCTAGTTAATAATGTAAGAGAAATTATAAATAATGCACCAAGAACTTCCGTACGAGCATTATCACAACAAGTGGGTGTGTCAATTGGCACATGTCATACAATTTTGAAAAAGGACTTACATTTATTTCCATATCACATGACCTGTTATCAAGAAATCAAGGAAATCGACTATCCCAGAAGAATAACGTTTAGTCAGTGGTTCTTAAATAATTTTGATAATTACCTTCTTGACAAAACCTTTTTTTCTGATGAGTCATGGTTTTATCTGAATATATGTGAACTCACAAAATATGAGGATGTGGACTAATGAGAAACCACATAATTTTTTTGTTGAAACCGCACTTCATCCGCAGAAAATTGGTGTATGGTGTGCGATTAGTCGAAGGAGAATTATTGGCCCTATTTTTTTTTAACGGAACCTTAACAGGAGAAAGGTATCGACTAGAAATTATTATGCCATTTATCGAACAGCTTGACGACGAAGAAATAACACAGGGTTACTTTCAACAAGACGGAGCTAGAGCACACACAGCAGGTGAAACAATTAATATTCTGCAGCAATTTTTTCAAAATCGGTTGATAAGTTTAAACACTGAACATGAATTTCCACCAAGATCTTGTGACATTACCCCATGTGATTTCTTTTTATGGCCATTCTTAAAGAACTCAATTTATCAAGTACAGATACCTGATTTTGCAGGCCTTCAAATCAGAATTGCTGAAAGAATTAATGGAATTGACAATGCGATACTACAAAACACTTTTTCCTTTATTAGAAGAATATGTGAGAAATGTTTCGAACAAGGTGGTGGACACTTTGAACAATTTTTATAAAATTTTGCTTGTTGGAAATAAACATATTTCATTCACTTAAAAATGTTCGTTTTATTATTTTGACATTTGTCATTTCAATCAAATATCTCATCTCATAACCAACAAAATTCCTATTAAAATTAGTAACAAGCTAAGACATAATCATAATTTCCAAGGGCTACTTTGAGGTAAAATTTATTTGAATTCTTTGTATAATTATATAAATAAAATTAAAAACTTTAAAAATACAAATATTCAATAGTACGCTCGTGGGCGATGAGTCATCAACCTCTCGTGTCCTGTCTCTAATTATTACACATACATATCCCCTGATTACCTACTGGCATAGGAATTATGAGAGTACATAATAGTACTACATATAATAATCTAAAATGAATATTTTTTATTATTACAACATCGTCTTAGATAATTATAACAAACAATACTACTTGATTTAATTTTAATAATCTCCTTCGACAAGTATCGAATGCACATTGAGCTTCTTACAATAAATAATGGTTCATGTACTTTTAAAACAGTTAAATTTTATATTTTCATTTCTCTATTTGGCTACTAATTGTTCGTGTATTACCACAACAAGCTAACTTCGAAAGTATTGTTTCATTTACACATCAAACATTTGTAAAATCTTCTACAGTATTACACAACAAAAAATTGTTTCTAGTACTTTTACTCTAGTTATATTTAATACTTGTTTTTTTTAACGAACTACAGTTGTAGTATACAATACAGTCACTACAAAGACATTGTTTCCAGTACAACTATATTTTTCTCAGTGTAACTGTAAGTGTATGAGACTTATAAGTACTCTAGTATATATTTTTAAGTTCTTTTAACATTTCATTTTGGAAAGAAAAGTTTCAAAGTAAGAGGTAACCATTACATATGTACTACAGGTATTCAAGAAAAGTTAAATAAGCAAAAAGAAGAGCTAGATGTTCAGTTAAATGCCAAAGATGAACTTATAAATGCCTACAATGAAAAAATCGACATTCTGAAGACTAAATTTAAGGAAGATATTAAAAAGAGAATGTAAGCATGTCTTAATAAATGTATTAATTGTAAATATGTGTAGATTATAAAAAGAACAAGTAAGTTATTTCTAGATACGATTTTGTGACTAAATTTTGAAATTAACGACTTTAAAAAGTCGA
This sequence comes from Melolontha melolontha, assembly GCA_935421215.2. Taxonomy (NCBI): domain Eukaryota; kingdom Metazoa; phylum Arthropoda; class Insecta; order Coleoptera; family Scarabaeidae; genus Melolontha; species Melolontha melolontha. Next base: position 36,822,649 of record OW285242.1, read on the forward strand.
AATTATTTCAGGCTTTAGTAACATTTTTGAACCATTTACAGACTTTCATTATTGTTCAGATATATTATAAATCATTTAAATAACTTTTAGATTATCAAAAAAATTACATCACAAACATAATTTAGAATTAAATTCTAGTTAAAACGATTTCTAACATTGCCAAGTTTATTTCTAGCTTAGATTCTGAAAAATCGATGATACACAAAACACAACGAAGTGAAGAAATGCAAGGACAACTCCAACAGGAATCTAAGGAAATTGTACATAATTATTGGACGCTTTTAGATCAACATTTGGCTGCCGAAAAACTCCTTAGAGCTAAGAAAATGAAAGTCGAAGCTCAGTTGGCCAGCTGGCTAGCGAAATATGATCAAGATATTGGAGACAGACAAGCCGAGTTGGAGGAAATGCAAAGATTGTAAGTAAACGCAAATGTAGGGTACATAGGAAAACCGATCTAGGTCACAATTTTATTATTCTGACAATAAGCAAAATTAAGTTGAAAACTCCCGACCATGTAAAATCAAAAGTAGGAAGTGTAAAGACGATTTAAAATAAACTATTCTTTATTATAAGGCTAATAATGGTTATAAAATTAACAATTACAATGTTTGTTGTACGAGGTGCATTCAAGTTCTAAGGCCTCCGATTTTTTTTCTAACTAACTACTCACCTGAAAACTATGAAACTGGTGTTACTTCTCGACGTAATCTCCCTGCAGACGTACACATTTTTCACAACGTCGACACCATGATTCCATGGCCGCGGCGAAGGCTTATTTAGGAGTCTGTTTCGACCACTGGAAAATCGCTGAAGCAATAGCAGCACGGCTGGTGAATGTACGGCCACGGACAGTGTCTTTCATTGTTGGAAACAGCCAAAAGTCACTAGGAGCCAGGTCAGGTGAGTAGGGAGCATGAGAAATCACTTCAAAGTTGTTTTCACGAAGAAACTGTTGCGTAACGTTAGCCCGATGTGCGGGTGCGTTGTCTTGGTGAAACAACACACGCGCAGCCTTTCCCGGACGTTTTTGTTGCAGTGCAGGAAGGAACTTGTTCTTCAAAACATTTTCGTAGGATGCACCTGTCACCGTAGTGCCCTTTGGAACACAATGGGTAAGGGTTACGCCCTCACTGTCCCAGAACATGGACACCATCATTCTTTCAGCACTGGCGGTTACCCGAAATTTTTTTGGTGGCGGTGAATCTGTGTGCTTCCATTGAGCTGACTAGCGCTTTGTTTCTGGATTGAAACTGTCATTCGGCGATCCCCCAAAACAAGTCTCTCCACTTTCTCGATCATGTCGTCAGACCGGCTTGTGCGAGCCAGAGGTTGTTTCGGTTTGTTGTCACACGATGTTCTGTCTTAATTAAACTGTCGCACCCACGAACGCACTTTCGACACATCCATAACTCCATCACCACATGTCTCCTTCAACCGTCGATGAATTTCAATAATTGGTGTCACACCACGCAAATTCAGAAAACGAATTATCGCACGCTGTTCAAGTAAGGAAAACGTAGCCATTCTAAGTATCTAAAACAGTTCTCATTCTCGACGCTGCCGCTACAATTCCATCTGCCGTACAGTGCTGCCATCTCTGTGACGTATTGACAACGAACGCACGCTCATTTTAAAACAATGCACATGCTTCTATCTCTTTCCAGTCTGGAGAAAAAAAATCGGAGGCCTTAGAACTTGAATGCACCTCGTATTATAGAAAAAAATTAATCCTCTACGCATTCCAAAATATGTAAAGAAAAGTGAATTAAGCCCCCAAGCTTTTTCACTCCATCTGAAAAAATGAAATAAAATGTAAAAATTAGTTACTATTAGCAATTTTTTCATTGAGTTTAACTGTTTATTGTAATGCTTGTCCTTCCCTTCTAACCTTATTTTTCTTATATAAAATTTTATTTAGATAAAATTCGTCTTCACTGCAATTATTGTTATTAAAAAATGGAAGTTTTTCATAAAAAGACTGCAACTCTTCTGAAATAAACACTTTCAATTGCTGAAGTTGCCCATACTTTTTTTTCGGTATGGGTATTAATCCATTATAAAGTTATGTTGTCCCGGTAACACAATCGAATTTTGGATTGCGAGCCGTTAATACAAAATCTGTTGCAGCAGCATTGTAAGACGCTTTTACTGTTACAGAATATGGATGGTTTTTACTAAATTGCAATCCTCGTACTGGTCTGGTAGTAAACGGACATGTTTTCTTGTAGTACCGTAAACCGGGGCTACTTTGTACAGGTTTTTGAACGTTTTATGATAAAATTCTTTACAGGAATATGATAGTCACAAGGATTGTCTATAGTCAAGACTATATAGGCCTTGTCAATACGTATATATAATAAAATAAGATAAATGGCTACATAAGATAGTGGCTACAACATGCATATATTAAAAAAAGAACATGACAAAGTAGCCCCAGGAAATGGGGCTACTTTGTCAAGTACCCACTATTAATGAAAACATATATTTGAGTTAATATTTTAAAGGTTTTTATCATAAATTATACAAATTTGTTTAGGAACTCTTGTAATTAAACAAAATATAATCAAACCCAATTTTAACTTCTTTATCTACTAAATATTTAAAAAAAATCTCAAAAACAAAACTCCTAATTATTAAGTCATAAATCAAGCACTTGGAAAATCTACATAATCTAATCATCGTCTTCACATTCTTCACACATATTGTATGTTAATGCTGCCCTTATTACACACACCACAGACCCATTTCTTGAACAAAATACATCTTATCTGATCTGCACCTTGATATCCATCCCACTCTGCAGCATAAATATTGCAAACACAGTCATCCTGATCATGTGATGAGATTACCATAGATTTTAAGGCCTTTTTCTTTCTTTTTGAAGCCTTAGTCTTTCCCTTCACTGATTTTTCTTTCTTTAGAGATATAAAACCCTTTGAAGTAGAGCCTAGGTCAGTTTCTAAGCTGGGAAAGTCCCTCTGTTGTTGTTGAATATCAGTGGTAGAGTTTCTTGAAGAACATGCAGATATATCGCTTATCGTCCATCATTCACATGCCAAGTGCAATCTTCTTTCCCCGCTTTTTATTTGAGGTCTTTACACCACTTCCTTTGGCTTCTTGAAGATATTCCAGTACACTGTCACTGAGAATACTTGGTGATGGAGCATTTGCTTCAGAAGTATTAGCAGCTGACGTTGTGGAAAGCTTCGAAAGAACGACTTGTGGGTCGAAAGGATGTATTCCTGTAGTTCTGAATTCGGCCTTCAGGTTTGTGTCAACCGTAAGGCTGATTCCAGTCCATAGTCTGGTGTTCAGCAACGGAAATTGCTCCTTGGGTATTGTACTTTTAGTTCTGCTTGTCTTACGCCATTCATCTAAAATTTGACGCCATTTCCTCTTCATTAATGAAAAACTGAAACATCAAGTGGTTGCATGATATGTGTCGAATTGGGAGGAAGTGTTGTCATGTAGATGTTATTTTCCTGAGAAGCTTTGATAACAGCAGGTGAAAAGTGGCTGGCTAGGTTGTCTCCAATGATAATTTTTACTTTATTTGAATTCATGTTTTGGACATGAGGCAAGAGAATTTTGAAAAGCCATTGTTAGAAGAGGTTCATGTCGAACCATCCACTAAAGCTGTGGTTATAAATGGCTCCAGCAGGCCCACCTGTGGTTCAGTTTTCGTATAAGTTGAAGACTTTATAGACAATCATAAGTGGCAACAATATTCCGGCTGCTGACCCACACACCATTGTACTCACTGCTGCTCGGGAATGTACCTGTACCGTTTGGATTCTTTTAGTTCCACGAGGGACCAAGACCTTCTTAGCTCCAGGATCATATGTGATGTTGGTCTCATAATAATTGAACACGTGAGTGGTTCAGCGTCTTTTAGTACATCCTGAATATTGTTAAAAAATTCTGAAATGTCTTCGTGACCGACACTCGTTCTCGACTTCTTTATGTTTGTAGCTAACCTGCTGCTTAAATTATTTCTGATAACAAAATTTGCAACAAAGTCGGACCCAGGATGATTGTTCTTCCTGTCTTTAGCGATCCTGCCTTGTTTTTGGACATATTTGGCCACTAATTGAGCACCATCATATGAAGTTAGTGGAAATCCCCAATTTGCAACATCTATTCAGGCTTCTGCCTGACTTACGCCCTTCCTAATGTCAGCAAGTGCTTTTGCCAAATTTTCCTGACTGAAGTTTGCACATGGTCTTTTCCCTACAATTCTTTTATACTTACGCACCATTTTCTGCAGCTACTTTTTATTCAAACTGAAAAGAAAACAAAAAAAAGCATAACCTATACAGCAAAAATAAAAGAAGAATAAAATTGAAATATGGTCAATACTGGCAAAGTAGCACCGCGTGACAAAGTTGGCCCAGTTTACGGTACCCTTTGCAAAAACTGCGATCATTTACAAAAAAAAACATCTTGCTTGCTGTCGTATACATCAAAAGGAGTTGGTTTAGATCTTGATGCCTTAAATACTTCAACCCATTGAACAGAACTCTCTACTGGTGATTTATGATTTATTAATCCAAAGTTCTTGTCGAATTCAAGATAAGAGTGTCCTCTAATAGGAAACATGACAGGAATACTTTCGAATCAATTTTTCTTCCATGAATTAGGTAATGCAAAAATCTAAATCTAAATCTAAAATATACGCAAGTGTTTAACTTCTGGATTTAAAATTTCAAAACGAAACTGATACAGCATAGACACTAACATCATCGGCTCCGTTTTTAGTCACTATTTGTGGATAAGTATAAAAAATTGATTGATTTGTCGATAAAACATGTATATCAAAACTGATAAAAGTAAGTTGCCGTTTGAAGTAAACATTGTTTATAGTTATGTTTGGAGTTGGTAAGTTTTTGCTAAAATCCATTTGTTGCAGCTTCGTAGTCTTTGCATTTTCTACAATGTTTCTTTTCTATCCGTTTTCTATTATAAAATGCTTGAGCTTTTAACTTATGCAGTTTGTCTTGAATTTCAACCTATTTAAATTCCTTAACTTAACTTGTTTTTCCGTTTCTAATAGCCCAGTATTTTTATTTGAGTTTCCAATGATGTTAATTTTATTTTTGAAGCAACGCAGGCACTACAGGTGTCAGACCTTGGATAGCCAAATCCTATATTAAAGTCTTTGAGAAAAATGTTTCTATATTTCGTAACTCACAGTTTTCTTGGTTTTTTTCAACGTAGACACCGCAAGATGGATGTCCAAAAAGGCTCACGCCACCGCCAAAACAGAGCGTGGAATGTTCCCGTTTGATTTTGGACCTCTATAATTAAGACAGGGGTTGTGCATTGAGTCAAATTGTTACTGGGGATAAAAAGTAGGTTCATCATCACCTGACTCCAAGCAAGGCTCCATGCAGTGGCATAAACACAGCACCCCCTAAGAAGTTAAGGTGTCAGAGTAGATCGGAAAACTCTTGATAACATTTCTTTTGGGACCCAGAAGGAATCCTGTTAATAAATTACCAAGATAAAGGCGTTTTCATAACTGGAGAATACTACGCTTCAATCCTGGAGGGGCTAAAAGTTGTTATTGAAAAGAAGCCGAAAATTACGAACACGATAATGCTCCCGTCCACAAGAGCCGTGTGCATCGACTACCCTGCATAAAGTGGGCTTCGATATTTTGAATCGCCCATCCCATAGTCCAGATCTCTCACCGAGTGATTTTTATCTGTTCCCAAAAATGAAAAAGAACTGCATCGGAGAAATTTACAAGCGATAAAGAAGTAAAAGGAGCAGTTTCGGCCTATTTTTTAGGCAAAGATATTTTTTATGGGGTCATACACAACCTAATTGAAAAGTCTGAAAAATATATTAGAGTTGCAGATGAATATAGTGAAGAAAAAAAATAATTTCGTATTTTTATTTTCTCTCCTTTTCCTTTCTTCCGCGAACTTAATAACTTAAATTAACTTATAATTTTTTAATGTTACAGATATGACGAAGAAACTGATGAACTAAATGCCCTTCATAAAAAATTTGATGAACAAGAAGAAGAATACATAGAACTAATGACAGAAAGAGATGAATATGAGCGCAAAATTTATGAAGAAAGAGCTTATGTATTTTTAATGAACAGAGCAGCGCGTCTTATACAACGAACTTGGAAAGCTTTCAGGGAAAGGAGGCGACTCAGGAGAAAAGCCAGGAAAAGTATTAATTTTTAACATTTACAAATGAATTGCAAAACATATGAGTAAAATTTAAAAGTTTTCCCTTTGACCATATTTACACCACTTGCAGCTTTTCCGTTAATTCAATACTCAACTTAAAAAATTCACTCTAATTTACTTGCTTTCATTGTAATGATTCTGATATCGTAAAAAAATTATGAAAGAATTCAAAAATAATTACTGAATTGTTATCAATTTCGAGGACACTTTCATATTTTTAATGAGAATATTTCCATTGCATTTAACTGTAAAAAGAAACGGTATAATAATTTTTACGAGACGTGTAGGTTGTCGAAGTACACGATAAATGCGGTGGAATATTGACGAAGATGTAAAAGCTAATAATAATATGAATCTTCTCAAGATTTGATTATAGTTGCATAATTTGTGTAACTACATTTACAAAAATTACAAATTAACCCTGGAACTGCATACTGGGGTCAGGAATACCCACATGTATATTTACTATCGTGTGCGCCAGTTTTTTTTGTTTTGAACTGGAGCTAGTACGATGTAAATTCAGTTTAGGGTTGTACGTATTTGAGGCAGCACGCAAAAAAAATTTGTCACGCGTAGGTAAGTCATGAGACTTGATTTTAGGTGCTCTTGGGTTATTGGGACCCCAGCGTGCAGGATTAAGTTTCGTTTTTACTATTACGAACTTTTAATAAATTTAGTTTTTGGGTGAAATGTCGAGGCCTAAGTGGAGCACAACTAATCCACTGACGGAGGCTAAAGTACAGGAGATTGTAAATAATCTTGGGAGCAGTTCAAGATAGCGAGGAAGACTATGAACTGGAGCAGAACGAAAAAGACGACGAGCAAAGTGCTAACAAAAGCGAACAAGATAATGATGAGAACGAGCAAGGAAGTGACGATGACGAACAAGGCGGTAACGAAAATGAGCAGGACGGTGACGATGAAAATGAGCAGTACAATGATGATGAAAATGTACAAAGCATGAGCAAAAAGTACGTCTTCCGCAAGTCGGGAGTGGGCAGAGAAAGATAATAAGACACGAAAGAAATTTTCTAAAAGAACTGGAAATGATTCAATTTCACAGGGAACGATTACAGCTTCCAACGCTCAGAAGAACACTTGGTCAAAATATCCTGGAAATCCTGAATGAATCTCCACCAAATCCTCTAGTACAAGCCGCTGACTAAAAAAATCTAGTGATATTTTTATTTTTCAATTACACACCAAAGAAAACTGATATTTTATTGAGACGCTATGTGTATTTAGTGTTTGAAATTTTATTTTTTAGCAAATTTTTGATATTTTTTCGAAAATCATGAATTTTGTTGTTACTTTTTTGAAAGTTATGCCTTTTAGAATAAAAATGTTTATTTAAAAAATTTCTGTATGACATAAATTTAAAATAGCCACAGTAACTATTCCATGTGTAAAAACTATCAAAAAAGTATAACCAATTTGGAAAAACTGACATTTTGTGAGTGGGTTTTTGAGACCCCAGTGTGCAGTTTGTGTCCTTACAAAATAAGTGTGCAGTACCAGGGTTAATACAAATATGTATAAATACCGCCCTAGAGAGGTAAGTGAAATATTACATCCCACTGTCAAGAGTTACAATAGTATATTAAGTATCTTTTACCGATCCAGGAGCGATGCGATGACTCCAATTGTTGTCTGATATTGGTATGTCCTTATCCTTCCGTGAAGCTTATGACGTTTTCTATGCGATTGAATTATAAATTATTCAATATTACAATAATTACAGTAAATATGTATTGCTAACGTCATTCCTATTAAACGTGCGCGCATAGTGCCCGTCTTCAAAAAGGGTAAGACTACGGATGTATGTAATTACAGACCTATATCCATACTTTCAAATTTTGCCAAAATTTTTGAGCAAGTCATATATAATTCAATTTATCCCTTTGTTCGTTCCCATATATCACCTGCTTAACATGGTTTTATGACAGGGCGCTCGACTACTACTAATCTTGTGAGTTTTACCCAATACGTATGTGAAGAGTTGGATTGCCAGGGACAGGTTGACGTCATTTATGCAGATTTCTCCAAGGCTTTTGATCAAATTAATCACAAACTCCTTATACAGAAACTGAATTGTTTTGGTCTGAATACTGCTTTTTGTGAGTTAATCAACTCTTACTTGTCCAACAGATATGGATATATTTTCTATAATGGTTTTAAGTCGTTGGAGTTTGTTGCATTGTCTGGAGTTCCACAAGGATCAAGTTTGGGACCTCTGCTTTTTAATATATACATCAATGATCTGTTTCCATTAATGTCTTGTCTTGTCAAGTATTAGCATATGCAGATGACGTTAAGCTCTTCCATTGCATACATAGTCAACGCGATGTAGACATGCTTCAGGATAACTTGAGTGCACTGGCCAATTGGTCCGACAGGAATAAGCTTGTTTTGAACGTTAACAAGTGTTACACTATGACTTTCACTAGGAAAACCCGTCCATACTTGTCCTCCTATTCAATTTATGATGTTCCACTCACCAGAATGAGTGAAATTAAGGATCTTGGTGTGTCATTTGATTCATCATTATCGTTTAACAGTCACGTTCAAAAAATTTGTTCGTCTGCCTCAAGAATGTTGGGATTTACTATCAGAACTTGTAAATATTTCAATGATGTTGCGCTTCTGGAGTCTTTATATTTCGCTCTTGTTCTTCCTAAATTGGAATATGGGTCTGTCGTTTGGTTTCCTCATTATATACCGCAGCAACTTCCTATTGAGCGTGTACAGCGACGCTTTTTGAAATTCTTGGTTTTCAAAAATACTGGAGTGTACCCAGACAGAAATGTTTCCTATGATGAACTAAGGCTGCGTTTTGGGTTCCAGACACTTACTGATCGGAGGATTGAACAAAGTGCTCGTTACTTGTTTAAACTTGTCACCAATAGTGTTGACTGCGCTGGGATATTAGCTGCTGTTCAATTTAATGTACCTTCAGTTAATACTCGCTATACGAGTACATTCAACTTGAGCACCCAGAGGATCAACCTACTAATGAAATCACCTGTTTACCACATGATGCGGAATGCGGATGCAATATACAGCGATATATTTACTGGTGAAGTAATTAAATGAGTTTGCGTATGTGTTCTAATTTATTAATGTACACTTTTTGTTTATTTATGTATATCTGTAATTTAACTTTTACTACATTTTTCTTTTTTTTCTGTTTTGTCATATGTATGTATGTATGTATTTCACAGTTTTTGCCCTGTTACTGGGTACGAACCTGTTGGGCGAATAAACAATTATTATTATTATTATTAAACCTTCAAATCATATCGCCATGATATCAATTTGTGGGTTGCGTTGCTATAGAAATTCGTAAACAGTTTACTGTCATCCTAATTTTTAGATAATAATAATAATAATAATAATAATAATAATAATAATAATAATAATAATAATAATAATAATAATAATAATAATAATAATAATAATAATAATAATAATAATAATAATAATAAATCCTTTATTTTACCACAATTTTTTTTCCATTACATACACGAAACCAACAAATTAGAGATGAAAAAAAGGGAAAAACAACAAAAAAAGTGCTGAAACCTTAAGGCCTTGTTCAGATGGACGGAAAAGAATTTCCGCCGTCTGTTTTTCCACAAAAACCTAAATGCACAGAATCAATAACATCGAAAATTTGCCTAGTCTAATCTAACACTAATATTCTGTTATTCTATATAATAATAATGAAATAATAATAATGATGAAAATAGAATTTTTGTTTAGCGATAACGAGTAATAAATACGAAGGATGTGTTTTATGTTTTGCATACTGCGACATAGAACGCGTTACTAATCAAATGTTAGTACTAAAAATTAACCTCCATATTTAGTTACCCTAAATCCAAAATTTCAGCACAGAACATACAGAAGCGACACTCTCTCTTCCGGCCCTAAACAAAATTTTATACGCATGTGTGAAATCCGCCATATTTTTGTAGATATTTCTCTCAACCACAAATCTCAACATATTGACAGGCATCTTGTATGACGTCCTGTCAATGCGTGTATTTACAACGAATGTAAGCATTATAATATTGATATTGTGCGAGAATTATAATTATTTGAGTTTGTATTTGAAAATTTGGTTTATTTAATCGTTTAATATTTACTTTTGTGGTATATTTTAATCATTATTGCAGTCTATATGTTTTCCTTTTTTAGTGTTCTTTCGTGACGTACCGCTGTGAGAAATAAATTTTGGTCGTCAATGTCATTCTTTTACAAAATGTAAGTTGCTGTATTCTCAAACTGTCGTAATGGTAACTACCTATAATTTAATCTGTCACATGTTAATATAATTTACGGAACTTTATGCAAGTCTTAGACGAGATGCTACCGTAGCTTCAGAGAGTCCAGTTTCTATTAAGGAAATAATCCTTACTTTGTTAAAATAGGATATTGAGACCATATTAAAAAATTAATTAATTAATTAATAATTAATTAAAAAATCAAGACTTTGACAAACTGCAAATTTATATTAACATTTTATTGACAATAGATATAATCAATCAGGGCAAAATTCTACATTGCGACAGTTTCCTCAAATTTTACAATGACATTAATGACAAAACTTTACTGCGCACAATTGTACCTATTTAGTTTTATATTTTAGTATTTATTCTAGTTTATTATAGTCGTTACTCTAGTTCATCAGTTTAGTTTCTTTTCGCAGTTATTCCATTTTATTAAGTTAAAAAATAAACAACACTTAAATTTCACTAATACTATGATTTCATAAATGTTGGCCATTACAATATTCAACTATGTATCAATAACATTTAAACATGGCGCTTAAAAGTACCCACAAAAAGATGGCGAAGGTCACCGAAATCTGACTCTAAAAGGTCAAAGGTGCCGACAATAGTTTCGCTTGTGTATGTCACATCTTTGTGCTTAGCCGCGAAAATTGCTCGCTCACTCAACCATTTGTTGTTTTTGTGGTTAGCAATGATGTTCGAGAATACTTTGTTGATGAGCTCGTCTTTCGAAGAGACGAAATTACAAAAATTCGAAGGAAATGATATCAATCCGATCGATTCTTCGACAGGAACTGGTCGATTCATATCAACACTTGAAGCATATCTTCTTGCTCGTCGAAGATATCTCGTTGTTCATCTGCGCGATAAGCTCAACGATTCCTCATTGCCAACCCAGCCGATTTACGGGCTGCCTCTCTTTGCTCTTGTGTTTGAGAAGCACGAAGTCGGGCCTTACTAAGGCGGCGATTTCTCGTGCGATTTCTCGTTCTTCTTCAGTGGATTGATTTGCAATGTTCCGAAGCCTAATTGCATAACGGCCTTGTTGGGAAAGATTAGATCTTCTGGGTCGCCGCATCATTAATAATAATACCGGCACAATAAGATTTATTAACACTCGCACAAAACAAACAAATCGACCGGTAACCTTTAAATACTTTTTTCATAACAAATCACAGACAACTTGAAACAAAAAAAAATTACAATTTTATGTCACTGATTTGCAATGGACATCAATTATTACAAATAAGCTATAAGCGTGCGTGACGTAAGCTGTCAATTGCGGAAGATGACGGAGTTCCTAACCTAATTTATTTCAAAACTAATTTTCTGTATATTTTTTTTCCGTGATTTTTTCCGATATTTTAATAGTTATTCTAGTATTCAGGGCGGAGACGAATCCAACAAATCAGAGATCATTAAATTCGGTCCAGTCGTTCTTGAGTTATAAATGGTGTAACTAATCCGACTTTGTTTAATGTATTAAGATTTATAGAAAGCTTTATTTACTATATAGTCAATACAGGAAAACGTGTGATCAGAATTTTGGAGAACATTGGTCTTTGAATTTTGATAACCACAATGTAGAATGAGAAGAAAAGAAGGCGCAAATTAATACTTATTTGCGCCCTCTTCTCTCTTTGGCGAAGTATTCAGTGTTTCAGATAAAAAGGCTGCAAATATTTTAAAATCCGTTAAATTTTGTCTACATACTCACTCATTAGGAAAAAGCAATACAAATTTTCCAGATTGCAAACATATATTACAAATGAAACAGACATGCAATATACATATCTGTAACTGTACACATGGACAATACACCTCGTATTTTCAGCATTTACTTCTGCTTAAGACATGTGTTTCTGCCATCTATAGGCGTCATCAGTCAAGCTAGTGAAACAATGTAATACAAATTAATACAAATCTTTTTAAAAAACAGATTTGTATCTGTATATACATTTACGCTGAAATCGCCTACAAGACATAGCAAATTTCGTCCTATAAGGTGGCACTATTTAATAAGTGACATCTGACGGACGAAAGAGACAATGCCGAAAAAGGCGACCTTTCGCTTGACCAGCTAAGCTGGTACATAAGCGAAAAAATACGTATATCGGTGTAGTCCATTAACACGAGCCAGATGGCAGTAAATATACAAAAAGGTTTTAAGTATATCAATACGTTATGCACGTATAACGCATTTGTTACAAATGAAACAGGCATGCAATACACATATCTGTAACTGTACACATGGACAATACACCTCGTATTTTCAGCATTTACTTCTGCCGAAAAAGGCGAAAGGTCGCCTTTTTCGGCATAGTCTCTTTCGTCCGTCAGATGTCACTTATTAAATAGTGCCACCTTAGTACCACGAAATTTGCTATGTCTTGTAGGCGATTTCAGCGTAAATGTATATACAGATACAAATATACAGATACAATCTGTTTTTTAAAAAGATTTGTATTAATTTGTATTAAATTGCTTCACTAGCTTGACTGATGACGCCTATAGATGGCAGAAACACGTGTCTTAAGCAGAAGTAAATGCTGAAAATACGAGGTGTATTGTCCATGTGTACAGTTACAGATATATATATTGCATGTCTGTTTCATTTGTAACAAATGCGTTATACGTGCATAACGTATTGATATACTTAAAACATTTTCGTATGCAAACATATACGCAAACATTTTGCGAAAACAGGCTCTTAAATTTTATTTACATACCTTCAGTAGTATAGCAACAATAATTTACGAAACTTCTTTATTTAATCTAAGTGATAAATTTTACGTTAAACTATTTTAATTATTTATTTATATCTTAGGTAAAAAGAAAGACAAAGGTTCTGCCAGCGAATCTGGAGGAGAAAGTGCCAAGAAGAAATCTGCTTCTGAAAAAGGTAAAGGTCGCAAAGATAAGAAAAGCAAAAAAGGTAAAAAGGGCACAGGTAATTTTTTTATTTTATTTTTCTTTTCGGAAAGTCTGATCAATAAATTTTTGTTATTAAAATCAATCAGAAACTATGTAAATATATAGTTTCTGATCTTTATTAAGGTAACATAGTAACACGAACATTTAGTTGTTTTCGCGAACCTCGATTTCACATACAGAACATGGAAGTCCTTTAACATATTTTTCATAATAATCATAATCATCAAAGCCGAGATATCTTAAGATAATAGCTACGGCCGTGGCGTTTTAAGAATCCATTTCGTAAGGTGGATTATTCCTCTTTATCTTCCAAAGTTTCTATGGGTCCTTGCTTCGTAGGATGTTCTTCGCCAACTCTCCCCCTATTCTTACAAAGCAATTTCCTATGTCCTACTCTTAACCTTCTTGCGTCCTCCTCTACTTCATCATGTCGTCTCTTCCTCCATCTTTCTTTCTTTCCTGACCATAATGGGATTTATTTAGTTATTTTTTCAGCATATACATTGAGCTTCTTTTCATAACACGCCTGCCCATTTTAGACGTTGTGCTTTCATCTGCCTTATTATAGTTTCACCTGATAATTCGTTCTCAATTTCCCTATTAGTCTTGAGCCTCCTTTCTCCATTGCTAGCTATTCTTGGGCCCAATATATTCCTCATTAGTTTTCTTTCTGCTATTTAATAATGATAATAATAATAAGCTCATATCCTGGGATATGTGGGTAGAGTAAAATGCTTCCCTGCTTCAGGTTGAGAAAATGCGAGATAACTCGACCCAATAATAATATTCTTCTTTGTTACTCAACAGGCTAAGGCCTAGTTATTGGATAATATTCTCAAATTAGGCGTGTACAATATCAAAAGCTGAAACTATAAATAACTATAAATAAAAAGTGTCTCAATAGTAACAAAAGGATAAAAATTAAATTAAATAACACTAAAAAGATCCAATTTTTAAGAAAACGAATGATTTTGATAAAAGAAAACAAAAAGAAAGGTAATATTATTATTAAGAAAATAATTCCAGTTTATTTCCAATTCTAGAGACAGTGTAAACTGGTGTTTGTTTTGTAATGTTGTATCTCGCAAACGGAACCACCTTTGCGGTTCCTGGAATGCTTGGAGTTGATCAGATGTACAAAAAAGTGTATCCTATCCAGTAACGACAACCGATGATCTTATTCATTAGTTTCCGTAGGAACTTTTCATATAGAGCATCCCTTCGTGCGCTGTTGGACAACATGTAATGACGAGATCATATTTCATTTTGAAGAATATCTCTCTTCGGATAACTTCCTTCGATGGTTAAAAATACAAATTAAAGAACGGATGTAAATGGCTCGGAACATGTGTCAGTGCTCTGCGATTTAATAGTAAGCTTAGAATCAAATATAACTTCCAAATCTCTTAATTCCGTTCTCGCCCTCATTTGATTACAATTAATAAGATACGATGAAGCAAAAGGTGAGGCAGAACGACTGTAAGAGACAATGCAACATTTAGCAATATTAAGTTAAATTTATTTTTTTTTGCACCGAGCCAGCACTACATCCAGACTGTGTTGAAGCTTATGAACATCATTTACGGAAGAAATAGCAGAGAATGTTTTAATATCATTCGCATATCCAAGAACACAATCGACGTTTAGTAGCAAATCGTTAATAAATAAAATGAACAGTAAAGAAACCAGATTAGATCCTTGAGGAATACTGGAAGTGGGAATGAAGTCAGTAGAAGAAAATCAACGATGTTTAAATTAGATGTCCGTTGACTCAAGTAAGATTTCAAAAGATTTGTTGAAGTTGGAGCAAAACCAACCGAGCATAGTTTGCTCAAGAGAATGATACGATCGATTAAGTCAAATGTTTAATTTCTTGATTTCTACAGATACTTAAAATGTCTTATTAATTTAAAAATATAACGATCACATCCATAATACATACTAATTTACAATTATCAAAGCATATATTTAAAATTTATATCAAATTATCAGCTCGCTTCCCTCTAACTACATACCTACAATGCAATCAACAAATCGTAAGGTGACAATATAAACACCATAATAACCTCTCATATAAATACAAATTATGGTTAAATACAGGTTATATTTTTTATGTTCGCTTAATATGGAATCTAAACAGCATTGTAATTTCAAATATTGAATTTAACCAGTAAAACACAAAATTTTATTTTCAAAATATGTATTAGTATATTTCCTTCAAATATTCCCCAATGGAGTCAATATATTTATTTCTGCATTAGAAGAAGCCAGTTTTCAAAACATCTTTTCCATATTTCTGGGCGTATGTTATTTATCTTTCACTTGAAACCCACTTCATTGGTCGTTTCATTGAATTCCCCGCCACTTATTTTTAACATATGAGAATAAGAAAAAATCTAAGTGCTGAGTGAGGATTTTACAAGGAGATTCACTCTTTCCATATTTCAAGACACTTTCTACCCAAATACCAAGCGTCCTTAAAATCGAAATAAACACACATTTTTATAGATACGTTTTGATGACTTACCAACTAAACAATTTTTAAGTTTTTGTAGTGCTGCCCTCTTTTATCAGGCTAACTAATTACTGATCCGATATATATATATAACGATTCCTCTGAAGAACTTCCGGCAGACTATTCAGAATTGACAACACTATAATCACCCGTAACTACAATTACTACAACCTACCCAGTGATATCGAAAAAATGATTGACCATTTTGATACAGATTTTCTCACGAACAACCTTTGTTGAAACAAATTCATTTTGGAAGATCTAAACATCTGACTGTTTTTTTTTTCGAAATTATATGAACAGATCTAATTTTTGTCACATGTTAGGTGAGAGAATACACAGTCACTAACTGACACAATCGATCTCCTGAGCTCATAAATTTGATACACTCAAATGATAGTGCTGGATAATATTGAGCGCTTCTACAATTCTCAGTGTTGTTTTAATCAAACGAAGGGTAACTTAACCGTCTTTTTCTATTATGTTTCGTATTAAAAGTCTTTATCAATGACAGTTGTTTTTTTACATTCTTTTTCTAAATTAGTTACACTTCCTCGATTTAGAAGTTCAATCAAAATTGTGTACCTTTACTTATTGAATATTTTATAGTAAAATATTGCTTGTAATTAATACGCTGAAGCACAAATATACACGCTGTCCCGTATCGTTATGTTCAAATTTTAGGAGTGTAAAGTAGACTTCATTGCAAGTAATGAAACTTGTATATCCATTTTTATTTGTTTCAAAGTTACAGATCTATGAATGTGATTGTCACATCATAAAAAAAAATGTAATCCTAAAATCAATACAAACTGATTTTATTAAAAAAAAGTTATACGATTCAATAACAGGCCTGTGATTGTTAAAGTCGCATAATAAAATGTTACCCTAAAATAAATAAACACGTGTCGTAGTGCATACAGTAATTTCTTGGAGATCTACAAAAAAGAGTACTGGAAATTGATTTATGATAAGGAAGGAAGGAACCATGCATATCATACAATAAACAAATGTTCAGATGACTGTTAACGTTGCATTTTTTAATATCCTTTCGACCGAGGAGTAAATTTGCCAGCAGACTTAGAGGAAAAAGCAGTAGCTATTGTTACAAGGGATCCAACTCTCAGTGTACGTCGAATCGCTAGACAACTAGGAGTGCCACAAACGACAGTTTGGCGAATTTTAAAACTTGAGGGCTTATATCCATCTCACTATCGCAGGGACACGGTTAGCTTCAGGCAGACCACTATGCTTGTCTAGTTTATTCTACCTGGATATTAACACAGTGACGGCTTCATTTTAATTTCTGCAGAACAGTCCTCTGGACAGATGAATCTACGTTCACTAGAAGTGGTGTTACAAATCTGAGAAACCTGCACAGGTGGTCATCAGAAAATCCCAAAGCTATACGCCAATCTAAATTTCAACATGAATTTTCTATTAGCGTTTGGGCGGCCCTAATCGATGACTTGTTGATTGGTCCTGTCGTTCTTTTTGGGAGGTTAAATGCGGACAATTACCTTCAATTTCTTATTGACGAACTGCCAGGTCTTTTAGAGGATGTCCCACTGAATGTTCGACAAGACATGTGGTTTGACAACCACATTTCGAAATTTCTGTGCCGAAATTGGGTTAACGTCAATTATAATTATCCAAGATGAATTGGTAGAGGTGGTCCTGTTGCATGGCCACCCAGATCACCCGATCTTAATCCCCTTGACTTTTATTTATGGGGTACATGAAAAATTTAGTCTACGTGCAAGTTTCGAACACAAGAGAAGAGTTGTTGGATCGTATTTTCCTGGCTGCCGAGCAAATCCGACAAAACAAGTATGAAATTCGGATAAGTACTTCTTCTGTTGGCTTACGGGCACAAGCCTGCATTCAACAAGGAGGTGGACGTTTCGAAAATATTATTAATTGAACGCTTTTAAATAAAATCAGTTTTTATTGGCATTAGGATTACATATTTTTTTATGATCTGACAATCACATTCATAGATCTGTAACTTTCAAACAAATAAAAATGGATATACAAACTTTGCGTTTTTGTTACTTGAAATGAAGTCTACTTTACACTCCTAAAATTTGAACATAACGATACGGGACACTTGTATAAATATAAATCAAATAATGGTCTCAGTAAGTTTTCAACTTTATATACAGCATCTGTAGATTGGGTTGCCGAATTCAAATAATTGTTGAACGTATTGATTACAATCTATAATGACAAATGATAACTATTAAAATTGAAACGAATACTAAAGATTATATTAGATAAGACGTCACGCTTAATAATGGTTGCTATCGATCAATAAAAAATAAGTTCGAATAATCACTTCTCCACTAATTTAAACGTAGTTAAACCTTATTTGATAGATTAGGTACTTTACTTTCACGAGTGATAAATTACTAGGTTGTTCATAAACGAGGATGTTTGAACTAGATTATTTTTAAAGGTTGACACTAAATATTACCGTTTATCGTGGACAGGTGCATAGTGAATTTTACAAAAAATGAAAAATTACGGTAGCAAAATTGTGACAATGAGAAACGTCTTTCTTATAAATGCTGCTAAACGTACCTAAACGAAAATATGAAAATAAATGAAATACACGGATGCAACTGGCAGAGTTTGTAACTACTCTCCATTTACCTAAATAACTGAGTGTCTCAGCTTACTAGAGAACTGAGTTTTGAATTACTGAGTTTTCCATACCATCCTACCCTCTCGGTCTTTCCTATCGAGGACACATTTTCATGTATGTAAAAACTAAATAAAAGATAAATTTTGTTCTTGACGATACTACTTTTAATAATCTATATATATAAAATACAAAAAATGTTTGTTTGTCCTTTAGACTCCTTTTGTTTGTCCTTTAGACTCTGAAACTATCCAACCGATGTGATCCAAACCGGTTTCATTAGAAAGGTAATAGTCCAGATTAGGTTTACGGCTATATATCTTTTTGATATTTCAACTGGGCGTGGCCCCTCCCACATAAATTGAATAACATCATATATCTCGACTATTGTGATAGAAAGAGTTTTGAAACATTGCAATAGTACATATTGCTATGAATTGTGATTTTAAATATTGCTTATTCACAATTCACAACTAATCTGTCCAGCTTAGATATTCAGTCGGTTTATTTTCCAGATGAGATTGCTTTTCCCTCAAGGTTCCAAATGGAAAACGTGGTTTTTCTCTTCTACAAATGTATATAGCGCCAGTAAAAGAGTATAGACAAATGTTATACTTATATTTCACTTTAAGTTACTTATAATCTTTTAAATTAATAAGGTTAAATAATAGTCACAATATAAAATTTAAATGAAACTTTAATACACAATAAAAAAAAATAAAAAAATATCTTTATGAAGTATAAAGACTACCATTGCGTCATTAAACAATATTATTAAGGTAAAAATATCGTATGGATGTGACCGCACATACGATAAAAAAATCCTTAGTGACAGCCGAGCAAAATTACAACTAATAAATTCCAAAGTTGCTTTTTAATTCCTCCCTCAATAAACAAAGTAAACAAACTAATAATGACAGCCCGAAACAAACTCTAAACGAATGTGCAAACCGCATGAAAAAATGACCTTGATATACCAACGTATAAAATTTTAAAGTTACAGATATTTTTTACTAGAAACTTTAAAAAACAATCTTTGTCATTCAATTCATATAACTAAGATTAAATATTAATATATCAAAATTAACACAATGAAAAATACACAAATCAATACGTTCAAAATAATAATAATAATGATAATAAGAATAATGTAATTTACTTACATATAAAAAATATATTTTTTTTCTTTCGAGACACCTGAGTTAGGAAGCCACTAATAAAACAATTACGAGTTCTACACACTCGTAAATAAATCGGTATTGAAATCAAACACCAACACAATTAAATCAAATCGCGAAGTTAATTAATAAAGATAAAGAATTTATCTACTCAAAAACACGACCTTCTAACTTCAGAGTACATTAGTGTCTCGAAAGAAAAAATATATATTTTTTATATGTAAGTAAATTACATTATTCTTATTATCATTATTATTATTATTTTGAACGTATTGATTTGTGTATTTTTCATTGTGTTAATTTTGATATATTGATATTTAATCTTAGTTATATGAATTGAATGACAAAGATTGTTTTTTAAAGTTTCTAGTAAAAAATATCTGTAACTTTAAAATTTTATACGTTGGTATATCAAGGGCATTTTTTCATGTGGTTTGCACATGCGTTTAGAGTTTGTTTCGGGCTGTCATTATTAGTTTGTTTACTTTGTTTATTGAGGGAGGAATTAAAAAGCATCTTTGGAATTTATTAGTTGTGATTTTGCTCGGCTGAATATCTAAGCTGGACAGATTGGTTATGAATTGTGAATAAGCAATATTTAAAATCACAATTCATAGCAATATGTTACTAATGTGAGTAATCAGGACAAAAATGGATGGGATTGGATCGGGATCGGGATCGGTCTGCTCTCATACAAAATAAATATTTAAAATCAAATATCTAGAGTTATATAATAGTTAGAGCCTTCAAACTTTGTAGGAGTCGTGATTGGCGTGATTGGACAAGTGGACGTGGCAGATCTCATACAAAGTTTGAAGGCTCTTAAGGCTTCTTAACTCTTTAGAACCTTCTGGAATGCCACCACACATCTTAACTTTAAAAGTTGGTTCACCATTGATGCTCATTCGCAATTTAGATCCACCGAAATTGTGCAACGGAACAAGACTTGCTGTTAAAAAACTATCTCCAAATTTAATCGAAGCCACAATCATCAGCGGCAAATGTAAAGGAGAAGATGTGCTGATACCCCGAATTCCAATGATTTCAACCGATTTACCCTTCGATTTCAAGCGATTACAGTTTCCAGTGCGTTTTGCTTTCGCCATAACCATCAACAAGGCTCAAGGCCAATCGCTAAGTGTTGCTGGTTTGAACTTAGAAAATTACTGTTTTTCGCACGGCCAATTATATGTTGCTTGCTCTAGAGTTGGAACGCCAAAAAATCTTTATGTTCACACACCTACCGAAAAAACTAAAAATATTGTTTACCCGCTAGCATTAAGATAAAAAAGATAATAAATAAACAAAATTTTCTTTTTTTCAAACGCACGTATTTCATTTTTTTAGCGTAGTAGCACACGCCGGGTATCCGCTAGTTTAACTATAAAATTGATTTGTGGATAACCTACCTTCACCCTTCAAAATATTTCAAATTCAAAATTATTATCCTAAATACACATAAATACATAAATAAGAATAATAAAAGACAAAATAATGAAACCAGACTCAAAATGAAGTAAATTTATTGTACTCCAAACTACAATAAATATTATTTTCCCACTCCCCTTATAGTAAGCATACCATTAATACATTGTTTCTATAGACGTAAGTTGGTTTTACTGAAATGACTGTGATTGTTATGACAACGGGGCGTAAGTAATTTACTTACGTCCTTTAGGGAAAAAAAGTGCATCAAAACACGTGTTCTATTAATTTATATTTATGGTAAAACTACAGTTTGTACAATTAGTAACATTATTAACAAAATTGGGATATTTATTTAAACGATGGTGGGATCCTTAACTTGACACCATTTCTTGAACAATTTGTATATTAACTCGTAGCGTTTCATCGACTTCTCCGGAAGCAAATCCAAACAAGCCTCTTTCGCTTCGACTTCTACATTGGGAACACTCATTTTTAAACCACAATTAACACAACTGAATTGTCAAATTTCGTTTTATTTGTGTTTATAAACAATTGTATGTAGGAACTGCCTAGTAACGTTTCAGATGTCTAATTTATTAAATTCCGAGGTTGTTCACCGTTACTGTTTATCATGATTACATTTAATTTTTGAGGATTTTATTGTCTGGGGGGTGGGAAAAGTGTTATAAGCAATTCGTGAGGTAGCATTTACCAGTCTCGAACTCTATTGCAAGTCCTCGGGCAAGCCCTCGGACGCAAACTAGTCCTCGACTAGTAAATGCTACTTACCTCCCATATTACTTAAATAACTATTTCCTATGTAATTAACACATTTCTCCGAATGCTGAATCCATTTCTTCATTTTGTCCATGAATAAACTTTCACGTTTATTACTGATTCAATTGCGAACGGTGACCCGAACTGCAGTATCTGATGAAAAATATTGACCCTTCAATACCTCCTTCAACTTTGGGAACAACCAGAAATCTGAAGGTATCAAAACAGGACTGTACGGAGGATGCGAAACAAATGTACATTGCTGACTCGTCACTGTCTTCATCGTTTCGTTAATGGAATGTGGTCTGGCGTTATCTTGAAACAAGAAAAAGTTCGCTCTTTCCGATCTTACTCTGCGGATGCAATTCTTTAGTGATCGTAAAGTTTTGCATTATCTTCATGAATTAATTGTTGATCCCTTCGGCAGATATTCGGTATGAATGACTCCTTTTGCATCCCCGAAAATAGTGAGTTCCAACAATCTGCGCTATTGGAACTCTTGAATTTTCGTACAGGTGGAAAATCAGCCGCTGGTCGGGGTCGTAATGATTAACCCAAGATTCCAGTGCAACATTTTAGCGTTAAAAAAAGGCTCTGTTACTCAACGACGATACACAGAAAAATAAAAGTTTGCATACCAAGACAGGATACTCGAAATTACCATTTGTAAGATAGGACTTGCTTCTATCCCCACTACTCATACACTGGCTTTGTTTGGGACCTTATACGAGTATATCAATCCACCGTTATATTATAGGGATTTAAGTATCAAAATTTGGAAGGAGTTCTATACTAAGGTTAATTTAGCAACATGTAGGAGATTTTTAAGTTTTTTTGTTGATAGGTGATTGGATCTAAATAAGAAGGTTCGTTCCTTTTATCCACTTTTAACCGAAGTAAAAGTCTTAGTTTATGAAAGTGAATTTCCAAACTCACTTGCGATGATAAATAGAAAGCAGCTTCTGTCGATAGGATAATACTTTGACCTCCCTATTGTACATAAAACGTGAGAAAATATCGTACCCAGCAAGGGTGTTACTAGTGTAAGACCAGCCAATTCAAAATAGCTTTCAAACATTAATGAAGACATTGTATACGGTACAAATTAAAAAATAATGCATAGCATCCAGTACTAATTGGAAATAAAAGAAACCAATAAAAAGTAGTTTCAAATAATTTAGTTATTTCTATGACTGTACGAATCCAAATTCGAACTGAATTTTGTATTGAGAAGAAAACTTACATAAATATTATGACGAATCTACTTCTATCCATTAAATGATTCGTAAAGTGGTTTACTGGTTTCAAAAGTGGTCAAAAGTTGCATCAACATTTAAATATGAAAAAGCTAACCGCGAAATACAAACAAAAACCAAGAGAATTTTTCGTCGATTTTTCGTCACAATAGATGAAACCTGGATACGTTCTCCGAAAAAGGCATAAATCGTTTTTTCGGTTAATAAAATAATGGCCACGTTTTTTTTCTTTGAGATTCCAAGGGCATAATATTTATTGACTATTTACAGAAAGGAAGTGATGAATGATGAATATTATACTGGTGCACTCACGTGTTTCGATGTCGAACTTCCATCAGGATAACGCGACCTTTCATTCATCTGTCATGGCAACCGCTAAATTTGACGAATTAGAATACGAATTGCTGCCTCATCTAATATATTCACCAGATCTGAATGCGAGTGATTTTTTCTTGCTCCTAAACTTGAAAAAAATGGCTTAGTGAAAATTCGAGACAAATGAGGATGTGATTCGACGTTCTTTCAAAATGTAACTTTTTAGATGATTTAAAAAAATTGGAAAGTCGTTGAGCTAAATGTATAGAATTGACAAATTGTTGAAAAATAAAATATCTTTTTTATTCTGAAATAACTATTGGCATTAAAAAATCACTCCCCCGTCAAATAATTCTCGTGTATATACCTACAAGCCAAACTTGATCAAACTTTCCACAATATTTTTTTTTTAAATTTCTTTGTACACCGCCCATTTCACAGACACTTTACTTTAATTGTAAGTTATTGTAAATATAATATCTACATAATTTCAAATACTAAATCATATTTTATTCTAGATTAACTACATATTCTGCAACTCACAAAATCTACATACATACAAGCACACTACATAAACAATAATATAGCCGATTACGAATATTTCTTTTATCGAAATAGGTAGAGAGGTACTGACTATGGCAGAAGATCCTATGGCAAAATTGGAATCTAAATTCAAAGGAGATATTTTGGAAGATATAAGTTCTGATCCTTTTCCAACACATGTAAAAGTGGACATTTGAATATGTTGAAAGATTATTATACAATTATTTTTAGCATTTGTATTTTATAAAATGTAATAAAAAACAAGTATATCTGCATTAAATATTTTATTTATTATTTAATAATTTATAAAATATGGACTTACATGTAGTAATATACAAAAATGTTTATAAAACCTTTACAATAAGTACGTTCAAGAAATTTTTTTTCAAATATTTTGATTCGAAAATAATTACGAGTATATGTAATGAAGGAAGGTAACGAAAATTTTAGAAATTGTTACATACTGGCATTGAATAAATATTGAATAAATTTCATAAGTTGTTTTTTAATTATCATTTATATTCAAAACTGAATTTTTATTCCACGGAAGACACAAAATATAAAAATTATACAAAAATATAAAACATAGTAAAACCACTTTGATATACATATCATCTTCAGTAAAAAATTAAAAGAGCGTTTATTAATTGCATTATTTGTAATCATTTTACAAAGACACAAGGTACTTCGCGGTTTACCTGTCGAGCGACTATAAATGATTGAGGCAAATATTTAATTTGGCAACTCTGAGAAATTGTTTTGCATAATCATTCGCTTTAGATTTATCTTTGGTTATTTTGTATAAACACATGGTTAGAATTATTTATTTGACTACAACTTTGTCAAATCGTTGACAAATTTAAATTTAAGAATCAGGCATGTCAACTAAAGAAGATTTTGAGTTAGTAAAGTCGAAATCAGAAAATTAATAGGTAGCTACTGGAAGAAAAGTTGAAATTCTGAAAAGTCTTTCTTTGGAGACTGTGGTTAAGTAAAAACTCAAAAAAAAGGTATAAAACTCCTTACCACAATTAATAATCATATCCTAAATACATATTTCGACAACTAAGTTGTCATCATCAGCAGGTAAAACTAAATTAATTGCGACGACTGTAATTTTAAATCTATAGGTCAAACGAAACGCTCAATAATAACCCGTTTTAAGGAACACATATCACATATTAAATTTAATAGACCAGAAAAATCGAACGTCGCAAACCATACATTGGCCACGGATCTCAACGTCTCCGTAAAAGGGTCAAAAACAACAGCAACCCCAGAGATCTCGACGCAAACGAAAGCTTTCACATCGTTAAAAACAAATTTAATACGTTTAACTCGTACAACGGTCCTATCCTATACAGTTGTCTTTTTTCATTCTTAGAAAAGAGGTAGAAAATGTTGATGGCAGGAGAATAGAGAATAAACACATGGTGTTGCCGTTTACTTAAGACGGGTAAGTTGAGGTAATTTTAGTTCGTGTATTTACTTTAAAGTCAGTGTACACGTGGACGCCAGGTTGTGCGCGATTCTGTGTGTTAGCTTTACTTTGCTCCATGTTTAACACTTTTATTAGTGGTTACCTACTGATGATGACAACTTAGTTGTCGAAATACGTATTTAATTTAGGATACGATTATTAATTGTGGTTAGGGGTTTCATATCTTTTTTGAGTTTTTTTAAATTCTGGATAGTAATTGTCCTAAAAATTAAAAAAAATTAAATATATGTTAATGACATTATAAATTAATAGCATGACATCTGCATCAGGCAAAGAAATAGGGTTGAGATTTTAAATCATCCTGCAAAAGCTACCAAAAGAAGTAGACATTTTATTCAGTCTAATTAAGAGCAAAATATTAACATTAAGAACGTTAAGAAATAATTTTCAAGACATTCCTATAGTTCATCAAAATATTAAAGGTACTGCATATGCAAATAATCTAAAAATCAATGCAAGGGTGCAGGCAGAAAGATCTTACCTGGTTACCTGGAAGAAAATATAAATATGTACACAAAAAGTAAAAGAATAGTGTAAAAAATACCAGTGAAGTAACGCCATTACATTTTCACCTTTTACCTCACTTAATTTCACTGAACGTAATTACTTTAGAAGAACTATACAACTATGTAACTAATTCAAATATTCGAAGTTCAAGTTAAGTGGATAAGTTAGACAATGGAATGTTCAATAGAGATAAACAAATCAACATATAATAGCATATTATTATAACGAAATATATTTTGAGCAATAAATATCATCTTTTAATATAGAAAATAAAAAGATTATACGAGCTTAGTATTGTGTTTTAATACAACAACAAAATCATTTTAACTATCGTATTATCTCCATTTTTCAAAAGTTTTTTTTTAATTTTCAATACTTGAGCAAGCTTTTTATTGCAAAATTAATCTTTACTAGTTCTTTTCAACGTAGCAGATCTAATTTCCAATATAATAGGCTTCTCTTTCGTACTCGGCACAAAAGAATGAGCTCTTCTGACTCTATCAGTTTCCTTGACGGGAAGAACTTGGGTTAACGTAGCTTCCAATAATTCTTTTTCGTTTTCAGACATTTTAATTCTATTGTGGGCCAATTTAAGTTTCTCATCCAACATTTTTCGTTCACTCTCTAATTGAAGAAGTCTTTCTTCAGCGGCTGGAAAAAAAAATATTTTTTTTTAAATGTATTTTTGAAAACGAACCTTACCTTTCAACTGGCGTTCTTTATCTCTCTGTCTTTCCTCGAATTCCATGCGCTTCCTTCTTTCTTCTTCTAACAAAAGTTGTTGCTCTTCTTGAAGTCTTTCGAGTTCAGCGCGTTTTTCCCATTCCTCGGTTAATACCCTGGCTTGCAGCCCTCTCACGATTTCTTCATCTCTTTTCGCTTGTGTTTCTTCTTCCAATAAAATTTCCAATTTTTCACGCATCTGTTCTAATTCAGTTAAGCGTTTAGATTCTTCCTTGACTACAGCCTCCAATTCTTTAGCCTGATCTTCAGCAACTTGTCTAGCAGTGCGTTCTATTTGGAGTTGAGCTTTTGCTCGCAACATTTCTTGCAGTCGCCCTTGCCTCTGACTTCGCCTCTTCATAACTTGTAAACGTTGATAACTCTGTAAACTACCGGAATGTTCTATTGCTAGTTGTAGCGCCGAAATCCATTGAGATTTTGTCATGTGATTACTAGCTCCTAGTTCGAATGATCTTTCCGATGTATTCAGAATAATTGTATAACCTAGAAATTATAATTTAAGTACAGTTTATACTATAAATACAATCTATTTAAATTTACCTTCTTTAGGTTCTACTTTACTAGTGGTTTCAATAACCATTGAGCCACATTTCTCTTTCTCCGATCGCGTTTTATAATAAGTCAATTCAGATGGTCTCAATACGAACCAATATTCCTTCATTGTTGGGAATATGTACCCCTTTCTAGCTAACACGCCTTTTTTAATGACATCCTCTACAAGGGTATGATAAATATCAGTTACAGCTTCTGATATGGCAGCTTTATCTTTCACATTGTTTACGCATTTAGATTCGAGCACTGCAATGAATGGTGTGAGTCGAAAATGCCCCATAGACATGCTCAGGCTCATAAAATCTTCTTCGTCCCATGGACACCCCAAAGAATTGACTAAGGTTTGAGCAACATAAGACGCTTCGATTGGATGTAAGAGAACTTGATACGTACACTCTTCGGTATCTGCTGTCAATTCTGCCAATAGGCAGAATATTCTGAAAATTTTGAAGAGTGAATCTTTGTTGAAGATGGTAAAATTGTGGGAGAATTTTTTCCTGCATATCAACCAGCATATCTCTCCGATTTTGTATTCGTACAGTCTTAGTTCGGATAATGGAAGTTTATCTGGTAGAGATGAAAATACTTCGCGCTGTAGGTAATACTTCAGGTGATCGAAATTTAAAGCGTTTGTACTTCTGAAATGTTCTAAACCTTTTTCGACGCCATATAGGTCTAACAGTGTCCCTATGTTCGCAGTCAAAACCTGCAAAGGAATAATAATTGCATCTTATTGAAAACACTTTTATCATCACAATTTTCTGAATTGGGAGAGAAATCAATTTTAGAGATATAATATACTTTATTTGTCAATATAATAATGATCATCATACACCATAAATTTAAATCAATGACTTTCCCGTTAAAACGCGACTATGGCCTCTTCATTTGTCCCAAATCTCTTCCCACCAAGCCATTTTTGCAAGTTTTGGAACAAGAACAAATTAGTATTTATTATATGTTGAGCACTTGTGAAATATTGAAATAACGAAATAAATAAACTAAATGTATATTTCGTGTGCTCTGCACACATCATCAGTAGTACTGTTTAAACATAATATCTACGAGACAATATATAATATGAAAATACATCATACAGAAAAATTAGAGGTTGGGTAAAAACAAATTAATGAAAAATGACAATGAATCTTAAAACTAATACAATTTCTGAGAATGGGTTCATGAGGAAATACCAAATATCTATGAAACCAACTAACGGCAAAAGGATTAGGGATTACAATATAAAATATTAATGTAAATGAAGAATTTAGTACCTGTTTACAAGATGCCTTAAGTATTTAATAATGTCGGTATACATGCTAACAGTTTATTATTGAAGGGTGAAATATCATTATTTAGAAGATAATTTTTGTGTTATTTCATGTATATGGCTTCCCAAGTGTCTAAATTTCTATTATTGCTTTTTTATCTAAACTAGCATTTTCTAAATCGAAGTTGTGACCTGTATCTGTATGATGTAAAGCTAACGCTGCCTTTTCTATGTTGAGTAATTTAACATGAGCCTTTACATCGTGTTTGAACATTTTTTCTGGGTTCCCCGATGTATAATTTTGGACAAGAATTGCAACTTATTTTGTAAATGCTCGACTCTTTCAACGGATCTGCGCTAACAATTTTTGTTTTTAGACACTCTTGTAACATTATTGTTGGAGAAAGAGTTTTATTACGCTGTTATGCCAATTTTTATGAAATGATATCTTACAGTATTTTTTATTGTTGCTCAAAGTGTCTGGTGATTTTTGAAGTTTTGAGCCTTTTCTTTTCGAGTTTGTTTTTAATTTTCAATACTAACTGTTTGTTGGAACCAATCGATTCTGCAACTTTAACTATGCATGCAGTCTAATTCTTTCTTAAAATTAATAGGAGATAGAGGGATTGACAGTAATCTGTTGATTAAAAAATAAAAACTGCTCTCTTTATATTTATGAAAAGTGGACGAGTGTTTATGAATGTAATTGTCTGTATGTGTTTCTTTTCTGTGGATGTCAAATTGAAAAGTATTGTCTAATAATTAAATTTTTAAATCTAAAAAGGGTAAAGCTTTATCTTTTTCTAATTCGTGCGTGAAACGTATTAATTCTTTCTTAAAATTCATATGAGATAGAGGGATTGACAGTAATCTGTTGATTAAAAAATAAAAACTGCTGTCTTTATATTTGTGAAAAGTGGACAAGTGTTTATGAATGTAATTGTCTGTATGTGTTTCTTTTCTGTGGATGTCAAATTGAAGAGTATTGTCTAATAATTAAATTTTTAAATCTAAAAAGGGTAAAGTTTTATCTTTTTTCTAATTCGTGCGTGAAACGTATATTGTGAAGGATATTGTTTATTTAAAATATTTAAGAAAGCCTCCGTATTGAAAGATTCGGATATCACTGCAAACACATCATCTACATATCTTGCCCAAAACTTAGGAAAAATGCCACAATTAGCTTTGACTTTGTTTTCAAGGTTATTCAAAAATAGTTTTGCTAAGAAAGGTGATAGAGGACTACCCATAGCTGTGCCATGTGTTTGTTTATAGAAGTTATTGATGAAAGATAAAGTGTTTTGATCCATGCAAAGTGTTGTTAGCTTTATGTATTCGTTTGTTAAATCGGAAGAAATGAAATTGAATTCTAGAAAATCTTTAAGCATAATCAAAGTAGTATCTATCGGAACACTTGGAAACAGGGAGACTACATCAAAGGAAATAAGTTTATCATTTGACGCTACATTTACATAATTTAATTTGGCAATGAGGTCCGACGTATTTAAAATAGGTCATGTTTAAACTTGAATTTACTTAATTCCTTAACCAACCATTTGGCAATTTCATGAGTGGGAGAGTTTATGTTCGAGACAATTGAGCGATAAGAATTCCCTGGTTTTCAAGTGTTCCGATAGATACTACTTTAATTATGCTTAAAGATTTTCTAGAATTCAATTTTTCTCAGAATAAATACGGCAATTTTTCTTCAATTCGGCATCAAAACGTATCACTACATTAGCTTAATATTATCCAGTTATTACACTTTCCTCCTATTAATAGTCGATAAAGACTTTTGGAATCTCAAAAAATCGTGACCATCATGTTATTGGCCGAAATAGTTATTTATGCACCAAGGACGTTATGGGTATTATATTGCTCTGAGGTCGATGTTAATTCAGCCCGAGGGCCTCTGGCCCAAGGAATGAATGTCGACTGAAGGCAATATAATTGCCATAACGCCAGTGGTTCATACAAGATTTTATTTTTCACGAAAAAGAGGAAAATTCAAATTACATTGGAAAAGTTCCGAGATTTCTGTCAACTGTCATGTCGTTGACATTTGTTACGCATCTAATATGTTGAGGCCGGTGGATCGTTCGAGACCCTAAAAAACGCATGAGAAATGGAAAAGTACATCTGAGCAGAAGGATGCATAGAGGAAAGCATTTCTTCTAAGAATAGAGTATCTAGCATGATATTAAATTCTGTTACAGTTTCAGATAAATCCTTGTTCGCTTGTTAAAGTAACTAGTGGAGATGTTTTCCCACAAAGAACTTTCACAAACTTGGAAAGCTTCGGATCACATATTTTTTCAGGACATTTCAAAAACAGTATTTTTAATTTTGCTAAATAATTTTAAAAATTTGATTCTTACTTTAGAAATTGTTGAAAATAAACAACTATTAAGTTTTACGTATTTTAAATGACAGTTGTTGACAGTTTTCAAGTCGTCAATGTTTAGATACTCTTAATTTTATAAAAGAATGCCACCAAAGTTTTGCTTCTTTATTTAGACTTTCTTAAAAATTAGAATTATTAGTTCTGTAAAATGTATATCCTTTCGTCTCGGGCCCTATTTATACTCACACAACGTTAAAAAATGTGAATAAAGTTACCGGGCGATATGAGCCATATAGCAGTTAAGACTGCGTTAATAACGTTATTAACGCACCACATAAGGCGACATTTACATGTAAAAATGAAATTTAATATTCATTCATTCTCATTTGCAGTAAGTTCAGAATGTTAACTATATATACACAAAGTATAGGAGTGAAAAGCCATATCCGTCTTCGAGATACCGTACATTGATAAGCTCCAATAAGAGCGAAATGCGTCTGTACGTTCCGTTGATGGACGTGGCTTTTCAGCAATTTTTAATTATCCTAATTACCAGGAAGGTCGGAGTCGCGACGAGGTGTGTTCTACCTACTGGTACAAACTTAGTTTGTCGGATTGTAGCTATTAACGCATCACATAAGGCGACATTTACATGTAAAAATGAGATTTAATATTCATTAATTCTCATTTGCAGTAAGTTCAGAATGCTAACTATATATACACAAAGTATAGAAGTGAAAAGCCATATCCGTCTTCGAGATACCGTACATTAATAAGCTCCAATAAGAGCGAAACGCGTTTGTACGTTCCGTTGATGGACGTGGCTTTTCAGCAATTTTAAATTATCCTAATTACCAGGAAGGTCGGAGTCGCGACGAGGTATGTTCTACATACTGGTACAAACTTAGTTTGTCGGATTGTAGTTATTAACGCATCACATAAGGCGACATTTACATGTAAAAATGATATTTAATATTCATTAATTCTCATTTGCAGTAAGTTCAGAATTATTATTATTATTATTATTATTTAATTTAGATATATTCTTCCGGAACCTATATACAGCAAGCTGTATTTTGAGCTGTAGTTCATAATTTCTACTGACATTTAAAATGTAACTAATAGTACACTACGATCATTACTTTACATTATTTTTTTATCAATTTTTCCTTCTTTCGATGCACCGTCTAATGCTTAGTACGTTCCTGATACACAACAGATATTTCCTTATCATTTGGGCTACTATTTTTATCCTTCCGTTCACTTTAAATAATAAAAAGTACATAACGTACGCTTCTTAATAAATAAGCAAATAATACGAAAGAAACACATAACAAAAATGACTCATAAAACAACGTAATCTGTAATAACATTGACACTAATTTTATTTTCCTGTTACATTATCACTAACTATATGTCACTCACACCATTAAAGTTACTATTTTCGATTTCTTTCTCGGAAATAAACACGCATGTTCAATCTGTTATTATTTAATTTAATGGTTCAATAAGTTACATAATGACATGACACAGGAACTTTAATAATTATATTGATGACACGTTAAAAATATATATTAAACATGTAAACAAGTACCTTTTTCTCCTTATACGGTTAGTTAAAACGCACCTGGTCGCTTAAATTTGAAAATCTCCCCGAAATTGAACGATTTGCGGCGATCGTAGGGCTTAGAGTGTGCGAAATACAAAAAATACGTACCTTGAGTTTGGATTTGTGCACCAGACCGGTCTTGTCCTGCTGTAGGGAAGCGAAAGCATGCCACACATAGTTCGTAACGTTTTCTAATAACACAGCCATACTTTAAATACCGCATTTAGTAGCGGCGAACTTTTCTTTCGTATCACACACGTGAGTCAGTTTTACAGGACCGTGTTGAGTATACGATTCGACTTGCGACACACCTACTTATTTGCTGATTGTCACTGTATTTCGTCGTCTTTATTGAATAATAACATTTATATAACCTCTTGAATGTATTGTATTATTTATATGCATAATTATGTATTTATTAATAAGGATAGTTTTTATTGTCCAACAGATCTATAAATCTACTTAATGGATAATATAAAAATACAAATACAGAAACATATGTTACAGTGTTAATTCTATTTACAAATTAAAAACTATGAATTACCTTCAAAATAAAAAAAGAAAGAGAAACTATTTATTCATTTATTAAAAATATGGACCATTGGAGCTTTAGCCGAAATAGTTCTTGCACGAGAAACCGAAAATGTAGCCGACAAGCGTGTACCGTAATTCGGTACAAAAAAATGGATTTCGACAAATAATAATGGAGAATTAATTTTGTTTGTAATAATTTTTATTCATTTATATTTATTAATAATTAATTTATTATATAAAATCTGGCACTAGAAACATTCCGACAACGACTCCATTCCATACCTGCTCAAAAGACTATTGCAGTCTACACCACGCGGTGGATATATTCCATTCGTTCTGAAAGCAATACATTTCAAAAACCTCCTTTGAATTCTCTACAAGCATACTCTCTCATACCATACGACAGACGCATATTAAAGAATCCCCTGCACGCTTTTATAAGAACACCCAACGATCAAGAAGCAGAGGTGCAGATTGCTTCTACCTAGGACTATCATAAATTCTGTTACATGAATTTTTAGTTGTACAATAGAAATTAGAAAAGATTTCATAACAATTTTCACAGCATTTATTGACCAATAAATAAGTAACAAATATTTCAGCAAATTATTCAAAATGGCATCCATTTGCCTTATCACACGACTTCAGACGCTCCGGACATGTATCTATTGCAGGACGATTTAAATTTGAAAATGCCAAGTGTCAATGCGACCAACTGCATACTTTATATAAAAATGAAACTCCAAACTTTCTGAATCATTGAATCAAATAATTTCAATTTGTTAATGTAAAAAATTCAAAATAGAAAAAATACTAAAAAAACTCGTTTCATAAGGCATTTTGTCGCACTCGTTCTTTAGAAAACTCGTTTGTGGCACGCGTTTTCGAACAACGCCAACATTGAAAAATGAAAAAAAGCGTTTCAAAATGAACCTTGTTTTGATACTGTTTTGGGTTTAATAATGAGATCATTACGAACAAAATAGAAAATATATATATAAAAACATTTATTAGCTATTAAGGGAGCGCAAAATAGTATATTAAAAAACAAGTTTCATAAGGCACCATTTTGCCGCACGAGATCAGCTTAGAAAACGAGCCGCTTGCGGCGAGTTTTCTAAAGAGCGAGTGCGGCAAAAGGCCTTATGAAACGAGTTTTTTATACTATTTTTTCTATTTTGCGTTTTTTACATTAATAAATTGCTTAATTGGAATTATTTAATTTGAAAGTTCAGAGTTTAATTTTTATATAAAGCATGCAGTTGGTCACATTGATACTTGACATTTTCAAATTTAAATCTTGCTATCCGCGAAGTATATTATATTACATATTATTTATTAATTTTCGTTAACACTACTTGATATTTCATTTAAAAATATAAACATGAGTGACATAGAAACATATATATGTTGTTGTCAATTGTATACAACATACGTTGTTTGTGTAAAATACGGACATATATCATATCTGTCAAATGTACATAAATTCTTAAAATCAAATGACAGCAGTGATATTTATTTCTGTATTCGAACAACGCCAACATTGAAAAATTAAAAAAAGCGTATCGAAATGAAGCTCATTTCGATACTGCTTTGGGTTTCATAATGAGTTCATTTCGAACGCAAAATAGAAAAAAGAAATTATATGTGGATTTACTAAACAGTATGATAATTAAGTGAAATGTGATAGAATTACGGTAAATGCGGTTTAGTTTCCCGGAATTTTACCACATTTCGTTGCTTAAATAACCAATGTTTAATACGAAATAAATAAAATCTTTAATGATTGTGATAATGTACATTCTAATACTGTTCCATTCACAATCGAAGTAACTTTATATTTACATTTTGTTAGCATATACTGAATAAGTATATTACCGAATTATATACATAAAACAACGTTAAAATGAATGTTTAGTTTCATAATTGTCATTAGAGCCATTAAGTAGTAGTGGAGTTAAAAGTACATGTCCCTATACCTAAACTATACCAAAATGTATAACGCAGCCATTCATGCGTCTAATGTTTATAACTAGAGGAGACCACTTTCCATGCGCGCCATGAGCGCCGGTATGGGAGTGTAATTCCTAATATATTAGAATATGCGATAGAATAGGGACGCAACATGAGCTTGTTACCGATAGAAGTATAGAAGTAGAGACATTTATTCTATCAAAAATAATTAAATATACATTTGGTTTTCTGCTATTAAAGTAATATGCATAAACACACGAAAAATAAGAATAGTACATATTATAGCAGCGTTGTATGTACCTGTAAATAAAATAGAAAATGTATGAAATCAGTGATTGTGTGCACGACAGAGGATTTAAAAAAACACTTACCGTTTTAAGCGTCTTCCAAGGATTGACAAACTAGAGGAGACCACTTTCCATGCGCGCCATGAGCGCCGGTATGGGAGTGTAATTCCTAATATATTAGAATATGCGATAGAATAGGGACGCAACATGAGCTTGTTACCGATAGAAGTATAGAAGTAGAGACATTTATTCTATCAAAAATAATTAAATATACATTTGGTTTTCTGCTATTAAAGCAATATGCATAAACACACGAAAAATAAGAATAGTACATATTATAGCAACGTTGTATGTACCTATAAATAAAACGGAAAATGAATGAAATCAGTGATTGTGTGCACGACAGAGGATTTAAAAAAACACTTACCGTTTTAAGCGTCTTCCAAGGATTGACAAACTAGAGAAACTCGATTGTATATTTTCAACATCAGGTGCGTTTTTAAGGTTATTTCTGAAAAACATGTCCGCCGTGAGGAAAAAATATGATTATATTCGAAAAACGAGCGTTCTACATCTAGTGATCTACATCTGCAGACGAGCCCTCACAAATACGTGTTAAGGTGTCAAAATCTGCATTTCTGTCTAAAACACTTTCAAATTTAATTAGAACACTTTCACTTTTTACGTCTTCTACAGTAGATACACAGTTGTGCGTGAACATCTTTAACGATTTGCAGTGATTCCTCTAACGACAGCGACGAATTTTCTAATTTTGTTATTGCTTGTTCTAGCCCCAAGTAATTCTCACGAATACTTTGTAAATCCATTTTAATCTGGGCATCTTGAAATTTTTTCTGGCTTATATTTATAGCTGCACTTTCTTTCGGATCGAATGATAAAACCACGTCCTTATTTTTTTCAAAATGTTCATGACAGTAAAACCCCCCCCGTAACCATGTACCCTAACGTGTCAGAATCGGCTGTGGTGGCTCAGGGGTATGGGGACACAATTCGTGAAATTTCAGAATACGTTTTGGAGATTTCAGGAATACTGCCTTTGTACTCGATATTAAAGCATCTACCTCTACATCATCTACATCTACCTCTGGATAACATCTACGAATCTGTTCTGCCACAAGGTGTAGAGCATGGAGTTTACAAGTAATATGTAACAAGTTAGGACAATATTTTCTAAGAGACCGGCCTACAGAACACATGGTTGCGGCATCATCGGTCATAAACATTAATACTTGTTCTTTCGAAAGTTTAAATTTTTCCAAAGTATCTAATAGCACCTCTGAAATTTTTTCGACATTACATTGTTCTAGTCGTCTGGATGCTAATAAAATTGAAGACGTTGGTTGATGTGGTTCCATATTACGCGCCATCACATTAACTACAGACTGTTTTTGCTGTCAGTTGTTTCGTCCACACATAACCACAGTTTTTTATTTTTCAGTTCGGCTTTGATTTTATTTTCAACCTGTTTACGCACCGATGGTAAATTCCTTCGTAGCGTTGTCGTGCTCGGTAATGTTTGATTCGCGTATTTATTCCAAAATGAAATAAATGAATCATTACTTAACAAGGTAAACTGCAGTGTACACACAATCATAGTTACACATAGTTCATGTATAAACTGTTGTCGATTAATTTTGTTATTATTGTGCTTCGAACTGCTTGCGTATTCTTTACAATGTGTTTTTGACCAACACATTAGATATGTATTGCATACTAAACATTTAATTTTTGAGCCATCGTATATTAAGTCCGGGAAATCCATAATAAACTTATTCACTTCGTCTGACAACGGTCGTTTTCTCGATTTATGTGTCGACGGCATTTTATTACGTATGCTTACACTTACATTCAGTCTAAGTAAGTACCAAACACATACTGAATGCTTTTTATTAGTTCTGATGCAACGCAATCATCCTCACATCGGCTCACATGGCGCGCACGGAAATTGGTCTGCTCTATTTATAACAATCAGAAAGATGCTTGAGGCATAAATTCATAGAACAATGGAGTACTGTTTCATGTATAGTTCTCGTCAAGATAACTTAAAATGACTGCAATTAACATAAAGTGGATTATAAGGAGTATCTGCTGTGAGTTTACCTGTGGGGTATGAAATATTTACAAATAGTACTTGTCTATCAGGAGTGTATTCCGAAAAATTGTAAAGCGGCTACAGGTGCTGTTTTAAATAATCAATATTGAAAATATTAATCATGGATATGAACATTTTATCGCGAGAGTTATGATACAAGTATATCTTCCACAATACATCATTAATATAATACAGTTTATTGACATTAATATAACTAATGTATTTGTCAAAGTATAAGAAATATGAATAGGTAAAATAGAAAAGATATATTAGAGCAGGCGCGGCTCGTGATGACGTATTTTGGTTTGCAGTACAATGATACGAGTGCCTCGTGTGTTTTCGGTGTTTACTAAGCAAACGTTACAGTTAGTACACGAGAATACACGAAGCACTCGGATCATTGTACTGCAAACCAAAATACGTCATCACGAGCCGCGCCTGTATTAGAGAATATCAAAACATTTAATACTTTCTAAGTATCGTATAAACAGGTAATTAGAATCTCATTCACAAATACTTACTAGCGTTTCAACTATTTAGAAAATTAAAGGGCAATACTAACACATGTGTGCAGTGTTGCTAGCCAACGTTAGTGTTCCATCAGTAGATTTGCTGACAAATTTCGGTAGATTCCGTAAGAAATTGGTAGATTTAAAGTTTTTATAAGTTTTCCAAGATGAGTACATAAATTTTCCATTAATTGCAGTAGCTTTTAGTTCTATTGCAAGTCAACTCTCTTTCAATTTTCGAATCATGAGACACTGCTGCAACAACTGGAATTAAATGATCCATCACGCGTTATAACTTTGTATGTAAATATCTTAAATTTTTTCAATAAAACACAATAGTCCATTTTTAGTCACATTTATTGTAGTTTTATGTAAATTAAGTATATAGTAAGAAGCTAATGTAACTGCAAAAGGTAAAAAAAAGCATGACGACTAATGCCTCATTGTAGTGACATTAGAAACTAATGCGATTTTTGTGATTGCATTTGACTTTTGACTTGCAAGGTTGTGCTTGCATTCAAATGTGCATCAGTTAATCACGAATAGTGCTTATTTTTACAGTATTTGAGAATTGAAAAAGTCTGCTCGCTCAAATTACTTCGAAACATTGTTATAATTTGCTGAGTAAACTTTTCAATTCCCTCTAATTTGTAGAAGGCAAACTTCCCTAGAAATCCAACAAATTAGTGGTTTCATTAAAAACCGTTTTAAGTGTGGTATTACTTTGCAGATCAATCCGATTTATTTGCAAATTGCTTGGCACATTATCTAAACAACTCCATTTTACGAGACATTTTTTTGAAATCAGCTAACCGGTTTTCAAATTCAGATTGGAGTTGTATTAACACACTTTTAATTTTTGTATTTTGCTATTCAAAATTCATCCCAGCTTCTTCCTCAGCTTTCTTGCAGTTCGGAAAATTATCCGGCTTTCTTTCATCAGTATGCTTGATAAACAGTTTTAGTTTTATCTCAAATGACTTCACATCTGAATACATATTGCATATTAAATTGTTTTTTCCCTGTAAACATGTGCAGTGCAGCAGTCAAATCAGTCAAAAAGCCAAGATCTACAATTTACTAGTGGTTAGAACGCACGTGTAGGCTTTCCGTTAATCACCACGAAGTTAAAGTGCTAATAACATCAATATCTTTGTCACATTTTCCATATCCTCGTCCTTTTCTACTTTTAAATTCAGGTATGTTTTCCCATTCTACTTTATAGAATTGAAAATATTTTTTCTTTTTCACCACCACTATTACTACAGTCACTCATACTGATTTTGTATTAAATTTTGTTTGCTAGTTAAATACACGTTAGCAAACGCCTATTAAACTGGCGCGAGGTGGGGTAAGTTCGTGCAGGATTAAAAGTAGTGGGGAGATTTGTATTTGGTTTTACATCAAATGTCAGATAATTCTAACCTCTGAGCGTGTATCACTTTATGATCTCCTAGCAAAGACATTATGTTCCGTCAAACGCCAATGACAAATGTATTCTGACAATTACTTGAGTAGTGGGGGTGGACGTTTTTAAAAACGGCTTCTGCGCACCCCCTCCTCGCGCCAACTTAATTGGCGCTTGCTATACACGCTAATAACTTGTAATGAAGCAATATATGAATTTATTTCCTTTTTATAGTCTATTTTAATTGAGTAAATTACCTAATTGTAAATTTCTAACGTAAAATTCCGGGCGCCATGAAATTCAATGAAAGTTAAAATTGTTTTAGAATACATAGTTTTTTGTCGGCATGTTACCTGACCCTACAACAGTTTCTGAAAGAAAAAATATCGAAAGAAAAATAAGTTAATAGAGGAGAGGCGGGTATTGTACGCGGCGGGTAAATTTACGCACCCATGTGTGAGCAGTTCTATTCATTTTATTTTAAAAATAATACCTTAAAAAACATCTAGTGTTGCTACTTATAATGTGTGTGCTTTCTTTCACGTTTAAAATTATATTTTATCCCTTTTCTATGTTTACGACTACCGATCTTGACATTTTCCGAATGTTTTCATTGCTCCAAGACTGCGCCTGCGCGCGCACATTATCAATGCAGCTAATTTTAAAAGTTTATTAAAGATCTGCAGGTAGCTTGTAATCCTTTGTCCTTCCAATATACGTCTACAGCAAAAGTAATCGTCCCTTAAGTTTAGTGTTGAATAAACTGAACAGAAAGGTATTTCATTGATATTTGATTGTTGAACTCGACCAATCGTTAGAGGCCACCACCTCTAGCGATTAGAAGTACGAGTCCGATACGTATTTGTATACTTCAAATTTCAATATTGTTCGACGTTAATCGTTATTGAACTCGTAGTGCAGGTTTTGTAGTACATATTCTCTCACTCTCTTATTGACAAATAATATATGCATATTAGTTATTTATTATATTGGCTTATTTAAGTTAGATAAGCATATATATAGCTATTATGGAGGGGATATTTGCTTACCATACTATTGTCCCCAATCAAAGTTTCCAGAATATGGATTGTACAACGAAATTACTAAAAACGTTTCATAATCCTCAATTTTCGTATGCCAGAACGAAATGCGAAGCAATAATTACTTCAATATTTAGAAATTATTCTGAATGGAAGATTTGTAAAATGCATCGATTGCGACTATTTTATATGATGTATCAAATCATAATGAAATAAAATTATATCCAATTTTAGTTAGATATTTTGATATAAAAAATGGTATTTAATTAAAAATATTACAATACTAATACGATACAAAGGTATTTTTAATAATATAAAATATTATTAAAAATCTGTTGTGAAGAACACAAATACAGGTTCACTATTAATATTTTTGTGAACGTGTCCGAACATATCCCTCCCCAGAGACGTAGATACGTATTTCGCCTTTCTACAGGCTCATCGGTACGCCCCTTTTTTAATAATATTTTATATAATTAAAAATACCTTTGTATTATACAAAACTGGTGGGGTTTACCTACTCATGTATGTTTCAATTATTCTGATATACTAATACGAATTTAGGAGTACGTAAACGACATGGCATTTAATAATGTACACACAAAATTAAGATCTGCTACAGAAAATTCTACTTGGAATTGGTTGTAATGCACATATTGTCAAATGCTATCAGTATAGCTTCCATTTCTATGACAATTGATGCAGAGGTCAACCTAACCACTATATATCCATATTTTTAGCCGTTTTACAATTCATGTAGTTAGTTTAAAACAGTTTTGTGAGGAAATTGATGTGGAAAATAGAAAGTTTCTTGGCTATTCGAAAGCTAGGTGGCTTGCTTTCACACTAGCTGTATAGCGCATTTTAAAATTATAGGAACCTGTTTATTCATATTTTTTAAGTTTGGAGAAATCCCTGAACATTCTACAAATGTTTTTCAATAACGAATCATCTGAAGTAATGCTTTATTTTGTGTATAGTCAGATTAGTCAGGCATCCACTTTTCATAAAATTATTATTATAATTGTGCTGCAAGTAATATTTTATGTATAGAAAATAAGAGGTAAGATCACTAATTTTTGTTATTTAAAAAAAATGATTAATGGAACTCTAACATGGTTCTGTTTGCATTTGTATATTAATTAAATACTGTCTATTTTTTTAAATCAACTTATTATAACAAATTTGTTTAAACTCAGTCGGTGGGGGAATTATACGCACTCTGCGTGTATTACCCACAACTACTCGGCCAATTCTTATTTGCATTTTAATTGTAACAGTTGCCACGTAAATACCTTCAAAAAACTGAAAAGGTGTCTTGGACGGTAGATCAACTTAAAAATGCAATTGCATGTATTGAAAATGGTGCTTCTATTAGACAAACAAGCAAACAATTTGGGATTCACGAGTCAACGATAAGAAATAATTGTTTTAACTGTTCACCATTTTACTTTATTATTAAAATTTTCTTAGACGTTTTAGTTTTTAAATTATATTACATTTTATTTTAAAGGCCAAACCAATGCAATTTTCCCTAAGCACAGTTACCCCACACCTGCGTATAATTACCCACCCCCTTGTATAATTGTACGCAGAAGCAACATTTAGAAAAAACATTTTTATTTCAAAACTGTACTCACTAGAAATTTGTCCTTAGAGAGTGAGATAGTTATTATAATTTTGTATATATTTATGGAATTGTGTAACAATAATATACAGGCTGATTCATTTTCGGCCCTCACCATGGGGATCTCTCTTATTATTGGAGATAGAGTATAGGTTTAAATTTGGTAAAGTTGTTAAATTTTGTGTCTGTTATAAATCCGTAAAGAAAATAGACCTGTGACAAATGACCTTCGTTATTAAAAAAAAAAAACGCGAAAACCCCATTTTCTTCTTTTATCTGTAGCTCCGACATTTGGCCTTGTAGAGAAAAAATAAAAACACATTCTTGTGGCTATTTCTAAACCTCTATCCAGTGGTGTACTCTAAATTTTTATAGGACTTTCGTTTCTTTCTGTCCATCATCAACTATCTAATTTCTTATACGCGCCATATTGGATTTAGACATCTTCAGAAAGAGTTTTTTTTTCTGATTTCAACCATGTACTATAGTTTTTGACATTAGGTTTTATTAGAAAGAATAAATTATAAGATTAAATAAGGTAGACTTTGGAATTTCAATCTATCAAACATTTCATTTATTGTACTTTACTAATACAAAAATGTCATACACTAACGAAGAGAAACGAGATATGATAAGTATTTTTTATTCTTCGAAACGAAATTCAACAGTAGCGAGTACAAGATAACGAAAACATTAATAAAAATACATAGAAAAGTAAACAATAAACAATTACAGTAAATGTTCAATTATCTGGCCATCTTCGGTAATGCACAATTGGGCACGCCTTCTGGCATTTTGTACTGCCCTTTGTATAGTTCTTCTAGGAACTGCATCGAAGGCATTCTGAAGTCTGTCTCGTAATTCTTCAATGTTTTGTGGCGCATCTACTTTATAAATATTATTTTTAACATATCCCCATAAAAAAAATCTGGCGGACTTAAATCAGGTGATCTCGCAGGCCATTCAACAACTCCCCTATTTCCAGTCCAACGCTTTGCAAACTCTTGATTTAAGAATTTTCTAACAACAGCTGCATTGTGTGCTGGTGCGCCATCTT
This sequence comes from Melolontha melolontha, assembly GCA_935421215.2. NCBI lineage: Eukaryota > Metazoa > Arthropoda > Insecta > Coleoptera > Scarabaeidae > Melolontha > Melolontha melolontha. Next base: position 36,865,822 of record OW285242.1, read on the forward strand.
GTTGCCACCATAAATATTGTAATTGATTTAATGGGATGTTGTCGTCAAGATAGTCAAATACGTATGTACCTACGTAAAATGTTTAAATATCTTTCTCCATTTAAATGTTCTTCATACATAACTGGTCCTAAGAGACGATTTGCCAAAATACCCATCCAAACGTTTATTCCAAAACGATGTTGTGGTCTTCTAGCCCTGTTTTGTCGGAGATTTTGTACTGCCCAATAGTGCTCCGTATTTCTGTTGAACATTCCAGAATTTGTAAATTTTGTTTCATCTGACCAGATGATTTTGCTTAAAAAATTTTCGTCATTTTCTATCCTTCCCATTAACCAATTACAATATTCTAGCCTTCTCAAGTTATCTCCAGGCAGTAAAGAGTGACTAACATGAATCCTGTATGGTTTAAACCTACTTTTATGTAAAGTTCTCCAAACTCTGGACTGGCACAAATTTAATTCTGACGCTACTTCGCGTGTAGAAATTGATGGATTATTATTTATCTATAAAAATACAAGATTAACATGAAATTTGAAAACACGCTTTTAATTTACCATTTGTAAAATATCTTGTCGATTTTCATTTAAATTCCTGTTGTCTTGACCATTACGCGGCTTAGTAAACGATCCATTCTCGACCAAATTTCTGTCGAGATCTAGAAAAATGGTACGATGAGGCTGTTGTCGTTCTGGATATAATTGTAGATATCTTGTACTCGCTACTGTTGAATTTCGGTTCGAAGAATAAAAAATACTTATCATATCTCGTTTCTCTTCGTTAGTGTACGACATTTTTGTATTATTAATGAACAATAAATGAAATGTTTGACAGATTGAAATTCCATGGCTACCCTATTTAATCTTATAATTTATTCTTTCTAATAAAACCTAATGTCAAAAACTTTAGTCAGCATGTTGTACATGGTTGAAATCAGAAAAAAAAACTCTTTCTGAAGATGTCTAAATCCAATATGGCGCCTATAAGAAATTAGATAGTTGATGATGGGCAGAAAGAAACGAAACGTTGTATAAAAATTTAGAGTACACCACTGGATAGAGGTTTAGAAATGGCCACAAGGATGTGTTTTTATATTTTCTCTACAAGGCTAAATGTCGGTGCTACAGGTAAAAGAAGAAAATGGGGTTTTCGCGTTTTTTTTTTAAATAACGAAGGTCACATGTTATTTTCTTTACGGATTTATAACAAACACAAAATTTAACAACTTTGCCAAATTTAAACCTATACTCTATCTCCAATAATAAGCGAGATCCCCATGGTGAGGGCCGAAAATGAATCAACCTGTATATAGTTTTCAAATTACCTTGAAAATCCCTTAGGTGAGTACAATTACTCGCCCTTTGCCTACACCTCTACAACTAGGGGAACCTCATCGACATTAAAAAGAATTAGACTGTTCTCCATATTGAATATTAAGCTCTGTTTTTTACTAAATACTATAAGACTTCGTATTATAAAAAATAATAAATTTTTATTCTGATATATGTAAGTATAGATATTGTCGGTTCGCAATAAAAACTACACATTTATACAATTTAAATGAATAGCTTGGCAGTTCTGATTTTTTCGGTAGAATTGTGTTAAAAATCGGTAGATCGGTAGAAATCATCTGAAATGGGTAGGGCTGGCAACACTGTTTGTGTGTTATTTCTAGGTTAAATGGTCATTTAAATCAGGTAAATAACAATTTTATTCTTTTAACAAAAAGCCAATTTATAACATCCTTTTAAGTTAAATGGTAATTATGAGACGAAATATTTCACTAAAAGCCCTTTTAAAAAATAAAAAGCCGTTTAAATACATTATAAAATCGGCCATTTTATATTTATTTCTAGTGTTGTATATATACATCAGATAATCTATTAAAAGATGAAACATCATTAGTATACAAAGCGCACACATCTAAGAATGATAAAGTTATTATAGGAAAATGTACGTGTTTTGTATTTGTTTATAATAAGGCGTTTGTTTTATTAAACCGTGCAGCTATGAAAAAAGAGTTGCCTAACTTAATGTTACATCTACCGAAATATTAAAAATTATCTTGGTCAAAGTGAAAAACGTGTGTCTTAATTTATATCATCCGTTTGAGAAAATTCTGATAAAATTTTCAGGTTACCTAAGTGTCATACTGACGTTAAGATTAATATATTGACAAATTTAAAACAAATTGCAATAAACAAAGCAATTTCATATCTCTTAATATGTACATATATGATTTTATTATAACGCGTGTTCAGAAACATTCGAAGTCAAGTGGGCTCTGAACAAAAAATCGTATATCTTTACTTAAGTATTAATATACTAATTTGATAACCTATAAAATTGTAACGAGCGATCATTAAAATTTTCACTCGTAGCTGGCCGTGTATAAAAATTATGTCGTAGCTTTAGTCATTAAGATGTTATTTCAAACATCTGTCAGTGTCAAATATATATTTTAAAGTTTCATCAAAAGAAAAAGTAATGGCCTTTAATGATATGCATAAAGCGTTTATGGTAGAATGCTACTTCCTGACATCTCAAAAAATTGATAGTATTTGGCAGCATTCAATAGAAAATTGCCTTGCGGAGTTTGAAGAGAGATATCCAAATACTGTTCCTAGCTATAAAACTTTCCGTGATACGCTAATGCATTGTGTAAATCTTTTTCGTCAAACAGGCAGTATTTTAAGGAAAAAAGGAAGCGGTCCTCCTCTCAAGAGAAGTCGCGGCGTAATTAAAAATGTCAGACAAATTATTAACGAATCTCCTCAAACATCTATTCGCAGAGTTTCGCAACAAGTTGGGCTTTCGTATGGAACATGTCAAACAATTTTAAAAATGGACTTGCACATGTATCCATATAAATTAACTTCTGTACAAAATCTATTACCTACGGATTATGAAAAAAGAACACAATTTTGCCAATGGTTTATTCAAACAATGACAGACAATATTTTAAATCATACTTTTTTCACCGATGAAGGTTGGTTTTATTTGAAAGGTTATGTTAATTCGCAAAATATGCGTATGTGGTCCAGTGAAAATCCTCATTTCTACAAAGAAGTTCCTCTACATCCAGAAAAAATAGGCGTATGGGTAGGTATGAGTCGTCACCGATTAATAGGACCAATATTCTTTGAGGGCACGATAACATCGGAGAAATATCGTAACGAAATTCTCAGTGTTTTTACTAATCAATTGACTAATGATGAACTCCAGGTCGGATATTTTCAACAGGATGGGGCTACATCTCATGTTACACTTGAAAATATTCAGTTTTTGCAACAATTTTATGGCGATAGGATAATAAGTAGAAATACAGCGATTCCATATCCACCACGATCGTGTGATTTAATAGTCATGGATTTTTTTGTGTGGCCATATATAAAGAATATTATTTATGAAACACCAATTAATAATCTACAAGAGTTAAGACATAAAATCATAGAAAAATGTGAACACATCAATAACTCACCGCATATACTGATCAATGTTTTCAATGCTCTACGAAATAGAGTGCGATTATGCTTGGTGGAGAATGGTCAACATTTTACACATTTTTGATAATATTCTATTACTTTGTATAAAAATTATAAATATATTTAATATAAAAGTCAGCATTTCAAATTATTTTTTAACAATCATGACGTTTGAAATTATAATGACAGATCTCCTCTAATAACTTAAGTTAGGACATACTTTTTGTGTACATGGGTTACTTGTGCGAAAATTTTAATGATCACTCGTTATTAAGTAAATGTATCAATCTATCTCAGACATGACTTCATATTTTCAATGACTACTTTGACTTCGAATGTTTCTGAACACCCGTTATTACAAATTGGAATTTACGTCAGATAGACTTTAAGACTTTAACGTCCACTTAAATAGTGTTGTCGTATATTTTAAAACAAAACTTGGAGACTTATATTGTCTACTGTCTATATAAATACGGCAAATATGCCTACAAAGTAACAGGTGGCCTTGTAAAAAAAAAAAAATAGAATACCGAATAATATGTACTATTTTTCTTAGTATTTCAAACCGTCACTTTTGACGAAAGACATTTGCATACGCCATTTCCGCATTACATGACTCCTAAGAAATATACTCATGGTTCTCAATAGAATGTACTAATTTACCTTCCTTCTTCTTTTAAAAGGAATAATTGGCGTATTAATGTAGTAAGTTTGTTGAACAATAAAAAAATATATTAACTTAAATTTTCCTGGGACATTTTTAAATTACAGGAAACTTGAATTAAGGCAAATAACAAGTTACATAGCATAAGAAAATGCGTAAAGTGTTAAATTATATAATAACAACGTGGACGTAATTTTTCTGAACTTGTTTTTCAAAATGGTAATAAAAATTTATATACGAGAGCGTGACTGATACAGGTACGTAATACCCACAATCGGTTGTATTCTTATCAAAATAAATTTTGAAATAATATAAGAAATTTGTCGACTAATAGAAACTAATCATTGTTAATAAACAGGATTATCTATTATTAATTTACTCTTTGTATAATAATTAATAGTTGCCGATTATCAGCTATGATATCTGCTACATTACACAAAGTGGTGAAGGAGTGAACCACAAAAAAGTTTTCAGATATGCCATGGATTAAATCAGTTAGTTAAGTGATCTAACCTACATTTCGTACTATTAGTAATAGGTTAAATCGTAACTTGTCAATTTGACTTATAATTATTTACATATGACACTTCGCCAAATCTCTAAGCTCAGACGTGACTTAATGTGTCTATATGTCTATCTCAGTCGTTCAAGGCCTACCTAGGAAACAAATTTTGTGGCTCGCTTGATATAACATGCATATGTTGAAACTTCCAAAATATGCGTGGGTGATAGGCAATTTCTGATTTTAAATTCGTTTTTAGGGTGCCAAAATACATAAAAAACACCTAAAAATTTCCATGTCATAAAATATGTATTTTACAGTATAAGGAAAAAGGTTTATTCTTGATAATATAGCACACAACCAAGGTGAACATCTTTTTTTCTTTATGGCTCTTTGCTTTATCATTTACTTTTCAGTCAATAAATCCAACGAAAAATTTATGAAAAGTCACACCTATTCCGGAATGTGTGGATGCATTTCGCGCTTATTGGAGTTTGTTAACACAAAGTATCCTGGAGAGATATGACTTTTGACTTCTATAATTCGCGTATATATTATTAGTATAATGAACTTACTGTAAAGGAGAACTAATGACAATAAAAAATTTATATATACGCGAAGTAGTTCCTTAAAATGAATCTAACGATTAATAAAATTGATCCGAAATTGGTGGAGACTGTGGCTTGTAATCTGAAACAAAAATAAGGAAAACACCCTAACCACAATATATAACAATAAATACTATATACGTATTTCGGCAACTAAGTTGCCATCTTCAGCAGAATAACCTTAAAATCTGAAAAAATGTTAAACGTAGCGTTTTTGGCTAAGGTAAACCTTAGAAGATATGCTATTCACCAATTCGTCAGTGGGATAACACTCTCTGTTTTAAGGTTATTCTACTGAAGATGGCAACTTAGTTGCCGAAATACTTATATAGTACTTATTGTTATATATTGTGGTTGGAATAAAATTGATTCCAAATTCCATTAATGTACGCACCATTACGCAAATTAAACCTAGTCATAGCGTCATACACTGCAGGCAAATCAAGTTTCCCAAAGTAAAAATTTCGTGAAAAGTGCAATTGTACCACCAAACACCTTTCCAGTAATATAAGCATGATTTGACGATCCTTACTGACAAGTTACACTGAGAATTTTATATGAAGCATGAAGGATCGATGTGAAACAATGGTGAACAAGACTGAAGATTCAACACCTTATTAATTATTCAGTTGTGATGTGGAACGGACATTTTCTATTTTTAAAGACGTTTTAAGATCTAAAAGAACTAATTTAACACAGGAACACCTTGAACAAATTTTAGTTGTTCATAGTAATGTTTTACAATTTCAATATTTCACCGAGAATAAATAGTTTTGAGTTTTGTTCTTTGTAAATTATTTTTATTCAAAATTCGATACGCAATTTGCTTGTCGGCATTACTTTTGTACAGCAGTAGCCAAACCGTTTATTACATTCGCTCTGTTGTGCATTGACAGATACATATTAACTGCATATGTAGGTATGTGCCACTTATGCCTGTCCACACGTATCAAATTGTTCCAAACTCACGGATCGCTTACAGACCAAACCTAATGCGAATACAAGGTAGACAGACGCCTATGGCCTATGAATCATCAATCGCTCGAGTGCGCTCTCTGATAATGAGCGACAGCAAAATTGCGTTACATACAATGCTTAATAGAGATAACATCTTCAAACTCCATCCGATAACTTTAAAAATAATACACTGTTATTATAATTTAAAGAAGGAAGTGGAAGTAAAATTCTCTTGGGTGTGACAACACAAGCCATTATCAGACGCAGATATTTTATCGTAGGTTTTTCATCAGTACCGAATTATAAATGTCATGTTTTCTTAATTTATTTCTTATTGTACCCATATTTAAATTCAACAATTTCAGCTATATTTTGTGTTAAGTGTGCAATAAATTTCTATGTACTTTTTTCTCTTTCATTTGCATTTCTTTGAATAAAAATTAAACTCGATACACAATAGATTCAATCTTTCTTATACGTAAATAAAGGAATCATCATGATCGTTATTCTAACATATTTTCATAAAATAAAAAAAAAAGTTAAGTGTATTGTTTTGTTTTCTGAATTTGAAATATTATGTTGTTGCCCTTGTTCAAAATCCGAAGAATCTATGCAGCAATTCCTGACGCACGCGGACCGATGTATGTCCTTCATTTTTAATACCAGGAAACAAGAGCGGTTACATAACTGTCAACTTAATACAAAAACAACAACTAGAGGAATCTCATAGACATTCCTATTATTTTCTTTATATTATTTCGTACAAATAGATAATTATGTACAATGTGGAATGTAATTATTCATACACGTAATACTTTTAACATTAGACTGAATGGTCTAATAGATATCAGTATTAATATACGAGGGTGGATCATTATATCCCTGACTTTTTGAATTCCCCGTGTTGTAAATTGAAAATCAACACTGCTCTCGTCAACTAGCTTATTGCTATGAATTGTGATCTTGAAATTTGCTTATTCACAATTCACGACAAATCTATCCAACTAGGATACTCAGTCGGTTTAATTTAAAAAAATGGGACTGCTTTCCTCTCAGGGTTCCAATCGGAAAAGTGGTTGTCTCTTCTACAAAATTTATAATGCGCCAGTAAAAGAGTATTGACAAATGTTATAATTATATTTCTTTAAGTTACTTGTAAACTTCTTGAAATAAGGTTAAATAATAATAAACACAATAAAATTTAAATGAAACTTTAATACAAAAATAAAAAAAAATTAAAAAAATCTTTATAAAGTATAAAGATTAATATTACCTCATTAAACAATATTATAAAGGTAAAAATAACGCATGGAAATGACCGCAGCATGCGATCAAAAACCTTTGTGACAGCCGATCAAAATAAGTATGTAATATATTATTCATAGATATCTTATTATATTTAAAAGAGTTAAATACTGTATTTTCTAATTGTATTATCATTATTATCGTATTAAGATTTTAGTCTTAGTTATTTGATATAAATAACAAAGAAGGTTTTTAAAATTTCTAGTAAAAAAAAATCTGTTAATGTAAAATTTAGTACGTTGGTTTATCAAGGGCATTTTTTTTACATGTGGTTGCACATGCGTTAGAGTTTGTTTCGGGTTGTCAAGTCAGTTTGTTTATTTTGTTTCTCTTGGGAGAAATTAAAAAGTTTCTTTGTAATTTGTTATTTTTTAATTTTGATCGGCTGTCACAAAGGTTTTTGATCGCATACTGCGGTCATTTCCATGCGTTATTTTTACATTTATAATATTGTTTAATGAGGCAATATTAATCTTTATACTTCATAAAGATTTTTTTTTAAATTTTTTATTTTATTTTTGTATTAAAGTTTCATTTAAATTTTATTGTGTTTATTATTATTTAACCTTATTTCAAGAAGTTTACAAGTAACTTAAAGAAATATAATTATAACATTTCTCAATACTCTTTTACTGGCGCATTATAAATTTTGTAGAAGAGACAACCACTTTTCCGATTGGAACCCTGAGAGGAAAGCAGTCCAATTTTTTGAAATTAAACCGACTGAGTATCCTAGCAGGATAGATTTGTCGTGAATTGTAAGTAAGCAAATTTCAAGATCACAATTCATAGCAATATGTTAATAGACTACTGTCAAAGTTTGGAAAAGCTAAGTCATTTAGTTAAAGTTTGACAGGCATTTAAAAGAGATAAACTGGTGCATTTTAGCGGAAATGGAAAAATGAATTTCGTCTACTCATCAAGCATTTTTTATTCGGAAAAAACCATTACTCAAACCAAAGCTAAGCTAGATAAATACTATGGAGATTCTGTACCATCAAAATCAATTGTAAGAAAGTGGCTTACTGAATTTCGTTGTGGCCGCATTAGCACGAGTGACTCAAAACAGTCTGGACGCCTTATTAAGGACATTACAGCCGAAACAATTGAAAAAATCCACGAAGTGGTGACGACCAATCGGAGATTAACAGTGCATGAACATGTAAAACCCATAAGTATATTCATATTATATAGTGGTTTCGATATTTTATAGCCACTTGCGTATGAGAAAGCTATGTGCAACATGAGTGCCGCGTTTGCTCATAATTGAAACGTGGATTCATCTCTTCGATTTTCATCTCTCCGATCCCGAGTCTAAGCTCCAAAATAAAGAATGGCGACACAGAGGATCTCTGCCACCTCAAAAATTTAGAGTTCAACTCTCAGCGGGTAAGATTATGGTTACAATTTTTTGGGATGCTGAAGGAATACTATTAATTCACTATTTGAAACGTGGCCACACAATCACGGGCCAATATTATGCAAACTTAGTAAATAAATTTCGTGACTACATTAAAGAAAAAAAAGTTGCCTCGTGGAATTCTCTCATCATAATAATGCCCCGTTGCATCAAAGCCTTGTTTCCTTGCAAGCAATTCTCGACGACACTGGTTTGAAACTGATGACACATCCACCATATTCACCTGACCTAGCACCTAGTGATTTTTATTTATTTCCGAAGTTAAAAGAATATATTCTAGGAACCAGATTTGAGAGCGACGATTATGTTATGACGGCAGTTCGAGAATTCTTCTGTGACGAAGACACGGATTTTTTTGAAAGAGGTTTCTATGCCAGAACATAGGTGAAATAAGTGTCTTCAAGTGCAGGGTGATTATCAGAGAGTGGACTCGAGTGATTGATGATTCATAGCCCATAGGCGTCTGCCTTGTATTCGGAATAGGTTTGTTTCTGAAAGCGATCCGTGAGTTTCGAACAACTTGATACGTGTGGTCAACTGCATAAGTGGCATATACCTACTTATGAAGTTAATATGTATCTGTCAATGCACAACATAGTGAATGTAATAAGCTATTTGCGAATTGCGAATTGCGTATCGAATTTTGAATAAAAATAATTTACAAAGAACAAAACTCAAAACTATATTACAATATGAAACAGACATGTAAATAATTTACATATCTGTAACTGTACACATGGACAATACACCTCGTATTTTCAGCATTTACTTCTGCTTAATACATATGTTTCTGCCATCTAGGCGTCATCAGTCAAGCTAGTGAAGCAATGTATACAAATTGATACAAATCAATTAAACAAATGATTTGTATCTGTATTTATATTTTACTGAAATCACCCACAAAGATAAAGCAAGTTTCGTCCTATAAGGTGACACTATTTAATAAGTGACATCTTACGGACGAAAGAGACTATGTCGGAAAGCGACCTTTCGTTCGAATAGCTATGCTATTACAGGGAAAAACGAAAAAATACGTATGTCGGTGTAGTCCATTAACAACGAGCCAGATGGCGGTAAATATATCAAAACGTTGTGTTTATGTATGACAATAACGTATGCATAACGTATTGTCATACATAAACACAACCTTTTCGTATATTTACCGCCATCTGGCTCGTTGTTAATGGACTACACCGACATACGTATTTTTTCGTTTTTCCCTGTAATAGCATAGCTATTCGAACGAAAGGACGCCTTCCGACATTGTCTCTTTCGTCCGTAAGATGTCACTTATTAAATAGTGTCACCTTATAGGACGAAACTTGCTTTATCTTTGTGGGTGATTTCAGTAAAATATAAATACAGATACAAATCATTTGTTTAATTGATTTGTATCAATTTGTATACATTGCTGCACTAGCTTGACTGATGACGCCTAGATGGCAGAAATATATGTATTAAGCAGAAGTAAATGCTGAAAATACGAGGTGTATTGTCCATGTATACAGTTACAAATATGTAAATTATTTACATGTCTATTTCATATTGTAACAAATGCTTTATACGTGCATAACGTATTGTCAAACATAAACACAACCTTTTTGTATATCAAAACAATATATTTTCTGTGAAACATTGAAAGCGTAAAACATTACTATAAACAACCAAAGTTTGTTCAAGGTGTTCCTGTGTTAAATTAGATATTAAAACTTCTTTAAAAAATAAAATGTCCGTTCGACATCACAACGATCGATGGGTGCGTGATTAAAATGTTGCAAAAGTGCACCATATTTCAAATGTACAGATTTTTCAATCGGCACTGTGCAGAAATGATATACATAATATATTCAAATCTGGATGATTTCTGCTTAATACGGAATCAACTGTTTGTCTCAGCTTTGCGGAATATCTTTTTAAATGATGAAACTAACTTGTCAACATTTGGAAAATGACCTTTGATGTATTCACATACTCTGTGTAGTGCATGTGCTGCACAGGTAACATGTAGCATATTGGGATAAGATTGCTTTAATAACTTCCCTGTTTTTAACATATAAGCTGCCGCATTAGTCAAAAATAATAGCATCTTATCTTTATAGTTGTTATCCTGTGAGTTGTAATCCCATGACAGAATATTATGAATACCTTGATCAATTACTTCAGCAGCTGTTTCGCCATTTACGACTGGTAATATTTTAGTTGCAATTAAGTATGGTCGGTATGAAGTTGTCAGATGAAGAATACCAACAACTACATTTAACACATATTGTCCCATTACATCCGTTGTATCGTCTGCACTTACCCAAAGATAATGACCAGATAGGTTGGTTCGTATTGTTTCAATGGTTCTCAAATAACATTTTGGTAAGTGGTATTTACCTAAAGTAGATTTTTCTGGTATATGACGATCAATATATTTCGCAAGAAACCTCTTGAGGACTGGATTGTTAAGCTTTTTGAATGGGATATTGGCCGCCATGAAAGCTTCACACAGTTCTTCGTTAAAAGTGTCAGGTGCAGATGGACATATTGCTATGAATTGTCATGTTGTAACTTTGCTTATTCACAATTCACAAAAAATATGTCCAGCTTCGATATTCAGTCGGTTTAATTTCCAGGATGAGACTGCTTTTCCCTCAGGGTTCCAATCGGAAAAGTGGAAAACACAAATGTATTAGCTTACTAGTTTTATATTGGACGCCACTCAAAACTTGTTTGAGAAAAATATTAATAATGTCTTAGAGTTACTTCAGAGCACAAAAGAATAAAGGTTTAAATTCAAAAACACAATGAATTTTAAATGAAACTTTACTATAATAATAATAAAAAAGAAAAAAATGTCTTTATAAAGCATAAAGATCAATATTGCATCATTAAACAATATTTTTAATGTAAAATTATTATATGAAAATGACTGGACCATATAATTAAACTTCCTTATTGAATGCCGATCAAAGTTACAACTAATAAATTACAAAGAAGTGTTTTAATTTCTCCCACAATATTTAACGTAAACAAAATATCTGACAGACCGAACAAACTCTAAACGCATGTGCGAACCACATCAAAAAAATATGCCCTTGACTCCAACGTGCAAAATTTAAAGTTATAGAAAATTTTTTACTTAGAAATTTTAAAAAACGTTCTTTGTCATCTAATTCAACTATTAAGATAAAATATCAATATAACAAAATTAAAACAATGAAAATACACAGTTCAAGTCATTCAAATAATGATAATAATAATAATAAGTAATATTTTAATTACTTATATCTATGAGAAAAAATATTTCTTACTCGAGACACCTGAGTTGGAAAACCGTATGAAAAACACAACGAGATAAACAAACTCGTATAAATAACGGTATTGAAATCAAGCACAACAACCAATTAATAAAAAACACGATGCTAATAATCTAAAATAAAATACAAAGATTTATATCTTATAACACACGTCTTCACAACCCAGATAACATTTTGTGTCTGAAGCGGATATAGCAAATCCGGCGTACTACAACAACGCTAGTCAAAAATAAATCAAAATAAAATCTGCATTCATTGAAAATAAAAATTATACACTGACATCGAAAATAAATGTACAACATAAAATAATGTTTTCAAATTGTTTGCGGGGAAAAGTCTATAGCAATATGTTATCTAGATGAGTTTTCGAAGAAACCTTAATATTTATAAAAAAATATAGGATAAATATACAATATAAAACGCATGTTCTAAAATACTAAAAGTTGTAGCCAAATAACACTGAAAGAAACGAAACCAGAAACACGCCGCTGTAAAATAGAATTTTATGAATGAATATACACAATAACGACGGAAATAACAACATCTGCTCGACGAATGCAATCAAGCAAGCAAATAGTGAAGCGGTTATAACATGCGTACTATACATCATTATCGGGGTAATTGGTCATTCAATCACTTCAGTCCGCTCTCTGGTGATTATACACAAAAATAGCCGTGTTTTACATGCTCGAGACAATAATTACTGTACATTCCTAGTATATTAATATTATTTAATACTTCTATATTATAGTTTTTAACTTGTACTAAGTCAATAGAAGTACAAAAATTGAAATAATTTTAGTTTGCCTTACCAATAACCTATACTTACTACAGTATATTCACGAAAATATAGCAATATTGCAAAACTCTTCATGGGAAGAAAGAATACACGATAAAATTACAGCCGCACCCACCTGTTTATTAATATCAAAAATTCATCAATATTACAAGAAAAATACAAAATATATATTTTTTTATGCTACATAATTTATCTGTTGTATTCTAACAAATACATTTTCGAGGTGCAAGAATACTCTTTTCGTTTTTAAAATATATCTATCATGATATTCATGATGTTTATTTGTTATAATTACTTATAATACTACAGAATATATTTAAAATAGGAAAAAATTGAAAATGTAAATATATGTATGTTCTTATCTTATTTTTTAAATATTAAAAAAAGAAGTTAAATACATCTATGTATGTATTTGTTTATAGAATTTTATGCGAAGTGTTTGTGGTTTGTGTTAAATATTTTATCGTGATGTCTATTTTGTATTCTAATTTAAGAAATACCAAACGTTGGGGTAAGTAATTAAATAACACTTCATTTCTTTTAAATCGATAGTAAATCTCATTCTTTGAAATTATTATCTTAATTATAGCTGCAATTCGCATCCATAAAGTAGCTTTGAAACTTTAAGCCTTTTTCAAAATTAAATAAATAATTATTATTGAATTATTAAGTAATTAAATAATACTTCATTTCTTTTAAATCGATAGTAAATCTCATTCTTTGAAATTATTATCTTAATTATAGCTGCAATTCGCATCCATAAAGTAGCTTTGAAACTTTAAACCTTTTTCAAAATTAAATAAATAATTATTATTGGGACGCCCTCTTAATATCATTTACTTAACTTTAGCGAAGCTGAAGAAATTAATGATATCAGTCGCGTTATTTTATAGCAGCAACTCGTACATATAAAAATTAAAAATGTAATTTAAGATTAATGTATCTTTAGGGTTTATCTAATTTAATATAAACCTATATGTATCTATTCTTATATTGTATTAATAAATACGAGTAGCTTAAAATATAAAATTTATCAACGCAAATGCCTTCGAAACAATTCCTAATTGCTCAAAGAGTACAGCATTTCTAGACGTTACAGTGCAAGTAAATATTTGTTCATTTTCAGTAGCACTTTCACAATTAACTTTTAGTGAAATTAGAAATTTGTGAATTGATACAATATTAAGTGATGTAGCACACATTTGTATTAATTTAAACATTCTAAATTTTTCTATAACTCGTCTATTTATCTTGGAGTAGCCTAGACGCCCAAATTAATATTGGTAGGGAATTAGTGAATGTTATAGATTGTACAAATTAACTGTTGAATTTTTGCACTCGCAAGTCTAATGTCTGTTCATGAAACTTTTTATTAAATTTGCACTAACTGGTGTTAACCTAGAAATTTATGCAAATATATTAGTGTCAAATTCAACGATGTATGCAACTGTCTATTTTCGGGAAAATCCGGTCGAAAGACCAAAATTATGTATCTGCTTTCGGGAGAATCTCGCCGAAGTGCCAAAAATTATATTGGGATAAATAAATAAAATATCAGTACTAATTGAGTATTAGGTGACAAACCTAAGTATGTATATAGTTCCGGTTAATTCCTTTGTACAGTCATGGAACTCTATTATACATATTGTTATGAATACCACTATTCACGCCAACTCTGTCCAGCTTAGATACTCAGTCGGTACTTTCTTTAAATGGGACTGCTTTCCTCTCCGGGTTTCCAGTGGAAAAATAAAGTTATTAATACCACAATCAGGCGCCACACAAAATTTATTTGTGAATATTGTTAGTTTTACTGAAGTTACTGTTAAGCACACAAATAGAAAGGTAATCAAAAAGATATACACATTTTTACTCAAATGAATCTTTAATACAAAAAAATAAAAAAGAAAAAAAAATTCTTTATAGAGTATAAAGAATTGTGTAATACAAACTTACACTTAGAGGTAAAAGAATTTGTTGAAAATGACGGCAAAACAAATCCAGACATCCTCTGATTACACCCGAACTAAATTAAATCTAATAAATTGCAAAGATGTTTTTTTTAAATTTCACCCCTAATAAACAACTTCAAAAAGTAAACAAACAGAACTGACAGATCGAAGCAAATCTCTAACACATGCGCAGTCACATGTAATAAAAAAAACTCTGCCCTTGAATACCAAGCGAACAAATTTTAAATTATAGAGAATTTTTTATATAGAAATTTTAAAAAACGTTCTTTGTCATCTATATATATCTAAGATTAAATATATATAACAAAATTAATACAATGAAAATACACAGTTCAAATCATTCAAATAATGATAATAATTATAATAATTAGTAATACAATTTTAACTTACATGGATGAAAAAATATTTTTTCACGAGACACCTGTGTTGGAAAACCGTATAAAATCACTACGAGATAAACAAACTCGTATAAATAACGGTATTAATATCAAGCACAACAACCAATTAAATCAAATCACGAAGTTAATTAAAAGATAAAATATAAAGATTTATATCTTATAACACAACGTCTTCACAACCCAGATAACATTTAGTGTCTGCGGAAATAGCATGGCAAATCGGCGTACTACAACGCTAGTCAAAAATATAAATCAAAATAACATCTGCATTCATAAATAATAAATTTCACAAATCATACACTGGCATCCAAAATAATAGTTCAATATAAAATAATGTTTTTTTCAAAATGTTGCGGGGAAAAGTCCATAGCAATATTTAGTTAACAATGGATGATCATACTGAATATCGTCTCTTGAATGCGTCAACAGATAACCCTAGGCAATAAACAAACGGTTTGATGTATAAAACAATAAATAAATTTGGAAAAGGCGATTATTAATAATATTAGGTAATAAAACGAGTGGTCTAAATTATAAAGTAGGTAATAAATAGATTTGTAGATGTAAAGAATTCTTAGAACTTAAAGAAAGTTTTCACAATTTGAATGTACTAATAAAAGTATTTTATACAGTGGTTTAAACTCGAAAATGAACGTTCAATATTTTATAAAATTGGAAATGTTTATGTTTAAATTCTATATCCTAGATCTACTTATATTCACAATAGAAAATGTTTGAAATTAAAATATTACGAAAGGATATTAAATGTATCCTCAACAGTAACATTCGCATAAAAATGAAGGAAACTGTTAAGTTTAACTGATACGAAAATTCCACCAATCCAGAGACACTAATTTTAATGAAGTTTGGCAGGTAGGTCCTGTGATAACGATGTAAGAAACTGTTTTCAATTTATCTGGTAAAAGCTTTTTAAGGAGTGAAAGGCGATCATAAAATTCGACAAATTTTTTACTTTTTGTAAATTGTTCCGTAATCTTTCCAACAAAAAAAATATTAATATACAGGGTGGGGCACATAAAGCGTGACAGAGCAATAGCACTCAAACGATTAATCATATCGAAAAATGTTTCAGAAAAAGTTTCAGTGTTCGGGAAGGCGGTCATACTGGGCCACCCAGTTTTTTTATCGGTGTAGGCGTAGAAGCTGCGTCAATATCAATTGCAATAGACATGTAGCTTGTGTTTTACGAGAGCTGTCTAAATATGCCCAAAACTGTGCCTTTTATTCTTGAAACAATGCGTATATTTATCTCTAATCAATTTTTTCTTTCTTACACCGATAATAAATCAGTTTTTACCATACCATTTGAAAAGGGTTTCTTGCATTTTTTATAATAGTACTTAACTTCCTAGTTCCCTTGAAATCAATGTCTTCGTGTAGAAGTATTTTCCTTATGAGAGAATATTAAATATGTATGCGATCTTAATTTCATATTTTAAAAAATGCAGTGTTTATGTAGTACGCAGGTCATTATACTATGGATCTGATGAACTGAGTTTTCTTTATGGTACAGCTTACAATATGCGAGGATAATTTAACGAAGACTAGCCTATCAATATTTGTTTGCAAAACAATTGGAATTATTCTGAAGTAACCCATGGTTTTATAAAAGGCTGTTCAAATTTTTACTATCGTCTGACGTTTAGTTTTGACAGTTACCTAAAAAAATCTTTACTGATGAAGCATGGTTTTATAAAACGGGATACCTAAATTCACAAAATACAAGAATTTGGAGTAGTGAAAATCCACATGTAATTAATGAAAATAAGCCAAAGGCGAATCATTGGACCAATTTCAGGGAACGTTAACTGCTCAAAGGTACCGTACGGAAATTTTACAACCATTTGTCAATCAGTTGCATGATGATGAACTTCAAAATGCATATTTCCAACAAGACGGAGCACCTTGTCACTGTACTGCAGAATCTTTGGATTATTTAAGAGAATTTTTTGATGAGCGTATAATTAGTCGAAATACTGAAATTGCCTGGCCTGCACGTTCATGCGATTTAACACCTTGCGACTTCTTTTTGTGGCCTTATCTAAAAAATAACATATTTCGAACACCTATATTTAATTTGAATGATATGCTACTGAGAATCGAACAGAAATGCATGGAAATTAATAACAATCCAGTAATGTTGCAGAATATCATCAGAAATTTTGAACGGAGGATTTTAAAGTGCATTGATCTTGAAGGACAACATTTTCAACATTTGTTATAGTTTTCAATAAATACCTATTATTTGTTATTTATTTGTATGTATGAAACTGTCAAAATATACGACCTCGTAGGTTAAGTAGTAAATTTTAATTTACGACATACTTCAAAATGTTCTTAGTAAATCACATGCTACTAGATTGACTTTTCAAATGAACACTTGTTATAAAACCCGTACAACTCTTATGAGCACAAAATCAGAGATTTTAGTAGCGTAAACGGGACAAATATATTCTTACTGTTACATATAGAATTCATAGTTATACATACATTGCTAATACCTATAACTTAAGTCAAATTTGACAAGTCAAATAAGACAGGCTTATCAAACTTATTTTTAATAATATAAAATATTATTAAAAATCTGGTGTGAAGAACACAAATACAGGTTCACTATTAATATTTTTTGTGAACATGCCCGAACATATCCCTCCCCAGATACGCAGATACATATTTACATATTGATACTCCCCTGCTGGAGAAAGGATATCTTCAGACACATTCACAAAAAACAACCACATCGCCATATCACAGAAATTATCCAGACCGAGTGTAGAAGTAAATTCAGCGCTGCCTGTTGTCAGACAGCCGAAGTACCTCGCTCTGTCCAAATAACCAATGCGAACCCACGACGCCCTTCAAAGATGGCACAGCCATCTCTCTAGAAACTGCATTTTGCTTGTGTCTTCACTCATACTACGGACTAACCGCATGTGCAATGTATCAGAATAATTGAAACATACATGAGTGGGTAAAAGGGCGTCGTCGGTTCGCATTGGTTATGTGGACAGAGCGAGTTACTTCGGCTGTCTGACAACAGGTAGCGCTGAATTTACTTCTACGCTCGGTCTGGATAATTTCTGTGATATGGCGATGTGGTTCTTTTTCGTGAATCTGTCTGAAGATATCCTTTCTCCAGCGGGGGGTACCGATGAGCCTGTAGAAAGGCGAAATACGTATCTGCGTCTCTGGGGAGGGATATGTTCAGACATGTTCACAAAAAATATTAACAGTGAACCTGTATTTGTGTTCTTCACACCAGATTTTTAATAATATTTTATATTATTAAAAATACCTTTGTATTATACAAAACTGGTGGGGTTTTACCCACTCATGTATGATTCAATTATTCTGATACTTATCAAATTTGATAAGCCTGGCTTACATTGATAATATGTTAGTGTACGGGTTTTATATGTATGGCAGTGTACAATGCATTTTACATATAGAATTAGGCATGTCTAAGCTCTATGCTAGGTGGGTGCTTCGTTTACAGTATGTAAATAAATTATATATTGTTACACTACGCTTTGGGACCCCCGGTATATTATGATAAAGCAATTATATGACAACACGGCGATAAAATTATTTATTTCTTAACATTATAATGAAGTGTAGATCTCGGTTTCCGGGTTGGAACCGCGTCGAGTTAGGCGTAATTGCCAACGTTTCGTCCACTGTTTCAAGGGACATCTTCAGGGCTGTAGATATAGATATAGTTATAATGAAGAAAGTTTTTGAAGGCACGTTATTCACAATACGGGAAGTTGTTTGTGAAAAGCTATCTCTTATAAAATCTTAATAATTTATTCATTGATGTCATAGATCTATTGCTAAAATTATACAATATATTGATAAATACGATTACATTAAACATCCCTTAATAATTTCATACTGCTTCTAAATGCTCGTTCATTGAAATAAAATAAATAAAGCTAAAAAATATTTAACTAAACATTGAAAGAACTTTTGAGTTTAAGATCAACCAATCTATTAAAATTTAATCAAGAATATTATGACTACAAATCCTTATTAAAACACTTTTTTTAGAATCGCGTTATAATTTTCGTCTGAAATAATTAATTTTCTGCTTATAATTATTGTTCGAGTTTCCATGATGTTATCGCTGATATAGTGATAGAATACGTGTTTTAAATTAACGGTTAAATTAAATATAATTTTTTGCATACGAACACGAAAAAGATTAGATAATAAAAGATTAAATACCATTGTTATGTATTTCATTATTGTTTTATTCTTCCTTATCAGCTTTTTCTTTTTTGCACATATTGAATTGCGTTTGAATTCTTTATCATTAATAGTGATTTAAAAATCTTATTTACTTCTATACAAAATTAAAAAAACCCTAGGTTTGACGTGTAGCTAATGTGTTTTATTTAAATTGCTTGTAACATTTTATAAATACGAAAGCGTAAAATCCAGTTCTTTCCAGTTTCAAATTGCAAATATTACGGTTCTTTCCAAGACTGAAATCTACAAGAACCGTATAAATTTATAAAGTGGACATAAATTACACCTTAGACACCTTTACGTTCGCGAAAATTATATATATATATATAATATGCGGCGCAAAAAAAAATTTCTGGTCGTTATTTCTGACGTAAATATAATTCGCAATCTAGATATTGGAAGTATTTATTTCTTTTATCGTGTTTATTATTTGACGAATGATTTAATAAATACCAAAACTAACTAATTAATTACAATTAATTTGATTAATTATTCGAAAATAAAACACTTGGCTTAGTTTCACGACTTCTTTAATTAGATATACTAACAATTGTTTCAGCTATTAGGCGATTATCAAAGAGCTATCTAAAACTAAACTTACTCTACTTAAGGTTAACTTATATACCTGTGTTCATTATGGGTGGGAGAATGAGGGTAATTGATATTTAAAATTGCATCGATATAGGGGGTATTTATGAATTCTAATTGCGTGTTTGTGATAACTCGATTTTGTTTTTGGGCTTTTTTAATTTAAAAAATCTTTAATATATTTAACTTTTTACTTTTTACTACATTATGAATGAGGTTACAGCTCTTTATATCGGGTAAGTGGTTCTGGTCTATACAATGTTCTGCGAACCCTGTGTGTTTAACACTATATTTTATATCTCTAATATGTTCTGTTAACCGTTTATTAATACATCTGCCACTCTGTCCGATATAAATAGCTTCACAATTCTGGCATTTTATGGAATATACTCCTGATTTATCTAAGTTATCTATTTTATCTTTAGTATTATTCAACAATGTACCTAAATTTACTTTATTTATCCACACTATGTTAATGTTGAGTTTCTTTAGTAATTTGTTTATTTTCTGTGTTATGGGAGGGATATAGGTGATTAGATGCCAACTAGGTTTCTTTAATTCGTTTATTTCTGGGTATAACAATTTTTGAAGTATTTTCTTTATGTTTTATCAACTTATCGATGATATCTGGGTTGTAACCATTATTTTTTGCTATTATTTTAATTGTGTTCATTTCATTATTAAAGGCTTCCTTATTTAGTGGTATACATTGTATAGACCAGAACCATTTACCCGATATAAAGAGCTGTAACCTCATTCATAATGTAGTAAAAAGTAAGAACTTAAATATATTAGAGATTTTTGAAATTAAAAAAGCCCAAAAACAAAATCGAGTTATCACAAACACGCAATTAGAATTCATAAATACCCCCTATATCGATGCAATTTTAAATATCAATTACCCTCATTCTCCCACCCATAATGAACACATGTATATAAGTTAACCTTAAGTAGAGTAAGTTTAGTTTTAGATAGCTCTTTGATAATGGCCTAATAGCCGAAACAATTGTTAGTATATCTAATTAAAGAAGTCGTGAAACTAAGCCAAGTGTTTTATTTTCGAATAATTAATCAAGTTATTACAAGAATGTTTCACCAAGAAATATCTGCGAAGTCAACCAATGAAATACAATGAATTAACTAACTATATCATTAATAATGGCACATGCAATTAATAATATCAAAGGAGTTAGTTTGATAATTATATCATATATTTTAAGGTATGTACAATTGCGGCATTAAAAAACGCATACACTTGAAATTTTTCTGTGTAATTGTGATTTTTTTTCAAAAGTCAACCGTATAGCAATATAGCAATTTAATTACGATATAAAAGTCATATTAACACGCCGCAATTAAGTGTTGTCCAAAGAACCCGAATAATTACTTTAATAAGAGAAGGATGGTCAGTCAGAAGATTAGCTGTAAAATTTATGGTTAATAAAAGCACCATTCAAAGAGTTAAAACCAAGTGGGAGGTACAGCGAACTCTTCAAAGACAAAGGGGATCCGGCCAAAAGAAAATATCATCTCCTGAACAAGATGAAAATCTCTTAAAAAGTAATAAGAAACCATCGATTTGAGACCGCGGTAAATGCGGTCCACGTAACTATGGTATATTCCAAAAAGAGAGAGACAAATTTCTGAACAGACCCCAGCTCTAATTACAACCTATACATTAATTTTACGAGGTAAATTTAAATTTTAAAATCTGTCTGAAATATGAAATCTGTGCAAATTAAATTGTATGGATTGTTCCAGATAAATCCACAGTTAAGGCAGCAGAATGGTAAATATATTAATTACAGCACATGAAAATAAGTAAATTTGTCTAAAAAACACATGTTATTTCATTTATTTGTTGAAAAAATCAAATATTACATGTTCTTACTGATAAACATTGTATGCAATACATAATATGCAATACAGTAGGAAATAGCTTAAATTCTACGACTGTAACAGTGTATGACAAATAATCCAAATTAAAACAGATTAACAAGTTAATAACAAAAATATCTTATTTTATAAACTATTTGAAGATTATTGAATTCAGTCTGACGTTGGTGAAGAAATGAAATCATTACTACCATTGTCGTCCCCAAGAGAAATTATGAATGGTTCTATAACTTCATCGATAATTCCGTCAATATCTTTCATCCGAGCTTCTTCTTTAATAACATAATTTATTGTTTGTTGTTACAGTTACATTATTGATACTATCAATAATGTAACTTTGATAGCATTATGTAAGAGTTCCTTAACTTCATTTAATTTAAAAGTTCTAATTTTTGCAGCTATCACATTTTTTATTTGTGCCCACACAAGTTCAATCGGATTCAGATTGTTTTTTGACTTCGCAATTTCATTGATTACATAGGAATTGTATTTACTTCTGACCATATTTACTAAGTTCAACAATTCTGTTCTAACCATATCCTCCTTATATTCTATCCCCTTATTTCGTAACAAATTTTGTATGTCTGCTTTTCTCCATAATGTTGTTGGTGCCTTTTCAGCCTCGTGGCTATGATACGGTGCATTATCCATTACTACGACAGCATTCTCTGGTAGATAAGGTAATATATTAGAGAACCAATCCTCAAACACTGGCATTTATTTCCTCAAGTTAATCAGAGGTTTTCTTCCCCTGCAACAGTAACAAACCATTTTCGACTAAACCATCCGAACTGCCAATATGTAATATTATCAGGAGACGTCCCTTTCCAGACGGATTTTTTAATCCTGTTGTAAGTCCTTCCACAAAGGTCTGTCTATGGCTTAAAACATTTGTGTCCATCCACATCTTCTACACTGTATGGCCCTCATCAACCAGGTTTCATCTAAATATAAAATTGGTCTATCCTGGGATCTGTATAATGAAATATCTTTCAAATATTGTCGTCTCCATCTTATGATCTCATCTCTCTCAGTAAGAACATTGTTTCTGCCACGTTTAAGGTACCTGTAATATTTAGCACAGTTATATTTAGTTATATAAATATAAATACTATAAATATTCTCACTTAAAATTTAGTTGCTTCATTAAGCGGTACAATGTTGAGCGACTCATATTTGGCAGTTCTGCTATTATTTACTTGAGCCAGCACTTTATCTAGCGTGGACAGTTCATTTTGTCGAAACATGTTGTGAACAATTTGACGAACGGCAGTTTTGACAGCCTTATCAAAAGATTTCAGTACAGAATGTCTACCAGATATCTTTTTTGGCTCTAAAGTTTTCCCTGTTTTCTTGTATTCGTTGATAACCCGATATACTGTCGGTCTTGAAATTCCTACAATCATATCTGGTAAGACGGGGATATGTTATATATGTAACATATATAACATGCAACATATAATATGTTGCACTCTATAAAGTTACCTAGTACTTGAGAAATCTGCTTAATCATGTCACCTTTTATCATGTTGGGTGTATCCGTCACAAGTTGCTTATAAGCATTTATTGCTGTTTGCTTTTCAGCACTACTCAAATGACTTGCTTTCTCTCGCTTCCTTGGAGGAGAACACATATTTGTGCTTTTAGCAGCACTGGTGCTGGGTTCTGCATCCATATTTGAAATCAACAGCTACAAAATTATAATTTTACAAGAACTGAAATTCTCTTATTACTTATTAGTCTTATTACATACATAACACAGGCCTACAAAAAAAAATATTTTTTTGGTGCATCTCTGTTTGTTTGAATAGTCGATAAAGTAGGTAATGTACAGTATATTGACATACGTCATTTTAACTCATCAGGTCTAGTTTACCTACTACCCTCAGTGTGAATTGTTGTCGGTCTTGTTATGGTCTTGTTCGTAACTAGTCTTTAACAAGGGTTTAACTAGGGTTTAACGATCTATCAGCCCAATGAATGGCGTCTCTCAATTTGTTAAGGCTCTCGATAGAAATGTTCAATGTTTCCAGTTTATTTCTCACAAATTTTCTGGTTTAAGTACTGAAAAACTAAAAGCAGGAATCTTTGATGGACCTCAAATACGTAAATTGATGAAAGACACAACTAATTTTGAGACTTGTATGGATGATGTGGAGAGGCTTGCCTGGCAATCTTTTGTAGCAGTTGCACAAAATTTCCTCGGAAATCATAAGGCTGACAACTATGTAGAAGTAGTAGAGGAAATGCTGGTGCGATTCAAAGATTTAGGCTGTAATATGAGTATAAAATTACACTATCTCAATAGTCATCTACATCATTTCCAACATAATTTAGGAGATCTAAGCGAAGAACAAGGGGAACGTTTCCACCAAGACCTAAAAGCAATGGAGAATAGATACCAAGGAAGGTGGGACAGTCATATGATGGCTGACTATTGCTGGGGAATCATACGAGATTGCCCGAGTCAGTTTCATTCTAGAAAATCACTCAAAAGACAATTTCTTGATGTTTAATGTCAATAAAATATATATTTTTTCGTGAATTGTGTTTCTTTTTCTCGGGAACTAGAGCTGACAGAAGAAAACGGGTAACATTTTTGATATCGCCATGTAAGACATACTTAAAATCGGGTCTAAAATCTCCAGCACCAAAATGGCTGTAGGCCAGTGTAATCTATTAATCTTCAAATCGAAGCTATAAAAAGAACTAATCTACACCGCAAAATAGTTAAAGTAATATAATAATGATAATAATTTAATAATATGATAACAAAACTCTAGAAACGTAAACATAATATAAAGATTTCAAAATATTTGGCAATTGACGGCAAAAAGCGAATGTTCTATGGTGCTATTTTGCTTTGCTCTGGATCAATAGGAAACAACTTTCACTTGGGTCTGTTCAGAAATTTGTCTCTGTCAATTTGGAATATACCATAATTTCCCTGGGCGTGTGCGCACTGCAAGGAACCGCTTTAAGAAATATTCAGATTTAAGAAATCAAGCGGTTGCTAGGAAAGAATTTCTAATGGAGCAAAATAGAGCAAAGGGTGGGCTTTGCCTTGGAATTTCTACCCCATAACTTAATGTTTTGGGAGAATGTAATTTTCTTTGATGAGAAGGTTTTTCAATCCACATACAATGGAAGCGTTCGAGTATACAGACCGCCGAATTCAAAGTTCGAACAAAATTACATCCAAAAAACCTATATCAGCGGAAGATTATCAGTAAATGCTTGGGCGTGGATTTGTGTGCAAGGCCCAGAAGTCTGATGGAAAATTGAGAAAATATTTACTTCCGATACGTATATTACAATCTTACAAGACATTTTCCTGCCATCTGCAGAAATTTTATTTCCTGATAGAAATTTCATATACCAAAATGACTGGTTTCGGGAAAATGACGTGACGCGTTTGCCGTGGCCTTCTAAAAGCCCGGATTTAAACCCAGTGGAGAATGTACGGGGTTATATCACGAAGCAAATATACAACAATAACTTTAGACCTGCAAATGCTCCGGAGTTAGCAGACAAGAAGACGAAATTTGGAGCGAACTTTCTTCGGTCTATATTCGTTCAAATATATATTCCATGCCTCAGCGTTTGCAACACGGAATAAATAGCAATGGAGTTGCTTTAAAATGTTTTTTTTATTATATACTTTTATTAGAAACATAGATTATGGTAATTTATATTATCTTCGTTTGACGCTTTAAATAAGTCAAAACTGACATAAACTGATTTACATTATTAAAATATTGCGAAATGTAGCCTAAAGAGTTGTACGCGTTTTTTAATGCCGCAATTGTGCGTGTATACGAAGTGTGATGCTTAATTCTCGGAATGCCCACGTAGTTTCGTTCGTTTAAAAAAACCGCCTCAAATTTGACCATTAAATTTTCAAGCATGTCTTATGAATTACAAAATCTTGTTGTTGTCAAGTAAGTTCTAAGTTTTTGTCCTAATCCTTGACACTTCTTTGTCAAAACTTAAATGTCTCCTTTTCTACAAATTATTTCTTTGTCTTCTTCCAATTTATTTATTTTAAAGTTTTATCTTTATGGTATATCTGTCCTTTACAAATCCAATTACTTCTTAATATCCTTGATGATCTTTTATGTCCCTTAGTTTAATCTTCTTATATATTAATTTTCCAATTTATAATAATCCTTCTTTTTTCATTCCTTTGTATTCTTTTACAAACTTATGTTATCCATTATAAAGTATGATCCAATTAATGCTTTAGGATTTTAAAGCGAAATATTGGCAAACCCAAAGTATTTACTAAGGGAAAATGGTTTCTGACTTCCTCTGCAACACAATTTAGCCCGTGCGCCTAGCCAAGTTATGTGAATTAAATTTTGGTAAAAGATTTTCAAGTAGAAAGTTGCCTTCACCATGTATGGTGCAGCATCCGTCAAAAACAATAGAATTTTCTCTGTTGGAATCTATTTTGATAAGAAGAAAGTTGCCAGTTCTTCCTGTATAAACCTTGTTATTGTCAAATTATTTGTCTTTTACATACAACTGTTTGGATGCAATTAAATAAGATTTTGCTGAAACCGATACTTTAAGGATACCAATCATTAAATGAACTATGTATCGGCCCACACTACCAGTAGTTTCAGCAACGCATATATAAAGATAATTGCTTTCAACAACCCTCTTAATGCTATTCAATGTTTCTGCATAAATATAGCGAATATATTTTTTTCTTGCTCTCGTTGGGAATGTTGTATTTGCTGATAAACTTTTGCAAAAATAACTTGATATTTAATTGTTTAATTTATGTAATGGAATATCTGCCGACACAAATCTTCATTATTTTGTTCTTGTTCGGATTTGGAAGTTGATGGCAAATATTGCGGTAATATTTGCTGACTCTTCTTCCCCAATTTCATCTTTGTTAGTTTTGCAGCATGAGATGGAGTTTTCATATGTTGGTCGACTTGGAACTTTCTCTCACTTGCAATCTGCAAAAAAATATCACATCATCGTTTGTTTTCTTATAAAATAAATATTAGTAAAAGATAAAGGAATAATTAAACACTTTAATTTAATTTAATTTATGTAGTGGAATATCTGCCGACACAAATCTTCATTATTTTGTTCTTGTTCCGATTTGGAAGTTGATGGCAAATATTGCGGTAATATTTTCTGACTCTTCTTCGCCAATTTCATCTTTGTTAGTTTTGCAGCATGAGATGGAGTTTTCATATGTTGGTCGACTTGGATGTTTCTCTCACTTGCAATCTGCAGAAAAATATCACATCTTCGTTTGTTTTCTTATAAAATAAATATTAGTAAAAGATAAAGGAATAATTAAAAACTTAATTAATTAATTAATTAATAAGAGGAAAATAAACTTAAAATTTTACTCACAATCTTGCAGCATGCTACGCAAAACACTTTTTCTCCATCTATTCGCAATTCTGAATAAGATGCAATCTATCCAGGCACAGTCGCTATTTTCAGCATTTTTGCTATTATATATCACAACTCACAAGTTTACACTTCGGAAAGCCAACGTAAAATGAGGTTTAAAATAAAATTACTTTCGAAGATGGGAATAAATTTCTCCGAATAGCAAAGCAACACATATATTCCTAATTTTCTGGTCAAATGTATTTTTGTATTTTATTTAGAAGTTTTAAGGTATTACTTTTCCTGGAATTTTGTCTCAGCCTGGATGTATGGGAAGAGCATTAATAAATTCTTGGAGCCGCTTATCGTAAAAGTAAGGGGAAGAGGCTTAATAAAATGCTATTTTTAATTTAAAGAAAGCTGTTTAATTTTTGTTTGTTTATTATATCCACGACATATTTTTAGTAATGCCTATAATAAATTTGATTTAGTAAATAAATAAAACTCGGATACTTAAAATATGCAAAAATGCTGAATTACTACAAAATATGCAAATAATATACAAAATGCATATATTATGCAAATATGCAAATTTATACAAACTGCATATAATCCGGCCTTTAGTTATTACTAGAGCTGAGGATGTTTGCGGTATAACCATGGTTATATCATGTAACCATAGTAAATTACTAAGGTTACATGATATAACCATGGTTATACCGCAAACATCCTCAGCTCTAGTTATTACAAAACAACATGGAATATACGACCTCTCAAAAACGTTGCGAAATTATTAAAATTTATTATCAAAGGAATTTGCTTCAATAGGAATTATTGAAGCAATATATAAACAAATACATATAAGGAAGTTGCTACCTAAACAGCAGCTTTGGTGTCAAAATAATTTTATTAAACTCTGTATATTGTGTAGTAAGACAATGTATGCGTTAGATGTAGTATTGAATAATATAGAAATCTATGACCCAGATCGGACATGACGCAATAAATATTCTCGATATCCTTGATTTTTTCATTAGATACAAATCTTTTAGCGTTTCTTATATATTTCAAACTACTTAAAAATGCATGTCGGTACAGTTAGTAGCATACAGGTACTACTCAAAAACTAAACGAGATATAACTATGTGTAAAGAAAATATTGTATGGAAAAAGCTAGGTTCTTTATATTGCCTACATTAATTTTCAATAAAATAAAGAAGACCTTAATGAACAACCATCAACAGTAAATTGTAAATTTAAAAGGAAACTACCTCAGAAATCAGTAAAAATGCTGGTATACCAAAAAAGTTTAAATATATCAATACGTTAAGCACGTATTACGCATTTGTTACAAATGAAACAGGTATGCAAATATACACGTCTGTAACTGTACACATGGACATACACCTCGTATTTTCCAACATTTACTTCTGCCTAAGGCACGTGTTTCTGTCATTTACTGTCAGACTTCATCAGTTAGGCTGGTAGTGAAGTAAAACTGAAAAAATCATCGCCTCACAAGGTATAGCAAATTTTGTCTTATCAGGTGGCACCATATAATCTAGTGACATCTGACGGACAAAAGAGACTAGCAATGCGTGATTTTTGGCAATTTTTTGGGCTTAACAATTTGCGGGGCTGTTGCTTTTCGTGTGAAGAAGAGATTGATACCGCAGTTCACGTTTATTTTTAAGGTATTCCGAAATAAGATTGTTTGCGAGCTTTTATTTTGAGCATATTTAAAATAAAATCCTAGAATATTAACCGTGATTTTTATTCTCAATCATTTCAGATTGTCCCTCGTATTTGGATGTGACCGCGCATTTGATAAGCATTAAGCAAATGCGGCGCCAATCTCACGGAAAGCTGTTTCATATTTTCATTTAAATGTTCCTGCAAAATATTGCATACCCATTCGGTTGAAATGTTTACTTCATTAGCTATTTCACACATTCTCAATTGATGACTACTTAGTGCAGCATGGACTTTATTAATCATTTCTGGAGTAGTTACAGTAAATGACGATTTGGAACGTTCTGCCGGTGGAGTTGAGTTGTCTCCCTGGATTAACAGGTAATTTTTGTAATGTACGAATTGTCTCCGGAGACCGGTCGAGTTGTCTCCCGAGATGGGTCGAATTGTCTCCCAAGCTTGGTCGAGTTGTCTCCCTATTGATACGAATCATATCTACTTATAGTAACGAGCCATCGAAAAAATTCATAATTGGAGTAGACTGTGAAATTGGGTTGATACTTTAACCACTTCTACATAATGACATTTATTATATGACATTGAAACTATACGTTTGTGTCAAATTTTTCAAAACTCTTATTAAGAAAATTGTTTGCGTTTAGATGTAAATGGACAACATTTTCAACAACTTCTGTAGCTATATGTAAATTTTGATTATGATTTCGATATTAAATAAATTATTTGTTTTCTTTATTGTTTTAGTATCATTTCAATGCCATAACCTTTTTTTACAATGAAACCAAATGAAACTGTCAAGCATCAAGTAATGCGTCATTATGTGGAAGTGGTTAAAGTACCAACCCAATTTCACAGTCTACTCCAATTATGAATTTTTTCGATTGCTCGTTACTATTGTATTAACAACAAAGATAGGAATAACATAACATAATCCACAGGGCTCTTGAATTCAAATTAAAGGCTTCGAGTGCTTCTTGAGGTGTTGAAAATCGCTGTCCACGAATTTTTTGTTACACAGTTGGGAACAAAAAGAAATCATTCGGTGACAAGTTAGGTGAATATGGACAATGAGACATTATTTTAACACTTTTCTCCTTCAAATAGTCAATTGTTAGACGTGCTGTATGGGAACTCACATTGTTGCAATGAGGAATAATGCGACGTTACAAATTACTGTATACCATTCAGCGTTAACAGTTTTTCGATCCTCTAAAGAAATTGTTGTGATGTGTCCTGTACAGCCGAAGAAACAAGCAATCATTTTCTTGGAAATGCTCCTTGCACGAACAACTTTTGCGGGGTTTGGTTCGTCTTGGAACACCCATACAGTAGATTGTTGCTTGGTTTCCGGCTCATACGCATATATTCATGTTTCTTCACCTGTGACAATGTTGTGTACGGATTTTGCAGTTCCTACGTCGAATTTTTGGCGCATCTCTCTACACCAATTGACACGAGCTGCATTCTGTGCTTCGGGCAAGTTATGTAGAATGCATCTGCATTTCTTTTACAAATAAATGTTCATGTAAAATCGAATGAATTACAGTCTGCGATATGCCAAAGGATGCCTCGACCTCACTGTAAGTCACATGTCGATCGTGTTCTATCATTTTCCGGATAGTATCGATTTTTTTTGTAATCACACAGTTTTTGGTCGACCTTTACGTAATTCATCACTTACTGAGGCACGACCATGACGAAATTATGCAAAACAATTGTAAACTGTCTTCTCTGATGGTGCTTCATTACCAAAAGTTGACCGAAACGATATAATGCATTCTTGTGGAGATAGGCCCTTTTTTATAATCGTAAAAAATCATCCAACGAAAACCTTTACGAGTTATCTCCATTATTTTACAAACTCACTGTCTTAAAACTGTCACTGTCAACAAACTACTCACTCAATTTTTAAGCTCTCGTGGATTTCTCATTGAAAAATGTCTAACTTTAAGAATATAGTGATTACATATTGCAGTGGATTGTGCTTTTAATTGCTAATTAGATTTAAGTTCACACTGCAACTTAGTCTGCCGGCTGTCTTCAGTCGTGTTGCCTTCTTTGAGCTCACTTCTCCAGGGTCGATCCTCTCGGATATGGGTTAAAATTAAATTAAAACAACAAGCATTAATCAAAAAGTCTCAATTAGTTAGTTTACAATTTTATTACAAAAAAAACAAAAAAAAAAATCCCTTTACCTAGTGTATAGGGAGCTAAAGCAAAATTAACAGTAGCGAGGAGGAAAGAGTCCTTGCGATAAATGACACGCGCAAGGAGAAAAACCCCCTGTGACTCTCGAACAAAATATGAAATAAAATAACAACAAAATTTATCAGATGTCAACAAGATCATTAACCCCAAACCAAACGTCAAGATAAAAATTTCTTTATCTTGCGCGCGAAATCAAATTCTTACCGTCATGCATGCATTAACATGACATCACACAAAATTGTCCCCACCTTCCTACGTATTGAAATATATTTATCTGAATAAAAACTATACTCAACAAAAAACGGCCTGATAAATTTTCTAGATATTTTTCTGACCATACAAAAAAATTTCACAAAAGTTTACAAATTCATTTATAGCGCTTTCTACAATATATTAATAATAATTATACATGGTACCTACATTAATTAATGTAACGTAACACAGCACGAGAGATTCCTTTTCTTCAGATAGGTGTTTCAAATTAAATTAATTACAAGTATAAAAGACTTGTAAAATCACGACAAATTACTTTTAACTACATACGACGCACCAAACAACTAAAACGAATTATCCAAAATATTATATATATTAGACAAAATTAAGTCGTGTCTAATATTCAATTATAACGACCTATCTCCAAGGACACTAATGAATCTCTAAAATGAAGTTCCAGCAAACGCTAGGGCATCCCTACCTAATAACAACTTAAAATAATGATAAAATGTATATCTCTCAATACCAGCTCTAACATCCAGGATGGCGCCAACTTTGAACATCAATCTATCCTTGAACAATATACAAACGTGGACAAAATTATACCTTACAAAAATTAATCATTTATAATAGGAATTTTATCGTATACGCCTGAAATAAATCACATATAATAAAGAAAATTACATTTTTGCAATAATGTTATACAGATAATGTTCAAAATAATTTTTCTTCTTTTCTTCTTTCTTCTGAAGGGAAAAATCCATGGCATTTCCCCAAAATTATCCGAAAACAAAGTCAGGACATTTCTAATCTTTGTTCAAGGATAATTTTCCGCACTATCACTCAAGACAGTATCGCACTCTGTCATACCTTCCCGCACTAACATGTTGCATAGCTGTGCAGCAGGGTCATCGTCCTCCTGGTGCAGTAGTGATGCAGCGAACAATTACAGCATCTCCATATACATTCTGTATAAAATTTTTAAATAGCAATGTCTTATTTAACTTTAGACATTTATATTGCGTTATGTCATTTAGCTTGACATACTTTGTTTATGTCATTTTGACTGGACATAATGGATTAATGTCATTTTACTTGACATTATTGAATAGGCTTCGTTACATACATCGTAGACGAAGGAACACGCCGAAGTAACAGTCATCATCGTCGAATATTCGAGCACTTCCTCGATTTCCTGGACCTGGACAACTCCAATGAATTTTCATAAATAAAAGAAAAACACAATATTACCATCTCATATACCATATCATCATAACAATCAAATTCATAAAACCATTAATCCTCAATCAACAACAATAATAATAATAACAACAATCCCATATCATAAGCTTAATTTCTTCTTCCAATACTATAATTTTATTTTTTTCCTTACAACTCAATTCCCATAATTAATAACATTTTTATATTCGTAGATAATTATAATTAATAAATTTTTATATTCGTAGATAATTTAATTTCTTTCTAACTTCTTCAACAATAATTTTATTATAATTCATCCTTTATATACCCACTTGCTTAGTCCTTATCATTACCTAGTCAATCTATTCCGAAACTCATTAACCATCCTAATCAAATATCATATTCATTTTCCTTTAAACTGCCAACAATTCTTTTTATAAATTTATAATCACCATAATTTTATATCAATATATATATATATATATATATATATATATATATATATATATATCTATATTTTTATATAAACTTTTTCTAAGCATAGCTACTGCTACCTACTTTTTCGTATACCGACGAATTTTTTTATATACCGACGAATTTTTGTAAATAAACTTTCATTTTCATTCAAATATATCATATATCCTCGACAAATTTTTATAAACACATTTTTATTTCTTACATCTAATTCCTCTTCTATAACTAGTATCATCTCCTCTTCTTATAATAATTTAATTTCAATATCCATCCTACGTTTAAATTTATCTCAATATCATAAATCAAATCCTATAACATTTCAAATTTTTTATATATATACTCTGGTTCATCAAATTCCAATTAACTATATCGAAGGCAAAAATCATTATTTCTCGCATATTTATCTTAATAGTATACAACAAAATTTTTCTTATTAAGTTGGGCCTATCTAAAATATCCGACTGTAAATAATTTCTGATTTCATCTTTACTTTTATTTTAACGTTAAATGTGGGTCTAATTATTTTAAATTTAGTACCCTTATATTTCATAATTTTCAAAGTACTATGTTTTATAAAATTATTGTTGACATTGATATGATTTTCATAATTTGAAAAGCAATTGTTTTTTAAAATATCATTACAGGAATCATTGTACTTATTTTCTATTTGTTTATTAGAATTATAATTATAAATCCCATTTTGAGAAGCCAATTTCCTTTTAATTTCTATTTGACCATCATTAATGGTATTAATGACAACTGCCTGTTTATTTAACTCGTTAACCATTTTCTCCTCATTACTGTTGCTCATTTGACATTCTAAATTCGTATTTATTTTAATTATATCTAATTCCCTTATCTCCTTAGTTTTAAAATTAATTTTATTTAATATAATTTCTTTTCTTACCCTAATTTGATTGTTTCTTCTTCCAACTTCTCTATCCAAATCATTTCCATTGTCCTGTGGCTTAGATTCTTCCCCAGGCACATTTTCCCAATTATTCTTTGTAATTGTTGATTCCTTTTCTTTTGTTATGTTATTTACTCCCTCCTTTTCTTGTTCCATTATTATTGATTCCTTTTCTTCTATTATTTGTTTTTCCTCGACGTGTACTATTTTATTTTCGCTTATTATAACTTCTTTATTTGTTTGTTTGTTACTGTTTATTGGTACCATTTGATTCATTATCTCTTCTATTTTTCTATTCATTCTTCTCTCCATATCCTCTTGTTGTTGCATCATATTCATCATTTGTTCCATTTTTCTATCCATGTTTCTCTCTCTCTCCTCTTGTTGTTTCATCATCATTTGTTGTTGTTTCATCATCATTTGCATCATGTCCATTATCTCTTGACTGCTTCCTCCGTCGCCTCCTCCTTCATGCATGTAACTAGCATTACCCATTCTTTGTTTTACATTTTCCATTTTAAATTATATTATTTACTTATAATTTTATTTTTGTAAATTTTCTTCGTTCGCTATCACGTTGATTTACGTCATACAATTATACTTTTCTATACCGGTCCTACTTTGGGCTTGCCATAAATAATTATTCTCGCCCCACGTTGGGTTAGCCAAAAATATGCAGTGGATTGTGCTTTTAATTGCTAATTAGATTTAAGTTCACACTGCAACTTAGTCTGCCGGCTGTCTTCAGTCGTGTTGCCTTCCTTGAGCTCACTTCTCCAGGGTCGATCCTCTCGGATATGGGTTAAAATTAAATTAAAACAACAAGCATTAATCAAAAAGTCTCAATTAGTTAGTTTACAATTTTATTACAAAAAAAAACAAAAAAAAAATCCCTTTACCTAGTGTATAGGGAGCTAAAGCAAAATTAACAGTAGCGAGGAGGAAAGAGTCCTTGCGATAAATGACACGCGCAAGGAGAAAAACCCCCTGTGACTCTCGAACAAAATATGAAATAAAATAACAACAAAATTTATCAGATGTCAACAAGATCATTAACCCCAAACCAAACGTCAAGATAAAAATTTGTTTATCTTGCGCGCGAAATCAAATTCTTACCGTCATGCATGCATTAACATGACATCACACAAAATTGTCCCCACCTTCCTACGTATTGAAATATATTTATCTGAATAAAAACTATACTCAACAAAAAACGGCCTGATAAATTTTCTAGATATTTTTCTGACCATACAAAAAAATTTCACAAAAGTTTACAAATTCATTTATAGCGCTTTCTACAATATATTAATAATAATTATACATGGTACCTACATTAATTAATGTAACGTAACACAGCACGAGAGATTCCTTTTCTTCAGATAGGTGTTTCAAATTAAATTAATTACAAGTATAAAAGACTTGTAAAATCACGACAAATTACTTTTAACTACATACGACGCACCAAACAACTAAAACGAATTATCCAAAATATTATATATATTAGACAAAATTAAGTCGTGTCTAATATTCAATTATAACGACCTATCTCCAAGGACACTAATGAATCTCTAAAATGAAGGTCCAGCAAACGCTAGGGCATCCCTACCTAATAACAACTCAAAATAATGATAAAATGTATATCTCTCAATACCAGCTCTAACATCCAGGATGGCGCCAACTTTGAACATCAATCTATCCTTGAACAATATACAAACGTGGACAAAATTATACCTTACAAAAATTAATCATTTATAATAGGAATTTTATCGTATACGCCTGAAATAAATCACATATAATAAAGAAAATTACATTTTTGCAATAATGTTATACAGATAATGTTCAAAATAATTTTTCTTCTTTTCTTCTTTCTTCTAAAGGGAAAAAATCCATGGCAATATGTCAAAAGCACCATGTAGTGGTCGATTGTAAATATATAAAAGGTGTCCTTCGTAGCATACATAATATAAATAAATACAGTAACAAATAAAAAAAATACAGTGCCATAGCTATTATCACTCAATATTGTCAACATTTTCACTAAAACTCAAAATCATAAAATAAAAAAAGGTTACATAATATAAACAAACTATTTTATTTTAGATACTCTAGAATGATAAGAAATTGCTTTGACGAAGTCAATATCTTTAAGACTAGCAATTTGCTTCTCTTTAATTTTTTTTTCGAGAGACAACATGCTCATCTGGCAACTTTTAAAAGCAGAAAACCACTTAGAAATCATTCCATTGGACGGAGTACATTGACGATAATATTTACATCAATTATTTTTCAACGTAAAAACTAATATTTAATTATCACTCACAATTTTTTTTTCTCAATATTTACACAACAACGAAAACAGATTTCTTTAAATTAGTATAAAACACAATCTACCTGTCAGATTGGTTTGAAATTTTGAGAGTAGATATCAGAAACATTACGGAAGTCAGCTACATAATCACCGTTGCGAAAGTGTTGCCAATCTTTGACAAGTCACTTTTCCGTCAAACCGTCCTCCTGTATATATAGACTTAAGAAATATTTCATATTTACTTACACCTATACGTATACTTACACTTATAATGAAGCATAATTTTAAATAAATAAAGACGAATATATACCAGATATATAACGAACGTCAATGACTAACTAAAATCAACAAACTTTAAATATTAAGATATTCGGCAGTTTCTACAGAATCTAAAGTGATTTAAAGATTATGGGACAATAGTCGAGTGGTATTAATTACGGCTGGGAAAACCCAAAACATAACAGTAAATATAGAAACGGTAATTTTATTTACAATATTAGTTTTATACCTACATCTATAAGATTTTTTATTGACAAAATTCTTTTAAATATTAAACTGATGCAATATACTGAGCTTTCCTTAAAATTGGTACGTTATATAATATTATAACATCTCCAATAATTATCTAATCTTCAGCCTCAATATCCATGCACTTATGGGGGAACTAACAGGCAAGTGACAATGATATTCAACTAACCCTGGTCAAAATAGTCGCGTTCTGTAAATCTCAGTCCTTAAAAAACTAACATGATATAAGACGACAAATGTTGTGGGTCGTTTTTTTATACATATTAATTTACAAACTATTCATAAAGAACAATAAATGTTAATCACTTTTAGTTTGTATAATTTTATAGTGGAGCACACCAGATTTTTAGTAATTATTCTGATAAATTATAACTTTTATTCTTATTCATTTAATCTTGAATTACATTCCCTTAATTGTTTAGATATTTAATAATAATAATAATAATATTTATTAATTGTCCAACCCAACGTCACTCCAATACAAACAACAAAAACAAATAATAATTATAATACATATGTGCAAAAGAATTAAAAACAAAGTATAATTCAATAATATAATCAAACTGCCTAAATATAAAAGAATAGCGAAAGAAAAGAAAAAAAACATTAAACCAAGAAACAAATTAACAAAATATGTCTGCAGAAAAATTGTTTAAACTGTTGATGTTCTTGGCAGAATGCACCATGGGAGCCCTCAGCAAAATATTTGTTCTAGCCGTTGGAAGTAGAAGCACTTCATTCACTCTTGAGTTTGGACGAGGTACTCGAAAATTCATTTCTCCAAGCAAATCAGCTGAATCGATCTTATAAAGAATTACATTTTTTGATAAAATTTGAACAATTTAGGTGTCGTCTTGCTTCCAGAGATTCAACTCAATGACGATCCAAGAGTAACCTGTAGTCCAAACTACGAGTAGGGTACGCTCCATAAACTTTATAACTTAAACACTTAGAAACTTGCGCTGCATGGAATCAACTGCATTAATATAGCAGTCATATATTGGATACCACACGACAACGGCATACTCTAGCTTGCTAACAACTAGCGCATAAAAAAGAGACTTGAGTGAAGCTATGTTGTCGAAGTCCTTACAGGTACGGACAATGAAACCCAATGATCGATATGCTGACGTAGTGACTTGGGAAACATGATCAGCGAAGGTCAGCTTTTCATCAAAAATAACTCCAAGATCATTGACATGTGTTTTTCGGTTCATTGCAATATCGTTAATAGAA
Source organism: Melolontha melolontha (assembly GCA_935421215.2). Lineage (NCBI taxonomy): Eukaryota > Metazoa > Arthropoda > Insecta > Coleoptera > Scarabaeidae > Melolontha > Melolontha melolontha. The sequence goes on from OW285242.1 coordinate 36,904,139, forward strand.
TAATTGGAAAGATATCTATTTGGTTTTCTGGTGAAAGATATGAAACAGCATTTGTCGATGTTTAAATTTAATTTTTTTGAAGAGCACCAATTTGTGACACGATCCAGGTTCTCTTGAAGAAGGGCAGCACCTTGAGCACCACCAATTCGATGAAAAATTTTTAAATCGTCTGCATAAGCCAAAACACGACAATTAATAGAGCTTATTAAATCATTAACAAAGATGTTAAATAAAAAGGGTACAAGATTGGAACCCTGGGGCACTCCGGAAGTAGAAAGATACGTTCTAGATTTGTAGCCATTATAGTATACAAAATTCCTTCTATCAGTAAGGTAAGAAGTGAGGAGCATTATTAGTGAGTTGCTGAAGCCGCACAAACTCATTTTACACAGGAGAGCAGTATAGTCAATGGTACCGAAGGCACGAGCAAAGTCAGTATAAATGACGTCCATCTGCTCTCCCCTGTCAAGTGTTTCACATACAGCCATACAGCCAGAGATAAAAGGGCGAGGGTAGTGGTAGACCTTTTACACATAAAAACATGTTGATTTGGCGACAAGAATGAATTGATGTTAGAGTAAATATGGTCATATAGTATAGTCTCATACACCTTTGCAAAGTTAGGTAGGATCGATATGGGCCTGTAATTATTAACATCAGATTTATCTCCTTTTTTGTGTACAGGACATATACTGGCGACTTTCCAGATAACAGGGAAGACAGATATTTGCAGCGATAAATTAAATATCCTGTAAAGAGGCTTGCAAATATTTGTGCACAATTACGAAGAAGGAAGCTGGGAATGCTATCAAGCTCGGAGGTGAAAGTATTCTTTGATTTTTTTAGTTGTTTCAGTATATCATCATATACAACACTCCGAATATTCAATGACGGCAAATTTGTATGCAGTTTTTGAATGTCACCACTGATAGCACCTGGCAAGAATACATCAGAGAAAGCTGATGCAAAAGTATGAACAATCCGCTGAGAGTTATCGAATTCAGTATCGCCGTTATAGAGTTTATCAGGAATTCTGGAGCTGCCACGTTTGGATCTTACAAAGCTCCAAAAAGATTTAGGTTTATCCAGAAGGGAATGCTCAATACAGTCAATATAATTTTGATAGGCCGTAGCTATATTAAAGCTATATTTAAGAGTTTAAACCCAATGGTCATAAACATTCAGATACAATTAAAGATTTTATGCTTTTGCCGAAGACATAATTTGTATAGTATTTTTCACGTAATAAGAAACGCCTAAGGGTGGGGATAGTTATATTATAGCGCGGTTAAGTACGATATGTTTACACAGCGATTAGAAAGCAGGTGGCCTGCCCGGCATTAAATACGAGGACAGTAATAGAAAGTATCAGGGAGTATGACTTACAATAAATATATACAGGTGTCCAGAAACTCTCCTGACAAACGAAGACCGGAGTTTCCTCAGATAATTTTAAGACAATTAAACCCAAATTCACCTAGTCCGAAAATGCTTCCTAAGGGAGCTAGAGTTCTTTGAAGATGGCGCCTTGTATTTATTTTTTTTAAATTCCTCCAGAACGCTTCTATTTAGAAAAACAAAAACTGGTATGCTTATTTATCCTCCAGAGATGAATCGATTCCATCAATTGCGAATTTCTAGTACCGGTCATAGGCGTCCGTTTTGGGTAGGTCAACGGTTATTTTAAGGCATAACTTTTTTGTCTTTAACTTTTAAGCATTTGTGACACTAGATTATTAAATTTTCAGGTATTCTAGTACTAAAAGGTACTCTTACTTTAAGTCGGTAGGATACACCGTTTTCTAGAAAAATCGATTTGTAAATTTTTCGTTTTTTCTTCATTAAAGTTCAATTTTTTATTTTTTGCAATAGTTAGCTCTGAACTGCCAACAGAAGTAAAACCTACGTTTTTCATTGTAAAATTTTTGTCAGTTCGCGAAGTTTATCTTTTCATTTTTTACTTTGTGTTGTTCAAACACAACGATTTCAATTTAAAAAAAAAATGGTTTTTACTAATGAGGAATACGCCGATATGCATTTAGTTTATGGCGAAATGAGGTGTAACGCTCGAGCGGCGCAACGTAGATACGCTGAAAAATTTCCCAATCGTCAGCATCCCACTCACTCAACATTTACAGCTCTTCATCAACGATTAAGAGAAACAGGTTCAGTGGTCCCAAAAAATAATGAAACAGGGAGACATAATGATGTAACAGCAGAACATGAAGATGTTATTTTAATGGAAGTTGAGGAAAATCCAGAAATTAGCGTTCGAAGACTATCTGCCATGTACCCCACAATTTCAAAATCTTCCGAAGGAAATATCTTACACAAAGAAAATTTATATCCTTTTCATTTTACAAAGGTGCAAGCACTGTTAGAAGGAGATTTTCCTGCTCGCGTAGAATTCGCTAGATGGTTACAAAATCAGAAAAATCAAGATGAAGATTTCTTCAGGAATATTTTGTTTGGTGACGAAGGTATATTCTCAAAAAATGGAATTTTTAATGTACATAATGCACATTATTATTCGTACGTTGGTGACAATCCCCACGTTGTTCAAGAATTTAAGCATCAGCATAGGTTTGGCATAAACGTCTGGATAGGAGTAGTTGACGATTATCTACTTGGACCTGTGGAATTACCTGCTCGTTTAAATGGTGCTGATTACTTACATTTCCTGCAAAATATTTTACCTGTTTTGTTAGATGAGGTGCGTTTAAATATTCGGCAAAACTTATGGTTTCTACAGGACGGCCGTCCGGCCCACTTTAGCAGGAATGTACGAGACTTTCTAGATAATAACTACGAAGACCATTGGATTGGAAGAATCGGTCCAGTTGCTTGGCCAGCAAGGTCGCCGGATTTGAATCCTTGCGATTATTGTGTTTGGGGATACATAAAAGCATTTGTTTATTCCGTTCCGATACAAAATCGCGCACAACTCTGGCTAAGGATACAAGATGCTTGCAACGAATTTAGAAATAACTTTGGAATTTTTGCAAGAATTCGCCGTTCTCGAAGCAAAAGGGTAAGCTTATGCATAGAGACTAATGGTCATCACATCGAGCAACTTTTGTAACAATCTACCTTTGATACTTGTTCTTTTTTTGTTAGTTTCGTTCCATTGTAATAAATAATTTGTTTTTAATTTATTAAATTAATTTTCATCCATGCCTTGATAGTCTAAGCCAACTTCGTCGCTAAAAATAAGTAGGTACATAATAAATTGAACTTTAATGAAGAAAAAACGAAAAATTTACAAATCGATTTTTCTAGAAAACGGTGTATCCTACCGACTTAAAGTAAGAGTACATTTTAGTACTGGAATACCTGAAAATTTAATAATCTAGTGTCACAAATACTTAAAAGTTAAAGACAAAAAAGTTATGCCTTAAAATAACCGTTGACCTACCCAAAACGGACGCCTATGACCGGTACTAGAAATTCGCAATTGATGGAATCGATTCATCTCTGGAGGATAAATAAGCATACCAGTTTTTGTTTTTCTAAATAGAAGCGTTCTGGAGGAATTTAAAAAAAATTAATACAAGGCGCCATCTTCAAAGAACTCTAGCTCCATTAGGAAGCATTTTCGGACTAAGTGAATTTGGGTTTAATTGTCTTAAAACTATCAGAGGAATCTCCGGTCTTCGTTTGTCAGGAGAGTTTCTGGACACCCTGTATAACTGAGAAACATATTTTGTTTTGTGTGAAACTTGATAAATATATATTAATGTCAATAATATTAATAACTATTTGATTACCACTGTTTAATATCTTTCCCTACGACCATTACTATTAACCAGTAGGATTTAGTTAGGGAAATTAAAATATTTTCTATTATCTTAACTATGTAATTAGCGTAGTCAATTACCGTATAATACAAAAACAATTTATTCCTTCATCGCTTATATATAAAAGTTGTGTAATTTATGTCTCCAGTTGAAAGTATTTTTTCGTTTGCGAAGGTGTTGTATTCTGTTCTCAAAACTGATCATGATGTGGATACCTTGGTATGATGAAGAAGAATATGACAAACAGAGTAACGATATTTATTTATCGACAGAAGATAATAATTTTCATGACGACAAAAAAGTAAGAGTTTGTTTAGGAATTCAGGCCAAGCAAATAGTTTTAAGTGTTAAGTAAGATTTACATAATATTAATTTACATATTTTAAGCTTTTTAATATTTTGTTCAAGAAACATTATTTTCGATAACGGATTTTAAACGATTTGGCATGGAAAGAATTACATTTCGGATATATTCATTTCCTAGATTTTCCCAAACTTCTTCAATTCGTTCCCAAAGCGCTTCTATATCATTAATGAACAATTAACTAATTAATTAATAAACAATAATAATTGTGGACCTATGTATGAAAACATCAAACACATTTCTGAGATGTTCGCTTCATTTTGCAGATCTCGACGAAATAAAACAAACAATTTACAGTTTGAATGATACAAAATCTGTAGGAGATGACGAACTACCTACTACTCTTATAAAATACTGTGCAGAGAGTCTAGCAGTACCGCTGCAACATATAGCAAATCTCTCTTTTTTAAAGGGTCAATACCCAGATAAGATGAAGTCTAGCATAATAAAACCAGTGTATAAAAAGGGTGATAGGTCGGTATTTGATAATTACCGTCCTATAACGTTGGTCTCAAACTTATCAAAAATTCTAGAGAAGCTTATGTTTTCCAGAAGGACAAATTTCATTAATAAACATGGAATATTAAATAACACACAGAATGGATTTATAAAAGGCCGATCAACCTCAAGGGCCATGTTCCAGTTACTGGAAGAGATTTCGAATGGATTGAGCAGTGGAGAAACAACCATCTATGTATATGTTCATGGACCTGTCAAAGGCATTTGATAGCGTAGATCATGGAGTGCTTCTTGATAAGTTGGAGATCATTGGTTTTCGTGGAAAGGCATTTGAGTGGATTGGTTCATATCTTTCGGGTAGGAGGCAGTGTGTCAGTGCCAATAAAATTTCTGGACAAGAGGTACGATCTGAATGGGGCAATGTTCATTATGTGGTGCCACAGGGATCAATTTTAGGTCCATTATTGTTCCTTTTATATGTAAATGACCTGCCAGCAGTAGCTACATGCCTAACTATACAATTTGCCGATAACTTTTCATCAGTAGTAAAAGCAAAAAACAGAAGAAAATGCTGCTGAATTGTTCACGACGCACTTGTCATGCTTTGAGGATTGGTTTACAAGAAACAATTTAAAAATGAATGTAAGTAAAACGAATCTAATAAGATTTGATGCCAAAAGAACGGAAATTGATATCGGATACAGGGATGTGCAACTTGCCTTTGGCGAGGAGGCCGACTTCTTGGGATGGACCTTTGATTTCCAACTATCATGGAAGGTGTACGTCAAACGGCTGGCAGTTAAGTTGAGTGATTTTTGTTACGCTCTGGGAGTGGTTTTGCCGCGGTGAGTGCATATTATGCCTACGTGCATTCTAGACTTGCATATGTTGTTATCTTTTGGGGAAATTCAGTTGATGTGGGACGAATTTTCGTAATTCAAAAGGCATGTATTAGATCTATATTTAACATCAACCCACGGGATACTTGTAGGAACACTTTTATGGATCAAAAAATACTTACCCTACCCGCGGTATACATTTTGCAGTGCGCAATGTTTGTCAAAATGCATTATTCTGATTTTTTTGCTAAATATGAACTCAAGCATAGTTATAGTACAAGAGGGACTTCTGAGTCATATTTGTGTCCTCCACGTTCTCATTTAACAAAAATACAAAGAAATGTACTCCACCAGTGTATCAAAATATACAACCACTTGCCAGAGACTTTAAAATCATTGTTAACAAAACAATTCAAATACCGACTCAAGGAACTATAAATAAACAAAGTGTTGTATAAAGTTGAAGATTTTTTTAAGAAAGAATTATGTAGACTTGAAAATCATTTTAATTATATGTTTATTATTTTATATATACAAATTTTGTATTTTATTTATGCATTTGTGACGTTTCGTATACATTTTGTGTGTCTTAACGAATAAAGGTATATTATTATTATTAGGTCTATAACCGTTTTCATAAATTCGTTTTATTAGTAGCTATTCTCCCAACATTTTCAATTGGGTTCAAGTCAGCACTTCTAACTGTCCAAGGTAATAGGTTTATGTTGTTATTGGCAAACCATTGCCGAACAACAACAGCAGTATGGACTGGGGAGTTATCTTGCTGGAATATATAATTGTTGCCATGTATTTGTATAACAGATGGTAGCATAATATTATTTAATATATCACAGTAATAGGCACTAGTGAATATCTCATCCAATTTCCAACATACACCAGCTCCTTCTAAACTAATCCAGCCTGATACAGTTATGCAAAAACGACCACTGTTGAAAGTACGTTTAACATAACGTTCAATGTATCTACTGTTTAGAAGTCTGTATACGCGAACACTCCCATTATGAGTTGATTGGTAAACCTTCTCGTCTGAGAAAATTACGCGTCTCCATATATCTTCTTGATAAATGTAGTTATTCACAAAATTTAGTCTATTTATGGGCTTCAGTCAAAGCACACTTTTTAGCAGCATTAAAATTTCGAATATCTGACGATTCTTCTATTCTTCTATAGGCAGTCCAGCACGATCTAGGAAAATTACTCTCTTGAATAGTATTTTTAGCACTTTTGAAGGGGTCGTTTATCAGAATATTTATTAACTGTTGGTCCTACTGTTCACTAGATACTCTTTGTCTACTACCACCACGAATATAAATAGCCGTATGTGTTTTTTTAAGTGTAAATATGGCACTTTTACTAACTCCCAAATAATTTGCTACCGTTTGTCAAGTCCATCCGTTTTCAATGAGAGTGATTGCTCGCATTTTCTGCGTGTCAGTCATATGAGGCATTTTAACTTGACATTAATGACATTTAATCATAACATTAATGACACATTAGCTTGACAATTTGAAATCCTATGTAGTAAAATTTACGCAGCTATAATAGTGCGTTTACTTTCATTTGTTCACGAATAGTACATAACATGTGTTCATTTGAAAAGTCAATCTAGGTTACTTTGAAATTTTGATAGAATAAGACGCAAATATATTAGTATGTGTTTGTTGTTCCGTAAACGTAAATCCAAATGACATTTGATAATGTCAATCAGAAATATCAGTTAGTGCATAAAATAATCGTGCGTCGATTCTGGTTTAAATAAATTGTTTCTCAGTTTTAAAATGGCTTTCACTTTAGAACATAAAATTTTTTTAGTCCAGGCTTATTTTCGAAGTGGTAATAAAATTGATGGCTTATGCGTTTATTCAGTTCAAGATTGCATGGTAGAATTTCAAGTCGAGTTTCCACGTTTTGTAATAGATTATATACAATTTAAGAATAATTTGGATAGAACTTTAAAACTTTTTTCTGAAACTGGTAGTCTCTTAAGAAAATTAGGCAGCGGAGCAGTTATGAAACGTACACCTCAAGTTGTCAATCGTGTTGAAGAAATAATAGAAAATGAACCACAAACATCTGTTCGACATTTGAGTCAACAAATAAACCTTTCTGTTGGTACAACTCACAAGTTATTAAAAAAAGGTATGCAACTTTATCCATACCGTGTCACAGCAGTACAAGAATTGTTAGAAATTGATTACCCACGTAGACTACAGTTTTGTAATTGGTTTGTAAATATGAACAATAATGGAGAACTTTCGCAAAGAGTCATCTTTGCTGATGAAGCATGGTTTTATAAAACGGGATACCTAAATTCACGAAATACAAGAATTTGTAGTAGCGAAAATCCACATATAATTAATGAAGAATCGCTACATCCAGAGAAAATTGGTGTTTGGGCAGCGATAAGCCGAGCGATGATCGTATAATTAGTCGAAATACTGAAATTGCCTGTCCTACACGTTCATGCGATTTAACACCTTACGACTTCTTTTTGTGGCCTTATCTAAAAAATAACATATTTCGAACGCCTATATTGAATTTGAATGATATGCTACAGAGAATCGAACAGAAATGCATGGAAATTAATAACAATCCAGTAATGTTGCAGAATATCATCAGAAATTTTGAACGGAGGATTTTAAAGTGCATTGATCTTGAAGGACAACATTTTCAACATTTGTTATAGTTTTCAATAAATACCTATTATTTGTTATTTATTTGTATGTATGAAACTGTCAAAATATACGACTTCGTAGGTTAAGTAGTAAATTCTAATTTACGACATACTTCAAAATGTTCTTACTAAATCACATGCTACTAGATTGACTTTTCAAATGAACACACGTTATAAATATAAATATGTCTTTTGTACAGTTAAGCTCACATAAACCTAATATAAACCATTTTTGAATTTTTGTTTTGTGTAACGTCAAAATGACATTTGTCACTTTTTGATATCCAAAATAGCAAGAAAACTGACTTCGGCAGACAATGTACAAATTTTCGTAAATTTGGAAAGTCGCAACATTAAACAAATCGCAGAAGAATTTCATTTGAACAAATCTACAGTACTACACGTTAAAAAAAGATGTGAAAATGAAGACCAGTATATGTCGCAAACGAGGAACTGGTCTTAAAAGAATATCAACTGATGTCGAAGATCACAATTTGTTTGAATTTTTGAGAGAAAATAAAAAGAATGACAAAGCAAATTCATAGATCTCGTATAAGACTTACTAATAGGGAACAACTATGGGAATCTATTGAAAATACCTGGGAAAACATTGTTGAAAAACCTAATCTTTTAAGAAGTCTCAATGGTTCTATACCTAGAAGGTTAAGGGTATTAATTAATTAAATATCGGATCAATTAAGTATTAGTTTATTTGTGTTTTCTAAACTGTATTAAAAAATTACTTGACATTTGGTTTGTCTTTCAAAAAAAGATTCATAGACACTAAGCAATATTAGAAAATTTTGATAATTTTACAAGTTAGGTTATACTAGATTTATGTGAGCTTAACTGTACACGCGAAAAAGACTTGACGCAGTTTCGTGAACTATTTCGAAATTGTTTTCGTAAAATATCAAACATTTTTATTAATGAATAAGTTATGATTAGTTGGACCATTAATATTTAAATGTGCAATCAGTCGAATTCATATAAATTGGCGTGGCGTTATTAATTTCTTATCTTCGGTGATAAAATTCCAATAAGTAAATGACAATAATGGAAAATTTTGTTTGTAATCTTACACTTATAATAATAATTATTTAAATATTTGAATTTCTTACGTTTATCTCACAGTAAATGTGAGCTAATCACTGAATATTATATACAAATTCTGTTTTCTTTTTCTTCGTTTGAGCATTTGAAACCTTCCACATAACTCGAAAGTTATTACAATGTTATTTGCTGTATATAAGTGTTGTATATATTATCTTCATACTACTTTAGTATATCACGTTACGACGTCAAAACACACCAATCTCCATCAAAAGTCACAAAATTAACACAAGTCGATTATACAGTATGTCATATTTCATTTCATACATGCAGTTTGAAAGGCGAACACTATTTTAATGGGACGTTACACTGCGATAAACCGTGCAATATAAGAAGATATAACGGGTGTTCAGAAACATTCGAAGTCAAGTGGGCTCTGAACAAAAATCGTATATCTTTACTTAAGTATCTGATTTGTAATAATTATTAAATGTCAACTGTTGTCTGTCAAAAATTGTCAGAATCTAATATCGAAGATACTAATTTATATTTTTTAATTTTGAAAATGGTATAAATGGTATTTACTAACGTACACTAGGCATTCATGGTTGAAGCATATTTTCGAAATGGTCAAAAGATCGATGGCCAGTGGAAGTATTCAATTCAAGCTTGTTTGGAAGAATTTCGAGATGAATTTCCCAACCTTGCTTTTGATTATAATACTTTTCAGTGTACACTAATCAGAATTGTTCCAGTTTTTCGACAAACTGGTAGTGTGGGACGCTAAGAGGGTGGTGGGCGACCAAAAGTCCGGACAGAAGAAGTGATTGGGAATGTTAGAGAAATAATGACTGGTGCCCCTAAAACTTCAGTAAGAACTCAACAAACCGGGTTGTCAGTTGGTTCTTGCCATAAAGTTTTAAAAGAAGATTTACAGTTATTCCCATATCGTATAACTTGTTTGCAAGAAATCCTCGATATTGATTATCCGCGACGAGTAGTATTTTGCGAATGGTTTACAAATAATTTTAATGATGATGTCCTAGACAAAACTTTCTTTTCAGACGAAGCATGGTTTCATGTTAGTGGATATGTTAACTCGCAAAACATGAGAATGTGGAGTGATACAAAGCCAAATAATTTTTATGTTGAAGCTCCTTTACATCCTCAGAAAGTTGGTGTTTGGTCCGCTATAAGTAGAAGAAGGATTATTGGTCCAATTTTTTTTAATGGTACCTTGACTGCAGAAAGATATCGACAGGAAATACTATTGCCTTTCTTTAATCAACTTCACGATGATGGCCTAGCTTTGGGATACTTTCAACAAGATGGTGCTAGAGCTTACACAGCGGTGGAAACAATGAATATGTTACAGGAAGTGTTTGGAAATCGTTTAATTAGTTTGAACAGGGATCATGAATTTCCTCCAAGATCTTGTGATCTTACACCGTGTGATTACTAGTTATGGCCTTTTTTTAAAAAATTCAATTTATCAAGTACCAGTGCAAGATTATATAGATCTCCAAGACAGAATTATAAATAAAATTAGTGAAATTAGAAATAGTCCCATACTGCAAAATGTATTTAGTAACATTCGGAGGAGGTGCGTAAAATGCTTGGAAGAAGGTGGTGGACTTTTTCAACATCTTTTATAATTATGGTCATTATTGTTGGTAATTTATACAACTACAATTTATGATATCTATTATAAGGTTGTAATCTAAGGACTCTACAAACAATTTATTTGTTTCAAATTTATTTTAAGCCATTTCTTACAATAATTTGCTGAATGTTAATACACTGCTCAACTTTTGAACTGGTACACTTATATAGCATGCAGTAAAAGTAAACAACCCTTCGTAGGCGTTAGGCATGACTTCCTATATGATCAAGGCTGCACTTATGACAGATAATAACAACAAACAACAATGGAGTCGCAAATGTCATTCGATAGATATTTACTTGCATTCCCAAACGCAGTTACTGAGCTCGCGGACGCTTATACTTTTATAAAATTTTCAGAGAATTTTTGGTAATTTCTCGAATAAGTTTTAATGCAGAGTAGTTGATTTCATTTTAGAGATGCCATTAAGGCGTTTAAGTATTGAAGAGATGAGTCAAGCTATGGGAATGCTTATGATTGATGTATCGCTAAGAATTGTTTCTGCCCATTTCAATGTGAGCTACAATGTGATCAGAAGAGTTCGAATGCGTTTTAATGATACTGGATCTGTCAAACATAGACACGGCGTAGGGCGAAATCGCAGTAAAACAGTCGGGGAGAACCGTTTCATTACGGTTCAGTGTCGAAGGAATAGATTTTCTACTGCAAGAACACTCCAAATCCAGTTATTGAATGCAACAGGTACTCAAGTATCCACTCAAACAGTAAGAAGAAGGCTCCATGGGGTAAATTTAAGGTCCAGATCCTCTAAAAAAACCTCTTGTTGACCAGAGCCCACAAAAGAAGAGGACTAGGGTGGATACATTAACATGCAAATTGGAATGTTGAAGATTGGGGTCGTTGTTTACTTAGTGACGAAACCAGAGTGTGCCTCCATAGCTCAGATGGAAGAGATAGAGTTTTGAGGAACAGAGGAGAACGCTATATTGAGAACAACGTGACTTGCCATCAAGCTTATGGAGGTGGTTCAATTACTGTTTAGGGAGGTATTTCTGCGACTCGTCGTACTGAATTGGTTATGCTTGAAAATGCTACAATGAATAGTGTCAGGTATCTTATTGAGGTATTACAACCTGGAGTGTTGCCATTTACTAATGGAATAGGCGATGGTTTTGTGTTTGTTGATGATAACGCGCGTCCTCATAGAACAAGATAAATCAATGCATTTTTTAAGGAGAACAATATTACGCACATGGATTGCCCAGCGAGCTCTCCAGATCTTAATCCCATAGAGAACGTATGGGATTACCTGAAGAGGTTGATAAGATCACGAGAAGTGCATCCAAACAATCACCATCACCTCCGAGCTGCCGCTTTGGAAGAATGGCAAAATATTCCTCAGCATTACATTCGGAATTTGATTTCCAGCATGCCAAGACGTTGCCAGGAGGTCATAAGAGCAAGAGGAGGTCCCACATATTATTAATCTTTAAGTGTTTGGTTATCTTTTCTTTCCAAAGCAAACTTTTCTGTAATATTAAAATGAAGATTTTGTTATTTTTCTATTAAAACATTTGAAATTCATTATTTAAGTTTTATTATTTTAATTCTTCACCTTAAAAGTGTTTCCCAGAACTATATACTATCAATTAAGCAAGAAAGTGTTGCTCAAAAAGTAGTAAATTGTTATTTATGTATGTTCTTGTAAGTGTACCAGTTCAAAAGTTGAGCAGTGTATATTAAACTAGTACGATAACTAGATACTATTGTCACTATAAGATGAATAAAACCTTTACTTGTAAAGTTATTTCCTCTTAATTCTGCATTGTCTTTTTACATGTTACTACAGATTAGATGAGCTTTATTACACAAGAATGAATAGTATATTAATTGGATTATGTAATTTTTTCCAGTTATCGCATGAAGAGGTGCTATTGTTCAGCAAGAATTCTCTAAAATATCAAAATACTTAATTCGAAATTTGCAAATTAATTACTGTTACCTTCTAAAATCATTATTTGACTAGTTTATATTAATTAATATGGCATATTAAAGTAATATATTTCGACATAAACTGACATTTGCGTGTATGATGACCTATAAAATTGTATTAAGTACATGTATCAATCTATATCAGACATGACTTCATATTTTCAAGGACTACTTTGACTTCGAATGTTTGTGAACACCCGTTACAAACGACGAATTCATTTTTATTTTGAACGAAACAAAATATAATGAATGTACTATTAACTATTCTATTAGACATAAAGCAATAAAAAATATGTTTTATCTTCGATTATTTTTCATTTATTTCGCCTCGTACAGATGTATTGCATGTCTGTAAACACGTTTTTATGAATGAAATTGATTGACTTGGTTTGTTTAAAAAGATCGGCCGTTAAAATTATAATACCTACGCATTGAAAATTATTCTTATAGAACCGTTATTGTTATGATTATGAGCAATGTAATAATAATTAATAGTAAAAAGCAAAATGGTTTTATTTTGCAAATTAGTATTTAACATGTATTTATGTATGTATGTACAGTACAAAATATAAATAGAATTAATTTTACATAAGATTCATATGCGATTCCGAAATGCCCTATAAAAGCATTAATACAACACTAAAAAAGAAGATCAAAAGGATGATTGTCTGGAAGCAATTTCGCTGTAATATTAAGATAAGCGCTTTGTTGTAAAATCGTATCAATTTTAGATGTGAACAGGGCAGGGCGAATTATTAATTCTAATAACACTGAAAATAATACTAATTAATACAAATATGATAAAATATATCTGTGTCATGGACATACGCAATGTATTTATTTAATCAATACTTGCATTAATTTCTTTCAGCCTGTAAATAATTATTCATTTAGTACCTGTACATACAGGTGTTCTTAAAAGAAAGAGACGCTACAGCGTATGTTTACATACGTAACAGCTGTCGATGTTATAAAATCTATAACATTGTTGTATGCTAAGGCCAATAATTTCAATATATTTACGTACAAAATCAGCTGTTTATAAACTTCTATAACTCACATAAATCAGCTTCATTTCATATGTATTACGTGAATGTTTTTTTTGGTAACGAGAAGTAACAAATATAAAATATTAATATGGATTCAGAATGTCTATAAAAATACCGCTATTGAATTTACATACAAGCGCACAGTGCAATGTCTATGTTTATAAAAACTCCATAGAATAACATTGTGTAGACAGCTTTGTATGTTAAGGGATTCGATAACTTGTTTATTTATTCTTGCATATGAATTTTGAAAGAAAATGTAAGATGGGCATTTCACGTTCAATTTGGTAACAATCTACCTTTAATCGAAGACATAAACGTAAATAACATCGACGTACATTTTGGTGTGTAGTTTGACTCTAATTTTATTAAATGCCAATCGTTACACACGCATATATAATATTAGACTCTATGAATAAGTATAGCTCTCAGGGTTTGCTTTCGGGTTCTTTGTAACTAGGCCTAGCCTATCCAATTAAAAGGTATAGAAATAAGACGACAAGATGTCAAACCAACTCCATCTTGCTAAAAATAGCCTTCCCGTAGCTCATCATCGTGTAACAAATTAACAAATGCAGCTAAAATTTCTAACTGGTACCGCTCAGCATTTATTGTTCCTAAAATGTTTAGAAAATGACATTATTGTACCCGTATAATGTTTTAGAATTGTAATCAAATGTTTTTAAAAACTATTTTTAACATCCTTTCAATAAATATAGGTCCAATAATCATTCTCTGGCCAATAGTTGCCCAAACTCCAATTCCTTAAGAATATAATGGAGTCTCTATAAAAATATGGATTATCTGTACTCCACATTCTCAGATTTTGAGGGTTGACATACCCAGAGGGGTGGAACCATGATCCGTCTGTAAACATAACTTTCAACAGGAAGTGCCTCATGTATTACTTGTATACGTTAAGGATGCATATGCATATCATTTTTAAGGATAAGTCGGCAGGTGTCGCAAGAAAGATTTAATTCTTGTAAATGTCGTACAAAAGTTTGTAGACGTCCTTCGACTACTTGCCTTACCGCTTCGATAGTAATTTCATTTCTGACCATTGGTTCTACCTTTTCCCATTTTACGATTTAAACTTCTTGTTTCTCTGAATAAAGTGACAATACGAAGAATGGAAACAAAGAAATGGTCATATGAAACAGCCTCATTCATAAATTCGTTTCAAAAATCTTCGTAGGCATCTCTCATAAGTCCATTCACCAATGATTTTTTTACCATTTATTAAATAAATCATAACCATATATCTCCTTTGCTGCTCGTTAAATACATAAGTCATTATTTAATGATAAATTTGTAAAAATATTCAAATATATTCGCAGATTGTCAACTTAATCGATAAGTGACAGATGACATTTCACAAACTTCCAATTAAGAAAGGACCAGATGGCGCGGCAATCTGAGTATAATTTACACAGGAATTTCAAAAAAGTAGATAATTTGTATGTGAGGTTATATACCTACTAACCTATATAAAAGATTATTTTTCGACGTTTGCTTATTAACATATTTATTATTAAGAAAGCTTAGACTTTAATAATTTTATTCAAGCAAGAAGCGGCAAATATATACCAATGCAAGGTATTAAACTTATATAAAATATTTCAATCAATATCTTATAATCTGTTATTTATTGTTTGAAAGTGTTGCATCTACAATAAATTTATGCGTAAATACAGAGAGAATGTGTTAAAATTACTACAGGAGAAATATTTACATCTTTTTTTGATTTTATTAGAGATCAAAACTTTTATGTAAATGTGAAACTAATAAATTTAAAGGATTGTTGGTGATAGTGTATTATAATTATCATAATATTTGTGTACCGTTTAGCTTAAAAAATATAGCATTTTACAAAATACAGTTATTTTAATAGTATCTATAATGAGACAGCAATAAGGAAATTCATTTACTTGCACATCATTTCATATAATTTGGATAAAAATTTTCATACATCTAAAAAAGGTATTTAAAAATATTTGTATTTTACAAAAATAGGTAAGTACATATTAAAAAGGGTAAAACAGGAGTTTAGCGCCAAAAGATAGGTAAAACGTAAGCATTTTTCAAGTTTTAGTATTTGATTAAACATGTGTTCGTACCTTTATTCCAAGTTATGGCTGATTAATAACTTACTCTTTTGCTTATGTATGGGATAAATTGCTACAATCGTACAATAATTTTTTTTTGCTTTTAACAGAAATATAGTTTGATTACGGTTTCAGATTTCAATGTAATTGAAAAAAAAATAAGAATAAATAAAAAGAGAAATTGCTTTGATAGGAAACTCCGTGTGTTCAGTAAAAACAATTTTTTTCGTAAATGTCTGAACACAATGAGTGTAAAACCATTTTTTATTAGCATAATGTACATTAAATATTTTACCTACTATTATTAGGATAAAATAAAACAAATTTTAATGAATTTCACTTTTTAATTAACACTGTAACGGTCGTTTCGCTCCAACCTGAGCTTCATTAGACATATAACTAACTTATTTACAAATTTTTTTAACACAAGTATACGGTAACAAACACATGTTTTATTTTAAATAGTTGAAGGAATGGGTACTTTTTATTACTAAAATGTCTATGCACAATACTTTCACTACGGTTTATACAATACTGTTCTTAAGTAATAAAACTAGGGGTTTACATTATATTACAGGGAGGGAAAGAAATTCTATGGAAAAATACAATATGTGACTGTCTGAATATCAAATAAATATTGAGTAAGGGTGAATTATTTGTTTCTAATTGATCATTTAGGATCTTGTCGGTTTTCTTTAATTTATTAATTTCAAGTGACTCTAATAAATTAAGTTTTTTGCCCTTATTTTCTACGTGTAATATTTTAAATTCTTTGTTAAAATTGTGGTTCGTTGAATTAATATGAGACGCATATGAAGTCACTTTTATTATTTCTAAATGAAGAAAAATGTTCTTTGATGCGTATTTCAAACGATCTGCCTGTCTGTCCGATATACGTCATAGGGCAACTATCGCAGGTTAACTCATAGACTCCTGACTTTTTATTGTTGTTTGTTAAATCTTTATTGTTTTTTATAAATTTGGATAAATTGTTGTTAGTTCTATACGCTGTATTAATGTCATACTTTCTTAAATATTTACAAATTTTTGTGCTTGAAGAGCCTATAAACGTGATCATTTTAAATTTTTGGGTGTTATTATTTAATATTGGGTAAACTTGTGATATGGCTTTTGTAAGGAGTTTTTTATTTAAAATGTTATCTATTATATTCCTTTTATATCCATTGTTGATAGCTATTTGTTTAATTAAATTTAACTCTTTCTCGAAATTTGTTTGGTTCAACGGAGTATTGATTAATCTATGTATGAGACTGTGATAAGCCGCTAATTTGTGTTGTATCTGATGGCAAGAAGTGTTATAAATAGTTATATCTGTAGTTGACGGTTTGTGGTAAATTGCAAAGTTACATTTGTTGTTAATTCTAGTAATCGTTAAATCGAGAAAGTTAATACTATTATTTGTTTCCTGTTCCATTGTAAACTTAATATTGTGATGCAATGTATTAATATAATCAAATAATAAATTTAATTGTCTCTTTGTTCCTATGAAACCTAGAAATATATCATCTACATATCTGTACCAAAATAATACATTTTGAAAAAGAGGATTTTTTGAAATAGAATTTTCAAGATGATCCATAAAAATCTCAGCTAATAACGGACTTAAGGGATTACCCATGATTAAATCTTCTTTGCAAGCGTATATGTTTTCATTAAATTGAAAGTAATTTTGTTCTATGCATATGTTTAGTAAATCAAGAATTTCATTAATAATTATTGGATTTACATTATTTTTATGGAGAAGATCTTTTACTAAAATAACCTTTTTCTCTGGAGGGATACTAGGGAATAAATTTTGAACGTCAAAGGAAATGAGTTTTGTGTTAGACGTTAAAGTAAAGTCTTTGATTTTGTTTATTAGTACATATGAGTTTTTACGCTTAATTTAGGTTTAAATCTTGTATATTTAATAATGATATCTATAAGCCTTTTCGAGAGTTTGTAGGACGGAGCTGTCACATATGAAACAACCGGACGAATCGGGTAATTTTCTTTATGTAATTTAATAAGGGAATATAATTTTGGGGGTTGAGGGTTCATAATGATTAAACTATTTTGTTCCTTTTCACTAAAAAGATTAGCAGAATTTCTTATAACTGTTTTTAGAGTTTGTTGAAATTTTTCTGTAGGATCTCTCTTAATTATTTCAAATTTATTCATCACTAAAAACTCATTCGTTTTATTCAAATAATCTACTCTGTTCATTGCTACGACCGTTTTCCCTTTATCCGCTCGAGTAAAAACTAGCGAATTATGTGTAGATTTATTCTTTATAGATTTGATCATCTTAAGTTCTCTATTATGATTTATGTTTTCGGTTTCCCGTTTAAGGATGGTCGATGCAGCAAATTTATTGGACAAATTATTAGGGGTATCTGTTAATGCGATTTCCGTCTCTACAGCTAAATAATCTAACGTATTACATGTTATTTCAGGTCTTACATTATAATTATTGTATTTTTCCATAGAATTTCTTTACCTCCCTGTAATATAATGTAAACCCCTAGTTTTATTACTTAAGAACAGTATTGTATAAACCGTAGTGAAAGTTTTGTGCATAGACATTTTAGTAATAAAAAGTACCCATTCCTTCAACTATTTAAAATAAAACGTGTTTGTTACCGTATACTTGTGTTAAAGAAATTTTTAAATAAGTTAGTTATATGTCTGATGATTCTGATGAAGCTCAGGTTGGAGCGAAACGACCGTTACAATGTTAATTAAAAAGTGAAATTCATTAAAATTTGTTTTATTTTATCCTGATAATAGTTATAATGGAATTTCATCAAGTAAAGGCTGAAACAATTATATCTTTTACCTACACTTACATAATCACATAAAAAAAGTATATAGTTTTTCCTACTTTGAAATTTCATTAATATTCTGCGATTATCACAATATCTGGTAGTTACTTGAGACCCAGGACGTCGAACAATTTCTGAGGACCTGAAACAACTTATAATCTCATGAATGTATATGGTAATTATTATTATATAATTATATTTGATTTACATTTTATTCGCAATATTCACTATATTTACCAAACTATACAATTTATAAGTATAATAAAATTATATCTAACACATCACACACACACGAATCCAAATCAAGAACATCACACACACATATGTTGCATGTTGCATTATGTTGCATATTGTTCACGAATATATATATTGAAAGCTACTCATCTTCAAGATCAGAACCTGAATCTAATGAAAATTCTGAGGATGACGCAGTATTTACAGTAAAAGTCAAATTTTCTAATACATTTTCAACAATATTATCTAAATCATGCATCTTGTTTTCTTCTGTTATAACGTGATGAATGCTATTTTTCCATGCGTCTGCATCAACCATGTCTAATCCTTCTAATAATAGATTTCTTACTTCGTCCAATTTAAATGTCTTATTGTTGGTTGCAACATGATGCTTGACTTGAGCCTATACAAGTTCAATGGGGTTAAGATTACAGTGATATGGAGGTAAACGTAAAACTGTACGGCCACTTTCTCTAGCTATTTCATCGAACACGTATGAAATGGATGACATGATGTGTATTTTTTTACAAGCTCAAACAATTCAATTTTTAGCTAAAATTCCTTTTGTTAAAAGCCATTCAATGAGTGCCTCCTTTTTCTATTATGAAGTAGGTGAGTTTTCTGTTTTAGTAGAATGATAGGGCGCATTATCCATTACTATAACACTATTGGGCTCAAGAGAAGGTAATATATTTTGCATCCATACGATGAACACCTCACTATTAATATCTTCATGGTAATCTGCAGTTTTCTTAGATTAAAATAATAGCAAACCTCCATTCATAAAACCAGTTTCGCTGCCAATGTGAAGCACAATTAGTCGATTTCCTTTGCCAGATGGATCTTTTAATCCAGTAGAAAGACTTTCAACAAATGCTTGCCTTGGATTAAGTACCGTTCTATCTTTCCATATTTTTGCATTTGTGTAACCTGCATTCATCCATGTTTCATCTAAATAATAGATTTTTCTCCTTTCTGTACGAAACTTTCTTATACTTGTCAAATAACGACGTCTTCATAAGATAATATCATTTCGTTCAATTAATATGTTATTTCGTATGCATTTTTTCCACTTGAATCCGATTCTCCCAAGTGACGTTCGTTTTAAAGGAGGTAAACTGGCATCCCCTTTAATAGCTTCACATATTTTTGTGCAATTTGGTAACTCATTTTTAAAGAAAAATTAATGCACGTGCCTTCTAATCGTACTTTTTGATATTTCATCTAATTTATTGTAAGCATCTCGGCAACCTCGTTTTCTTAAAGGAGAATGTGTAACTCCAGGCATTTCAATTTGCTTAATAATATCAAACATAGTATTCCTAGCAATCCCTACTTCCCTTGAAGTTTGACGAACAGCAGCTGTTTTGGAAATATTAGCTTTGTTCTGAAAAACTTTTCTAGCCTCACATATTACATGGTCACTACTTAAAACACACTAAAGCATTTTTAATTTTGCTTAAGTTTCTACTTGAAAATTCAAACTACAGTTCTCGACAAATAAAATTGGACACTTTTTTTTAATTATTGTAAGTCAGGATTACAGCTATTAATTTGATTTAAAGTTAGCAATAGATGAAAAATTTTATTTATCGGCCTGACAGTACCCAAATGTCAAAACCACAATTAAATCATATTTAAATGGCGAAAAGTAAAAAAAAACCTTTTATTGAAAATTATAATAACATAAACATGTTATCAAAATTAATATTTTGTAAGAGCACCTTCTACCTATATCAGAGCATTAATTCTTTCAGGCATTGATCTTATGATCTAAATGAATGAAATGATTTTCAGGTATTTCTGCACAGGCCGTATTGTATTATGCGAAATAATTCCTCTTTGCTATGTACATGAAGATTTTGTTTATTAATGCGTCTTGCCATTAAACCAGGCGATACATATTTGACATTTATAACATATTGCTATGAATTGTGGTTTTAAAATTGACTGCACCACCATCCACAACTAATCTACCCAACTAGGATACTCAGTCGGTTTATTTCCAAAAAATGGAACTGCTTTCTTCTCAGGGTTCCAATTGGAAACGTGGAACAAAAACGTATTTTAGGCGCCACTCAAAATTTTTTTGAGAAAAGTTATTATAATATTTCTTTAAGTTACTTGTTAAAAATGCAAGATGCAAGGTATAAGAAATAATATTCACAATATAAAATTTAAATGAAAATTTAATACAAAATAAAAAAAAAGAAAAAAAAATTCTTGATTAAGTATAAAGACTGTGTAATAATATACTTATTACATCTAGAGGTAAAGGAATTCACGGAATATGACCGCTACATGAATCCAAACGTCCTCTAATGACAACCGATCAAATTTAATAATATAACAAAGTTTATTTCTAATTTCTCCCCAAAGAACAACATAAAAATAAACAAACTTGACAGCTCGATCAAAACCTACTACATGCCCGCTCACATGTAAAAAAAATTGCCCTTGAAATCCAAACGTATAGAACTTTCACAGTTAAAATTTTTTTACTTAGAAATTTTAAAAATACTCTTTGTCATCTATCTCAATTAATTAAGACTAAATCTCAATACAACAATATTAATACAATTGATATACAATATTCAAATCTTTTGAATTAAAAAGATATCTTTTAAAAATATATATACTTTTACTTACATAAAAAAATGTGAGACATGTTGACAAGAAAACGTTATTAAATTAAATATAATCAAAATTACGAGAATAAAATCTCGTAGAATGTTCGGGAATTGAAATACAAACCCAATCAACTATTTAATTCAATCAAACCCGAAGTTACTTTAAATATATATATATTTAATATTTTTTTAAATAAAATGAGCGTTCTTGTCTTACTGTTAAACTATGTCTAAAGGTAAAAATCCACATCAATCGCGGTGGCTTCGCATAAGGCTGACCTTCAAAAATACAAGTTTTTTTGTGCGACACATGAAATATATACGGATATACACAGATATCCAAAAATAATAGTATATTCATTTTTAAATAAATTTTTAATATTTATTGGGGAAAAAACCATAGCAATATGTAATGACATGGAAATTCATAATATTAATTGCATTAAAAAAAGACTTAATTACACAAATAAAATTAAGCCAAAATGTCAATAAGACGTGCCCCGTTTTATTTGTCGAGAACTGAATTTGTTACATTGCCTATGTTAAACACGCAGAACTTTTTTCTGCTTTTAACGTTTACCTATTGCTGATAAAATTTCTTTGTTATTTATCATTTCTATATTTAAATATTTACCTACAAAATCTGAAAAAAAAAACTATGAAATAATTACACAGTGAAAGTAATTGAGGCAACACTTTTTCTAATCTAATATTGAAGGCGGAATTTAAAATCGTATAAAATGCTAATTAACATTAAGTTGCGATTGGCGACATTTGTAATTTTTGATATATTACATCGATAACTAAATATATTATGTCTAATTAAGCCTAAACTTTTACTCTGAAGTGCTGCAATTGCTCAATATACTTTGAGTAGACTCATATCTCATTTTTTCCTTTCTCAAATAACATAATACAACTTTTATCAGGATGTTCAACAAGCGCTTAGTTTTATCTATGGAATTAGGTAACATTGACATTCGAAAAAGTAGACGAGGCATATACAAGTGAGTGCCATCAACATACATATTCAATTTATAAAATTTAATACACTCGGGAATATACTTGTATACAATGAAAACAGTAATGGTCTAAAAATCTACACTTGAGGTATACCTCATTATCTCAATTTACGACGTGTCTGATGGTGCCGAAAATTCTACTTAAGTCTAATAATATAAAAATACTAAATTTTATTAGTATTATTATCTGAGGTTGATAATGACATCAATGATAATTTTCGTTTCATTACTTTACTATGTTTGGTTGAATATCGTCAAAGTTTCCAGTAACAAAGGGGTTAAGATAATAAAATAGAAGTAAAGATAAAAATCTTAACAGCTTAAGAACACGTTACAAACTAAATTAAAAATATAAAGTGAATAAAGTTAGCATTATTTTACAACGTTTTTTAAAAATCTAAGAATTTACACAAATATTGTATGTAGTGAGAAAATATTGGCCCAATCGCGTATCAATTTCTTTCTTATTAACGAGAATCGTTTTAAACTATTAAACGATAAGAATTAACATACCTGTTAAAATTTGAAACGACTAACCGCATCGCGTATCCTCATATACAGTCGATGTCGTTTACTTAAAATGTAAAAATGAAATTAAATTTTGTACAAAGTGAAGCAAGATGGAAATACATTAGGCATTAGATAAAAAGAGCTAGACGAAGCGATTCCGCTATTCCGACGATCATCGTTAACTGATAGAGTGATAGATTTGTGTTAGTGTTTTAGGTTATGTTGTGCTTGTAAGTATTGTTTTTCTTTTTGGTAAAAAAATATATAAAGGCGTTAGAATTAATATTTAAAAATGAAAATTAATTAAAAGTTATGTAATTATACTGATTATTGTGCTGTGATTATACAGAAAAATGGGTGACAAGAAGGTTCGATTAGCACGAACAACAAGAAAACAGTATGAAGAGCTTATAGCTTTTCTAGAGAGTATCCCTTCTGTCAGCAGAGGAAAAAATAAACCGAGCGATTCACCGAAAGTACAAAAATTATGGGAAACATTTGCCAAAGATGTTAAGTCTAAAAACATAGGCCCATTTAAAAGTACAGAGCAATGGAACAGGGTAGGTTAATTAAATTCTAACAATAAAAATAAATCTTGTGAACCTATTATACAAGCTTGCTTGATTTTGTTAGATATTAACCGAATGGAAAGTAAATACAAAAAGAAAGAGTAGAGAAATACTACTTTCCCAAAATGCTACTGGTGGTGGACCTGCCGCAAAAAAAGACATTAACTGACTTGGAAGAAAGGTTATTAGCGATTTTCTCAAAAATTCACTTAGGAGAACCACTAATACCAGATAATCTTGGGAGTGTAAATGAGAATGGTAAAGACCAGGCCTGGCCATTTTATATTTCTTAAATACATGTGACTTTTGTTTACAGTAATAGTAATTGAAGCAGTTGATCCCATTCTGGATAATAAATATGCGGAATTGGACCAGGTGTACTTCACATCTTCACTGAATGATATACAGTGGGAGGAAAGTATGTTTCAAATGATTCAATGGACTTTTCCTTTATTTTGTATTTGTTTATTTTAGATGTTGAGTATCATATGGAAGTTACTGAAACAGGTACGTACAAATGATTATTGTCATAATAGATTTTAAAGAAAAATGATAATTAAATTTGAAGAATTAATAAATAAATTTATTGCAGCTGAACATACATCATCTGAAGAGTTTAATAACCATGTCACAGATGAAAAAGGTAAAGATACTTCAATACCAATTATTTTTTCGGTATTTACTTATTTCTTTTCTTAGGTAATATTTCTCAAAACAATGACGGACTGCAGTATTCAAGACGACAAGGTTAATAATTATCTTCGGACGAAACGTTTATGAGTATTAAGTTTAATGTTTAATTTCAGCTGCTTATAAAGAAGATAAAGTAGAAATTTGTGGCAATAAACCTAGTACAAGCTTTCCAATTACTAAAAAGTCGAAATGTAATTAGTTATATAAAAATTAATATTTCTACATAAATGATATTTATAACTTTTTTAGATACCGATATACCGTTTTACCTCTGCCGCACTAAAGGAGGCAATAAACAAATTTGCAGAAGTACAGAATGTTAATTTAGAAATGACGAAACTGCAAGAAAATTCCATTAATCAATTCAGTTCAACTCTCGGTAATATAGGTGATTCTCTCGAGAAAACAAATACTATATTTGGAAAATTTGTGGAAGCCAAAATGGTAAGCGCTGAGGCAAATTTAATACGCGCTCGAGCTAAGCAAATGCAAGCAAAAATAAAATTAATTAAATTGCTGAACAACAAGGATTTGTAAATGAAATGTTTTCATAAGTTAATGGTTTATATATTTAATAATAACTAATATTTTATAGCATAAATCTGGAAATAAACATCTTTGTTTACTTATGACCTTTATTTAATCATATAATTCTATTTCATAAACAAAAGAAGATATCTCGACTTATAACATATTTTTGTGCGTTTCATTATCGCCTTTTTACATATTTGATGTCTAAGTTTGTTACAGGAAATGTTGATTCATCATATTTTTGGCTAACTCGTCTACCCTGAGCCAACCAAACTCTGTTGTCCTCGCCTGCATCTGAAAAGATTATATGGACATGACGTATTTTCATAAAATAATTGTGCAACTATCTTACTATTTCCAATAGCATTTCCCTCTGCATCTTCATTTTCATCCATCTCATCATCTTCTACGGGAAGTTGATGCTCTATAGCCATGTTGTGTAGTATAGCGCAACATAATATTATTTTACCTGCTTTCACAGGATCATAATGTAATGTACGATGTTTAAGCAAGCACCTAAATCTTTGTTTTAAAACGCCGAAGCACCTTTCGATACAATTTCTTGTAGCAATGTGACGTGCGGTGTATCGACCTTCAGGTGTATTTTGGTCAGCATTTTCAATTGGCGTTAATAACCAAGGTTCTAAGCCATATCCGGAATCACCTATAATTAGATGAGAATTTACGAAATTTAATAAAGATTCCATTTGTATCTTACCTATTCACCATGAGGAATTCAATTCACCTTGTGTAAATTTGTTCATTAAGTGCCGTTTCACAGCCGATAAAGCCCAAATAGCTGAAGCATGTACAGAACCGGGGAATCTTGCGTTGCAATTTAGAATTCTTAAATTAGCGTCACATATCTACAAGAACATATAAATACGGAGACCTCATCTGCTTGATTATCTACTCTTACCATTTGCACATTAATACTATAGAACCCTTTCCTATTATAATACGCGAGTGCGGGATGCACAGAATCGTCTTCACGAGGAGCTACAATTGCTATATGGCTGCAGTCTATAGCACCAATAACTCCAGGGAAATTATATTTCTCTAAATCTGTAAAATTAGCAATTGTACAAAATTTCAATATTTTTATTTGAGTTCAACATTTACCTTTGCTTAACTCTCTCTCTACCAGCATCCGTTTGAGGATGTGTAATCATTTGGTTTAACAAATGTTGAATCATAGCATCCGTTATAGTACTTAAAATTTCACTTACAGACGGTTGACTAATTCCTAATGTAAAATTATGACCAACACATCGTTGATAGCTCCCTTGCCCAAAGAAGTTTAATACTATAAGAACCTAAGATATTTTGTTAAAGTTACTGTGCCATTAATATGTGACCCAAATAGACCTTAAGTTCTAAAGATATACCAGTACTTCTGCGTCGAACTAATGGTACCTCTACATGAGGTCTTAACGCTTCTATTAAATACCGTGTTAGGTCCTTCGATAATCTGAAATATTTTATGAAGTCCCTATCTGGTAACTCCAAAGGATTAGTAGTATCTCTTAAAGAACGAAGTAAAATTTTCAGTCTATTCCTAAAATTAGCATTTTATCTTCTTTATGGTGAAGCGATGTTTACTATACAATTATGTTGAATCTTGATTGAAGTTACCGTTCATCAATCTGTTGTAACTCAATTAATATAACCATATTTAAAACGTTAACAAAAGCTTGTGCGGCCATTTATTATAGTTGACACAGAGAGGTACAGTTAACGGTGTCGTTTATTTATAAGAAGCAGGTTAAACCCAGTATTTAATTTTCGTCGTTAGATAGCAAATAAACGATGATGGTTAACTATATCGTTTACAGAATAAGTAATACGCAATCGCGCACCACAAAACTAACGACTATAAGCTGAAGATCAAGTGTAACGATAATCGTTAACATTATGCATATTGATACGCAATAGGACCGAATGTGGCCCATCTGTTTAACTGTTCCCCATATTATACTGCCCATTTTCATATGCGATTTAAATCTAAGTAAAGTATAGTAACGGCCAGTAACGGAGTTGGCGAGTGGAGGGGTAAGTTCGCGCAGGATTAGAAGTATTGGGGATATTTGTATTTAGTTTTACATCAATTTACAAGATACCGGAGAAGGTGGCGTAAACTACACATCTATCACTTAATAAATTAATAATTTATTAGAGTAAAATATATAACGTGGACGTTTCTGCGCACCTCCTCCTCTCGCCATCTTATTTGCCGCTTGCTATATGTGATTATTTTTTCTTTAGTAGGTCAAGTTCAGTAGGCTTCGGGATTACATTTTATAGAGTAGCCGTCTGTCTCAAACCAATCGAATAATTACTATAGGCCTTTCACGATAAGAAGACGTGCACGTCATTTATGGAACTTTCGGCATGACAAATCTGTAGCAAATAAAATACCTATGTACACCTGATAAAATTCAACGTTAATATCGCTATATAAGTTTGTAGGACTGAGAAAGAAGCTTCTATTTTTGAGAAATTTGTTCTGTCATTTGACAAGTGTGTTCTGTCATTTGAAAAATTTGTTCTGTCATTTATTTTCCTTGTAGTTTGTACTTTTTTATTAGTTTCCACCGTTTTACCTCGTCTTTATGACAAACAGTTATTCGCATAACTAAAGTGGAATTATTCGCTTACGTAATAATGCCAGAACCGTTCTCTAGCTAGAGTTAATCGCTAATTGCACCTGCAATCGCGTATTTTAAGGAAAAACGTGATAATGGTGTGCCAATGTTTTCATTAACGGCAATACGAGGTGAATTATAATTGTTATTCATACAATACTATAACTATAATGAATTGCATTATTTATAGCGTGTACCTGCAGCATTAGGTGTAAGCCTTACAATTTTTAGCAGAATCTCTACTGATGTTGGAAAGGGCAATACACTGGTCAGCCCTAAACAAAAGCATGACAGGAAGAAAGTAGTTGTTCATATTCACAACTTTACTGAGTGTGCTATCAGAGTATACCGTGTACAACATGTACACAAACTGTAAGTTTTCCAAAATATACATACATTACCATGATATAATTATTGTATAATTACAAAACAACATATTACGTTAAAATCTTTGAGAGCAGTACTTAGCGAAACAGAAATTTTTATGGATGGCTGCACATCACTGTAGAAAGTGCTACAAAACATAGGATTTCATTACAAAAAATAAGAAATGCTAAATACTCTTTCAGCATTTAGAGTTTGTTGAAAAAAATACAACCCGACCACTCTCCAAAATTCTGCACCAAACATTTATCTTTCGTGAATATTGGTTTTTACACTCCATTTGGATATGTGGATTCTCTTGAGACCACCAACTGCAGTTTTGCGAACAAACTACACCATTTGTGGTGAATGTCGCTTCATCGGCAAATAATAATTTTCTGGGAAATGTTATGTCTGTTTCTATTTCATCTTGTATCATAAAGGAAAACTCTAAACGCTGGTCATAATCTCGTTCTTACAACGTTTGGACATATCTTGGGTTAAATGGAGTAAACTTATATGTTTTAAATATTTGATGTACTGATGATTTACGTAATCCTAAATTAGTTGCACATTTTCTCACAGATAATTTAGGATTCTCAATTACACTTTGTAAAACATTTAAAGAATTATCTAAATTTCTTGCTGGTCTAATGTTCCTTTTTAAAATTAAATTCCAAAGAGCCTGTTTGTTTAAGTTGTCGCAAAATTCGGGATACCGTAGACCAACTAACGTTTTTATTGGGATGCCTTTCGTTAAATGTCGCAGCTACGTCTCTACATGTCTTATAATTATCGCCACATATAAGCATTAACTCTGCTTTTTCTTGCAAAGTTAAACGTTCTGCCATAGTAATGTATTTTGTAGGATATCAAAGTTACTCTCAAATACCATGCATACGTGATTAAAAGTAAAAAGTAATGACTGCACACACGATATTAAGTAGGTACGGAAATTTTGAACAATTAATAAAATAATTGTATTTTTACTACCTAATATGATAACTTATTTATTTTAACGGGTAAATATGTTTTAAGTAAAGCAAAAACTTTTATAAAGAATAAAATTTCCTGAGAAATAGACAATAGAAAAGTTTTCCCTTTGTTGCATACTTTCCTGGACACGTTGTATACGACTGAAGAAATCTGGTATTTATCAATTTATATTTGTTGATGAAACTTGGATCGTTCAAGATGACACAGTGACACGTTCATCGCAAGATGATAATTGTAGAAAGCTAAAGTTGGTGGAAAATGGTAGAGAATATTAAATTATTCTACCACCATATCATTGTGTGTTCAATCAGTTAAAACTGATCTGGGGTCTTACGAAAACTTACTATACTTGACATGTAGACGAAAGTGGACGTTTCATTGAGAATTCAAAAATAATATGAGAAAGGGCATTGAAAACAATTTCATCTGAAACTTGACAAAACAGCATTCATCATACGGAGAAACTAATACAAGAATGGTGGGATAGGGAAGTGAACCTCCTGAATTTTTTATTAATGTTAGAAAAGAAAGTGACGATGAAGATCATTAATATACTTCTCTACGTTTGTTTAGTATTATGTTGATGAAAGGTATTCCATATTGTATTATTTGTGTATAAATAAATTGCATCTATTACTATTTAATAAAATCGTTAAAAAAGCAGTTTTCTTTATTAAACGCAAATGTTATATCTGATAAATAAACAAAAGTATAAATAAAAATGTATTAACTAATATGTATTCATCTAACACGTGTCCGTAAATGTTTGAAGCTGACGTCTGTCAAAATGTATGCGTTTTTCGTCCTTAAAGTTCACCTTCCTGAGAATTTCAGTTGGATTATTCCTATATGGTCATAGTCGCACGTGTGTATTTTTCGTTGGGTTTTATTATAGTGTAATGACTCATCCGATGACGCGAGGTGCGTCATCCCTCTGGATGTTTTCGCGAGGCCTACGTGAACACTCTAGAAAAGTATTCACCAGATATAAAAGCCGCGTCGAAGAAGGGACAGACATTCGATACCCCAGTCTCGCGAAGTAAACATAAATATAGTTACATAAATATAAAATACATAAATGTACTTATTGTTGTTAATAGTTAGTTTTATATTGTTATACGATTTAATATTAATATAGAGTGTGTGTTTAAAGTTATTGTTAGTTTTATTTAAGAACCCGAAAAGACAAACGTACCAGTGGTATTCAGGTGTGGGGTTTTTAATAAATAATAAACTAAGTAGACAATTAAGTGTTAATTAAGTATTCGTTTAAATAAATATACAGTGCGGTAAGACGTTATTTTAAATATCGTGATGGCCAACAGAATGAAACTGACCGAATTAAAAGTGTCCGAGTTAAAACGATAATTAGAAGAGAGGGATGAGGATACAACTGGCAAAAAGTCGATCCTCCAGCAACGGCTTCGCAATGTGTTGATCCAAGAAGGCGAGGATCCAGAGAATTATGTCTTTCAAGTTCCAGGCGGAGATGCTGACGTGAATTCGCTGTTTATGAAAATGGAACAACGAATAATAGATTCCCAAACTAAAATGGAGCAGAAAAGCCTGGAAACTTCTGGAAATTTAGCGAGAACTCTAGAACAAATGGAACAGAACAATCTGGAAAGTGCGAAAAATTTGGAACAGCGATTAATAGAGAATGCGCAAATTCAAATGCAACAAATGCAGCAGAAAAGTCTGGAAACTTCTGGAAATTTAGCGAAAACTCTAGAACAAATGGAACAGAACAATCTGGATAGTGCGAAAAATATGGAACAACGATTAATAGAGAATGCGCAAATTCAAATGCAACAAATGGAGCAGAAGAATCTGGATAGTGCGAAAAATTTGGAACAGCGTCTAATAGATTCACAAACTCAAATGCAACAAATGGAACAAAGAAACCTAGAAACCGCTAGAATTCTCGAGAAAAATCTGGAAAAGAAATTACTAGAAAATTCTAGAAACTTCGAAAAAAGTCTGGAACAAGTGGAGAAAGTTCTAGAACAGCGATTAGCGGAAAAATCAGAAGCGTTAAAAGAAGAGGTTTTCATAGCTGTAGAAGAGAAAATTGGAGAACATTCTAGGCTTTTAGAGGCAATAATGATTGAAATGAAATTACCCGCTACCACGAGTCATTCTGATCCCAGGCAGGTCAACAAAGAAGTCACACCGCGGCCCATCGAAATAAAAGAAGAACTTGTGGCTATTTCAAAGACCAGAATCAAGCCACCAACCTTTGATGGAAAGACGTCATGGGCAACTTACCTGACGCAATTCGAAGCGGCCGCAGAAGCAAACGCATGGTCTTCTGCCGAGAAGGCGACTGCTTTAGTCATAGCATTGAGGGGTGATGCTAGTGATATTTTGCAGACATTGCCTCCTGAGGAACGTAAAGACTATTCTCAACTCATTAAACGCTTGGAGATGAGATATGGCCACGCGCATTTGGAGCAAGTATACCATACCCAACTGAAGAATCGATCACAGAAGAAAGGCGAGAATCTTCAGGAATTTGAGGCAGATATTGCTCGTCTAGTTCGACTTGCATATCCGATGGCGCCAGATAATTTCATGGAACACCTAGCGGTCCAGACGGTCCAGCGGTCCAGCAAGCATTAAGGTTGGCAAGACCGAAAACCTTGATCGATGCTTTGGCGCACGCGCTTGAGTTTGAGACTGCTAAACAAGCCTCTCGGAACAATGCTCGTGGCTGTTCTGTCGACGAACAGGAAAATGAGGAGTTCATGGAGCAGGTGGTTAGTCAAGTCCTAAATCAGATCAAATCAAATAAAAGTGCGCGGCCATGCGGGAATTGTAGAAGAAACGGTCATATCCAGAATAAATGTGATAAAAGGACCAAGAAAGAATTCGCTGAGAATCCGAAAGTCCCAAGGACTGCCCAAATCGCATCCTTGCAAAATCAAACCAATGGCCTGTATGTGGATGCTATTATGGAAAGAAGAACCTATGCTTGCTTGCTAGATACTGGATCGACGAAAACCATTGTACGACCCGATTTAATATCCAGGAATAAAGAATTACTTTCTAGCAAATGGAAACTAAGGACAGCTACTGGAGAAGCAGCTTCTGTGGAAGGTGAAGTAGATGTCAATTTTGTCATAGGACCAACATCAATCCGACATCGTGTTCTCGTAGCCGACATAGAAGAACAGATAATCTTGGGATTAGACATCATGAACACCTACGGCTTCCAGTTAAACATGAAAGAAGGCACTTTAAAAATAAATAATGAGGAATTGTTTCTTCATGGGAAAAATTGTGGGAGTGCACAAGTAATTACAGCAGAGAATGTTGTTCTGGATGCAAGAAGTGAGACATTTTTGACGGCGTGTATGGAAGGTGATTATTTGGACGGAAATGTTACAATGTTGGAACCAAAGGCTGATGATGACGAGGTGGGCCGAGGAATAGTAGTTGCCAAAATGCTGGTTAAGACTCAGAAGACTGTACCGATAAGGGTAATGAATGTGAACCATTACCCTGTTTCATTGAAGAAGGGTACTATTCTGGGGTGGTGTTCGCCAGTGTCGGCCGTCGTTCATCGCATAGAGGCGAAGAAGAATGGATTCGTGCAGGTTCCTGAGAAATTGTCCAAGATAATCGACTCCGCCTGTCAAGGATTGAGCAAGAAGGAACAAAGTCAAGTTAAGGACCTAATCAAACATTATGAAGACGTCTTTGAAACTGAAACTGGTACGAAGGGAAGAACCAATATTGTAATGCACAAAATAAATACCAGCGATGCAAGTCCAATTCGACAAGGACCAAGGAGGTTACCTCTGGCAAAACGTGAGGAAGCCAAGCAAATTATACAAGAGATGGAAGGCCAAGGAGTAATTGAACCATCGAATAGTCCATGGGCTTCACCAGTGGTCCTTGTCAGGAAGAAGGATGGATCTACCAGATTCTGTGTGGACTATCGTCGTTTGAATAGTGTGACCAAAAAGGACAGCTATCCTCTCCCAAGAATAGACGATACGCTAGACACATTGGCAGGAGCAAAATGGTTCTCCACTCTCGACTTAAAGAGCGGTTATTGGCAAGTGGGAATGGATCCCAATGACAAAGAGAAGACTGCCTTCAGTT
Organism: Melolontha melolontha; assembly: GCA_935421215.2. Lineage (NCBI taxonomy): Eukaryota > Metazoa > Arthropoda > Insecta > Coleoptera > Scarabaeidae > Melolontha > Melolontha melolontha. The sequence goes on from OW285242.1 coordinate 36,937,247, forward strand.
TAGGTACAGGACTCTGGCAATTTACAGTCATGCCATTTGGACTGTGTAACGCCCCAGCTACTTTTGAGCGACTCATGGACACTGTACTGAGGGGATTGTCTTGGAATACCTGCCTGGTATATCTCGATGATGTGATTGTGGTAGGGAAGACCTTTGAAGATCACATGAAAAATTTGGAAGTAGTATTCCAGAGGTTGCAAGACACCAACCTGAGATTAAGTCCAAAGAAGTGTCACCTTTTCCGCAAGGAGGTAAATTACCTTGGACATGTGGTTTCCGGAAAAGGAATTGCTGTGGATCCAGAAAAAGTAAAAGCTGTGGAAAAATGGCCGGTACCCAAAGACAAACATCAGCTAAGAAGCTTTTTGGGATTATGCACATATTATCGACGCTACGTTCCTGGATTCTCCAACATTGCAAAACCCCTTACTCGCCTAACAGAAAATCGAGCATTCATTTGGAACAACGAATGCCAAGCGGCCTTTGAGTTGTTAAAAGGTACGTTGATCAGTGCACCCGTTTTGAACTATCCGCTGCCATCTGGGAGGTTTGTTTTGGATACGGATGCCAGTAACGTCGGGATTGGTGGCGTGCTCTCTCAAATCCAAGATGGCCAAGAAAAGGTCATTGGATACTTCAGCAAGACCCTGTCCAAACCAGAGAGGAACTACTGCGTAACCAGGAGAGAACTATTGGCAGTAGTTAAGACCATTGAGCACTTTTACAAGTACCTGTATGGGCAGAAGTTCCTGATCCGCACTGATCATGCCGCCTTAAAGTGGCTCTTGCAATTTAAAAATCCAGAGGGTCAAGTAGCTAGATGGATTGAGAGGCTACAGGAGTACGACTTTGTCATTGAACACAGAGCAGGCCTCAAACATCAAAATGCAGATGCCCTTTCCAGAAGGCCCTGTCCAGAAGACTGTCGACATTGCAACAGAATCGAAGACAAATCGGCCAACGAACTACACCCTATAAAAGTTGGCATTTGGGCAGCAATATCACGTCGTAGAATAATAGGACCAATATTTTTCCATGATACGATCAATGCTGCATGTTATAGAGATATATTACAACAATTTGTGGACCAACTCCATGATTTTTTCAGCAAGATAATGCTCCAGCCCATACTGCGCAAGCGACATTGACCTTTTTAAGAGAATTCTATGACGATTGTCTTGATTACACAACAACTTCAAAATGTTTTCGAAAATATGAGACGAAGAGTTAATTTATGTCTGCAGCAGCAAGGTCAACATTTCCAACATTTTTTATAATTGCAAAAATTACTAATAAAGAATGTTTGTATTTTTGTCATTGTAATGAATCTATAGTTATGATTTTACAATTATTTTTTTAAATAATGTTAATTAGCAAAAAACTTTTCCAAAAGTAAGCATATTGTACTTGATTTTAAGAAACAATTCTAATCATTATGCTGAAAGTAAGTACCGCGTGGGACGCTAATGTTAATTAGCGATCGCAATCAAATGTAGTGTTACAAACTTAACCAAAATTTGACAGTAGCTGTCAGCTTCAATCATTTACGGACACTCTTTACTTCATTTGCATATATTTTATTATGAATTATGATGACTTCAACATAACCTGTATATCTTCCACGTCGTGTCAATTATTTGATACATATAACCTATATTAAAGAATCATTATTTATTACATAACAACGATGCACATCTTGCTACACTGTGCAAAAGTCATCAATGACGTGCACGTCTTCGAATCGTGAAAGGCCCATAGACATAAATTCGCGTCAATGTCACAAAGAAAGTGCTACAGTTTGTGTCAAATTTTATAAAATTTTTCATTAGTATGGATTATTCAATGTAACAACGTGTGTTTTCCGTGAAAATTTACATTAGAACTGTTTCAGTAGAAAAAGTTCGGCGTGCATTTCGACGGCAGTTTGGCGATAATAATAGGGGTAATACACCAACGCGCAAAACAGTTATTGGCATGGGTTTGTCAATTGCGTGAAAATGGTTCTGTGCAGAACACTAGAAAACCTGGACGTCGAAAAACGGTTCGTACGCTTGCAAATATTGAACGAATGAGAGCTGCTTTCACGAGAAGTCCTACCAGATCTGCTAATCGGCAATCACTTGCTCTACGAATATCTAAGGGAAGTCTTTACAGAATCTTTCACACAACGATTTAAAATTTCATTCGTACAAATACCAAAAGGCACAGCACCTTAGCCAACGAGATAAGAAAGCGAGGTTAACATTACGTCAAGAATTTCTAAATCGACATCGAGAATCAATACACAATTTGAAGCAAATTTTCGTTTGAATGGCGTTATTAACAAACAGAATTTTAGATATTGGGGTGCTGTAAATCCTTACGAATTCTTTACAAAGAATCTCCATAGTCCAAAAGTCGTTATTTGGTGTGGTGTAGGATCATTTGGTATTATTGGTCCTTATTTTTTTGAGGATGAAAATAACCGTTCTGTAGCGGCCAATTCCGAGCGTTACATAAACATGTTACAAGCATTTTTCATCCAAGAGCTAGATAGACGGACTGAATGATGCTTTGCTATTCCAATAAGATGGAGCAACAGCTCACACAGCCAGGAATTCCATGAGGATTCTGCGAGAATTTTTTAACGGCCGTATAATTTCGCGATTTAGAAATCTGCCTTCGCCACCTAGGTGCCCAGACTTAACGGCACCCGATTTTTTTCTATGGAGGTATTAGAAGACAAAGGTTTATGCAAGTCGTCCTGTAACAATTGAGGAACTAAAAGACGCACGAACAAAAGAACGCATTCGAGAAGAGATCACAGGAATGTATTAAGATTTAAAAATTACCTTCTAACAACGATATGATGGAATAGATCGATTTATATTATCTCTAGTGATAAGGAAATATTTTTGGTTTTGGTGATTGTAAAAATCCTGATACGATTTCTAAAAAGTAAATAAGCACTGATGGAATGAAGTAAACACGATAATTTACTTAAACAAGTCTATAATTTCCATTTATTAAATTCATTAAAATCATATCACTTTTACATTTGTGTCTAAAGAGTCTATTGTTCATTGTTAACAGAATAATATTCGTCATATGATTATGAAGCTTTCAATTAATTTTTTATACTTATATTTTGAAAACCGCAAACTTTAATTAATTTATTAAAAAACTGTAAATGCATAAATTATTACTTGTGTATACAACACCAATCACTTTTCAAAATCTTTTTTAATTTGGTTTATACGACTCTAATCTACTTATCTTGTAATTCATGAGTTACTTAATTTCAGTTTAATGCAGGTAATCAAAGTGATGATTATCAATTATAGTAAATATCACAACTGGCAACATTAATTATTTGGTATTATATTTATCATTATTACAGGCGGAAAATGATTTAAGTGAGATTTATTTCAAATTTGATTTGATTAGTATATTAATTAGTTTTATGTTCGGTCTATTGTATAAAAAATATTAAATTTAAAAATTATCTTCTAACAAAGATCTGATGGAATAGATCGATTGACATAATCTCTAGTGATAAGAAAATATTTTTGGTTTTTGGTAGGTGATTGTAAAAATGTTTCGTTTAAAAAACTTCTAACATTAACAGCATATGAGGGGTGCTCCATCTTGTTGGAACCAAACACTTACAGGTAATTCCGCATCTTCCTCAATATACAACCTGATCATGTAAAAGATCTAAATATCTCCAGTTAGTGTACCATGAACGAAAAAAGGACCAATAATTATGGTTCCTGAAAATACCAACCCAAACATTTAATTTTCCCGGATGTTGTGTATGCGTTTCGGGTATCCAATGAGGGGTATTTATTGACCAATATCGACAATTATGGCGATTAACGGTACCATTCAAACAAAACTTAGCCTCGTCGGAAAACAGCGAATTTTATGTAAAATATTGGTCATTTTTGCACATCTACATCACTCTTTCGCAAAGTTCAATTCTACGATCATAATCCCCGTCCAATAATTCTTGCACTAATTGTAGTTTATACAGATAATATTTTTGGTGCTTCAATATTCTGGCTACTGATCGGCAACTTATATCATAGTCTAGTACGAGGGATGTCGTAGAAGTTTACGGTAATTTTTCAAATGCTATAGCAATATCTTGAGCAATAACTTCATTAGTTACGGCTTTTAGTTCTTCGCTTTTCAGAAAATATAACATTTCCAGTCAAGTTATACCTTCTCAAAGTTTTACCAACGACAATTCGTGATATTGGATGCCGAGTTGTTAAATAAATTGCATACTTCCTCGTGAGTTCTGATGCGGTCACCAAAACCATCATTATCAGAATTTCAATATGTTTTTTTGTCAGTTAATCGAACCATTACTAATATTTGGACGTCTACAAAGTTAATTCTGACAGTTTAAGTCAAGTGCTGAATATTAATTCCATAGATTACTAAACATAAACATGATTTTAAGATATCAGATGTTTTGACTTACGCCATTAATTTTCATTCATATGAACTAACACTTCTGGCTCAAATTCATTACTTATAAAATCGAATTGTATTTAAAAGTAAACTGCTTGAGATTATGTTTATATCCTAAACATTCTAAATTTTATAATATTTTTTAATCATTAGCTAAAATCAACTGTATTTATTAAAATGAATTTTAATAAAACCTCAAGAACAGCATGGTTATGAATGAAATTTTTCGTGTATCTGTCAATCATTTATCTCATGACATGTAGGTTATGTATTTATTCAAAGAACCAAAATATTCAACAATAAATCGTGCCAGTTTGAATATAGAACACATAAAATGTATTTATTTACTATAAAAGCTTAGTTAATATAGAAGAACTATGGCAAATTTGAAATGATCAAATCTCCTTCAAATAATACTTTAAAATGCACTAATAGAAGACCGGAATAAAATTCAGCCTGCATATTGTAAAAATTACCACAACCTGCGGTGTTCATTCGTTAGAAAAAGAACTGATAAATCTTACTCATGTTTCATGACGTGTTTTAACATTATTTTATTTAGGGTTATATTTAGATACTGTGTAAAATTTGGACAATTTTGTCTGCTTTTATTTACTTGCAATAAATGCTTTTTTTCTGTCTAAGTTTGATCTTGAGTAACTATATCTAATGCAGTGACCTTTTGTAAGTAAGCAATACACTAAAATTTTTCTAGTATATTTTACTAAAAAAAAACTTGAAATTTTTAATTAATTTATTTAAAAATAATAACAAACAATTCAATATATAACTTTCAACAAAAATATAATAAATACTTCAAAAGCTGCATTTATATTTATCAGAGATGTTCGATTTAGTTTCTCTCGTTCAAAAAAGTTCAAGACATTCAACACAAATTGCTGGAATTGTGAATTCAGGGGTTTTCCATGCATATCTGTATAAATGTAAATTCTTGACATATAACCAATAAATCACTTAGTGAAAAGAATACTTACTGAAAATGTATTAAAGGCAGTTCTTTGTGTTATGAAAATTTAATTCCTCGACTATCGTAGTACAGGGGTGCCATGGCGGGCAGATGATCGCATGTTATCTCTGTCCATCTTATTGGTCTTACGGCGAAGACTAACCCATATTTTCGTTTCAGTGTTTTATTATTGTTTAACCATTGGGCTTTGAATGAAATGATAATATATACATTGCAGGTGAGCATGTCTGTGATAACGCCAAGCAACTAATGACGTGAGTCACAACATCGAGTGGACAGATACTAAATATCTTTACCATTGTTGAACAAAAGGGTACCAAACCTTATTATTGCTGAACTCCCAGAGCTATTGAAATTCGTAAAAATATACGGGCTGTTTCATTTAAAATAAAGAAGTGAACATCGTTTCCGGCTAAACCGGAAGTCTTATACTTATCGAATCCCTGATTTGCATTTAATTAATAAAGTCTTATTCAAATCTAAGTAGCTATCTTAATTAAGGTTATTTAAATAACTAATTAAATTTGTTTTCTTTGTTTGCGACTTTTTCTTTATTTGTATGTTTGTCGTGTAATTTACTTGAGGTGTTCCATCTGTGTCACTCTTGTCTTTTTCGTCCTGAAGACCTTTACACAGGGTATTGCACAATTATTTATTTTTAATAAGCTGGCGCGCAAACCTTTTTGTTTACATCCACCGACAGGTCTTTTCCTGGGCTAGCTGGCATCATCGCCCTGCAGTTTTCGATCGACAAGACGATCTCACCTTGAGATAGGTTTTTGATTATTTTTGTGATTTTGTTTGTTTTGCGTGTCATATTATATATTGAAAACGTGATTAAATACATTCTTAACGTAACAATTGGCACCACTAGATATGTATGTAAATGCAATGCATCACACAGGCCTACAAAAAAAAAGTTATTTTTTTGGTGCATCTCTGTTTGTTTGAATTGTCGATAAAGTAGGTAATGTACAGTATATTGACAGACGCCATTTTAACTCATCAGCTCTAGTTTACCTACTACCCTCATTGTGAATTGTTGTCGGTCTTGCTATGGTCTTGTTCGTAACTAGTCATTATTACAATATCATCGATAAAGTTTGTGTTACTATTTCATTATGGCTAGTACGTCCAGACGTTGTGTTAACGATCCTGATATATTTTGTTATGTTTGTGGTGAATACATACTGAAAAATCAGCGTAAATCGATTACAAACACAGTGCGTCGTTTGTATTTTGCTTACTTCGGTATTGAAATTCTACACCAAGATAAAGTATGGGTGCCTCATAGTGTTTGTAAAATATGCTTTGAACATTGGCGACAATGGGAGAGAGGGAAACGTAAGTCTTTGAAGTTTGGAGTGCCTATGATACGGCGAGAACAAAAAAATCATTATGACGACTGTTACTTTTGTATGATTAATATAGTGGGCATCAACAAAAACAATCGCCATAAATGGAAATACTCCAATATTTCTTCAGTACAAAGACCTGTTCCTCATTCAGAAAATGTTCCAATACCAACTTTTCACCAGGTAGTGCAGCAATCTCAGGAGGATGAAGCTGAAATACCTATTTCTTCCCAAGTAGATGATGACTTTCAAGACTGCGGAATAACATCAGATCCTAAGCCATTTTCGCAAGAATGAGCTTAGTGACCTCATCAGAGACTTAGATCTTTCGAAGGAACGTGCTGAGTTACTAGCGTCAAGATTAAAAGAAAAAAATTGTCTTTCCTCAGATGTTCGAGTGTCTACATATCGCACGAGAGAGGGAAAGTTATTGAAGTTTTTTTCATCTGATGAAAATTTTGTGTATTGCTGTAATGTGAACCCTTAGTTTCAAGAGAAAAAAATCATTCTTCCGCCTTTGCATATAAAATTAGGGCTAATGAAGCAATTTGTTAAGGCTCTCGATAGAAATGGTCAATGTTTCCAGTTTATTTCTCACAAATTTCCTGGTTTAAGTACTGAAAAACTAAAAGCAGGTATCTTTGATGGACCTCAAATACGTAAATTGATGAAAGACACAACTAATTTTGAGACTTGTATGAATGATGTGGAGAGGCTTGCCTGGCAATCTTTTGTAGCAGTTGCACAAAATTTCCTCGGAAATCATAAGGCTGACAACTATGTAGAACTAGTAGAGGAAATGCTGGTGCGATTCAAAGATTTAGGCTGTAATATGAGTATAAAATTACACTATCTCAATAGTCATCTACATCATTTCCAACACAATTTAGAAGATCTAAGCGAAGAACAAGGGGAACGTTTCCACCAAGACCTAAAAACAATGAAGAATAGATACCAAGGAAGGTGGGACAGTCATATGATGGCTGACTATTGCTTGGGAATCATGCGAGATTCCCCGAGTCAGTTTCATTCTAGAAAATCACTCAAAAGACAATTTCTTGATGTTTAATGTCAATAAAATATATATTTTCTCGTGAATTGTGTTTTTTTTTCTCGGGAACTAGAGCTGACAGAAGAAAACGGGTAACATTTTTGATATCGCCATGTAAGACATACTTAAAATCGGGTCTAAAATCTCCAGCACCAAAATGGTTGTAGGCCAGTGTTATTAATTCGTTGTCCGAAGTGAACAGTCCAGTCCAGAAATATAAAACCGATACCGCATATGTTTTAATTTTTAAATTTATGAAATGTCGTATTATTTATTGGGACAGGAATATGCTTTTTCATAATATTGTGATATTACACTTTATTGTGGTATTCGAAAAATTGAGGAATTTTGATAATAATAACGCACTCAATTATGCATTGAGTTAAATGTTGCAGTTAATATGAAAAATCTAAAGAATAAATTATAAGAATTTAAAAAAAAAGGCAATTAAATTAAATTATTAATCACATATTATTTTAAAGTACCTTATATATATATATATATATATACATATATATCAAATCTACAATATTGCGTTTACAAATTACAAAATAAATCACTGATAGGATTGTTATTTCTCTCAATGCAATTTCGATGAGGACAATGTTAAGTGTCATGAATCCATGTTTTGCATAGTTAACATAACAACACCGTACTTAACTATACACGCGCTGATATATAGAATGGAAAAGTCAATCAGCTGAACAGTTTACTCGTAAACTCATGAGAGGAAAGAAATAAGAAAGTAGTTAGATACATTAGCGAACAAATTATTTATTGTGATCGTATTTAATAAGTTTAATTAGCTTTATTTGAAAGACAATTAATCGCCAAGTTTAGTGTCGAAATTTAGTTATAATGTCTACAACACAGGATTCGAATAAAACCGAAAGGGCCATTGGAAAATTGGAAGATAACGATGCCGCACCACCAGGTATTTCATAATTGTTTATTTAAGGAAAATAAATATATAATTTGTATACATCAATAATAGTTGCATAAATACGAAACTCAAAATATTGAATGGTTATCAAATCGTTTATATTTATAGTAAATATAATAGTAAATACATAGTTTAAATATGTAAATGCTTTCTTTATTTTGTGTCTTTAAATTAGCTTTTACTAAAGAAATGTGTAAAACACGATAACATAATACGCGCAACTTTCACCAAGCGTTTGTACTAGATATACTACACATATTGTGTTTTCGTTAACGATTCTACTTAAATTTGAAAAGTAATGCGTATTTATTTAAACTAAACAATATTTTTAATAATTTAGTAGAAATTGATATTAATAAATAACATAAACATCTGCACTTTAAAACATTGGGTTCCAAAATTTCATATTCATATTAAAATTTTTATTGTATTACAATTGTTTCACTAAACATTGGCTTCATCAGTTGGTTTATAAATGCCTAAAATTAATCGAGTTTCAACACATATCCTCTTCCTCAATAAATTATATACAAATATTTATCTGAATTATGTATTTTCATAAAATAATTTTTAGGTAGTTTTCCCCCTTTTAATAAAAATAATTAACAAATATATATATATATATATATATATATATATATATATATTTAGTGTTTAAAGAATTTTGTTTTTCTTTTTTATTTTATTGGCCGTGTTTTAATATTAAAAATAATAGATTTTTATTGGTTTTAGCGACCTTTTATTGAATTTAGATGTTTGTTTGCGACGTTTCGACTTTTATCAATTCAGTCTTTTTCAAGCATATTGTTGTTTTTTCTACACGGATACGCATTCATGTGCCACATGTGCTTGGACACCCAGGACCAATTTTCTTAAAACGAACATGCTTGTGCGGATTTTGTTAGTGAACTAATGCTTTAGTTTGCGGGGGTTTAATTTCTGTTTTTTGGAATGAGCATGGTAGTCAGGACCGTATTTAGGGGTATAAGTTAACATTGGTTAACAATGTTAACTTATACCCCTAAATACGGTCCTGACTACCATGCTCATTCCAAAAAACAGAAATTAAACCCCCGCAAACTAAAGCATTAGTTCACTAACAAAATCCGCACAAGCATGTTCGTTTTAAGAAAATTGGTCCTGGGTGTCCAAGCACATGTGGCACATGAATGCGTATCCGTGTAGAAAAAACAACAATATGCTTGAAAAAGACTGAATTGATAAAAGTCGAAACGTCGCAAACAAACATCTAAATTCAATAAAAGGTCGCTAAAACCAATAAAAATCTATTATTTTTAATATATATATATATATATATATATATATATATATATATATATATATATTAATTGCCTAAGCGAAGCAACCCAGATATAGCAAAAAAACGTAATAAATATAAAGTAGCGAATGCTAATGTAACAGACAAAAATAATAATGCAATTGCTATGTATATTAGAGTGGGTCAAATTATGTGGAACATTTTTTTCCATAAAGCGCATAGAAAAAAAGTAATCTATAGATAATTCTGAGTAAAATTTCTGAAGACACCATGCCTCTAAGTCGGATTTGAAGCCCCCGAAATTTTCAAAACATATATTTTCCTTAATACATGTGTATTACTTTTAATCAAATCGTTACAAAATCCTATAGAATTATAACATGAGAGCAAAATGAATTGAGGTAGTAGGAGGCTGCGGTTCGCTGATCGTATTTCGTGAATTATAAAGTAAATAAATCTTACTGACAGCACTTAAATGTCTCCTAGATACAAATTTAAATTACAACTTAAAATATTTATAAAATGTCATACAAATGTCATGTTTTATATTTTATTGAAAAGTTTACAATAATTGTTGAAACTGTTGTCCCTCGGCATTCAAACATAAATTTACGCGCCGCTTCATGTTTTCAAAAACCTTTTGTAAAATAAATCCGTCTACTAACTCGCACTGTCGCAGGATATTGTTCCGTAAATCGTCTATTGTATGCACTGGATTTTTAAAAATAGAGTTTTTTAAGTATGGAAATAAAAAGTAATCCAGAGGAGTTAAGTCACACGATCTTGGCGGGGAACGGTCAAAACTAATAATTCTTTCATCAAAAAATTCACGTAAATAATTTATTGTTTCACGGGCAGTGTGTGGTCGTGCGGAATCTTGCTGAAAGAAACCTAACTGTAACTCGTCATCATGCAGTTGATTTATGAATGTTTCCAGTATATTATTGCGATATCTTTCACCATTTATAGTTCCTTCGAAAAAGATCGGACCAATAAGCCTTCTACGTGACATGGCACACCAAACCCCTATTTTTACAGGATGCAACGTTATTTCCCTATAATAATGCGGATTGTCTGTTGCCCACATACGCATATTCTGAGCGTTTATGTAGCCGTTCAGGTGAAACCACGCTTCGTCGGTGAAAAACGTTTTATCCAAAACATCGTCGTCGTTAAGATTTGCATTAAAGAAACGACAATAGGCAACTCTTCGAACGTAATCTGGCGGCAATAGTTCTTGATACAATTGAACCTTGTAAGGATGCATACCAATACCACGTTTAAGAATACTGCGGCAGGTTCCATAACTTATATCCAACTGTTGTGCCAGTCTTCTGACAGATGTTGTAGGTTGTTCTCTAATTGCGTTTCTTGCATTATTAACAACATTTTGGGTCCTAACTCGAGAAGATCTTCCCCCTTTCCATTGTCTTTTTACAGACCCAGTTGTTCGAAAGTTATTTATAATTCTCAATAGGTCACGAGAAAAGTTCTTATTTACTAAAACAACTTCAGGAAAACGTTGTTGGAATTCTTCCTTGCACATTTCTATTGAATACCATTCGCCGTTTGGCAAACGTCGACCGTTACGAAAGTAACATTCTAAAATGAACACCATTTGTTCTTGAGTAAACATTCTGAATGTGATTATACTGTTTTTTTTTTTTAAATTGTATTGAAAGAATTAATAATTCACACTGACAGTCTGTCATTAAATGTTTGACAGAAAAATATTGTGAATATAATTCACGAAATACGATCTACGAACCGCAGCCTCCTGCTACCTCAATTCATTTTGCTCTCATGTTATTAAATTGCTCATTACAGGCTTGTTCGAAAGTTATTTCTTCCACCTTTTAGAATCACTGTTAATATATGTTTTTTTTTTTAATTTCAGGGAAGATATGAGGTATTAATACTAAAAATAATAGATTAATATAGCCTAAATGGGACCCTTAACATAAGTTATAGTTTTTCTATGATTTTTTTTATGAAAACATATTTTTTTCCTTACACCTCATTAAAATACATATTATTTATAAGAACTTTTGTTACGATCGATATTTTTATTTTCGAAATATTTGGTAAAAAAAAACGACCATTATTTTGAAGAATTAATCAAAACACATTTTTTTAAAATTTTAAACAGATTTATTTTTAAATCTTTTTATCAACTTAAAATGTACAATTTTAACGGTTTTTAATTTTTTTTTTGTTTTCCATTCAAGGTACTTTTTTACGATACATGTCTTTCCGTTTCTTGTATATACATCGGTATTTGTCAATCAGTTAATGGTGGATTATCAAACTCATCTTTAGATTTAATTTTTTGTCTAGCCACTTTAGCTTTAGTCATTATCCGAAATTTATGTCTTCGTAAAGGGCTGTTGCTAAACATAAAGCCATCCTATATGAAACTCCAAATCTATCGCACCTCATAGCAAAATTCAAAGTGTCGTATTTTTAGTTTAATGCCCTGGTTTCATTGGAATAGATACTTTTGCAACTTCTTTACTTTCAACTATATCCACATCTGATTGATGTGAAATGTATGTTGGTTCATTACCCGTTGGAGCTCTTGATATTATTGTGGATACTTCTTCTAAAACGTCTGCCATATATTCAGTTATTGTCAATTTTCTATCATTATGTTAGTCCATTATGAATTGCTTTAGTAAAATCACACCACACGAGCATTTTGTTGTTTTTACTCACAATTACATTTATCAATATAAAACAATTCATTTGTTGAATCTATGAATGCTCTAAATTCTTCTGTTTTGTTTCTATTTTTTATTTTTTTTTTGTAGTATTTATTTAGCAAAACAGTTAATTTTTATACAATACTTTTTCTGTTAATGATTTCAATATTAAATTTACTCTAGATATGATCAATTTATCTGTCACATTGGGAGTAAGAGTTTTATGCGAGAATGCTTTGCTTTCAAGTTTAGCACGATCACTCAAGAAGAAATTATATTTGAAAATATCACGATTAGTTGGCAAATTAAGATCATTTACATCACTTGATGAACCAAATACAAAAATATGATAAGGCATGTGTGACAATCGAGATTCAGAGCTTGCTGATGTTCTTTTTTCCATTCGTGAAGCTGCTGTAGACGAGGTATATGATTCCTCCATATTAATAATAGTTTAGAAATTTCAAATTGTTGTTTTCCTCTTTTTTGTGATGCTGTAGAAAGAAGAAATATGTTTTCATAAAGAAATCATAGAAAAATTATTTATTAGTTAAGAATCCATTTTAGCCTATTTTTTAGTGTTAATAATTGATATCTACACTAAAATTAAAAAAAAAGATTTTAATACTGATTCTGAAAGGTGCCAGAAATACCTTTCCAGCAAACCTATTCTGTGCAATCTACTGTAATTCTATGGGATTTGATTGAAGATAATATATATTTATAAAGGAAAATATCTATTTTGAAAATTTCGGGGGCTCCAAATTCGATTTACACCTATGGTCTCTTCAGAAATTTTCCTCAGAATCATTTATAGATTACTTTTTTCCTATACGTTTTATCGAAAAAAAATTGACGCACACTAATATATATGTACATATATATATATATATATATATATATATATATATATATATATATAATTGAAACGAAATTATCGACCGCGATATAATATAAAAAATATTTAAATTCTGGTAAGCGGTCTGTCAATTAAAAAACTCCTTTATTAAATAATATAATATGTTCGGATTGTTGTGGCGTTTATATAGGTCAGACATCACAGTGGCTAAAACAGCGCATCACTCAACATAAAAGTGATGTCCGTATTGGTAAGAGATCTTGTGCATTGGTGGCCCATGCACTTGATCGTGACCATACTTTCAATTTTGTTGACGTTAAGAAACATGCAAGCTACGCGGCGCAAATCATGGCGCCGCACAATGCACACACCACTAGGACCGGTCCTGGGCGGCAACCTGGCTAGGCTGCCGTTAACAGCACACACACGTTCGACGTATGTGCAGTGCCCCCGCTTTGGCGATAAACTTTAAGATGGCACAAAGTGTGACCGTCGTCGACCGAAGTAGCCGCTAAGAGTGTTCCCTCGTTTGGCGATGAGCAACCTCGTGCAGGGTTCGCTTCGCTGGTCTGCGCCTTGCCTCGATGGGGTGGGGGTCGGGCCGTCGAAGTACTGCACGAAAAAGTAAAGAAGTTCCGGGAAAGGGTTGGCGGCCCTGCGCAACGGCTGGTTATCCGATGTCTCTAAATTTACGCGACCGGTCACTAAACACACGCACGAGCGCGCCAACATACAAAACCCTACACTTACGCTCTCACACAAACACAAAACCACACACCCAAAGAGAGACGCAAGCTGCCAGCAGCAGCCATCACACAAGTTCATACCCAGAAAGAGACACAAGCTGCTAGCAGCGAACAACACATATGTTCACACCTTGCTATCTGTTTTTGGAATACTAAGGCATAATTTATTATTATCAATTGGAATGTATCTTTGAATAATTTAAACCATAGCAACTCAATTAATTGACATTTGTATGTCTTTTAAAGGTTTGAAAGGCTTGTTTCTATAGTTACTGTATGTTTTAAATCTAATAATTTTTATTTTTATTGTACGTCAATTTTATTATTTTTCAATTCTACATTTTGTAAGTATTTTTACTACTGTTTTATACTCTTATTTATTTTATGTTATTTTTCTCATTAGTAGTATTCCCAGAAGAAGCAACAAATTTTGTTGCGAAATATAGGGTTATTTAATAAAGGAGTTTTTTAATTGACAGACCGCTTACCCGATTTTAATTTATTTTATCAATATATTACGGTCGATAATTTCGTTTAAATTATATATATATATATATATATATATATATATATATATATATTACTTTCGCAATATTGATTTACACTTTTAATTCAATATAAGAATATTTTTTAATGCAATTTAATTATGTGTTTCATTATATACTATGAAAACACGTAAGATATGTTTTTATTGTTCACTAAGCTTTATGACTTTCTTCTTGAATATTTTCTATTGCTATCTCAAATCAATAATAATATCTATTCTCTTTTTTTCGAAATTTTCCCAATTCTACTTATTAAAAAAATTAATCTCATTAAAACTTCAGCTTTAAGATTTGAAAATGTCATACTTTTTTAACATCTTTTTGACATTTAAACCAAACACATTTATATTAATTATTCTTATATCTAAGACACTTCGTCTAAAGTTATCTAAACTTAAACCAAGATATTTGTCCTTGTTTCTTACTCAAGAAATCTTATTCAATTCACCGAATTCACTATTGACCCTCCATAGCAAACAAAAACATGTTGAATTATTCTGACAAAATTTATAATAGTAATTATTAGGTATATACACAATTTAAATTACGCGTAATTTATTTATAAATAATTTTCGTTAGTTCCGCTAATTAACTTCCAATTCATTATTCAATTATTAAAAAATTGTGGCCAAACGACCTTACACGAAAATGTATCTTACATAAGACCATATCGTTCTTACTAAAACGTAATTTAATATTATGCAAAAGCGAAGGTTAATACACGAATATATATAATAACACCTAAAATACAGATTCTTTGTCCAGTTCCTACACTATTTTTTCCAAAATAATTGTACGAGGGTTGTTATTCATGTAATCGAACTAACAAACAAAAACAAATATTTGTCATTTAAAATAGTTTTATTGAATTTGGAGCATTCTCCGTGATGATAAATGCACTTTTGCATATGCTTGAACTAATTTTCACAACACTTTTTCAATTTCAATTGAAGTATCTGCGAAATATGAAATTTGAACGCACTAACCGCTTCTGCTGACGTCGAAAATCGTTGACAGCGTAGTTTATTCTATATATTAATAAAGATCATCTCGATTAACGCAAAAGACTGAATATACTAAAAATTAAATCTTTAGAATAAGTAGGCTTGTTTGCTCCTAAAGCTAGACATTAACTAATTCGTAATTATTTTGATTGCCATTTACTAGGATCCGCAAAGTTCGGTGAGCAAGCAATCGTCAAAAGCTGACAGTTCCATGTTCCAGCTTTTAACACTAGCTTACGGAACTTTATATATTTTTTCATAGAACTGAGTACGATAGACACAATCTCTTAGATCGAGTATATATCCTGCGGAATTAAATTTAAACTATTGATTTATATAACATTTCATATCATTAATTTGTATCACTTGTGTGCAACACACTATATCCTAATGCTATTTTTTTTCCTTTCTTTTAATATTTATCTTTGCTTGTCTTCGTTTATCATTCTCGCAATTGTTGAGTTATTTTCTACAAATAAATAAGTAAATAAACAACTAAATAATACAATAAATAACTAAAAACAAACGATAATGGATTTCAATGCTTTTTTAAAGAAATAGAATAAAAAGTAAGATGCGTTTGAGATTTGGCGAAGCTCAATTTTAAAATTATTATGGGCAAATCAAGTCTGTTAGTCACCAAGCTAATTTGCCGTCAATTTTCAAAGCTTCATACGAATTTCCTTGAACTACAGTTGCAGTTTTTAGCTTTCTCTTGTATTGATTGTATGCACTATGCAGAGAACTATTATTTATATATATATATATATATATATATATATATATATATATAATAGTTATCTGCATAGTGCATACAATCAATACAAGAGAAAGCTAAAAACTGCAATTGTAGTTCAAGGAAATTCGTATAATATAAATTCATTAATATTTGGGTTATCGGTCTGTTTACATTAAAACTCAAATGTTCATTCTCTCAATATTTCGTTATTATTAATAACTTCGTCAGAAGATACTATAAAATTGCAATACATAATTTACACATCTACTAATATATTCAAAAATAAAGTTACAACTGGAGTTGTAACTTTATAGCCATAATAAGCCATAATAATAACTCATGGCTTGCCATTCCCCTTACTTCCAAAACTAGATATCGCAAAAAGGTGAACACAGTACAGTAAACATAATATCTCATAAGTTGAAGGTAATAATACTGTTAATAGTAAATGAAAAATAATCACTTAAGTTAATTACACATTTTATTCCCGCAGATTTTTTTTCTAAAGGTACCATTAGAGATAAATTCACAAAAATTTTATAAACAGAAATAGCGATAGTCAAAATATGTTACTCACAAATACAAATGATTTAAATTCTAAATTCAAAATTATGAAATTACAAAAATGCGTCGTCATTTATCGACACCTGCATGTATGCAAAAAAGAACATATGTGGTCACGTACGACACGGTAAAAGCAATTGCGCCTGCAGAAGAAATTTCTATAAAATATATCGATATCGGAATATGGTACAAAATTTAGATTTTAATTTCCAATATGCGAAACAATAATTTGACCTTAATTGCAAGTAAGAAAAATACCTTAATTCACAAGAATGAATTCTTGTAAGTTATACTACACAAGATATATTGAATTTTAAATGAGTTGAGCTCAAAGCCGCTATGCAAATTTTATTAATATGGCACTAAAAATGCTAGTAACTATATTAATATTACAAAAATGAATTTAAGTTATGCTAAATGAAGTTAAATTGATTACGGCAAAATATGAAAGCAATATATGTAAAAAATTATAAGACGAAATTTAAATTACATAAAAACTTGAATAATACGAATTACTTTATACCCTGTCCCTGTCCTTCGAAGATGGTAATTAACTTCTCAGGTCGATCGCTGTTCGGGGAATTAGACGACCATAAATTTCCCTTGAAGTATAGGCTGCAGTGCTCGTGAACTTTTCAACAGGAAGCAATTTTTTTTCCGTTTACGAAGACGAAATGGAACGCCATGCAAAAACCAAGGTTGGGTTATAGTTTCCTCAAACCTACGTAAGTCGCAAATGGCAGATTGGCTGTTCCAAAAATTAGAATTCACCATTTGACAAGATCCGTTTATAAACGATGAATTAACTAAAGGTCAAAGATGCGTGAATTAACTTCTATTCGTAATTTTTTTTAAACGACTTTACACTACCAAAGTTTGTCCGCTAATCCTCGAATATCACCCGCGTGTCAGCGGAAGGGGTGATATAGTTACCAAAGTTAACCACAGACAGCGGAACAAGCATCCGAATGAACGTATTTAATATAAGGTACCCGGACTCGTCAATAAATAATGAACACTATTAATCGGACATTAAAAAAGGAAATTAAGCCGTAACAATTTATATTTAGGTCCCATTTATTATACTCCTCCAATAATTTTCGCATCATACAGTTTACATCGTCTTCGTCAGTCGCTATTACGACTAGATCGCCTGCGAACAGGAGTGTATGTAAATAGATAATTTGTTCATGGTGAACTATCAACCATCAATAAATTATATTAATTACGACGCATAAAAAATAAAATTATTTATATATAATCACCTGTACAACGGAAAAACGTTTAAAGCTTAAAAAATACTATTCATGGATATGTATACAAATTTTTAACTTGACTTTATTAAATATTAAATCCTTGACATCGAAAATTCTATTAAACTATGTTCTTATTAGCAAATCATTCAAAGTATATATTTACTGAAATAATGGAACGAATAAAAATTAATTATCTACTAAATATTTGACACGAAATAATCATTACATCTTGACGAATATTGAACACGTTTCTGGTTTATATTAATGTTATTATCTGGAGAACCAATTCAAAATAATTTAAATATACGCTTTTATGACATTACTAATGATTTTTAAATTGAACTATCACCTGCACGATAATATATTGTCGTTTACAAATGCAGAAGAGGATCAGACAACAAAATATTTACTTATCAATAGCATATAAGTCACATATAATAATAGTCCAAGGCGCCTGTGTATTTCTACATTTCACTTAATGTTACGGTTCATTGGATGAAAAGGAAGCAAATTAGCAAATTAAAATACTTACTTATATTAGTGAAAGAACTATAAATAAATGAATTGTTTTAGATAAACAATACTTTACGAGAATAAAATATGTAATGGGTAGGAAATATTAAATTATGTTAATGTACACATGATAAATTACTGATAGTAATGCAAGACATAATTTAAAATTTATGTTTAGGCAGTAAATGACATTTTGAATAATGTTTTAAGAAATTGCACATGAACGATAGATAAAGTTAGTTAGATATATATAAAACATTAATTAACATCAGTAATCAAACATTAAGAAATAACATGTAATACTCATTATCGAATAAAATAATAGAAAACTAGTTTTAGATACTTCTTAAAAAAAAATAATTTAATTTAATTTAATAAAATATTGTTTTGGATTATTATACTGATGTGTTATTAAATATTTATCAAGAATTAGCAGAATTTTAATGTGAAAAGAAACCATAATGGATAAATAATAATTTAAAATAAATAAAGAAAATATAATAAACTTATCTGAACGAATGAAGGATCAACAATAGGAGACAATAATTTGAAGAAAGTAACCAATAGAATTAGAGAAGAAGACGAATAAATGTGGCCGTAGAAATAAGCAAAAGATTTAAATTAAGAGTATCTTTACGATCTTTGAGAAAGAATAATTGTTAAAGTAATATTTGAATATATAGTATTATTGTAGTATACATATACAGGGTGGGAAAAAAGTACTGTATATCCCTTGCAACTTTTGAATGAGCAATTAAATAAAAAATTTCTTACACAAAAATGGTTCATATTATATTTGGCATCAATTGGTAGAAACAGTTTCTTTAATTCACTATTTTAATGCAAGGCGAACTAATTTTTTTTTTTCTTAAATGGCGCCATGTATTTTTTTACATACTTAAAAGACATTTTTCTCGTGAATATAATGGTATGCAACTTATTGGGGGTTGTATAACAAAATTTTCAAGAAAAATGGTCAAAAACCTTTATGATTTCTAGTGACAGCTCAGTTATCTTGATTTAATAAATTATTCTGTTTCTAAATGTCAACATGACATAATATGAAAAAACTTGACAATCACGCGCCATTCGATAAAATTTTGACATTTATTCGGTTGTAAAACGTTAATTTATGTAAAAAATGGAAAAATTATCACAAAAAGAAGGAATTGAAGTTTTGATTATGGTTGGTTACGGTAGTAGGAAACATACACAAGCTGATGTACGTAATTTATTTAATAATAAGTATCCTGAGCAGATTTCGATTAGCCAAATAACTGTAAGTCATGTTACAAAACGGTTTAATGAGACGGATACGGTTAAACACGCTCCAAAAACCGGCCGACCAAGAACAATAACTGACGGAGATAAAGCTCTGAACGTATTATTAGATGTTGCGGAGAATCTAAAAAATGTCAACTCCAACTCTAGTTTCAAATAATGATATGTGCTCCACCTAATTTTGGAGCAGTAGTAAAAGAGTACTTAAATGAGGTGTTTCTTGGCATGTTTATTGGTAGAAGAGGTCCTATTGAATAGCCTGCTAGGTCTCCAGATTTAAATCCTTTGGATTTTTTTATGTGGGGCCATTTAAAGACTAAAGTCTACCGAACTCGACCCAATAATCTCAAGGATTTACAGCTTAGAATTCAGACTGAAGTCAATAGGCTTTCATCAATTGCATTCCAAAATGTTTTGCAGGAGTTTAGAGATCGACTAGATCATTGTTTGACTCATTTTGACCATTTAAACAATTAATTAATTAACAATTAAGTTCCTTTTTTTTCTAGTTTTTAAATTAACTCATCATTTTTGTTTGTATATTATAATAATACTACATTTTAACAATGGTTTTTTTTTGTTAATTTCATTAAAGTTTTATAATTTGACAATAATCAAGGTTTTTGACCACATTCTTGAAAATTTTCTTATACAATTCCCTATAAATTGCATATCATTACTTACAAAAAAAGTCTTATAAATATGCAAAAAAAAGATATACGACGCTCCTTAAGAAAAAAAAGTTAGTTGGCCTTGCATTAAAATAGTGAGTTCAAAAAAACGAATGCTACCAAGTCATGCCAAATATTATATGAATCATCTTTTGTCTAAGTAATTTTTTAATTAAATTGCTCATTCACAAGTTGCAAGCGATACACAGGACTTTTTCCTCACCCTGTATAGTATTAGAAAAAATTTCTTAGTTTCTTGGCCGTAATTATAATACGATATAAAAGTAATACTTTTTGGGAGAAGCGGCCGGGTAATTAAAACAATATTTAATTTGACGTTTTGATACTATATACAAGTGTCCCGTATCGTTATGTTCAAATTTTAGGAGTGTAAAGTAGACGTCATTTCAAGTAACAAAAACACAAAACTTGTATATCCTTTTTTATTTGTTTCAAAGTTACAGATCTATGAATGTGATTGTCAGATCATGAAAAAAAATGTAATCCTAAGGTCAATACAAACTGATTTTATTTAAAAAAGTTATACGATTCAACAGGCCTGTGATTGTTAACGCCGAATAATAAAATGTTATCCTAAAATAAATAAACAAGTGTCGTAGTGCACACAGTAATTTCTTCGAGATCTACAAAAAAGAGTACTGGAAATTGATTTATGATAAAGAAGGTTCTTACTTATTTCGTAAGTGCTGAACCTTGAATATCAGACAATACACAAATGTTCAGATGACTGTTAACGTTGCATTTTTTTAATAAAGGATTATTACATTTCAGTTCATACAACAGCTTATTAGTGAGTGGACACGTTTTCTTTATTCAAAATGCCTTACCGATTTTTTTCTCGACAGTATGCGGACATGCATTTTGTGTATGGCTACAGTAACAGCAGTGCACGTCAAGCAGTTATTGAATACCGATATCGGTTTCTCGATAGGCGCATTCCTCATTACAGAAGTACTGGAAGTACACAGACAATTTCGGGAATGCGAACTGCGTGATTATCTTTTCGACCGAGGAGTAAATTTGCCAGCAGACTTAGAGGAAGAAACAGTAGCTATTGTTACAAGGGATCCAACTCTCAGTGTACGTCGAATCGCTAGACAACTAGAAGTGTCGCGAATGACAGTGGCGAATATTAAAACGTGAGGGCTTCTATCCATCAATATCGCAGGGGACACGGTTTGCTTGAGGCAGACCACTATGCTCGTCCAGTTTATTCTACCTCGATATTAAGACAGTCACGGCTTCATTTTAATTTCTGCAGGACAGTTCTCTGGACATATGAATCTACGTTCACGAGAAGTGGTGTTACAAATCTGAGAAACCTGCACAGGTGACCATCAGAAAACCCCAAAGCTATACGCCCATCTAAATTTCAACATGAATTTTCTATTAACGTTTGGGCGGCCCTAATCTATGACTTGTTGATTGGTCCTGTCGTTCTTCCTGGGAGGTTAAATTCGGACAATTACCTTCAGTTTCATATTGACGAACTGCTAGGTCTTTTAGAGGATGTCCCACTGAATGTTCGACGATACATGTGGTTTCACATGGATGAGGCACCACCACATTTCGGAATTGCTGTCCGAAATTAGGTTAACGTCAATTATCCAAGCTGTATTGGTCGAGGTGGTCCTGTTGCATGGCCACTCAGATCGCCCGATCTTAATCCCCTTGACTTTCATTTATGGGGGTAGATGAAAAATTTAGTCTACGCGCAAGTTTCGAACACAAGAGAAGAGTTGTTGGATCGTATTCAGCTGGCTGCCGAGCAAATCCGACAAAAGAAGTATGAAATTCGGATAAGTACTTCTTCTGTAGGCTTACGGGCTCAAGCTCACATTCAACAAGGAGGTGGACATTTCGAAAATATTATTAATTGAACATTTTTAAATAAAATCAGTTTTTATTGACTTTGGGATTATAAACATTTTTTTGCATGAGCTGACAATCACATTCATAGATCTGTAACTTTGATACAAATAAAAATGGATATACAAGTTTTGCGTTTTTGTTACTTGAAATGAAGTCTACTTTACACTCCTAAAATTTGAACATAACGATACGGGACACATAGTATCTTTTTCAAAAACTGTAAAATTTATTTAAAGTGTAAATAAATTTAAGAAAAAACTACATATTTCCAATTTATAAATTCTTTTCGTGACAATATATATTAACAAACTTTTTATAACTATATAAACTATTATTAATTATGAGTTTTACTTTTTCATTTAGTACTTTAAATATATTAAAATAATGAATATATAATTCCTTTTACTCGAGTATTTAACTTTTCAATCTAATTTTTCACGCTGTTGACTATAATAATAAATAATTTCCTCTTTTTTGTAAACATACCTAGTTGTTTACTTGTTTATTTTTTAATCGAATTTTCACATTCCTATACACCGACAACCTGACGTCATAATTTTTCTATTTCTGTCATAAACATTTGACATATTTACACTTATAACAATATATATTAAAACAGTTCATTTAAATTGAAATTTCCTTACCTTGATCTTTATTTATTATAAAATATTTCGAGTGGGCGATTTGAAATTTTGGATTGTTAAATAGAAAGAAAAACTAGAGGTATTTGCAAGAAGTTATATATCACGTAAAATAATATATTATTGCAAAATGAATATAAAAAATATATAATAAACACGCAAACATGTTTACACAAATAAATTCATCATATTAGGTATATGTATAGCAAGCGCCAGATAAGTTGGCGAGCGGAGGGGTAAGTTCGCGCAGGATTAGAAGTATTGGGGAGATTTGTATTTAGTTTTACATCAATTTACAAGATATCGGAGAAGGTGGCGTAAACTACACATCTATCACTTAATAAATTAATAACACTGGCCTACAACCATTTTGGTGCTGGAGATTTTAGACCCGATTTTAAGTATGTTTTACATGGCGATATCAAAAATGTTACCCGTTTTCTTCTGTTAGCTCTAGTTCCCGAAAAAAAAAAAACACAATTCACGAAAAAATATATATTTTATTGACATTAAACATCAAGAAATTGTCTTTTGAGTGATTTTCTAGAATGAAACTGACTCGGGCAATCTCGCATGATTCCCCAGCAATAGTCAGCCATCATATGACTGTCTCACCTTCCTTGGTATCTATTCTCCATTGTTTTTAGGTCTTGGTGGAAACGTTCCCCTTGTTCTTCGCTTAGATCTCCTAAATTGTGTTGGAAATGATGACTATTGAGATAGTGTAATTTTATACTCATATTACAGCCTAAATCTTTGAATCGCACCAGCATTTCCTCTACTAGTTCTACATAGTTGTCAACCTTATGATTTCCGAGGAAATTTTGTGCAACTGCTACAAAAGATTGCCAGGCAAGCCTCTCCACATCATTCATACAAGTCTCAAAATTACTTGTGTCTTTCATCAATTTACGTATTTGAGGTCCATCAAAGATACCTGCTTTTAGTTTTTCAGTACTTAAACCAGGAAATTTGTGAGAAATAAACTGGAAACATTGACCATTTCTATCGAGAGCCTTAAGAAATTGCTTCATTAGCCCTAATTTTATATGCAATGGCGGAAGAATGATTTTTTCTCTTGAAACTAAGGGTTCATTTATAACATTTCTTTCCCCAACAACAAGAGCATCTCTCACAGGCCAATTTTTTTGCAGTCCAATGACGTGATTTAGCTCGACTGTCCCAGAGACAAATAAAACATGGGTATTTAGTATAACCACTCTGTTGACCCAATAAAAAATTAACCATCTTCAAGTCGACGCAGATCACCCAGTTATGTTCAATATATTTTATTTTTTGTAAAAGATTTGAAATTACCTCATATTCTTCTTTTACACATGTTGAGTGAGCAATTGGAACGGGAGCATATTTATTTCCATTATATAGAAGAACTGCTTTTAGACTTCGTTTACTACTGTCAATAAAGAAACGCCATTCATTGGGCTGATAGACCGTTAAACCCATGAAAGCCAGCAAACCACTCACATTACAGCAATACACAAAATTTTCATCAAATGAAAAAAACTTCAATAACTTTCCCTCTCTCGTGCGATATGTAGACACTCGAACATCTGAGGAAAGACAATTTTTTTCTTTTAATCTTGACGCTAGTAACTCAGCACGTTCCTTCGAAAGATCTAAGTCTCTGATGAGGTCACTAAGCTCATTCTGCGAAAATGGCTTAGGATCTGATGTTTTTCCGCAGTATTGAAAGTCATCATCTACTTGGGAAGAAATAAGTATTTCAGCTTCATCTTCCTGAGATTGCTGCACTACCTGGTGAAAAGTTGGTGTTGGAACATTTTCTGAATGAGAAACAGGTCTTTGTACTGAAGAAATTTTGGGGTATTTACATTTATGGCGATTGTTTCTGTTGATGCCCACTATATTAATCATACAAAAGTAACAGTCGTCATAATGATTTTTTTGTTCTCGACATATCATAGGCACTCCAAACTTCAAAGACTTACGTTACCCTCTCTCCCATTGTCGCAAATGTTCAACGCATATTTTACAAACACCATGAGGCACCCACACTTTATCTTGGTGTAGAATTTCAATACCGAAGTAAGCAAAATACAAACGACGCGCTGTGTTTGTAATCGATTTACGCTGATTTTTCAGTATGTATTCACCACAAACATAACAAAATATATCAGGATCGTTAACACAACGTCTGGACGTACTAGCCATAATGAAATAGTAACACAAACTTCATCGATGATATTGTAATAATGACTAGTTACGAACAAGACCATAATAAGACCGACAACAATTCACAATGAGGGTAGTAGGTAAACTAGAGCTGATGAGTTAAAATGACGTATGTCAATATACTGTACATTACCTACTTTATCGACAATTCAAACAAACAGAGATGCACAAAAAAAATTTTTTTTTTTGTAGGCCTGTGTAATTTATTAGAGTAAAATATATACTTTATCTCAGTTATTTAGGTTAAAAACCAAAACGTCCTCCCTTTAATTATTTATTTTTGGTTAATGCGATTTTTTATTTTAATCGTTAACATTAGAGGTTATAATCAACTACATCAAACTTGGATATATCAACATTAAAACTGTGTACACCATGTAATATTAATTTTAATGTTCATGTTTCGATAAGTGTTACAAAATAAACTCAAGAACACAAAGAACAACACCTGAAAGAAACAGTTAACTGTATGATTATAGTTTAGTTATTATATTTTTCGGATTATAATAAGCATATACATTTTATTTCATTATTTATATTTATTACGTTTAGTTTATTTTTAATTTGTCATTGTCGCAAGAGATTATCTATAGGTTTAGAATTAGAAATATATTTCATACTTTGGAAAAACCTAAGAGAAAACCTTTCATTTGTAAAGAATTTATTCTTTATCTCTGTTTGAAAATGCATGTAATTAATATTTTCAATTGTCAAAGGATTAGGTAAATATCGCGTCTTAATTTATAATTGTAAAGCACTTGGAATCTTCGCATGCTATTACAAGCAAAATTTCCTGTACATTTATTGCTGTAGCTTTGTATTATAGGTATCTTATTGTCATATGTTTATAGATTAGTTGCTAACCAAATCAGGGATAGGGCTTCTCCGGTTTGACCCGTAATATGTTTTTATTACTTTAAATTTTATTGCCGTTCACCCCCTTGAGAACACCGAGTGAACCTAAACCATTTCTTTTGTAAGAAAAGTAGTTCTGCATTAACTTTCAATGAGAAAACATCTCTTTACATTCACATCGTTTCTGTATATACAAGACTATTTATGTGAATAAAATAACCAAAAAGTACATAATAACGAGCCATCGAAAAAATTCATAATTGGAGTAGACTGTGAAATTGGGTTGGTACTTTAGCCACTTCCGCATAATGACATTTATTATTTGACATTGAAACTATAAGTTTGTGTCAAATTTGTCAAAACTCTTATTAAGAAAATTAAATTTGTTTAGATGTAAATGGACAACATTTTCAACAACTTCTGTAGCTATATGTAAATTTTGATTATGATTTCGATATTAAATAAATTGTTTGTTTTCTTTTTTGTTGTAGTATCAGTTCAATGCCATAAGCTTTTTTTACAAAGAAACCAAATGAAACTGGCAAATATCAAGTAATGTGTCATTATGTGGAAGTGGCTAAAGTACCAACCCAATTTCACAGTCTACTCCAATTATGAATTTTTTCGATGGCTCGTTATAATATATTAAAAAATAATAGTTCTTGCGGCCTTGCAATGCGTGATTCAAAAAGAAGTGAAAACAAAATAGCCCACAAAAATCTACAATATATTTGTATTTTCGTTTTATTATTTTAAGTTTTCGGTATATTTTTTCATTTAAGCTTTTATCAGGACTGTATAATATTACAAATTGAATATTACGATTAATGATTAAAAAAGAAATTTGATATATTATATCTACTTACAAATTAATTGAGAATTGACTTACGCAATGGTATGATTCATTCTTCTGTTTATACCTGTTTACATTGGAAAATACATATAATTTAATAATCTGAGGTAAATAAACCGTACCATTATTGTTAATGTTTTGTATAGTTTATAATATGAGGCGTACCCATAAATTAAGTTCCGATCTTTGATTTCTTTTAAGGAGATAGTCATAGTCAGCCAAATATAATAATAATAATAATAATGTCGTATATAACAAAGATAATTTGAAACATACATGAGTGGGTGAAACCACACCAATTTGTATAATACAAAAGTATTTTTAATAATATAAAATATTATTAAAAATGGGGTGTGAAGAACACAATACAAGTTATATATTTGTGAATTTATCTCCTCTCCAGAGACGCAGATACGTATTTCACCTTTCTAGAGGATCGTCGGTACGCCCCTGCTGGTTCGCCCGACAAGTAGTGAAGACACGATAATACAGTTTTTATAGATATGGTTGTTACCGTCTATAGAAACACGTTGCTTAGTTCGGCAGTTATTATGTAGACAGCGCTGAATATCCTTTCACGCTCTGTCTTAATAATTTCTGGTTGATAGCAAGGTAGTTATGTTTGGTTGAATGTATCTCTTCTCGAGCAGGGGCGTACCGACGATCCTGTAGAAAGGTGAAATACGTATCTGCGTCTCTGGAGAGGAGATACATTCACAAATATATAACTTGTATTGTGTTCTTCACACCCCATTTTTAATAATATTTCATATTATTAAAAATACTTTTGTATTTCAATAATAATGTCTTTATTGTTATAAATATATATTAAATATATTAATCTACATGAATACAATACATACGTTACATAGGTAATCTAAGTATATGATACATAAAATGGCATAGGCAATAGATATAAAATCACAAGGTAAGCATTGACAGATTCTTAAGGGAGTTCGGAATACTAACAATAGCGATTGCAAGATATTTACAATTAAAGGGTTTTTGACAAAAACAGCCTTAGTCCAATTTTCACATTTAACCATTTTTGCTGGAAATACCATTGGACTATGATCGCTTTTGCAGAAACCTCATTATTTCACATTGTTTTATCTCCGGACTATTCCTGTTTTTATACGAGTAGAATTATACGAGACTGTGTAAACCTCAAAACTGGCATTTTGGGACTAAGGTTGTTTTTGTAAAAAGCTCTTCAATTGTATCCAGAACGACAACAGACACACCGTACCATTTTTCTGGACTTTGATAGAAACTTGGTCGAGATTATTTCGTTTACCAAACCGCGTGATGTTTATGTTAACAGGAATTTGAATTAAAATCAATGGGATATTTTACAAATTGTAAATTGTACTTTGCAATGTCTATATCAGTCTTGTATTATCTAGATAAATAGTAATCTATCACCATCTACATCAGAATTAAATTTGTCCAAAATTCTAGTATGGAGAACTTTACATCGAAATAAGTTTAAACCATACAAGATTCATGTTAACCACAGTTTACTACCTGGTGATAATTTAAAACGACTGGAGTACTACTACTGGTTAGTGGGAAGGTTGAAAAACGACGAAGATTTTTTAAACAAGATAATCTGGTCAGATAAATCCAAATTTACCAATTCTAGAATGTTTAACAGAAATACGCAGAAAACAGGGCAAGAAGACCATAACATCATTTTGGATTAATCGTTTGGATGGACATTTTGGGAAATCGTCTCATAGGACCGGTAATGCTTGAAGAAACATAAATGGGAGAAATATACTTAAACCTTCTTCGCACATACGTATCTAACTTCCTGGATAACAATATTCCATTAAATCAACTAAGGCATTTATGGTGGAAACAGGACAGGCTCACAATGCGGCAATTGCGAGAAATTACTTAAGCCAAGAGTTTCCAAACCGTTGGATTGGAAATAGTGAAGTTGTTGAATGGCCGGCGAGATCTCCCGACTTAAATCCGCTTGATTATTTTTTATGGGAAGCGTTAAAAATAGTATTTATGAAGATGATGTTCCACAAAACTTTGAAGAACTTTGACATCGACTCCGAAATGCCTTCGATTTAATTCCTAGAAAAAATACAAAGGGCAGTTCGGTATTTTGAACTGCCCTTTGAAAGGAAGCGTGCGCTATTGTGTATTAATGAAAATAGCCAGTTATTTGAACATTTACTGTAATTGTTGGTTTATTGTTTTGTTCCTTATTTTTATTACTGATATTGTTATTTTAAGTTATTGTTACAAACAAGGTGCAAGATTTACACAGACTTTGCAAAAATACACCTTTAATTTACCATTTGTAAAATATCCTGTTGATTTTCATTCAAATTCTTGTTAACATAAACATCAAGCGGTTTGGTAAACGATTCAATATCGACCAAGTTTCTATCAGGATCCAGAAAAATGGTACGATGTGGCTGTTGTCGTTCTAGATACAATTGTAAATATCTTGTACTCTCTATTGTTCTATTTCGATTCGATTAATAAAAAATACTTAACATATCTCGTTTTTCTTCGTTGGTGTACGACATTTTTCTATTAGTAATCTATGATAATTGAAATGTTCGACAGTTTGAAATTTCATGGCTACGTTACTTAATCTCAAAATGTATTCCTCGCGTATTAAAGGATAATATCAAAAACTTGTGCCAACTTGTCATATATGGTTGAAATCAGAAAAAAAAACTCTGTGGTGTCAAAATCCGACATAGAGCCTACAACAAATAAGAAAGTTGATGATGGCCAGATAGAACCAAAACGTCGTATGGAAATTTAGAGATTACAATTAGATAGTAGAACAAGAGAGGCCTCGAGAATGTGTTTTTAGTTTTCCCTGTAACCCCAAATAAACGTGCTATATTTAAAAGAAGAAAATTTGCTTCCTTTGTTTTTTTATAAAATCTCGGACATCATTTGACATAGGTCTATTTTCTCTTCGGATTCATAACAAACACAAAATTTAGCAACTTTGCCTGTATCAGGCCTGTATACGAAATGTAACATAAGGAAGTGATAATAAAAAACCGAATGAACAAAGTTCTTGTAACTTGTGGACATGCTTCGTATGATATGTACTTAATTAATTCAAGCGCATATTTACTTTTTGTATGGACTTGTAGAAAGAATAGCCGAATCACCGCATTTATTAAACAACAATTTAATCGGTCACATTACGAGATTGACTTGTTAAAACATTATTATTTCTCGGACTTGTTATAATGTTATTATTCGACATTGTTATGTAAAGTGTTACATAAAGCTATTTATTACGTCTGAAAATGGCAGTAAGTCATTATTAACGAAATACTTGTTTGTAAACGGACGTTTCGATATTGTTAAATTACATATAATGACATTGAATGTATATTGAAAAGTCTCGCTATTAGTAGGTTGCCGTTGTACGTTTCGGAAAAAAAAATGTATCCGGTCATTTAATACGCATACGTGAAGTATACGTGAACTATGAAAAGGAATGTTTAAATTAGCCGACGTCACTAGAATAATATTTATTTTGCGATAATAGTGCTTATTTTTTTTTTCATTGCTGATTTTTAAAAAAAATTTAATTATGGCACAAATATCGTATTATTACAATATTTTATAAAATATATTGACATGTTGTGGATAGTCTATAAACTTGTTATAAACATTTTGAACCCAGACACGGTGATATCGAGAAAATTTTTCAACCTAAAAAAAAATTGGACAGAGGTTGCCCTAAGATGAGGCGTTTTAGGATTTTAAATAGCAAAATTCTCTTTGCTTACTATTAAAACTAAAAAACTACCATAAAAAAAGATATACCATAGAAGTAATACCGAGGCGGAAAGTAATTCATTACCGTCGAGAGAAAGTAAGTTCGCCGAGACGCGCAGCGTCGAAGTGAACTTAATTTCGAGATGGGAATGAATCTTTCCGCCAAGGTTTGTATACTATTTTACTCACGATCGGTTAGTAATATAAAACTATTAAATCACTAAATTTCGAAAATATAATAGTGTTAAATTTCATAGCATTTTGATAAATGCTTTTGAAAGGTACTGTTGCTAGGTAACGTAACAATTAATAGTGATATTTTCTGAGAGATTACTAAATTATTATCGTACGACTTTAAACATGGTCTTTCGCTAACAGTAATCAATAATGGAAATTCTAATGTAGCAATTAATATTAATTCCAAAAGCGAATAAATTTTGAATTAAAATGTTGTCTTGTTATTTACTTAATAAAGAGTTGTGAATAGTTTTAATATAATTTAATTTACTTATTTAAATGACACTGACGTTTAATAAATTCTGAAATGACATTACCTAGCAGGAAAAGGGACATAAGCTAGCCGGTAAAGTGTTATTACTAGAGAACGGATGCAATTTCCATAAAACGCAATCGGCAATTGGAATTGTGTATAACGTCGCACAGTACATCCCGGCGTAATTCAATGAAGTATTTGTTTGACTTACTCGGCCACCTGGTCTCGCCCCGATAACAATGGACAACTCAGCTATTGTATTCGGAGAATATAGTGTTTTTTAAAGTGTTTTCATGAGCGTAGATAGAAGCGGGGTTTTTATAATGTATTTTATTTATTAGTTTATATTTCGTAAGATAAATAAAGTGCTGTGAGTAAGTTTCTTGTTTTCATAGTTTTAACTGTTAATTACATCGTAATTTTTGTGATAGATCCTGTTTAATATCGTTTGATTAAATCTATTTCTGCCAATTATTTCGACGTAAGTGTGCATTGAATTTCGTTCAGTTTCAATAACTTACGCACACATTTTTAGTTTTCATTTATTTAGATCTAGAGCATTGTTTAAGTTACTTTTTTCAGACATGATAGATATGGAAAAATGTCGAGAACGGCATTGTAAAACAATGGCGAGTTGGATTGACGGTCATACTGATTGAATGTCCATTGTCAGTGATTCCGAAATTTATTACAAAATCCGTAAAATATCGTCAAAAATTCGTCACTTAGGATCGCAAACACATATGATCTCTGTAAAACTTTTATGGCGGCTAATATTCCATTAAATAAACTTAGCAATCCCACTTTAAAAATATTTCTGAAAAAATTACAGGTCGAAATGTTCCTGATTAATCAACTTTACGCAAAAATTATGTTTCTAGGTGCTATACGAGAACAGTAGAACGCATTAGAAGCCATCTTTTAAATCAATACATATGGATAAGCGCCGACGAAACGGTGGATATGTTAGGACGCTGTGTGGTAAATGTTGTAGCTGGTGTACTACATCCAACTATTCCCTATAACTCATATGTAATAGCAACAAGTGTTATAAATAGAGTTGATGCGGAAACAGTTGCTGAAACCATTAAGGAGAATATGCAAAAAATGCGTCATTCGGACGCCACGTACAAAGAAAAAATACTTTTATTTGTCAGTGATAGTGCTGCGTATATGTTAAAAACAGGCAGACTATTGAAGAAAACATACCCTAATATGCTGCATATTACTTGTGTAGCACATGCGCTCCACAGAATCTGTGAATATATCAGAGACACTTTTCCGGAAGTTGATAGACTTGTATCAGCTTTTAAAAAAGTTTTCAGAAAAGCACCATTGAGAGTAGCTCTTTTCAGGGAAAAATTTCCATCTCTGTCACTGCCTCCCACTCCAGTAATAACTAGATGGGGAACATGGCTGGAAGCTACTAGTTATTATGCTGAGAATTTCGATAGTCTAAAACATTTCGTAACACTGCTAAAGGAGGATTCTAGAAGTATTGGTGAGTGCAAGGAGCTCACACTAATCCCAAATTTAAAAAATCAGTTGTACTTTGTTCACGAACACTTTGGAAAATTGCCAAAATTAATCACTTATTTTGAAAATCGAAATCTCAAATTAAATGACGGATTAACCACATTAGATGTGGCTGTTAATAATTTGAAAAGTATTCCAAGTGACTTCGGATGTGGCCTTCGGCAAAAGTTTGAAGCAATTCTTAATAGAAATCCAGATTTAATTACATTGCAGCAATTATGTATGGAGACAATTCCACAAAATCTAACTGCTAAATATGAAGAAATAAAAGAATATTTCCAGTATGCACCTATAACCAGTTGCGATGTAGAAAGGACGTTTTCTATTTATAAGGATACTTAATTCAAAGAGAACAAAATTGACAGAAGAAAACCTTGAGAAACTATTGCTAGTCAATATTAATACTCCTTATTATAGAAATAAAATTAAAAACTTTATGAATACATCTTTTCAACAAATAAATATGTATTTCGTAATTTTATAGATCACCACCCGTTCGATTTACAATTATATAAATAAAATTAAATATTTTAGAAATACAGCCTTTCGCCAGTACTGCACTGGGCTTTGCGTCATGTGGTAAGCGTGTCCGTTCTTTAGTTATTACCTACTTTGTATGTAATAGCGCATTTTCTAGCCGGTTTGAAAGTTAGAAATGTTCAGATTACTAACTGATCGTGAGTAAAATACATTTTCTATTGTAAAAGCCTCGTAATGTAATAATCCCAACTCCATTAAACAAAATAATATCCACATCTACCATTGAAAGAAAAACAAACAGTTAGAAGTCAAAGAAGGAACCAAAATAAACACTAACCAGCCAACAAAATTAATATCCGGACAGAATTAATAGACATCAGGTTTTCATCTAAAAAACAAATAAAATTAAACAGTAATAGGAATAACTAACCATAATAAGAATTTATTTGAAATTTTGGAAAAAAAACGATAAAGATTTTTGAAAATCGAAAAATAAAGTAAATTATATTAACCCTTAATCGGTATTGCGCGATTTTAACATAATATGTTGTTCTGCAAATCATGAATGTAGTATATATGGATAGCGCACATCTAACCAAAGCTGTGCACAACATTAGAGAGAGAAACTACCGAGTGAGCTGGCAAAAAAGGCGCATTCCCTATTATAATACACAGGACCGGTAAATATACATATTACCTGGCTGTTTAACTATAATACATTTATCAAGTTACTTTAAAAAAATATTCGTGGATTTGTTTGTATCTTTATAAAATAAATATTTTGTTACTGAATTACAATTTTAATTTAATTTGAAGATGCGGCATACGGAATATACAGAGTACAGCTTTAAAAAATCCGAATGAGTATGAATTAAATGCACATGTATTTATAGGATGAAATTAATTAAATAGTTACTTAGTAATAGATGGCAATAGAAAACACATGGGTAGTAAAACACAATTATTTAATACGTTTTAATTTAATTTTTCATTCTTCTTGTTTTTGTTTCAAAGTATTTGTGTTTCAGATGCAAATTAATTGTATTTTTGCGAAGTAATGTAGTAAATGTTAATATTGCTTTCTACATTTTAGGGCGCTAATTATTCGAATTTTTAATAGAAAAAATTTCGCCCTGGCGGATTTTTTCAATTGAAAAATTCGAATAATTAGCGTCGTAAAATGTAGAAAGCAATATTTACATTTATGTTTCAGTGTTTTAACTGCTTTCTGAAATGTTAACCAATATGTTTTTCTTTTCATGAGATTTTCTAAATGTTGTGATCCTCAAAATCTCTAAAGTGGTGTGGTTCTGTTCTTTTCCTACAATATAAGGTTTATATTTTGTATAATTGATAATATATTTACTTGTTACCTTTTCCTTTCATTAAAATTTTTCTTTTAGATACATTGGGAGCTTGAAGCCTCAACAATAAATTTTTCCACAGGTGCTTAAAATCTTGTATTTTGTGTTTCTTCAATTTCTCTATATTGTAGTTCTAGAAATTCGTTTCCACTTTCTGTATTTGAAGTGCGTTTCAATGACTCGTCTAGATTTAAAATTCGTTGGTATAGAACCTTTCTTCAAGATTATATTGCCATGGACATTTATTTCGTAATCATTTGCACTAAAATGGGTACTACAACTACAAATTACTGCTGTTCTTGAAGGTTCAAAATCTTTTCTTTTTAATGTTATAATCCATTTTTTCCGTAACTGTGGATCACAAGGGAATCTACAAATTTAAAATATATGCTAATATGATAGAAAAATGTAAAAATAAGTACACTTACCTATGGTATTTTATGTTACTATTTTTAACAAAACGGTTAGTGCAACCGTAAGCGGAACCCGAAATGACCATCTTTTACACAAACTATAACGCAAAATAAAACTACTACCGTTTATATTAATGATAGATACAAACTGTTGTAACTTTACTTAATGCAATTTCACCACGTGCTTAAAATAAAACTGATTTAACTATTCAAAATCATTCACTATCAGAATACGAACTCGGAATGTTTTGCCAGTACTAGCTCTATCTCGCTTACAATTTTCTCTCTCTAATGTTGGAGTCAATTCGTAATACGCATGAGCAATCCATATACAGAGAATTTCATGTTACTTGCAATATATGAATGTATTAACCATAGATACGAAAATACTATGCACTAGCACTGTCCCACATAAAATGCAATATGTAATAGTTATGATTAAAGACGGCAGACTATATGCCCACACTGTCAAATTTAATATAATATAATAAATTTAATATATACACTAATATACAGTAAAACAACTTGAACTACGAAAGCCTATTGATAGGAGAGGGTGGTGGGAGGTAAAATTAAATGTATTCATTTAGCTTATTTAGCTACTTATAATATGTTTTTTAATATAAACGTGTAGAGTTTGTTAAATTAAGTTTATATTATGGGAAAACTGAAATTGTATTGCATACTAATTGAAACTAAAGAACCGTCAAATAAAAAATAAGTCCAACAAAATAAAATTTATTATCATAATACAACTTTAATAAACAATACTTTTAATTAATTACGTGTTCGAATCGTGCACCTTGAATTTCTAAACAATACGCTACCCGATCATAAAAACCACGTCTAACATTTGCCAGCATATCGGGCGTAATCGATGCTAAGAAATTTCTTATTTTTTGACGTAGTTCATCTAAATTATTTGACCGTTGATGTTCGAAACCGTAAATTTTTGACTTTAGATACCCCCACAAGAAAAAAATCATTAGGGGACAAATCTGGTGATCTGGCCGGCCATTCAATTGTACCGCCTAGAGAAATAATTCTATTTCCAAAGGTATTTCTTAAGAATTGACGCACAATTGCACTGTTATGTGCAGGACATCCGTCTTGCTGATACCAAATACTTCCTATTTCAATATTGGGTATGTTCTGGATAAAAGGAATAATGTCATATTGCAGCAATTGTAAATATTTTTGTGAATTTAACACGCCGTTTATAAAAAATGGAACAATTATATTGTCGCCTAACATTCCAATCCAAACATTCAATTTCTGTGGGTATTGTGTATGAGCTGTATACGATTTATGTTTATTGTCTTTTGACCAATACCTTATTAACATAGGATTATGTCGACCGTGCAAAATAAATGAAGATTCGTTAGCAAAGAGAATATTAGAAATAAAATTTTCATCCACACCACATTTCTCAATTATATCCAAACAGAACTGAACTCGGTTATAATGATCTCCAGGAAATATTTCATTTACTTTTTGTACATGATACGAACGGTATTCATTCTTCTTTAATACTTTTCTAACAGTTTCACGGGAGACATCGCCACTTTCACTAATTTGGCCTAACGTTTGGTATTCATTTTCTTCAACAGTAGCGTATATCATGATATCGCGATCCGCATTATCATGTGCGGGCTTTTTATGTAAAGAGGGAGAGACACATCCGTATTTTTCAAAATTTTTCTTAATTCGATGAATTGTATTTAAACATGGAACAGGACGATTAATGAAGGTAGTTCTCCAAATATTTACAATTGATGAAAGTGTGTGGCCTCCATAAAACCACTTTATAATTTGCATTTTTTCATTAATTGTGTATTCCATTAGGATAAAGTTTGATGGTTCGCTAAAGTATTTCACATAACCACTGACATTCCTGTCATATAAAAAGTTGACAATACTAAAATGGATACATTTAATTTTACCTCCCATAACCTTCCCCTATCAATAGGCTTTCGTAGTTCAAGTTGTTTTACTGTATATGTTTATTATGATCGATATGATATCTTTCATGGTTGTTTTGTCAAATTATTGACAGTAAAGCCTATTTAATTCAATGTAGTGTTTTAGGATTAAAACTACATTTCCGTGAAACACGTCAGCCGTTCTTTGCAAACTGAATCCCGAAAGATACCATGTCACTAACTGAGTTCTCTCTTCCTTTGTGTATATCATTTAAGATTGATACTAAGCTAATAACGAAATAGAAATACTGCTACTTTTGACTTAACTAATGTCAAATTATATTGATATGTTGCATTTTACGTGGGACAATGTAAGAATGTATTACCTAGTTTCTATGGAAATAGAAAACCTATACATGTTTGTATATTGCATCTTAAGTGAAATTCATTGTATACTACATCCATGCTGCAAATATACCAAAATTGTATTGTAATGCTATAAATGTTTTACGAAACTTACTGTTTCTGTACATGTCATATCGATATCAACGACAGGTTTCTTCTTCTTATTACGCTTTCGTTTTTGACTTGCAAGTGGATTGCCTTTTTCAACATTAGAAGAGATCTTATTAACAGATCTACGGCTTACTCCGAATGTTGTCCCTACTCGCTATGCTACTCGCTATGATACTCGCTATAAAAGACACGTTATTGCAATAGTGTGTACCTATTGCATGAAAAAGATCAAATTTACCTCTCTTACTGCAGTTATAGGTAGCAATAGTCCACCATTATCACGTTCCGCTTCGAAATGGGCAACCGCAGTTGCAACTTGCGATTTACTTTCGGCTTAACTATTTATGAAAATAATTGTTGTGGAAAATGTAACGTTAAAACGGTGAAAAATAATAAAAACAAGATCAAACAAAACGAGAGCAACGCTATAACCTAAATGTCAAAGCAATTTATTGAATATGTGTCAACAATGCCATTGTCATTTTCAGTGCTGGCAATAGAAAGGCAATATTAAATCTTTATATATGCTATTCTCCATAGGCATTTTATTGACTTTGTATTTGTTATTCCGAAATTTCTGTTAATGACGTGTATGCACTCTTATCGTGAAAATCCTATATTATATATATCCTAAGAATATTTGTCATCTCCGACAAATATTCTTAGAGAAAATAAATTAACACTGGTAGGGACAATGCGCAAGAACAAGAGAGAGATCTCTAAGGAATTCTGACGGCGACAAAACGAACCGTTGGTTCCTCAATATTTGGATTCACTAAAACTCATACCCTAGTTTCTTATGAACCGAAAAAACGCAAGTCCGTGATTTTACTTTTTTAAGCGGTGGGTAAAGATAGAGCAAAACATTGCAACAATTGAATTTTGTCTATTCTAGCAGCATGCACCGACGAGTGTATAGCAAGACGAATCACGTGTCTGCATGTGTTGATAGCAATTTTCAGACAAACTTGAACTTGTATTCTTCACAGCCGATTTTTAGTAATATTTTCGATAATTATTAAAAAAGCTTTTGTTTTATACCAATGATGAGGTCTTACCACTCAAATATGTTTAAAATTGTTTTTCTATTTTGCGTTCGAAATGAACTCATTATGAAACCCAAAACAGTATCGAAATGAGCTCTATTTCGATACACTTTTTTTCATTTTTCAATGTTGGCGTTGTTCGAATACAGAAATAAATATCATTGCTGTCATATGATTTTAAGAATTTATGTACATTTGACAGATATGATATATGTTCGTATTTTACACAAACAACGTATGTTGTATACAATTGACAACAACATATATATGTTTCTATGTCACTCATGTTTATATTTTTAAATGAAATATCAAGTAATGTTAACGAAAATTAATAAATAATATGTAATATAATATACTTCGCGGATAGCAAGATTTAAATTTGAAAATGTCAAGTATCAATGTGACCAACTGCATGCTTTATATAAAAATTAAACTCTGAACTTTCAAATTAAATAATTCCAATTTAAGCAATTTATTAATGTAAAAAACGCAAAATAGAAAAAATAGTATAAAAAACTCGTTACATAAGGCCTTTTGCCGCACTCGCTCTTTAGAAAACTCGCCGCAAGCGGCTCGTTTTCTAAACTGATCTCGTACGGCAAAATGGTGCCTTATGAAACTCGTTTTTGAATATACTATTTTCTATTTTGCGAGTGAGTTCGAAATGAACTCATTATGAATCCCAAAACAGTATCGAAATGAGCTTCATTTCGATACGCTTTTTTTCATTTTTCAATGTTGGCGTTGTTCGAATACCGAAATAAATATCATTGCTGTCATTTGATTTTAAGAATTTATGTACATTTGACAGATATGATATATGTCCGTATTTTACACAAACAAAGTATGTTGTATACAATTGACAACAACATATATATGTTTCTATGTCATTCATGTTTATATTTTTAAATGAAGTATCAAGTAATGTTAACGAAAATTAGTAAATAATATGTAATATAATATACTTCGCAGATAGCAAGATTTAAATTTGAAAATGTCAAGTATCAATGTGACCAACTGCATGCTTTACATAAAAATTAAACTCTGAACTTTCAAATTAAATAATTCCAATTTAAGCAATTTATTAATGTAAAAAACGCAAAATAGAAAAAATAGTATAAAAAACTCGTTTCATAAGGCCTTTTGCCGCACTCGCTCTTTAGAAAACGAGCCGCGTTAGCGTTTTCTAAACTGATCTCGTGCGGCAAAATGGTGCCTTATGAAACTTGTTTTTTAATATACTATTTTGTTATGCATGGTATCGAAACTGTTGGAGACCGATTGATGCTATGGAATGAGAATTATTAATTGCCTAGACTGACCGTACGGTAGATAGATTCTCGGCATAGGTGTGTCGTTTATAAAAAAAAAGCTTTTTCTTGAAAATATAAATAAAATTCTATAAAACGTCGAATTTTTTTAACATTTCTGAATTTAATTTTCTTACGAATAAAACAATTTGAAACGGGATTTCAGAAATTCTTGACATATACGAAGTGTAAGCCAAAAAGACAGTTTTGAGGAAATCAAAGGGATCCCTAAGGATTTGTACTTATTTTAGTTTTCTGAGTTTGGACCGCCACAAATTAGGCACGATGAAAAATATCGGAATATATGATATCGAGAAATCTGAATAGGATTACTAATACTACAATTCCAAAATAATAGAAACAAATTAATATTTTTGTCTGTTAGTGTACTTGAATAAACAGTGAAAGGCTAATTACTAGTTTTAACATTGGCGTTTAAGGCTACAAGGCAACACTTTTTAAAAAAGGTCATAGAATGTAAAATAATAAGTGTAACTTATAATATTACAGTATAGGTACTTTAAATCAAGTTAAGCACTTTTTCTTGTAGTGTTGACCAAAATCTAATAATTGAATTAATTAAATTATTAATTATACAAAGTCATGACATTTTAATAACCTTCTTTTTGTCTTGCCGCTATATAATTCTTGAAATATTAGACTTGGAATTGCAATTATACTTTTGAGTTCAAATTATTTGTAATGATTAATTAATTACAGGAAATTTCTAGAAAAATCAATTAAATGTTTGTCAATATAAATATTTATCATAAATATATTTGCAAGAGTTAATGTACAGATAAAACATCATCGAACGTTCGAAGAAATTAAAATGTATCTTAACAAGTTATACAGATATGGCGATAAAGTGATTATCAAAAAGGACATAGTTGTCAGGTTTCTCAGTCTTTCAACAAACAATTGTATTGTCAAAATCGATACAAGAATTTTAAAGACACTTTTTTAACAAGTGATATAAAATAATATAATTATTCTGTTTTTTTATCTGGACTTTTCGTTTATTATTTTATGAGTTAACAAAAACTCATGTTTTTTTTTATAATTTAGTCCAAATACTCTAAACATAGATTTACATGTTAACATATTTAGTTTCGTTCACTGCTATTTTTTAACTCTATTTTTGTAAGTATTTAGTACTAGCATATTCATTAATATATTGTGGGTTTTTGTTAATCTTATACAGTCTCCTGAAAAAGTAGCTAATAGCTGCGAAATATAGAGGTTGAAATAAATGAGTTTTTAGTTGACAGACCGCATACCCGATTAATTAATTATTCATTATTATAGTACGGTCGATAATACTTACAAGTCTATATATATATATATATATATAGGTTAAAATAAATTAAAAACGGGCAAGCGGTCTGTCAATTAAAACTCATTTATTTATTATCTCTATATTTCACAACGAGTTTCTTCAGGAGATGAGAATGTAGAGTTAAAAAATGAAATTGACGTACACATATGTAATAAAATTGATTTGATCTAAATTTACATATATGTATATATATATATATATATATATGTATATATATATATATATGTATATAAATTAAAATAATAAGCTTTTTTTTGGTTTAGCGACCTTTATTGAAATTCAATTTATTTAACTAACGACGTTTCGACTTTTTTGTATATAATTAAGTCTTTTTCAAGTGATTAGAACAATTTATTTCGTGTTAAAGCACATGTCCAGTGCAATATGCATGGTCGGAAACATGTCGACCCTTCAACGCGGTCGGACCCTGTAGTGAAGGGTCGACATGTTTGCGACCATGCATATTGCACTAGGCATGTGCTTTAACACGAAATAAATTGTTCTAATCACTTGAAAAAGACTTAATTATATACAAAAAAGTCGAAACGTCGTTAGTTAAATAAATTGAAATTCAATAAAGGTCGCTAAACCAAAAAAAAACCTAATTATTTTAATATATATATATATATATATATATATATATATATTAAAATTACATTATTAACCATGTTCATTATGCCAAAAAGAATAGCAACAAATTAATAAGAATGTAATGCATAGAAAAAAAAAACGTCAGCATAGTCGTCTCATCACATTCTCAAATCGAACACATCTAATTATATTATATTAATGCTGTTCGATTTCATTATAGAGATACCTGATGCGTTCACCGCACCTTCCATTACTTACATTATCAAAGAATCATCCTGGACGTCCACCGGAGAGCATTCTAATTAATAAAACGAGCGATTTCGAATGACGTGTGGGCAGTGATGACTGACGGCACAAAGTCGAAACGTCGTTAGTTAAATAAATTGAATTTTAATAAAGGTCGCTAAACCAAAAAAATCTTATTATTTTAATATTATGCACACGGCCAATAAAATAAATAAGAAATAAATTTTAATTCTTATTAACACTAAATATGTATGGTACATTATGTATTGCAATTTAATATTATCTCCTGACGAAGTTATTAATAAATAACGAAATATCCTTTGAGTTTTAATGTAAACAGACCGATAACCCAAAATTTAATGAATTTATATTAGTACGGTCAAGAAATTTTCTATAATTATATATATATACTAGCTGACCCGCGAACTTCGTACCCCGTAATAGTCAATAAATGTCGTGTTAACTTTTAGCTAAACTTAATTTAGGATTTTATTAACGTAATAAAATGAATACAAAAAATTTATTAAGTTCAATAGTTTATTAGGATAATATATATATAAAGAAAATAAAAATTCAATAAAAGTATAGCAAACGCCAATTAAGTTGGCGCGAGGATGGGTAAGTTCGCGCAGGATTAGAAGTAGTGGGGAGATTTGTATTTGGTTTTACATCAAATGTCAGATAATTCTAACCTCTCAGCGTGTATCACTTTATGATCCCCTAGCAAAGATATTATGTTCTGTCAAACGTCAATGACAAATGTATTCTGACAATTACTTGAGTAGTGGGGGAGGACGTTTTCAAAAAACGGCTTCTGCGCACCCCCTCCTCGCGCCAACTTAATTGGCGTTTGCTATACAAAAATCAAGTATTTCAATGGCGTGTCAGCAAAACATTTGCTTTATTAAAGCCATGTATTTTGCTGCGTGGGTTGCACTCGGGTTGATTCTCTTCAGTGAAGGATCTTGTGGCATACGACATTTTTCGTTTTCTTATCAGGCGCAAGAACAAATAAAGGGAATGGTTTGCCGGACACGTGAACATGCCACGTACAATTGACCATGAGAAAAACATGCATTTTCTAGATTCAGACCGCAAACACTCAAGGATTGGCCTTGTGATTTGTTAATCGTCATGGCGAATGCAAGACGAATCGGAAATTGATTTCGTTTAAACTCAAAGGGCATATCGGTTAGGATCATCGGTATCCTCGGAATGAGAACTTACTCACCTTTGAATTTTCCTTTGAGTATCGTCGCGGAAATCACATTGATCATCAGTTTTCTTATTACCAAACGCGTACCATTGCATGCTTTTGGTTGGTTTAGATTTCGAAGCATGATGACTACTGAGCCAACATTCAGTTGTAAATTGTGCGGTGGTAAGCCAGGCACATCTAAGGAATTTAAAAATTCAGTTGGATAGTTGGTGATTCGTCTTCGTTTGTTACACAGTCATTATATGCTTTTTCAAAACAAATCACAGACAACATGAAGCAAAAAAAAATTTACACTTTGATGTCACTGATTTGCAATGGACATCAATTATTACAAATAAGCTCTAAGCGTACGTGACGTAAGCTGTCCATTGCGGAAGATAGCGGCGTTCCCAACGTAATTTATTTAAAAATTAATTTTCTATATAATATTTTTTCCGTGAATTTTTCCGATATTTTAATAGTTATTCTGCTATTCGGGGCGGAGACGAATCCAATAAATCAGAGATCATTAAAATCGGTCCAGCCGTTCTTGAGTTATAAATGGTGTAACTAACCCAATTTTGTTTTATGTATTAAGATATATATATATATATATATATATATATATATATAAATAACTTATAGAATTATCGACCGTACTATATTGGTTAATAATAAATAAAACGGGCAAGCGATCTGTCAATTAAACCTCATTTATTTCAGATCTCTATATTTCACAACGAGTTTGTTGCTTCTTCAGGAGATAAGAATGTAGAGTTAAAAAATGAAAGTGACATAGACACATGTATTAAAATTGATTAAATCTAAATTTAT
This sequence comes from Melolontha melolontha, assembly GCA_935421215.2. Lineage (NCBI taxonomy): Eukaryota > Metazoa > Arthropoda > Insecta > Coleoptera > Scarabaeidae > Melolontha > Melolontha melolontha. The sequence continues at coordinate 36,981,725 of OW285242.1, forward strand.
AGTTCAATATCATTAAAATCTCATTAGCTATATACAAGTCATTTTAAATTATCTTGACAACAACTATACATATATATATATATATATATATATATATATATATATAAATATAATAACTTCGTGACCTTGGTATGATATGGTAAACCTAATCAGTAGGCGATTAAAGGTCTGTATATTACTTCAAAATATATGTATTTAAAAAACTCAACATGTTTCGGCTGTATACGCCTTTTTCAAGAGAATACAAAATATATTTTGTATTCTCTTGAAAAAGGCGTATACAGCCGAAACATGTAGAGTTTTTTAAATACATATATTTTGAAGTAATATACAGACCTTTAATCGCCTACTGATTAGGTTTACCATATATATATATATATATATATATATATATATATATATATAATATTTTCGTGACCTTGGTATTATATGGTAAACTTAATAAGTCGGCGATTAAAGGTCTGGTTTATTACTTCAAAGTATATGTATTTAAAACAACCCTACATGTTTCGGCAATGATGCCTTTGTCAAGGATATAAAAAATATCAATATATATATATATATATATATATATATATATATATATCTGTGTATATTTAGGTGAATATCCCCGCGGACAAATGATGCGAAATCTCGGTTTTCGGGTTGTAGAGGTTTCTCTCAGAGAAATAGCAACGATTACATCTATATTTCTCTCTTCGTATTATGAGTTTCTTCAGCACCTGCTACGATCAGTAATAATATCATTATTATTATTTATACGAATATTCCAGGAAAGATTATCTTTTATCAAATTCTGCAGGCTGATAATGACAAATATAAGCTTTTTTACATTATCTTTCATTGCAGCACTATTATGTACATAATTTGTAGCGCGTTCTAGTACTTTTATTATTATTTTTAATAAATTTGCATATAAGCGAAAGACATTTGTAACAAACTTAATTGATGAATTATAACTGGCTAATAGTTTCACTGTGAGGCATGATGCGTACATTAATATTTTGAATTCTAATTTTGATGTGTTCATTTTCACGGAAACTTGGCTTAATTCTTCTGTAAGAAATGCCGAAATTTTTACTGATACTTTCTCGGTATGCCGTTTTGATAGACCGCACAATCTTGTTAATCTTACTACTGGTGGGGGTGTTTTGGTTGCCCTAAATAAAAATATTAACTATGAGCTTATTGATACAACCCATTTATTGGACCTCGTACCCATTATTGACATAATCATATGTAAATGTACTTTGAATCTTTATATTTTTTATATTGTTGCCATATATGTTCCGCCAAGGGTGAGTGCTAATCAGTATGGTTTATTTTTTGACACTTTGGAATTAACTCTGCTTGATTGTCCTGTCCTTCTGGTGGGTGATTTCAATGCGACGAATTACTCCACTTCATTGCTTACCGACTCTAAGGTGAACATTATTAATAATTTCTCGGCTAGTCTCAATTTGAGACAATTTAATAATATCTTCAATAGTTCTCTTATTGGATCTGGTTTTCTCTGGCTTAGCGTCCGATGTTCTGGTCCAGCGTGAGGATGTTTCTGTTGTGTCGGAGGATCCGTATCATCCGGCTCTTTCTGTTACTTTGACTCTTCCTGCTACTGCTACACCGACTCGTTTCCCTTCGAATAGTAATTCTCGCTATAATTTCCGTAGGGCGGATTACATTTCTCTGTATAGTGATCTGCTTTTCCTTGATTGGTCTGCATTATCTCCTTGCGATGGCGTTGAACAATGTGTCGATGTGTTTTACGAGTTACTTTACAAGGTTTTCGATAAGTCTGTTCCTCTGTATTCTTCTACAAGAAGCAATTTCCCTGTTTAGTTTTCCTCGGAAATTAAGCGTAATTTAAAGTTGAAGAAGTACTACCATGGGAAATGGAAATCCTCCCACAATCTAATGTTCTATGATGAGTTTAGAAGGTTGCGAACACTTACCAAAGCGCAAATGGAGGTGGCTTATGGGCGCTTTCTGCGTGGTACTGAAGAGGACATTAAGCATGATCCCGTAAATTATGGCAGTACATGCACCTCAGAGAGGGGTCATCTCGAATACCATCTGTTATGTGGGATCGGGATGTTGTTATCGATGGACCTGGAAACATTGTCGAGGCTCTTGCGAGAGTTTTCTCTCGGTCATATTCTGATGGTGCGTGCCCGTCCGATGCTTCTATTGATGTTGCACTTATGGATTGTTTGAGTATTGATGATATCAGTGATCAAGATATCTTATGGAGTATTCAGAGATTGAAACCGACTTTGAATGCTAGTGATGATCAGATTCCATCCATGATTATTAAGGATTGCCGAATGGTGCTTCTTGTTCCGCTGAAAAGAATTTTTAATCTTGCTCTGAGACAAGGAAATTATCCCTCCAAATGGAAGATTTCTCGTATTACACCTGTATTTAAGAAGGGAGATAGAAGTAATCTGAATAATTACAGACCAATATCTATTTTGCCAAACTTTTCGAAGGTCTTCGAACAAATTATATACAGGTATCTTTATGTTCATGTCAGCTCAAGGATTTCTCCTATTCAGCATGGACGGATTGTGCGTGGACGTTCGACAGTGACGAATCTAATATGTATATCTCAAGATATTTCCGACACGCTTAATGAAAGAGGGTAGATGGATGTGGTGTATACCGACTTCAGTCGTGCATTTGACACTCTTAACCATGATATTTTGTTGAAGAAACTACAAAATTTTGGAATTAGTAACGATCTGCTATTGCTTCTTGAATCCTATTTACATAGGAGGATGAATTATGTTTTTTACAATGGGTTTAAGTCATCCGAGTTTGTTTCGAGTTCTGGAGTTCCTCAAGGATCTAACTTGGGCCCGCTTCTTTTTATATTATTTATTAACGACTTACTTCAGTCTTTGACGTGTTCTGGACTAGCCTATGCTGATGATTTGAAGGTTTATATACGTATTGAGCGGCCTGATGATGCACTTCTCCTTCAGAAGAACGTCGACTTGGTGTGGACGTGGTGTCAGCGTAACGGTTTGAAGCACAACATAGGAAAATGTTGCGTGGTTCGATTTTCAAAGAAAAAAGATCTTTACCATTTTGATTATAACATTAATAATGAAGTTTTAACTTCTGATGGTACAATCAAAGACCTAGGAGTCATATTTGACAGCGGTTTAACATTCGTCAACCATATCATTAATATGTGCAAATCTGCTTCTGCTGTGCTTGGTTTTGTATTGCGCAGCTCCAAATATTTTTCACAACCCGCAACTATTAAGCATATCTACTGTTCATTAGTTCGGAGCAAATTGGAATACGCTTCAATAGTCTGGCATCCCATCTATATTCATCATAAACTGAATGTGGAGAGTGTTCAGCGTCGTGTTTTAAAGTATCTTACTTTTAAAACGAGTAGTGATTATCCCCCTAGAAATACTGACCATAACCTACTTCTCAGGGAACATGATTTGGTGTTGCTGGATGTCCGGCGCGAAGTAACCTGTGCTAACTTTCTACGCAGTGTTGTGCATAATAACATCGATTGTCCTTCGATACTTGGAAGACTGTGTTTTGCTGTGCCTCAGTTTGCGTCTCGCAACTCTGCAACTTTTGCCTATCCCGTGTGCCGGAGTAATGCATTGGTGAGGAGTCCGATTTATCAAATGTGTAGGTGTGGGAATAAATACTTTAGTGACATATTTTTTGAACCGAAGTTTAGAGTTTAAAGTTTGATTTTCTTCCTTTTATTTTTTTGGATTTAAGTTAACTATGTATTGGATATATTTTTGTTTGTTTGTTTTTGTAAATTTATTCATGTACGATACATTTTCTTTGTGCCTATATTTGGCTTTGCTGTTGGGCGCTTAATAAACTATTATTATTATTATTATTATTATTATTATTATTATTATTATTTAAAGTTAGAAATTGTATATCCAAAAGATACAAATATGTAGTTGTAAATTACAATAGTAGTCTTTTATAAGCGTAATCTTCCATTTTCTCATAATAGTAACTGCCCCCTGCCAATCCTCCTTGTAATTAGCGTCAAGCTGTTGAGGGATGCTAAGACGTAAATTATTATAATTATTATTATTAATTAAATTAGTTGATTCCCCCCCTTTTTTTTCTGAATTCAACGATAAATTATTATTTACACGTAAACTGTTATATTTAATTTTTACATGAGCTCAACAAAAGATAAACAAAAATCACAATATAATTTCATGTAACCTTTCGCATCTTTATTTTTATCTACATTCATATATAAACACTTGCATATAAATCTCTCCGAGGCAATTGTTAAGAAATCTTTCCAAGCATTAGGTTCAGTATTTATAGCATCTTAAGCCTTTTTAAAACTGCAATAATTACACCATAAATCAATGTATGAGATAGCAATTATACAAGATATTTTAATATAAAAGTATTTTAATTTTAAAAAGCAGTTAGTAAGAAGTATCAGGAATAAAGGTTTTTCTTGAAACGATCCATAAAAATGTAAGTCTTTTTCGAAAACGATTTTTCTCCTTGAATTTAAAGTAATTTGTCGCTTTAATAAGATTATTTTTATTTTACATTATTTATTATAAAACTAAATTAAAATTTAATAATTAAATAATAATTAATTAGGCAATTTGTTTCGTATGATATTGAAAAGTACCCAAAGTAGGTACCTGCTTCTCAGAATAGTTATTTACGTTATAGATCCGGCAAATGAGGTTTTACAGTTACGTTGGACGAGGCGACGAAGAAGCCGAGTCAAGAATTTCGAAACGAGTACTGTGGAAAATCTTTTGCCCGACGTATATTGTACAAAGTTTTATTTCATCCTGTGGGCAATTTCGTTTGAAAAAACTTGGAATTATTTTTAAATATCCCAAAAATCTTTAAATTTGATAGAGGTGGTGCAACAGAAAAAAAAAGAGATATTTCAATAATTTCTTCAATTCAAAGCAAAACTGTTCCTTTTCCAATTAACATTGAAGAGAATTCTAATTGTACTGTACATATTAACATTAATATTCAATGTATTTTGTTTGTATAAATCTGAATAAATCTTGTAAAAATTGTAGTCCGGTAAAGTATATCAGTGACATTAGAAGTGTTACGCCCAGAAGGAATAATTTCTTCAACTTGATTCTTTGGCATAAGAATGACTATATTTAAAGCATGCTATGATAAGAATGTCAACTTTTTATCTTTTATAATTTTTTGCCAAAAAAATTTATCTCTTAGTTTTTTGTGAATAAACCTGTTTATAAGAGCTGACTAATAGAGAAATGTTTAGTTATTGCGCGTCCGTCTACGAGTGTTAAGCGTAACAAAATGCCTAGAGTTCGAAGACGTCAAAATTATCACCGTGTTAGTAACTTTGACAGAGGTAGAATTGTTGCCTATCGAGATGTCGATTTGTCCTATGGCGAAATTGTCCGCCGTGTTAATTGTACTGCAATGACGGTAATGCCTGTGTGTTGTGTGTGGACAGAAGAAGGTAAAGGAACACGAAGAAGGCCAACTGGTCAACCAAGGCGTACCACAGAGCGTCAAGATAGGCGCTTCAAACAATTAGCTCTACGAGACCGTTTATCTACTACGCGTCAAATCGCTGACCAATGGTTTGGAGAAGAAGGTAAACCTGTTACAATGCGTACACTATACCGTCGCATTCGAGCCTTTGGACTTCTTTCATACCGTCCACGATTAGTGCTTCCTTTGACTGCGGACCACTGTCGTCAACATTTGAACTGGTGCAGAGAACAGCAGCATTAGGAGGCAGAATGGCATAACGTCGTCTTCAGCGACGAATCGCGATTCTGTGTAGGTATACACGATGGCCGTAGAAGGGTACGACGCCGACGTGAAGAGCGACGTGATATTGGGTTTGCTGTTGAGAGGCATGCACACAGGACTGTTGGAATAACGGTTTGTGGGGCTATTGCCTATGGTAGCCGATCATTACTTCTCTTTATTCGAAACAGTATGACAGCTGCGCGTTATGTTGATGATGTTCTACAAATCACTTTACTACCTTATCTAGATGGCCGCCTACAAGTCCTTTTTCAGCAAGACAACGCTCTCATATTGCTCGTCGAACTATGGACTTTCTCCAAGAAGCAGGCGTTAATGTTTTACCGTGGCCACCCCGTTCACTGGATTTAAACCCCATTGAACATGTATGGCATATCATGGAAAGAAGACTGTCCACTTTGCACCATCCTCCAAAGAATTTGGCGCAGTTAATCCACGAAACTCAAGTTGCTTGGAACGAGGTACCACAAGCAGATATCGACCATCTTATTTTGTCAATGCTTAGACGTGTACAGGAGTACATTCAGCTACGGGGTCGTCAAACACATTATTAATTTTTTTTTCGTATTACATGTTACAATTTCTTGCAAATACTATCGTTTCATTTTTGATGTAAAACTATTACATTGCCAAAAGATCTAGTTGAACAAATTATTCCTTCTAGGTGTAACAGTTCTAATGTCAAATTCAATTTCCGGACTGAAATGAGTCCAGAAAATCAAAGAATGTGAGACAGGATGAAATAAAATAGTTTTTGTAACAATTTCAAAATTTATACATAATACAATCCGTTACTTTTATACTTTAAGGTGTTGTGATTTTTTTATTTGTTTATCTCTGCATCTCTTCTGCAAAAATCTCTATTCTTTCCTATTTCTAGTCATTCTTTAATTGCATTCTTGTTCTTACATGTCTCTTGTTGTTTCCAATCAGTTATTCCTTTTTTGCTCAGGCCTTCTTTTCTGTTCTTTTCTAATGGTTTTCTTTCTCATATTCTTTTAACCTGTCTGTTCTCATACATCCTAGACAAATGTCTAAACCACATTAGCTTTTTATCTTCTAGGGTATCTTTTCCGATTTCAGTTACAATTGCTTCTTACATCTATCCGCAATACTTTTCTGTAGAATATCAATCGCTTGCATCCTATTTTCCTGTGTCTCATTGAACATTCAACTTTCTTCCAGTATTTATAATATTTTGAAATATACACCAGTAGGTCGTAAGTTTGAAATTACTCTTAATTCATTGAAAATATTACAATAGCTCTCGTAATTATTATAAGAATGAAACCATATTGGAAATATATTTAATTATTTTACACTAAATTTAGCTCTCTGGTTTTAAATATTTTAATGCATAATCTAACCAGCCGGAACTCTATTTTATAAATTTTTCGGATATCTATGTTATCGCAGGAATTACGCGAATAAGTTGCCACAATTGTTTGCTAGACACAGGATATTGTTTCCAGAACTTTTGATCTAGTTAGGCTTAACAGCATCTGATACAGCTTTAACAGCGTGTGAATCGGGTCTGAACAGTTACATCCGTGTGTGACGTCACAGCCCAAATGACCTTGAACGGCGAAAATCACGATAAGAAAATGCATGGAATTTTGTCCTAAACATGCCATTGCTTATGTACTTTTGCTTATAAGAAAAACAAAGACGAGAACATATTTTGATGTATCTGCCTAAGTATGCGAAATAATATATATCGTATTCATAAACCTTTATTTTTCTACCGAATTACCTTCAAGCTTATACTATCCTTTTCCAATTATCCCATATCTTCAAGAAAACTGTTAAATAAATTCTATTGTAGGGCAAACGTATATTTTGGCGAAGAAGACCCCATGCTATCGAGCACAAATCAAGAAAAACAAAGAGAGGAAGATCTAGGAATTACTACAGAAAAATCAAAGAAAAGTATTTATTTATTTACATGTCTTTGTGTCTCTTTATTAAATTTTCTGCAGCCACAATCAAGAAAATATTATGGATTTGCTAATCAGACAATAACATTAAGTAATACACATTCTTGCGTAGTAATACATACAAACAAATAGAGATACGGTGAATTAAACAAATTATTAATTTAAATAAGTCAATAACTTCCACTGATACGTAGTTCCGATTAAAAAAGATAAGTAAAGGATATATTTTTATTTTTACCAGAAATAAATAATTGATTGTAATTAGACTACAAAATAAGGAAGAAAAATAGAATTGTTAATTTATGAAATTAATCAAATTAGAGATAAGTAATTGATAAAATTCTTTGACAGTAATACATCAATTAGATTTCCATTTAATAAGTAACGTGCCTGCAAAAACTTTCCTCATTAGAGGCTTTTTGATAATGGTTGGTGACAGTGCACGTAATCTGTCACAAACGTATTATTTTGAATGTGCATGGTCGTCTCTAATATTGAGAAAGAAGTTTTTGGAGGCACGTTATATTAAGAGATATAGACAAACCATAATTTCAAAAGAAAAATTGCATTAGTGCAGCTTTATTGCAAATATTTTTATAATTATTTATAATTACTTTATATTTAATTATTCCCAGCAATATATACGGAACGGGTGCTTTATATTGCTGTCGGATTTGTTTAAATAAAACTAACAGTAATTTAAAACATACTATATTAATAATAAAACACACTAAATATAATTTAATAACTAATAATAACAGTATTTATTTCACATTTATATAAAAATAACAACACGATGGTGATCACTCGGTGAATGCCTGGTCTCCCTCAATTTCGAGTGCTTATATAGGTCTATGCACCTTCGAGAATAATTCTGGATTTCCGCTTCTAGAATCCTCCCGCGACTGTTTCGAGAACGGCCCCGAACGTGCGTACGGTGGGTGATTTTTTCTGCAAGATGAGTGCCGCCTTCACTGACGACGCAATACTAGTTATTTATGCATTAAGGGCATAATTAGGAGATTATGTCACGAGGGAAAGTTTAAAGCTTTTAATTTCCCGAGGGCAATAATCGGCAATTATGCCAGTGGTACATACAGCGTTTTATTCGATTTTAGTTTCCAAAACATTAATAAAATATTTACTATTTTTGCGACAAGTGCCAACAAATGCGAGTGAATTGCATCAAGCCGTTGATCGATGTCAATTTTAGAGTGTGTAGATCGAAGAGTTGCATGATTTATGTATTCAGGATGTGACGACTGAAGATTCGGTTTCGTTAGTGAAAATTCGTAGGACCAAAACTTACGCTTCCAGACAGTTTACGATTGTTCCAAACGATGGTGTCGTGGACTATATTGCTTTGTACAACAAATATGTTGCTTTAGGTCCTAAATATGTCAAAAAATTGACAGTTTGTTTCTGTCATATCATAATGGCAAGTGTAGTTCGCAGCCGGTAGGGAAAACTACTTTCGGAAAAATGCCAAGAATGATTACCAAGTTTCTAAAATTACCCAACGCAAATAAATATACGGGACATTGTTTCCGCAGAAGTGCTGCAACTATACTAGCGGAAAGCGGCTGTGACACAAGAACGTTAAAGCAATTGGGTGGTTCCCAATCGGATAAGGTAGCCGAATCTTACGTTGAAAATTCTCTGCATAACAAAAATAAAATAGTTCAGAGTAACTGGTGGGGGAGCTTCGATAATCATATCAGAGGCTAATGAAGGACCTATTAGTTTAGGCGATAATTTGCGCCAAATTACAATAACTAATCCAAGCAATTGTACTTTTAATTTCTTACGGAAAATAATGTATTATTTTCTTTGATGTTAATAAATGTTATATATTGACGTTTGTTTGAATTATTAATTCAATTGTTGCCTAGCAATTTTTGATTGATCTGTGCCATAAGTACCTCTTTATGCCCGTATTTTTGGGCCTATAACGGGGGTCTAAAATCGAATAAAGACATGTTCGCTGTCAAATATCGATGAATAAGGTCAAGACAGTTTTATCGGCGGGAAAGTTGATGGCATAGGTATTTTGGAATGCAAAAGAAATATTGTTGATAGACTATCTTCAAAAGGGCAAGACCATAAACGGCGAAGAATACGCAAATCTTCTCGATAGAAGACAGCTATCGATGAAAATCGTCCAGGAATTACTAAGAAAAAGGTGCTCTTCCACCATGACAATGCACCTGTGTATTCCGCAACGGTTGCTGCAAAAAAAATGAAGAATTAAGAGAATTAGTACCGCGCCCCCATATTCGCCAGACATCTATTCTCTAAATTAAAAGATTTTCTCGGAGGCAAAAAATTCTGCACAAATAAAGAGCTAGCTTCAGCAGCAGACGATTATTTTGCAGGGTTAGAAAAGAATCACTTTCGAGAAGAAACAAAGATGCTGGAACACAGATGGACCAAATGTATCGAATTAAGAGAGATTGCGTAGAAAAATAAAGTTTGTTTATTTAAATTATTCCTTTGTTTCTGTACGAATGCGCGAATTAATTAATCCACCCTCGTAACTCTAATTCAGATTATTTTTCGCAAGCGTTCGAAATGATATATGTACTGTAATTTATTCAAGAATGCTAATTGTCTGAAAATATATTGCTCGCTTCTATAAATATTTTGAATATAAGGTACGCATACCGTTTGGGTACTTACCATGACTTTGTTTTCTGGAATGTTATCATAAAAAACATTTATGCAAATTTAAAATTGGCAAAGGAATTATTTACGTCAGAAACAGGTCCAAACAAAATATATTAGCATGAAGATGGGAAAACCTCGCAGAAGACTACCTGCCTAAAAGTATTGTCTCTGTACTTATATAATTACAATTGATAATTATATTTTTTATTTTATTTTCTTTCATTTGAAAACCTTGAAATTCCCGCAGTATTACACAATTACTACAGTATCGTTTCCCATTATTAATTATATTACCGTGAAAATAGAGCCAATTATTTTTTTATGCTAAGTTGACTTTTGACTCGCCAGATTTAGTGTCTCTGACACAAATTAAAAAATGCTACATGCTTATCTAATCATGACATTGTATTACTAAATTAATAAAGTATTGAACTAATTATTGTATTACTTTCTTATCTTCCTACTCGTGGCTACTTTTATTATAAATAGTATCAATAATGCATTTGAAACGATAAGGAGAGATCGTATGTGTACAAGTAATTAAAAGATAATTGGAGATCGTCAAATTATTTATACAAAAATGTAGATAACTTGAGCTGGTAGATAAGAAATTGAGTAGCTATTATTGAGAACGCTAAACTTTAATTACTCACAGATAATGAAGAAAAATTTTATACAGTGTGATTCTAAACATATGCGACAAATTCGATGGACTGATTCCTAGGGATATTGGATAATGAAAGTTCATATGAATATATGTCTTAAACAGCTTAGTTTTAAAGTTACGGGATATTTAATAGTAAAATAAAACTTCATACAATAAAACGTACTAATACAACAAAATTAACTTGTTGGAAAAATTGTTGGAAATGACCCCCTTCGACTGCAATGCAAGCTTCTATCCTCCGTTGCATTGATTGGTGAGTGCGTTCAAGAATACCGCGGGTTTTTCGAATTGTCCCAAATGCTGCAACAATACGATTCATTTGCTATAGTCTGATTAACAAGATTTAATATCACAACTGTCTCTGCAAAAATATTTGTTTCGAAGGGAAAGTATTTATATGTCATTTCAATATTATTGTGTCAAAGTATTGTCAAAGTTTTACACAAATGCTGAGTTGTGCGATATGAATTATATTTACGGTCTTATCAATGGTAATTCACGTGCAGCTAGACGTCTTTATGATGACCCGAACCGTGTCGTCCCGCATCATTCGATATTTGCCCGTCTTCACCAACATCTTAGTGAAATGGGAAGTTTTAATAAACATACGACTGATAGCGGGCACCCACGTAGTTAGAACTCCAGAAGTGGAAGAAATGGTGCTGAATGAAATTGAGGAACATTCTACTACAAGCATCAGAATAATTGTCTCTGCCTTAAACATAAGTCAGTCCAAAGTTTGGAGGATATTGAGCAATTATCTGTTGTATCCGTATCACATACAACACACTTTTGCCAGCAGATTTCCTGCAAAGATTAGTTTTTTTGGCAGTGGATACAACAGAAAATCACAGTAAATCCTCAGTTTTTGACTCAATTATTCTACATCGCCGAGGCTACTTTTTCAGACTTGCCATTTTTAATTTCAATTAACTGTTGTATCCGTATCACATACAATACTTTTGCCGGCAGATTTTCCGCAAAGATTAGTTTTTTGTCCGTAGATACAACAGAAAATCGCACTAAGTTCTCAGTTTTGGCTCAAGTATTCTACATCGCCGAGGCTACTTTCTCCAGACTTTACAGTTTTAATTTTCATAATAATCACACATGGGCTGAAGAAAACTCACACAAAACATTGGATACCCATCGGCATCATTTCTCTGTTAATTAGTGGGTCGGAATTGTTGGAGATCACTTGATAGGTACATATTTTTTGCCGATGAAGTTAAATGGAGAAGTAACCGCCGCTTTGTTGAAGAGGAGGTACCACTACTGTTGGAAGAAGTTCCGTTGCAGTTCAGATTACAAGTATTTTATGCACGATAGTGCTCCAGCATATTTTAGCTTAATTGTTCGTTAGTTTTCGGGCGGTGCATATCCAAATCGGTGGATAGAACGAGGAGGTCCACACTGTGGCCTCTGCTATCTCCAGACTTCTCTAGATTTTTTTCTTTGGGGTCATCTTAAATTATTAGTTTATGCAACTCCAATTGAAAATGTTGATGAATTGAGAAATGCTATTGTTGTAGCATTTGAGACAATTCAAAACACCCTCGGTATACTTGAATGTACTCACCAATTAATGCAACGGAAGATAGAAGCTTGCATTGCAGTTGAAGGCGGTAATTTCCGACAATTTTTATAAGTTAATTTTGTTGTATTAGTACATTTTATTGTATGAACTTTTAATTTACTATTAAACATCCCGTTACTTTAAAATTATGCCGTTTACGACAAACATTCATATTTACTTTTAAGATCATAATAACTAAAGACGGCAGACAATGTGCCCCAGCAGTGGCGTTGCGCGGAGAGTTTAGCAGAGAATAACAGTGCGCTTACTTAAAAGTAAATATATCGAATCCCTATACAAAACGTTAAGAAAAAACATAAATAACTTACCCAACATGTTTACATTGTTGCAAAAAAATGCGGATGTGCGCGATGAAAAAACTGCACCATAATATATGTTTCTGTATTAGTCTCGGAAAGGTTCGTACGTAGCGACGTATATATATGTTTATATACAGAGAAGGATTGTTCGACGTTGAGAGATGTTATATTTGCATAGTTAAAGCGCTCTTTGTATCTGTACAACGGACCTTCAGTATTGGTAAAAAGTTGCCCTAATTTTGTAAAATCTACATTTTTATCTAATACACTGTTAAATTTTCACGGACACATTCACTTTTTTCATCTTCCAGGATATGCAGCACTAGTTTTACGTGGTCAATAATTGCTAATGAGTCCGATAAGGACAGCGCAGTGTTCTGTAAATTTTTTATTGCGTCCAGTATTGGAACGTAACTGTCGTAAATAATTTTTAAACTTGCTGCAACTTGAGGATTGTTAAATTGAACCTGGCTGAGCCGTATTGCAGCTGTTTCTTTGGCATCTAGTTGTAAAATCACTGATTTAATTTTTTCAAAATGTTTATAATAATAAAATGCTGCTTCTAACCAAGTACCCCATCGTATAAGAATTGGTTGCGGCGACTCGGGTAAATCAGGACACAGCGAATGAAATAGCCGAATCCGTTTCGGAGATTTAAGAAAAACCGCTTTCGTTTGTCCTATCAGTTGATCCACATCAGGATAAGTTGTACGTATAGTGTTTGTTACAAGGTGCAAAGCGTGAAGCAAACATGTGACATGCAGCAGGTTTGGTTGAATCGTTTTGAGTAAGTTTGCCGTGGAACACATAACCTTGGCAGCATCGGTAACTAACATTAACACTTGCTTCGGTAAAATCTCAAATTTGTGTAGTGTTTCTATTAATACATCATATATCGCTCTGGCAGTACACCCTTGCATTCGTTTACAGGTTAGTAAATAAGGAGGAGAAGGTCCTTGCGGAGTCAGCGTCCGTACTAGAATGGCTAGGATGGACTGTTTTTTAATATCTGTAGTTTCGTCTATTGTTAACCACAGGAATTTTTCGTACAATTTACAATTCTCTCACGCACTGACGGTACGTAATTCCGTAGCGTACTTCTTGCTGGTAATTTCCACGTAGGATTGTATTTCTTCCAAAACTGACGAAACATTGGGTGTTCCACTTTCTGCATTGGTATATTGGTCGCAATTAACATCAATGTTAAATCACACACAAATTTATTATATGATCTGCGTCCACTATTATTCGATTTATGTTTGTCACTATTTATATGTCTTTGGCACTGACTTGCTTTCCAAGTCAATAAAGTTGTTTCACAAACTAAATATTTCACTACGGTACCGTCATATATTCAATCGGGAAACCGATGTAAAAATTTCTTTACTACGTTAGCATGCAACCGAGTCGATGCATTGTTTCTACGCACTCCCGACATTTGCAACACGATTGTGTTAACAATGTATCGCTTACAACGTCTCAACAGTAACTAAATTGATCGTCGTACGCCTCTGCTCGATCCCTCCACATCACGCTACTGTTCGGGCACATAGTCTGCCGTCTTTAATAATAACCCTAGGAATTAGCCCGTAAATTTTATCGCATATATTTAGGATCAGCCTGTATACTGATTTAAAAAGGTCGGAACATCCAGAAAGAGTCGACCTATTCCAATTAAATTTTTTATGCTTCTCTGTTGTGTCTCCGACAAGAAATGATAACAATATGCAGTACAATTTTTTAATTTTGTTTTATAAAAAAATTATGTTTTCAAATTTGCGTTTCCTCCAGATTGAAGGAATATTTCGTAGCGATTTGTTCTCAATTTATTAAGTCATTAGGCCATTATGCCTAGGCGCTGTTTACAGAACAATTACAATCATTTAAGTGAATTCAAAAGAGGACGCATTGTTAATATGCGGAAAGTCGGTTTTTCAATAAGACAAATACAAAATTTTATTTTTGCCAAATAATTTTACAATACATATGCAATAAAAACAATAGCAATAATTTCTCTTTATTGACTGTGTATAACTTTGCCTATTACGCGAACTTTCTCCGATCATGAAGGCATCACACCAATAATATATATATATTTTTAAACTTACCGATCAAATAATATAGAACTATTGGTAAAGACAATTATTAATTAAAGAACAATAATTTACTAAATTCAAAGAAGCAACAACGAAACATAAACACCAATATAACTTAATCGTAAGCGGCATGCAACTTTTATGCAACACCTCTAAGCTGGGATATAATGAAGTAGCCCAACTCTAATATGTTCATAGCGTATTATGACGTGTGTGGTATTCTCTAAATATTTTCATTATGCCGTTGTTAGTTTGTAACTTACTTTAGTAGGAGTCAAATCAAACAATTATGAGGGACACCTTTTATATTTTTACAATCAACCACTAGATAGTGCTTTTAACATATAACGGGTGTTCAGAAACATTCGAAGTCAAAGTAGGCCTTGAAAATATGAAGTCATGTCTGAGATAGATTGATACATTTAATTAATACAATTTTATAGGTTATCATTGATAACTTATCAAATTAGTATCTTCGATATTAGATTCTGACTTAAGTAAAGATATACGATTTTTTGTTCAGAGTCCACTTGACTTCGAATGTTTCTGAACACCCGTTATAATCACTATATTCTTAAAGTTTCACATTTATCAATGAGAAATCCGCGATAGCTTAGAAATTGAGTCAGTAGTTTGTTGACAGTGACAGTTTTAAGATAGCGAGTTTGTAAAAGAATGGAGATTACTCGTGAAGGTTTTCGTTGGATTATTTTTTACGATTACAAAAAAAGCCTAACTCCACACGAATGCATTATATCGCTTCGGTCAACTTTTGGTAATAAAGCACCATCAGAGAAAACAGTTTACAATTGGTTTGCAGAAATTCGTCATGGCCGTGCCTCAGTGAGTGATGAATCACGTAAGGTCGACCAAAAACTGTTCTGATTCCAAAAAACATCGATGCTGTGCGGAAAATGATAGAACACGATCGAAATGTGACTTACAGTGAGCTAGAGGCATATTTTGGCATATCGCAGACTGCAATTCATTCGATTTTACATGAATATTTATTTATAAAAAAAATATGTTCTATATGGATTCCACATAACTTGACCGAAGCACAGAAAGCAGTTCGTGACAATTAGTGTAAAGAGATGCGCAAAAAATTCGACGTAGGAACCGCAAAATCCGTATACAATATCGTTACAGGTGACGAAACATGGATATATACATATGAGCCGGAAACCAAGCAAAAATCTACTGTATGGGTGTTCCAAGAGGAATCGAACCCCACAAAAGTTGTTCGTGCAAGGAGCACTTCCAAGAAAATGATCGCTTGTTTCTTCGGCTGTACATGACACATCACAACAATTCCTTTAGAGGATCGAAAAACTGCTAACGCTGAATGGTATACAGTAATTTGTTTGCCAAAAGTTATAGACGAAATCAGGAAGAACAACCGAAAACGTCGCATTATTCTTCATCACGACAATGTGAGTTCCCATACAGCACGTCTAACAGTTGACTATTTGAAGGAGAAAAGTGTTGAAATGTCTCATTGTCCATATTCACCTGACTTGTCGCCGAATGATTTTTTTTTTGTTCCCATCTCTGAAACAAAAAATGCGTTGATAGCGATTTTCAACACTTCGAAGTAATCGAAGCCTTTGAAAAAGCCATGTTTCTGAGATACAACCTTCAGAGTGGAAAAAATGTTTTGAGAACTGGTTCGTACGCATGCAAAAGTGTATAGACCACAAAGGCGAATATTTTGAAAAACAATAAAATAACTTGTTCCCAAAAACTTTTGTTTTCTTCCCAGATAAAAATATAAAAGTTAATCCTCGTATTGGTTCTAAAAAAATGAAATGACTTTATTGTTTTTCAAAATATTCCTCTTTAACATCAACAAATTTTTGTATTCAATGAAACCAGTCCTTGAAGCAATGGCACTATCAGTGAGACATTTCAGAAACCAGGTTTTTATAATGTCCCACTGCTTCATCTGATGGCGTAAAGTGATTCCACGCATTTTATCTTTAATTTTTTTAAATAAAAATAAATCACATGATGCTAAGTCAGGACTATATGGTGGAGGGTACATGGTGTTGACGTATATGGCATCCAGATACTCAGTTATTACTTTTGCTTTGTGCGAGGATGCGTTGTCATGGTGTAAAATTATTTTTCCGTTTGGGCATTTTTCACGAAATTCTTCTAAAATTTGCGATGAACGGATATTTGTGTACCAATCAGCAGTTACGGCACGTCTATCTCCAAATGGTATAGTAGTAATATGACCCGTTTTAATAAAAAAAACTAGCAACCACCTTTTTACCAGCACTGCGAATTCCTCGGGCTTTTGCAGGATTAGGCTCAGAGAAAGACCCATTGATCAGATTGACTTTTCTTTTCAGAATCATAACAATAAATCCATGATTCATCGCCAGTAACGATAATAAAAACCGCAAGTTCCGCCTTGGAATTTTTACAGTTTTTCTCCACCATTCATTGCGTTGTTCTTTTTGATCAGGAGCAGTTGATGTGGACTCCATCGACAATAATTTTTTCTCATGTTTAACTGTTGATGTAAAATGTTTTGAATTGGACTCATACCAATACCTAATGTCGCTTTAATAAATTCATATGATGTCCGTAGATCTCCCTCAAGCACTGTGTGAACAGCGGAAATATTTTCATCACTAACAGCAGTTCATGGGTGTCCTTCACGAAATTCATCACTAAGAAAAAACCGATCCCTTTTGAATTCGTTGTGGCAATTATAAATTGTTGCCTTAGATGGGGTTTCTTCGACAAATGCATTTCTAAGCCGATTTTCACATTGTTTAGGCGTTAATGACGATTTTAGAACGTAAAAATCAGCCCGGAAATGTTCTCTGGTCAAATTCACTTTTGGGTGAACACAAAAACATTAATACAAAGGTATTTTTAATAATATAAAATATTATTAAAAATCTGGTGTGAAGAACACACACAATTATTCTGATACAAAAACATTAAATTATGATAACTCGCAAAACATTAAAAAGTAGGTGTCAAATAAAAACAATTTTAATTTTAGAAACATCGCCAATCTAAATTTTTCTGTGTTCCCCTCGTACATGCCTGACGAAGCCACTGTATTGGCAAAACAATTGTCGTTTTTACAATTTAACATTACTAAAGTGAAGATTTAACTATTAGTATTATTTCCAATTTGTAAAATATTTTGGTTGCTGTTACATTTGCAATAAAATAAAACTTCTAAATTTAATGGAATAACTTTCATGAATATTTTCTTTTTCTTCTTTCAGAAAAATGGTACGGAGTTAGGCACTCACAGATGTTTATGTTATTTTTCCTAATAATTATTGGATATGGAATGAGAGTCAATTTATCTGTCGGAATTGTGGCCATGACTGATGCAACAACGAATCCTGATTTTCCGGTTAGTAGGTCAAGTTTATCTTAATATTAGTCCAATTATATCTTAAATATAAATCGGTTATGTAATATCTATTGCCTTATTACTAGGGACCGGACACGAGAGGCCCAAAATTTGTATTTTTAAAAAGTTTTTAATTTTATTTATATAATTGGAAAAACGGGTGGTGATCTATAAAATACGAAATATATTTTTATTTGTTCATTTTGAAGTTCAAGTTGAGTAAAGGAGTATTAGTATTAACTAGCAATACTTCCTCAAGGTTCTCTTATGTAAAATTTGTTCTTTTTGAATGAAATACCCTTGTAGATAGAAAATGTACTTTCTACATCGCAACTGGTTATAGGTGCATATTGGAAATATTCTTTTATTTCAGCGTATTTAGCAGTTAAATTTTGAGGCACTGTCACCATACACAATTGCTGCAATGTTATTAAATCTGAATGTCTGTTAAAAACTGTGTCTAACTTTTGCCGAAGGCCACATTCGAAGTCACTTGGAATACTTTTCAAATTATTAATAGCCACATCTAATGTGGTTAATCCATTATTTAATTTGAGATTTTTATTTTCAAAATAAGTGACTAGTTTTGGCAAATTTACAAAGTGTCCCTGAAGAAATTACAAGTGATTTTTTAAATTTGGAATTTGTATTATTTCCTTGCACTCAGAAATATTTCGAACATCGCCATTTAAACATGTAACGAAATTTTGTAAACTATCGAAATTCTCTGCATAAAGCTAGTAACTTCCAACCATGTTTCTCGTCTAGTGACTACTGGAGATCGAGGCAGTGACAAATATGGAAGTTTTCCCTGTAAAGAGCTACTCTCAATTGTGCTTTTCTGAAAACTTTTTTAAAAGTGGATACAAGTCTATCAACTTCCGGAAAGGTGTCTCAGATATATTCACAGATTCCGTGGGGAGCATGTGCTACACAAGTAATATGCAGCATATTAGGATATGTTTCCTTTAATAGTCTGCCTGTTTTTAATATATATGCAGCACTGTCATTGACAAATAATAGTATATTACATTACTAGGAGTAGAAAGCTGTCATTTTTGTGTCGAGCCCATAAGTTTGCTGTCGAGGCGATAGCCGAGACAGTGCAAACTGGGCGAGACACAAAAAGCTTTCTACTCCGTGTGATGTATACTATTTTTTCTTCAAATAATTTTTACCGTTCTTGTGAGCTACACATTTAAATATATCATGCATTATAGTCGCTTAAATATAGGTTTTATATATCTGTCAAACAACTGTCAAAGTGTTTTGTGTAAACTTTTATTTATTTATTTAAGTAATATTAAAAGTACAATTATAAACAGAATAATTTTGTATATTGAAATCACTATTGCCTATTTCGATGTCGGTGTTGATAGAAGTAGTTGACATTCTGACATTTCCCATTTTGATATTTAATAAAGAATCTGGTCAAGTTTGTGGCTTTTAGACGAAGAGCAGCATACTCTCTGTACATATTCATGTAAAAGTCTCCGATTATAGTAAAAGAACGTTATATTGCGCACTGACACTTATACGTACCTCAGCAACTAAATATTCTCTGTTCGGTGTATTAACTAAGAAATTGTCAATTTCACCTTTACACAATACCTTAGATTTTTTTGGTTTATAACCTTCGCCTTGACGCTTTAAAAATGCTGTCAATTTGTTATATTTTCCAATATTTACATTATGTGTTAAGTTTAGTTGAGCTTTAATGATTGAATATTGTGCCCATAATATGGAGCTTTTCAAATTTTTCGATAAACTTGCAAAATATGCCAACAAAAAGTTTTCGGTGTAGTTGTTGTGTTCTCTAGTCCACTTCAGAAATTTTCCATACGCATTTTCACACACTTTGCGAGATTTTGTTGGGATTAAAGTTTCAGCAGCTTGATTGGCGATTTTTATTAATTCTGATGGCGTACATTGAAATTCTTCTTCGCCCATTTTGTAAATATTTGACAGTTATTAAATAATTGTGCAGTCACTTTAAGGAGTTATGATTGGTCGGTTACATTTTTTTACTAGTAAAGAAATGAGCCCATTTTTTTACTAGTAAAGAAATGTATTATTTCTAAGGTATGTATTCAGTATTAAAATGATCATATTTTAGACCGTTTGAAGAAAAAAGTACTTTTTCTTTATAACTGTCGTCCGAATAAAACATTTGGTGTATATCCTCGTAAATGATTTTAGCTACTGTTTCCGCATCAACTGTATTTATTATAACTTTTGTTCCTATTACGTTATATGGAATAGTTGGATGTATTCACCAGCTTCAACATTTACCACATAGCGTCCTAATATATCGACAGTTTCATCGGCACTTATCCATAGATGCTGATTTGAAAGATAGCTTCTAATGCGTTCTACTACTTACGTGTAGCACATAAACATAATATTTGCGTAAGGTGGATTTATCAGGAACATTTCGACCAGTATATTTTCGGAGAAATGTATTGAAGCTGAGATTCTTAAGTTTATTTAATGGAATATTTTCTGCTATTAAAGTTTCATAGAGTTCTTCGTTAAAATTGTCAGATTCCAACGGGTCTAATTTCTGTGTATGTATTTGCTATGCTAAGTGACGTTTTACGTGCGATTTCTTGGAATTTTTTAACTATATTTTACAGACTTTGCAATAAATTTCGGAATCACTGGCAATGGACATACAATCAGTTTGATACTTAATCCAACTCGCCATTGTTTCACGATGCCATTTTCGACATTGTTCCATATCATAAAAAGTAACTTAAACAATGTTCTAGAACTAAATAAATGAAAATTAAAAATGTATGCCTAAGTTATTAAAACTTAACATAATTCACTGGACACTTACGTCAAAATAATTGGGAGAAGTATATTCGATGAAACGATATAACAGGATCAATTACAAAAATTACGAAGTATGTAATTAACATTAAAAATAATGAAAAAAAGAATAGTAGTCGCCATACTTTATTTATCTTACGAAATATAAACTAATCAATAAAGTAAATTATAAAAACTCCTCACGCTTCTATCTACGACCATGACGAAAGGAATTTTACTGAAATATTGAAGTAATTGCGTCACAATTCAGAGACAAAAAACAGATGTGCGGTTAACCGAATGAATAGTGCTATTCAATAACTACGTGTTGTACTTAGCGATGTTAAAGATTACACAGGCCTGCGTTTTTTAACTTTCTAAAAATTGTTTTAAATTTGATAGCTGATTCTTATGTGTTTTTGGGCGCTGAATCCAAATATGAACTCTATTTTTCTCCATCACGTAAGGATTTTTCACAAAAAGGCTTCAAATTATATTTTTTAAAAATTAAAAATAATTTTTAGTTACATTTTGAATTTATTTACAAAGGATATAAAAAACAAAATTACTTACAAATATCATTAAATCTAATGAAAAGAAACAGTAAAATACTATTTATGTCTTTACAAGTCCTTATAATATCTTTTTCTTTGTCTTTCCATACTCCTTTTTGTGCTTTTTCTTCTGTAATCTCGTAGTGGACCATCCCTTTTTAACATCCAACAATAATCAGCTATCATGCTTATATTCCATCTTCCTTGGTGTCTTCTCTCCATCTCTTTTAGGTCTTGGTGGAACCTTTCCCCCTACTCCTCACTTACTGCACCAAGATTTTCAGGGAAGTAGTCGAGATGCGAATCTAGAAAATGCACCTTCAAACTCATGTTACAGCCTAAGGTTTTCAATTTTTCTAACATATTTTGCACAATATTTTTATAATCTTCATGTTTTTTGTTGCCAAGAAAATTTGTAACCACATTATTGAAGGCTATCCATGCTTGCTTTTCTGCTTCCGCCATTTTAGATTCAAAATTTTCATCTTTCATAAGCTTTCTTATATCCGGCCCAACAAAAACACCCTCCTTTATCTTTGCTTCTGACAAGCGAGAAAACTGGCTGCAAAGATACTTGAAGCACTCTCCATCTTTTTTTAATGTCACAAATTGTTTCATTAACCCCACATCTTTTTACAATAGTGCTGCTTTCTATCACGACTATACCACTCACACAAAAAACAAGGATATATAGTATAACCGCTTTGTTGTCCAAGTAACAAACAAAGAACTTTCAATTCACCACAAATTGTCCAGCCTTGATCCTTGTAACGAATTTTAATTAAAAGTAGCTCAAGATTTTCATAACACTCTTTTAAATGAACTGAATGTCCCACTGGTACAGAAGCATATTTACTTCCATTGTGTAGAAGAACGGCCTTAAGGCTCCTTTTTGAAGAGTCAATAAAGAGTCTCCATTCAGAAACATTATATTCTACGTGAAATTGTTCCATGAGCCCGGGTACATTATTACAGAAAACTAGTGCACCTTCTTCGGAATAATATCGAGCAAACTCTTTTTCTCTGTTCCTAAACCAGTAAAATGTTGTGCTAGGTGCTTACAATTTTTTTTCTTTCAACCTTGAGCCTAAAAGCTCCACTGAGTCCTTAGGAAGGTTTAAGTCCCTCACCAAATCATTTAATTCAGATTGGTCAAACAGTTTTGGCTCATCACTTCCAGTATCATAGTAATCACTTCCCTCATCCAGTTCACTTGCGCATGTACGTGAAACCATTTCGTCATCAGATACATCATCTAATGTATCTGGTAGTGAAGGAACAGGTACTTCTGGTCCATGAGGTATAGGACGTGTTGCGGATCGAAGGTTTGGGTAAACGATGTCCTTTTGGTTTTTTAAATTGAATCCGTGTACTACACACGAACAAAAATAACAATCATCGCTATGATTGATCGGTTCTCTCCAAACCATAGGCAGTCCAAAGCGAAAAGACTGTTTTTTTCCTTAGGAGCCCAAGGTTTGTCTTGGTCTCCTAATTTCACACCAAAATATGCAAAATATACTTTTTTTACAAAATCTGTAATGTTTCTTTGTTGTTTTTTTACTGTAAACTTTCCACAAATATAGCAGAAGGAGTTGGGTACATTGACACAGCCTTCTTGATGCCATTGGAATTTAATTTTAAAAAACTCGTAAAATAAAAATTAAATTAACTCAGCAACTAATCACAAATGTCAACTAATTACACAAATTCACACCACAGTTGTAAAGAAGATATTGAATGAACTAACTGTTTTGTCTAGAATAGCAATATGTTTGTAGTGGAGGTGGGGAGGTAGACATGCAGTAACAGGAAGATGATGAGTCATGTCTTGCGACATGCTCAATTATTTCTATTTGTAACTTCTTTATCATAAATCTAGTGTATGTTTATTCAGAATATCAACTTCCTGCATCATTATAAGTAAAAAAATTATAATAGTTTATTTAAACAACGGTTTAACAAAATTGTCCTTTTCAAAAAGACTAATACATGCAGATAGGTCAAAAAACCCCAGATTGTAAAAAAAACCTTACGTGATGGAATTTTTTAAATAATTTTCCCATTTTCAGCACCAAAAAATCTATTGAAGTCACTGTATAAAATCCAGACAATTTTACCATCGCAGGCCTGTGTTATTTATATGGTCCATCGTAATTTCAGCCTGATGCGTCCAGTCTCTAGTTATAATAAAATGTGAATAGATATTAACATTCCGCAAAGAAATGAACACTTAGAGTTATACTAAGTCTATTCATTATAATGTAGGGTAGCTTCACTAGCTTCTTTTTTTAACAAGTACGTATCTGCTTATACTATTATTTGATATGTGACCAAAACAAACGAACTTTAATTATACTGTAAAATGTCTGTATTTTTATTTATTTTGTTAATTGCTGTTATTATAAGTCAATATCCATTCTTCCGTGAACGATAGTACAAATGATTTCTACACATTCCAACGTAATTAACGTGTGAACTAATTATATGTAACATGAATATATACTTTCAATATTTGTTTTAATAATTATAGCTACAGTTCAATAATATGCACACAACCACGCAGTTAAGTTAAAAGTGAAAAGTAATTATTAACATATATGTATAGGTAATTCGCTTTCTATCACAGGCCTGCATTTTTCAACACTTTGAAAGTTGATTTAAAAATTTTAACTGTTTTCTAGTAATTGGGTACCGCTGATTTCAAATCTGCTTTTATTTTTTTTGTATCACGTAGGGTTATTTTTCAAACCAGTAAAATCAAAAAATATATAAAAAACACGATTTATTTCATTTATAAGCTAGTTTTATATTATATTAAAAAAATACAAAAATATACACATAGAAACTATTAGAAATAGTTATTTATTCTTTATGCTTCTTAAAAAACGTTTTCGTTTTTCAGAAAAGCTTCGTTGGGTTGTTTTTCCGTCATATTTAGCTAAAGGAAGATCTCTTCTCAATGTCCAACAGTAATCGGCCATCATTTTTGTGTCCCAGCGCCCTTGGTATCTTTTTTCCATCTCTTTAATATCCTGGTGAAATCTTTCTCCTTGCTCTTCACTCACGTCCCCAAGGTTTTCTGGGAAATAGTCCAAATGGGAATGTAAAAAGTGAATTTTTATGCTCATATTGCAACCAGGAACGATCTCAACATAGTTTGTGTCTTTATAATTCCCTAGAAATTTATGTACGACTTCGTTAAAAGCATGCCAAGCATGTTTTTCCTTATCTTCCATCACATTTTCAAATTCTTGATCTTTCACCAAGCTCCTAATCTGCGGGCCTACAAAGATTCCCTCCTTTAATTTTGCCTGTGACAGAGTCGGAAATGTTTTACACAAATATTTAAAACAATTTCCTTCTTTGTTTAATGCTTTAACAAATTGTTTCATAAGTCCAAGTTTTATGTGAAGCGGTGGAAGTAATACTTTTTGAGGGTCAATAAGACTTTCGCGAATTACATTTTTGGTTCCAGGTGTTAAAGTCACCCTTTGTGGCCAGGCTCTTTTTATCCAATGCTGTTCTCGATTTCTGCTATCCCACTCGCACAGGACACATGGAAATTTTTTTATATTTTTTTCTTTTTCTTTTGTGCAAAAAAAAAAATCTGTGGGTGGTAGAGACCAAGTGTATTTTAATTAGTTATTGCTATATAAAAACTGAGCTTAACAAACAAAAATCACGTCATCACAAATTTTATGCAGGCCTTTATAATAATTATTATAAACCGCAGTAGATAGGATTATTATATGTATTGCAAGCGCATTTATTAGATACTATTTAGTTCATGATCTCGAATTCATTTAGAACTTATCAAGCAACTTTAAAAGTTCTTACATGGGAGCAAATAAAATGGAATAAATTCTAAAGATGCACAGTAGTAAACTAGTAACAGTAGTTAAACACAAACAGAGAGTTTTTGTAAAAAAGATCTTTCCTCGAAGAAATAATAATTTACTGATAAGTGGAAACATAAAAAAATTGATGGATTGTTAATATATGTGATAGAACTAACGTTAATTTAATGAAATGGCTGTATGTATTTGCATTTTCTATATGTAAACAACACAATCCGTTTGATGCTACCGTTAGTGTTCGGTAGAGAGCGCTAGGATCATCGTACGTTTTTGACATTTAATAATATTTTAATATTAAATCTATATGTTGATAAAATATTATTTTTTTATTGAAAAAACCATTAAAAACCGAAGAAAACGTAAAAAACAAACTCTAAATTTGTCACTGAAGATGATTCGATTTCATTCTTCATTCCAGTCCAACCCTTCGTTACACCACTCTAGCTGTGCAATTTAATGTGGTTTTAGAGGCAAACGAAAAAATAGTCGGTATGATCTAAGCTCAAAAAATCGAATTCTGCGACATATAGATGCTGTGAAAATTTGTTGATTAATTAAACCTCTCAATCTATCATCAATTTCCCTTGTTCTTCGTTTTCCTAAGAACTACAAGCCGAAGAGCACAATCTTCATTATCAGTCCTGCCTATAGGACGTCCGCATCCTAAACGTCGTCGTTTATCTTTATTTTTTGACCATCTTCATCAACAGAGCAATTGAAATGATGCTATATTCCACATCAGCAACACCACGAATAGATAATCCGCTTCTATCTAGCTAATATTGCTTCTTTTTCGCCGATAATCCTGGCATGTTTACCTTAATTAAACAATGAATATTCGAATTCTGCCTCTTCACATTAACGCATTCAAAACTGGTTAGCTGCATTTTTGTAGTGGCCAAATAAGCACAGATGCCGCTGAGAAACCAGATTCTTCATTCACAGTGACTATAGAAGGAATTATTAAAGAAATTCGTCATATGGTGTTGAAAGATCCCGATTGAAGGTGCGTTAAATAGTGTAACTTAACCATATCTACTCAAGAAGTATTCAATATCTTGCTCAAATATTTGGGTATGAAAAAGTTGTCGATGTCTTTACTGTTAAACGACCAAGATGGCGCGAGACGAGTGAGTTTTTGTAGCATTTAGCATTATATAAGTTTGGACAGAACATGAATCCATCCATTCCATGACAGAAACGAAAAAACAGTAGAGTTTAATGCAATTTAATTAGCGAACGAACACCAAGGAAAATAAAAGTGGTTCCATCTATCGAAAAGATTAAAACTACGATGTTTTTGGATTGCCACGGTATAATTTATATCGATTATTTGAAAAATGTATATGTAAATTTATTAGATTATTTCAATGCTAATTCAAAGAAAAAAGACCACCTTTAGTGAAGAAAAAGGTATTATTTCACCATGGCAATGCACTCTGCATTCGTCTGCAATTATAACCCCTAAATTCGTCGAATTATTTCTGATTACTCTCTCACTCCCTATATTTGTCTGATCTGATGCCCTGTTTTTTTTATTCCCTCCTCTGAAGAAATGGCTGAGCGGACAGAAATTCGTATTGCATGAGGAGGTATTCGCCTATTTTGACTTTCAAAGATCTTTCTTTGGTCTAACTGTATAGAGTTGATAGGTGATTATGTAAAAAAAAATAAAGCGTTTTTGATACCAGTAATAGTTTTTTATTTAAGTTTAAGTCAAATATTCCTCATATATGGAAAAAGACTTGATTTTTCCAAATCAGAACGCTGTTAATCTTGCCAAATTGTTGTTTAATATTATTTACTTGTTTACTTGCATGCATTTTTATAAATTTCTGATTAAATACATATTTCAGACGCCCTGAACTCATCACTAAATTATGTATTTAAAATTTTCAATAAACAAATAGTATGAATGAAATAACGCTAAGAAATAAGTAATTAAACTTCTAGTTTCAAAAATTCTTTTATTGTAAATACCACTACAATATTGTTTCGCCATACAATGGCTTCATCAGGTGGATGAAATCCTGAATATGTACAATACAAGTTTGAATATTTATGTGAAAATTATTGGGGAAATGGTGGTGGAAAAATTTTTACAATCTTAAATTTAGTAGAGGGGAGTTGTTTAAATCTAGTTGGTCATTTAAAGCTAATCCTAAACTATTGTATCTATTAATTTCTAAGTTTTCTAACAGGTTAAGTTTTTTACTTTTTTCTTGAATGTGTAAAATTTTGAAATCTATATTTAATCTATGATTAATATCTATACAATGACTTGCGAAAGTTGAATCTGTTTTCTTTTCTTTATGGCTTCTCTCGTGTTCTTTCATCCTAATTTTGAATGTCCTCCCCGTTTGTCCTATGTATACCTTATTACAATCTTCGCATGTTAACTTATATACACCAGAGTTTGATTCTTTGTCTATTTTATCTTTGTTGTTTTTAATAATGTTCTGTATAGTATTGTCTGTTTTAACTGATATATGTTCGTTATTAAGTTTTTTAATGAAAGTAACAATTTTTTCCGAAATTTTTCCTAAGTAAGTGCTTGAATTATAGGAATTAATTATCTTGTATTTTAATTTTGGATAAACTAAGGAAAGGGTTTTAGATTTCTGTTGGCTATTTAGGATGTTATTGACAATATTTATAGAGTAACCATTGTTTAATGCTATTGTGTATATTCTATTTAGTTCAAGGTCGAAATTACTTTTACTCATAGGTACATGAATTAATCTATATACCATTGATTGGTATAC
Organism: Melolontha melolontha; assembly: GCA_935421215.2. Taxonomy (NCBI): domain Eukaryota; kingdom Metazoa; phylum Arthropoda; class Insecta; order Coleoptera; family Scarabaeidae; genus Melolontha; species Melolontha melolontha. The sequence continues at coordinate 37,010,174 of OW285242.1, forward strand.
TGATAATTTGTGTGTTATAGGATGAAAAGAATTAGCGTGTATTGTGGTATCTGTATGTGTTGGTTTATGGTATATAGCGAACTCGTGTTTATTAGTTTTGTGTGATATGGTTAAATCTAGAAAATTAATGCTTTTATTTGTTTCTGTTTCTATAGAAAATTTATTTTTGGGTGACTAGTGTTGATATAATTATTTAAAGTTTTTAATTGTCTATCTGAACCGTTAAAGCAAATTAATATGTCATCGACATACCTAAACCAATATACAAAATTACCAAACATGGGATGTGTACTAATTATAGTTTCTAAATTATTCATGAAAATTTGCGCTAATAAGGGGCTTAGCGGGTTTCCCATTGCTAGACCCTCTGTTTGTTTATAAAATTTCTTTTTAAATTGAAAGTAATTTTGTTCCAGGCACGTTTCTAAGAGCTGTAAAATTTCGGTCTAACGGTGACAATGTTCGTGTTTCTACGTTCTAGTTGTAAAGTAATTAAATCTATTACCTCCTGGGGTGGGATACTAGTGAACAAATTCGAGACATCAAAAGAAATGAGTTTACATTTGTTTGGTAATTGCAAGTTTGAAATGTTGTTAATTAATTCCTGGGAATTTTTAACGGAGAACTTAGATTTGAATTTAGTGTGTGTAAGAATTAAATCTATTAAGTGCTTGGACACATTTCTACAAGGTGCTTTTACGTACGATACTACTGGTCGTATAGGTGTATTTTCTTTATGTAGTTTAATTAAACCGTATAATTTGGGAGGTAAGGGATTCATAGTGGTTAATATACGTTTTTGAGTGTTATTAAAAAGAGAACCTGATTTTTCTATAGTTTGTTTAATCTGTTTTTGAAATTTGTTAGTAGGATCAGATTTAAGTTTTATGAATGAATTATTATCGAGGAATTCATGAACTTTATGTATATAGTTTGATTCCGGAATTGCTATAACTGTATTTCCTTTATCAGCTTTTGTAAATATAATATTGTTACTAGTCGCTTTCTGTTTAATTGATTTAATTATTTTCTTTTTGATATTAAAATGCTTAGTAGTACGGTAATTTTCTAGAATATGTTTAGCTGCATATTAATTCCCTGGTTATCCTTTTGCTTATTTAAAGCTAAATCTGTTTCTACTGCTAAGATTTCTATGTGTTTATTATTAATGTTAGGGGTTAAGTTGTATTTGAAACCTTTAGATAAAAGATTAATTTCTTCGGTTTTGAATTCTACATCCGTAAGGTTTTTAAATCGTTCATAAAAATTAATATTTTGATTTATGTTAACTAAAAGAATCGGCATTGTGCTATGTTTTTTTGAAATACATAAAAACTATTTTCATTCTTATTTTTTTTTCAGACATACAATTGGACCTCGAAAAGTACCATATTGTCGTCTTTCTTTTGGGGTTATGTCATACCCCAAATAGCAGCTGGGCAACTAGCAGAACGCTACGGTCCTAAATGGTTTTTAACCGGTTCGATGACTATCGCAGCGTTGTTTACTCTACTGATTCCCGTAATGGCTGAAGTGGGCGATTGGGGTGTTATGATTTGCAGAGCTATACAAGGTTTCACTCAAGGCTTCTTCTATCCTTGTACTCATAACTTATTAAGTAAATGGATACCTCTAAACGAAAGATCTCGGATGGGGACATTCGTATACGCGGGTATGTGATTTACTGATATACTACTTATAATTACTTGGTGAAACTTTTGTTTACTTTTTGCTGTCTGATGCATTTTACCATTAAACAAATTTGATATGACCAATTAACGAAAAACAAAGATATTTTTAAATAGTTGGATCGATGCCTCTTTTAGCTCGATCTACTTCATTTTATACCATGTCTTTTTTTATAATAATATAAATAATGGTCGTTCAAAAAGTCTTTACGTCCTGGGCAGCTATGGACTGAATCTGTAATAGATTAAAATTTACTTGACATACGTTAATTTTCTGTATGACTTTGGACGACGTTTTATTTAAGAATACATTGAATAGATTTAAGTACGGAAATGTATTTTGCAGTCAATGGCTGCTTGTAACGAAATAATTTTTTGAGTACTAGTTATGTAGGTGCAACGCTTTATTCGGCCCATAATTAATTTTTGTAAGCGCTTTTCATCCGATTGGCATGGTAGATCGGTTCTCATTTCCTTCTTAATCCTCTCTTTTACGTCTTTGCCTAACCGGTTATTTTGCTTCACACAATCCTGTACTTATTCCTTACCTTTCAATTCTCTATTGCCATCCTGCCTTATTTGATCTCGCCACATAATTTTTCATACTCCTCTTGATTTGATTTCTATAGGTCTACAATTTAATATTCTTCCTATAATCTTTTCGTTCTCTTCATTTAATCTCAATTTCTGGGTTTTTATGTATCTGGCGAGCTTGGTTTCATAAATAGCTTAAATTTTCCTTGCATCTTATTTGATTGCAAAATTCTTTGAATCTTCATTGGAGTATTCTCAACCTATCATCATCTTGATTGATTCTGTTGAGGATGTTATCACTGGTCTTATTATTTCCCTATTTTCATTTAAACGTGCCCAAGTTTGTGTTTGACTACCTTTCTTGCGCTAAATGTTGCTCATTTAACTGCAGGTGTAGTCTACTGCAACTTAAGCAATTTAATGCAATTGTTAATTGTGATCACCGACTTCTTGATCTTGTTGCTTCCAATCTCGTTTGTAGTACTTTAGTACCAACTAATGATTTTCCACTTGTCCCGGTTGACGCTTACCATCCACCTTTGCGCATATCATTGGAGTTTCCTGCATTTCCTACCTATCAGCCTGCATTCCCATCTAACATAAATATATACAATTTCCACCGAGCTGATCTCCATCAACTATATACCGACTTACGTCATGCAGATTGGTTATTTCTAGAACGTTTTACTGATGTTGATTGTGCTGTGGTTAATTGTCACTTCTATCTTTACAACATTTTTGACAAGCATGTTCCGGAGCACCCTTCTCTGTTGACTGGATCAAGATATCCGGCATGGTTCACAAGTTACATAATTTCCAATTTGAAATTAAAGGAGTACTATCCACACAAGTGGAACATACACACAATATTTTCTTCCTTAACCAGTTCAAATGATTTCGAACAATCTGCAGAGAAGATATTGCTACTTATTATTACTCTATATACCTCAAGCGAGTTGAGGAATCTCTTAAAGCTGATCCAGGGCAGCTATTCCAATATATTCATGCGAAACAGGGTACAACGCGTATACCTAAAAATGTTATTCTATGAGGAGACCTCTCTTAATTCTCCTCAGAGGATAGTTGACGGTTTCGCCAATAAGTTCTCTTCCACACACCTTCCAAGCATGCATTTTTCTCTTACCGAACATTCGAACTATATGCCTTTCACATTGCTTCCGGTTTCAGAAGTGGAAGTAATCAATATACTAGCTAAATTTCCTCAAAGGCAAACTGCGGGTGATGATTTAGTTCCTGATTTTCTCGAGCATGATGCTAGATTTGCTTTGACGAAACCCTTGCCATTAATTATCAATATGGCAATTCAGACTTCTACTTTTCCGACGATTTGGAAGCGTACTAGAATAAGTCATGTTTTCAAAAAAGGTGATCATACTTATGTTAATAATTATGGACCGATATCGATTCTATCAAATTTTATTTATTCTTGTCTACACCTGAATACCAAATCCTATATTTCATCGTGCCAGCACGGCTTTGTCCGTGGACGATTTACTGTAACAAATCTTGTGACCGTATGTCAATTTATTAGTGAACACCTTGATGCACGTGGCCAAGTAGATGTCGTTTATACTGATTTTAGTAATGCATTTGATAAAATTGATCATGTAATTTTACTTACTAAACTTTCAGCATTTGGTTTGAATTCTTCACTTCTTCTGCTTCTACTGTTGTACTTAACTAACAGATCTAATTATGTTTATTACAATGGCTATAAATCTTTTGAATATTTTTCTTCATCGGGTGTTCCACAAGGATCTCATCTGGGACCATTGCTGTTTGTTCTCTTTATCAATGACTTATTAACGTCTTTATCGTATCCCGTTCTCCCCTACGCGGATGATATGAAAATCTATGTCTCTATCAAGACATGGGATGATATACGTCACTTACAATTTAATATTAATATAATTACTGAATGGTGTTTTAAATACAAGTTGGGGTTGAATAATAAGAAGTGCTGTTTTGTTTCTTATACGAAAAAGGGTTTATTGACGCAGTATATTACATTAATGATTACAATTTCGAGAGGGTCGAGTATAAAGGATCTCGGGGTTTTATTTGATTCTAGCCTAAGCTTTGCTGCATATATTAACAACATATTGCAGTGGAATGTGCTTTTGATTGTTATTTAGATTTAAGTTCACACTGCAACTTTTTCTGCCAGCTATCTTCAGTCGGGTTGCCTTCCTTGAGCTCACTTCTCCAGGGGTAATCCTCTCGGATATGGGTCGAAATTAAATTAAAACAACAAGCATTAATTAAAAGGTCTCAATTTGTTAGTTTACAATTTTATTAAAAAAAAGAAAAAAAAAAGAAAAAAATCCCTTTACCGAGTGTATAGGGAGCTAAAGCAAAATTAACAGTAGCTAGGAGGAAAGTGTCCTTGCGATAAATGACACGCGCAAGGAGAAAAACCCCCTGTGACTCTCGAACAAAAATATGAAATAAAATAACAACAAAATTTATCAGATGTCAACAAAATCATAAATCCCCAAACTAAACGTCAAGATAAAAATTTGTTTATCTTCCGCGCAAAAAACAAACTCTTACAGTCATGCGTGCATTTAACATGACACCACACAAAAGTTTCCCCACCTTCCTACGTATTAATATATTTATCTAAATAAAAACTATACTCAACAAAAAACGGCCTGATAAATTTTCTAGATATTTTTCTGAACATACAAAAAAATTTTACAAAATTTACAAATTAAATTATACCGCTCTTTTCAATATTTTAATTATAATTATAAATGGTACCTACATTAATTAATGTATCGTAACACAGCACGAGAGATTCCTTTTCTTCAGATAGGTGTTTCAAATTAAATCAATTACAAGTATATAAGACTTGTAAAATCACGACAAATGACCTTTAACCACAATCGACGCACCAAAAAACTAAAACGAATTATCCAAAATATATATATATATATATATATATATATATATATATATATTAGACAAAATTAAGTCTTGTCTAATATTAAATTAATACGACCTATCTCCAAGGACACTAATGAATCTCTAAAATGAAGGTCCTAGAAACGCCAGGGCATCCCTACCTAATATCAACTCAAAATAATGATAAAATGCATATATCTCAATACAAGCTCTGACATCCAGGTTGGCGCCAACTTTGAACATCTACCTAGCCCTGAATAATATACAGACGTGGATCAAAATAAAAACTTACAAAATTTATCATTTATAATAGCAATTTTATCGTTATACGACTGAAATAAATCACATATAATAAAATAAAAATACATTTCGACGTAAATGTTATACAGATAATGTTCAATATAATTTTTCTTCTCTTCTTCTTTCTTCTGAAGGGAAAAAACCATTGCAATATGTATAGCTGCATCCAAAACTTTGGGTTTTGTATCGCGAACCTACAAATTCTTTCAAAGCGTATTTTGCTAAAGACGTTATACTTTGGTTTTGTTGTCAGCAAACAGGAATATACTTCACCCGCATGGTCACCACATTATATTTACTTGCAACTGTTTGTTAAAAAAGTGCAGCGACGTTTTATGAAGTATTTGTGTTATAAAGTGGATCATGTCTATCCGGAACGTAACATCGACTATAATTCGCTGCTGAGAAAACATGTTCAATTCCTTCAATATCGTCGCGAAATTCAGGAAACAAGATTTCTGTGGAGACTCATTCATGGAGCTATTGATTCCGCACTGCTACTTTCCTCTATTAATTTTTTTGGTTCCTCGATTATCCGCTCGGTCCTATCCTACCTTTGCCTTACCATTTCCCAGAACCAATTTCCTGCTCCATCGTTCTCCCTATGACAACAATGTGCCGCAATGCTAATGCACTTTATAATGACATTTTCTTTGATTCTATTAATCAATTGCAGTGAGTTTCTTTTTCGTGGATTTTTTCTTTTCAATTTAATAATTAATTTTTGTTATTGTAATTAATATTTGCTCTATTTTGCAATTTTATGTATGTATGTACATTTCTTCCTGTAATTGTTAACTGTTGGACAATAAAGACTATCATTATTATTATTTAAGTTAATTTCTTCTTCCACTACTCCACTATTGTTGGTGTATACTTTTTAGCTATTAGTTAGATGTTAGATCTCTTGAGGTGTCCGTAAGGCTTATTCCACTAAAACCTTTCTAAATCTATTGTAGTCCTCATGCCTCGTTAGAATACTTCCTCTAGACTTGCTTCTTTAATATTGATCTTAGCAGCTTCGAGAACGGTTCTTTTAAACATTGTTCAGCTTTAGGATATTGGTCTCCCATTAGTATGAAACTGCGCTCTTGTCAAATCTTCGCATTAGCATAGTGCATAAATTGCGGTTATCTCTTCATCCTGGCAGAATCTAAATACCGTTTCTTCTCTTAAGACCATATTATTCACATGTTCATTGTGTTAATGCTCCGTTAATAAAACTACTATCATCTTAACAGACTTTCCGTTGTAAAATTAGGCAAATATCCCCCAAGGAACTGTTTCGCCTGTCTTCGACCTGGGCAGTTCTTCCAACTTTCCCTAGATCTATTTACAGCCCCCTTTTTCATGACCGTCTCCTTCCCATTACATCTATGGCCTTCGCCCCTTGGGACATAAGGTAATGTCACTTTCTTGCGATCACTGAGGTCATTTAGAGCATACACACAAACCCATATAAATCTAGATTTAACCTGTACTGAATCCAGTGCCTTTAACATTGCTTAGCTGTCGAAGAAAATGCCCACGATGCGATACGTTCCACCTCGTCGATTAATTTCTCCATCGCAATGTGGTTACTTCCGCCTGAAATACAGTGGTATCTCTTTTTAGGGTCATTGTTTAAGAGCCGTCGATGTTCAAGATAGATTCAGCCTGGACGAGTGGAGAATTCATTTCTCCTTTGATTAAATGGGATCAAGTTTCTTTCTTCCAGGATTGGTTTTAGCCTTTTGAATGGCAATTTTTCAAATAACTTTTAACTATTATAAGAAGTAGAGAAATTTATCTGTATGATGAGGCCTCATTCGGTTCTATTCCGCGTTTGTGTATCATTATGCCCTCTTGCCACATCTTGCAAATGTTTTTCAGTCTAAGTGACGCATCTATTATTAGTCTAAAATAATTATAATTATTCTAAATGTTGCACAAGTTAAGTTTGCATTAAAAGTTAAAAGTATACTTATATTATTATTATTTAGGTGGACCACTAGGTACTGTGATAACTATGCCGGTGACGGGATGGATTTGTGCAAGTTCTATCGGATGGCCCTCCGTCTTTTATATATATGGTAGTATAGGTTTACTATGGACTATTATATGGACATGGTTAGGTACAAATGGTCCTCATGATCACAAGACAATATCTGACGAGGAAAGAATGTATATTCAAAAAAATTGTGGTGGCGTCACCGGAACGGAGGTAAATCATATCAAGTGTAATGTTTTTAACCATTTCTAATTAAAAATTCAACAATTACAGAATATACGAACTCCATGGATACACATGGCAAAATCATTACCGCTATGGTCGGTTTTAATCGCTCATTGCGGTCAAAATTGGGGTTTCTGGACATTAATGACTGAAATTCCAACGTTTATGAATGGCGTTTTAAATTACGACATTGCAGCTGTTAGTTTATTGAATTCCTTCTTTAAAACTAATTTTTAAAATACGTATTTTTACAGAATGGTTTACTCTCTGCCGCTCCGTATCTTGCTCTATGGTTATTAAGTTTCTTCTTCAGTTTCTTCACGGATTTCATAATTAATAGAAAGATCCTCTCTGTAGCGAACGCCAGAAAACTCGTTACTGCCATTGGTAAAAAAAAAGAAGAATTGAAGATTAAAACAATTTTTTTTCAATACGAAATTCTTTACAGGTTTAATTGGTCCTGCCATTTCTCTGGTCGTTTTGGGATTAATCGATAGTACAAATAGAGGAGCAACGATTGCATTACTTATCCTAGCTGTCGGTATAAATTCGGCTATATACTGCGGTTATCAAGTGAACCATATTGATATAGCGCCAACTCACGCAGGAACTTTGATGGGTATTACTAATGGCTGCGCCAACATTTTCTCTATAGTTGCACCGTTGCTCGTACAGTTCATTGTCACTGATGAGGTAAGGTTAATTTTCTAAAATTATTTTTCCACCAATTAATTATAAGTTAAAATTCTGCCTTTTATGATTATTAAAGCTCAGATTATATGCCTGCAAAAAAAAGCCAAAAATTTGGACAAAATATGGACAAATATGCTCTAATATAGAAAAATATGCATCAAGATGCTAGATACTAGATATAGAATTCTAACAAAAACAAAATCCGATTCTATGAAACAAACCTTTATTTTACATTTAAGGTATATGCTATTCATTAATGACTAATATTTAGTAACTATTAATAACACTAGTTTACAAAATGACATTTTTTTCATGTACATTTGATGAGAGATAGATTTCCTTATGTATTTTCTTCCGCTGAATTCGAAAATCAAGGTTAAATTTTTTTTTATGGAACAGTTTTTGAGATATTGTATTTTTTTCATTTTTTCGACCTTTTTTCACTTGACAAATCATATCTCGAGCTAGAAATGTCCAATTGGGTCGTTCTTGGTACCCAAATGGAAGGTATTGAGATGACGAACAAATATGTATAATCGGATCTTTGATTGGTAAAGCGGTTCAAAATATATCGATGAAAATAGGGCACATTTTCAAAAAAATCATATTTTACAGTGATTCTGTGCCGACAGAAAAGTACAAATCGTTAAAAAAACGTCTGGTTTCTGTTCATGTACGTAAAGACGATACCTTTACGTAAGAACTAAGACCAACCAGAAGAAAATCGACCGAAAAATGACAAAGTTATAAGCAATTGAGTGAATAAATCCAAATTCCATATTTTCCCAATATTTTATTTTTTTCGACAATTTATGAGTTCAGTTGCTCACACGCAAATATATTGAATTTATTATTTGTTATTTTTATGTATTTTGACTTTCTTATTACTATTATAATAATAATTATTATTCGTACCAATAAACAGCTGACTCTTGCTATATTTTGATATTTATATGTCTTTGGTATAGGAACATGATTTTATATCGATAGCCTGTTGGTATATTGGCAACGTATATTAGTTCTCACGTTGACGCTAGAGTTCTTAGATTTTATTCCAAACAATACAACAACACATCACATTTAGGAACCTTAGAACCCTGACATTTTGTTTTGACATCTTCTATAAAACGTAGTGTCGGTTGTTTGTATATTATAGGAACTCACAAATTTTATTGAAATTATATTTCATTGTGTTCACCAAAATGCCTAAAAGAAAACGAGAATTTAAGTGCGTAAACAATCCAAATAATTTCTGTTACGTGTGTGGCAATTTTGTCCCCCAACCAAATAGACGTAGATTCACCGATTCATTACAACATAATTATCTGCAATATTTTGGAATAGCACCTGCAACTTTTCATGAGCAATGGACACCAAATAATGTTTGTTTATCGTGCCAAATAACTCTTGCCGCGTGGGCTTCTGGTTCATCACAGTAAGATTAAATTTATATATACAATTGAATTAATAATAAAGTGAATTTTTATTCCAAATTAGACGATACATGAAATTCGGTGTACCGATGATATGGAGAGAGCCGCTCTGCCATACGGTTGATTGTTACTTTTGCCTGAGTAAATCCACTGGTTTTGGAAAGAGTGCCAAATGGGTTTATGCGACAGTAGCATCTGTTTCGCTTCCAGTTCCACATTCAAGTGAATTTCCCCATCCTAAGTGCCCCGATTCAACGATTGAATTTTTCGAATCATCATTACAGACAGACACAAGCAGTGATAATGAATTTCAATAGGAGTCGCAATTGCAACATTTTACGCAGCCTGAACTGAATAATTTGGTGAGAGATCTCGAGCTGTCAAAGGAAAAAGCGGAGTTACTTGCATCTCGCCTGAAGCAACGGAACTGTTTGGCTCGGGGAGTAAATGGAACATTTTACAGAAACCGTGATAAACCTTACGCACAACATTTTAAGAAGGAAAACGACATATGGTACTGCAACGATATTCCTGCATTGTTTGAGCAACTCGGAGAGCCTTATGATCCAAATGAGTGGCGCTTGTTCATTGACGGTTGTAAGGAGAGTTTGAAAGCAGTCCTACTGCATATTGGAAATGAAAAACCTTCTATCCCCATCGCTCATGCCATCAACACTAAAGAATCATACGCCACAATGGCCAGTTTGCTAAAATACATTCAATATGAGCATCACAACTGGAAAATATTTTCCGATCTCAAAGTCGTCGGCATGTTGTGTGGAATGCAGGGTGGATATACAAAATATTGCTGCTTTCTTTGCCTCTGGGATAGTCGTGCTCGTGAACATCATTATAAAAGAAAAGACTGGCCAGAAAGGGAGAACGTCACCGTGGGCAAAGACAATATTAAATACGTGCCTCTTGTCAAAAAAGAAAATATAATCCTTCCAGCGTTGCACATTAAACTTGGCCTCATTAAAAATTTTGTGAAGGCCTTAGACAAGGAAGGCCAAGTATTTTCCTATTTGAAAACCCTTTTCCCGCAGCTTTCTTTAGCAAAAATCAAGGAAGGCGTCTTCGATGGTCCACACATAAATAAATTGGTAAAAAGCACAGATTTTCCAAAATATTTAACACCCGTTGAAAACGAGGCCTGGAATTCATTTCAGCGGGTTGTTACCAATTTTCTTGGGAACAATAAAAGCCCTAACTACGAGGGAATTATTACCGATTTGCTGAAGAACTACAACAAGATGGGTACGGAATGCCATTATTTAATTTCATTCCTGGTTGTTTTCTATTGTATTGTTTTTACCATTTTATTTATTTCTTACAGGTGTAAATATGTCTCTAAAAATCCATTTCTTGCATTCGCATTTGAATTTCTTTCCGGACAATCTTGGTGACGTAAGTGACGAACACGGCGAGAGATTTCACCAACAAATTAAGACCATTGAGCGGCGCTATCAAGGATTTTGGGATGAAGCAATGTTGGGAGACTATGTATGGTTTCTCACTAGAGAAACGGATCCCAAAAGCAACCGAAGACAAAGCAAGAGCCACAACTATTTCTAACACACAAAAATGTCAAGAATGTATTGCAAGCGTTTAAACCCAATAAATTGTCGAAATAAATAAAATATTCGGAAAATATGGGATTTGGATTTATTTACTCAATTGCTTATAACTTTGTCATTTTTCGGTCGATTTTCTTCTGGTTGGTCTTAGTTCTTACGTAAAAGTATCATCTTTACGTACATGAACAGAAACCAGACGTTTTTTTAACGATTTGTACTTTTCTGTCGGCACAGAATCACTGTAAAATATGATTTTTTTGAAAATGTGCCCTATTTTCATCGATATATTTTGAACCGCTTTACCAATCAAAGATCCGATTATACATATTTGTTCGTCATCTCAATACCTTGCATTAGGGTACCAAGAACGACCCAATCGGGTATTTCTAGCTCGAGATATGATTTGTCAAGTGAAAAAGGTCGAAAAAATTAAAAAATTACAATATCTCAAAAACTGTTCCATAAAAAAAAATTTAACCTTGATTTTCGAATTCAGCGAAAGAAAATACATAAGGAAATCTATCTCTCATCAAATGTACATTTTCGGTGTAAAGTAGTGTAATTATTAATATCTAACAATAAGTACATATATTTACTTATGACTTATGATGTATAATCTATCCAGTTATTACAATTACAAGTAATTTCGTGTTTTTATTTTCTGGAAAACGTAGTACCCTCATTTTTTTTATCGTCAACTCAATAATACTATCAAACGAGATAAGTACAAATTATTGTGTGATACAAGGATCTGTCCGAAAGTAATGAACTGTCGCTATAATTTCTGTTCTATGCAGAATAATGTATTTCTAAAATGGTTTGCTATCATTTTTCATATGAAACTTGCATTTATTATTAAACTAGTTAATGTGAAACATATTTTTATGTCATGCAAAGTCTCTATCAATATTTCTGATATTAATAGAGTGCGAAAATTCGGTCGGCACTTCATAAGGCGTACAGATGTATGCAGTGTGCATCTCGTTCGGACGTGTTTACCTGTATTACAGTATTTTATACGTTGTATAGAAGTATGTCGCTGCTTAAAACGGTTTCACATTTCATAAATTAGACATAACTATTTATTTTATTTACCTACTATCAAGCGCACGCCTCTGGTGCATCGACCATATTTCGCACTCTAGTTATTAATATACCATGTAAACCATGCCATGACATGTGTCGCCTATAAGATTGTGTGTAATATTAGCGGCGACGCACTAAGCATTCAGTATTTCTTCGTACGCCAATGAAAACTAGAAAAAATTTGAAACACGTGTGTGTACGTAGAGATTACCAATACGAAATAAGTATGCGTTGTGTAACATGCCTTCAAAAACTTTCCTCATTAGAGACAGTCATACTTTTTTAATGGTTGGTGCCAGTACACGTAATCTGTCACAAACGTATAATTTTGATAGTTTGGTCATGTCGTGTAAATGTGTGAATAATTAGCAATTTAGTTATTGAAAAACTATTTATTACGATAGTCAAAATTAAAAGAAAATAATACTAAAGCAGATGTTGGAAATGCTGACCATTATTTTGAAGACAAAGTTGAACTCTACGCTTCATGTTTTGAAAGTCATTTATTAGGATTTCTTGGGTTATATCAGCACAATAATTCACAATAGCATTACGAAGCTCTTCGATGTGTGATGTCTGATCTTGAAAATGGTATTGTTGAAATATGTAAAATTAAAATAGGTTAAAATTGCCAATCTGGAGATCTTGGAGGAAAATTAATAATTCTTGTATCGAAAAATTCTTTCAAAAAAAGCTATCGTTTCTCGAGATTTGTGCATTGGTGCATTATCTTGCTGGACATATTCTTCCATAAGTTCGTCATCATGAAGTTTAATAAACAGCTCTAATAATTCATTTCGATATCATTCAGCAGTTATGGTTTGATTAAATGTGGGTCCAATAATTCATCTTCTTGAGACTGCTAGCCAGGCACCTATTTTTTGTGGATGTAACCTAATTTCCACAAATTTATGAGGGTTTTCTGCAGACCAAAAATCTCATATTTTGCTAGCTTAAATATCCTGAAAGATGGAACTAAACTTCATCAGAAAAGAAGCATTTGTCGAGAATGTCATTATTATTTATGTTATTTAGAAACCATAGACAATACTATGTTGTCGTAACAAAATCTACCTGTTTGAGTTCCAAAACTACTTCAATTTTATATGGAAACAACTTTAAGTGCTTTTTTAAAATAGTATGACATATTCACACTGACAAATGAACATGTTGTGATAATTATACAATTAATTTTTTGGGTGGGTAGTCAATTCAACGTCAAATATCTTCTATGCAATTTGCAGTTCGTTTTCTAGTTGCTCCACCGCCTGGTTTACGAGTTATTGCCCCTCTTTCACCAAATTTAATAGCATAAGCTTGAATATGTTTTTGTAGTTGTACGTAAGTGACTGGTAGATTGGGATACTGTTGCCGGAAATCCTGTAGGCACTGATTAGTGTAATAAACCCACCCTCCATGTTCTAATTTTTGGCCAGTTCTATAGTAACTTTGAATAATAAATATTTTATTTTGTAACTCTAAAATTATAATAAAATAATTTAAAAAATATAAGCGTTTAAAATTTGAATTTATGTATGACAACTGTGAGAATTTTAAATTTCCTAAAGCTTCACATATGCATCAATCTTTCATTACTTAATTACTTAACAAACTGCCTACTATAATAAGGAAAGGTTTTGAAGGCACGTTAGATACTATTAAAACAGGTTGATGCTTTTCTAACTTTTCTATTTTAAACAAATGTCTTCTGATTTGTTATTACCAGGGAAACTCAAACTTGTTTCCTCAATAATATGCGCATAAATATGCAAATCATCAAAAATATGCACGAAAATGTTGAAAGTATGCAAATAAAAAATTCTTATAATACATAAATTTATTAATTCACTTAAAAATAAACATTCAGACATTTCAATTTTTTTACATACTGAACTAAACCTAAATATCTATTTATTACACAAAGCAGGTTGTCGTTAGTTATAAAAACAGCAACTAAATGTTACTCGATGTTCTCAATTAAAAAAAATTGTCTCCTGTCTGAATATAAAAATTTATAAACTCCTTATCACATCAACCCCCTCTAAAATATTAGCTACTTGGCCAAGAAATCGAAACCCATTTGTCCTCCATTTTGCCTGCGATATTTTGAAAAGCTGCCTCAGATTGTCTTACTAGTTCTACACTTCGGGTTAATGGCAAATTAGATTCCTCCATTTGTGTTATTGTTTTAGAAACAAAGCTATAATTGTTTTTTATAAACGAAAGTTGCTGTTTTGTTTCTTTGTTTTCGAATAATTGCTTAACATCAGTGAAGGATTGGGAAGATTTGTCAGGCAATTCTGAAATTAATCTTTTAGTTGACATTCTCGCAATAAAAAAAAAACGGCTTGCAACCAAGTGCACCATCTTGTAATAACAGGTTGAGGTGGCAGGAGAGTGTTTGGTAGTTTGTCTCTATAGAACTGAAATGAAAGAGCTGAAACAGGCGCTTTAAGGAGGATTTTTTTCATGTTGAAAATTAAATTATTTACAAGAGGAAAATGTTTCCTAATCTCTTCAGCAACTCTAGAAGCAATGAGGTAAGATTTTGGCAGAATCTAGTCACTAAGAACACCAATCAATAAATGAGCAATACAACGTCCTCTTGAATCGGTGGTTTCATCAATACATGAAACGTAAAAATGTTTATTCTGAATTTTAGCTTTAATTTCCTCAATTACTTCTGAATGAACTTACATCGTTTTTTTGTAGTGTTCTTTCACCTGGGACATTAAATTTGCAATACTTCTGAAGAAAAGAAGTGAAGTTATGATTAGGTAGCTTTAACAAGGGAATATTTGACGTCATCGTTGCATGACATAGGTCTCGGTTAATGATCTCTTTTTCGTTTAGCCTTTTGGACATTGGTTGGAAATATTACGTTAATGTGGGTTGTGACACGTCTCCAGATTTCATCTTACCAAATTTAGTAATATGAACAGAAGTTTTCACTTGTTGCTCTATTTAATCTACAATTTAAAAAAAAACAAAAATTCAAATATCAAATTAGATCTATATGCCTAACTAATAAGTTCAAAATATTATACGAAAGCGCCCCGAGTGTCCAAATGGTGTGAAATCGGAGGTATTAACTTAATTTTGTATACAGAACCCTAGGTATTTGTATACAAAATTAAGTTAATACTGACAGGGCAAAACTGAAACGCCCTGTACATTTCTCTGTATTTTCATTGTTATGTCCCACAAAAGAATGTAACTTGCTTTTAACCTTTCTTTGTATCTCCAAAAATAACAGATATCGACAAATTACGCACCACCCTCTATATTGGATATTCAAAAATTATACTTACAATTTTAACGCACGCGTCGTTGTCTTGGTCCCGGAGAAGTAGGTAGGTTTGACGTATACATTTCAAAAATGCTTGGACTGATTCCTCGACCGAGTTCAAAGGATAATTCAGGATATTGTGAATTATTGGCATGTAAATTAGAAGAAGAGTCACCAAGTGGATCCATCGTTCATGTTGCTCGGTTATATGAGTCAGGGAAGAAATTTCAGCATCTGACATTGCTTAATCGACTTGAAGTAAAGGATTGTTTGGATCTTCGTGATCTGCAACATAATTATTTATGCGTAAAACATCTGCAAATGCTTCTTGAAAATCGGGATTCATATCGGGATCACTCAATGAACATTCCTCACAAGATTGAGAAATAATAACTTTCCGAACATCTTTCCAACAAACAGGACAAAGATATTCTTCTCGTTCTCTTCCAATGTTAGACATATTTGTTTCTATTGGAGCATTTACAAATATTAATGCGGATAAACGATATTCTTTGTCATTATAATGATACTTGAAAGGGACATCTTTTAAACATTTAGGATGAAAATAGATATAATTTTCACAATCAGCGTTAGAAACATCTTCATGACAACAATAACCCCATATATCATTATGATTTAACCAACAGAATTCCGTTAACGTATCTTCCGTTATATCATCAATACACAACATTTTTTCAAGATCTTTCAATAGTTCCACAGCTTCTGTTAATTCTTTTTCCCAAACAGGATTAGTTAAAAATTGTATATCCATACTAACTTACCTTCTATACACTTGACAATTACTAAACTTGAATGATTCTCTTTAGAAAATTAACTCCTTATATATGCATTCGATCCGAGGAAAAAGTCTCGCGTCAACAACGATACGCGACTACTAGTATTTTATTTAATATCTTGGCGACGACTCCGACCTCCTTTCACTTTCAGTGGGCACTTGCCGATCCGGTAACCATGGCGCCAGACTTTCCCATATCTATACGTAGTTCTTTGTATGGCTTAACCCACAATGACGCTCTACTGATTTTAGGCATTTTACTAATAAAAATAAAATACCATAACATTACAAAACACAAATCGATGTTATCTCTTCAAAAGCACAAACAGAAATAAAATTCAGAAATCGGTTTATTATTTACCTACTTATGTACATATAGGTACAATAAAATCCCTGTTAACGGTTTAAAAAGACTTATTTTGAATTCTCGGAATTTAAGACGGGAATACCCATACTATTGTACCTCGTTTTTTTTTCTTGAGAACTGCAAACATAATAAAATAAATTATTTCGTAATGAAAGATTTATAAAATTGTCTATCTTGAGCTCTTGGAAGGTCTGCCAAAGATCTACAACATTAAAAATTCTTTTAATTATGCAAAATATGCGCTTTGTATATTTGTGTTACATTAGTTATTACACTATTTTTTGAAGACTCTTTTGCTTTTTTATATCATCTGAATCATCAGAGAACTCTAAAACATAATTTTTAATATTTTAATAATTTTTAGAATAACAAATTGCAGCGTTTAGTCATGTTCCCCACCTAATTACTGATTGTGGAGATAATTGTAACCGGAAAATGATTTTTTGTACAATCGAACCCGCAGTAGCGATTTTAAAAAGATTTTTTTTACATTAGAAATTAATTTATTGACCAGAATATAATAATGTCTGGTTTCTTTCTTTTAGAAAGATTTAAATTGCCGAATCAATATTGTCAGAACAGTAAAAAAACAATGAAACTTATCAAGTGTTTTTTATTATAATTTGCTTTAAGTATATCTAAATACAATGCTTCACCAAGAACCAACTGCTACATCCATTAACAAAATTTTAATTAAATTTTGCTCAGTTGCAAGACTAAACTTTGTCTCCAAACTTGTATATAAAGTATCAGAATAATTGAAACATACATGAGTAGGTAAACCCCACCAGGTTTGTATAATACAAAGGTATTTTTAATAATATAAAATATTATTAAAATCTGGTGTGAAGAACACAAATACAGGTTCACTATTAATATTTTTTGTGAACGTGTCCGAACATATCCCTCCCCAGAGACGTAGATACGTATTTCGCCTTTCTACAGGCTCGTCAGTACGCCCCTGCTGGAGAAAGGATATTCTCAGACACATTCATCAAAAAGAACCACATCACCGAAATTATCCAGACCGGGCGTAGAAGTAAATTCAGCGCTGCCTGTTGTCAGACAGCCGAAATACCTCACCCCGTCCACATAACCAATGTGAAGTAACGACGCCCTTCCAAAGGTGGCACAGCCAATCTCTCTAGAAACTGCATTTTGTTTGTGTCTTCACTCATACTACGGACTAACCGCATGTGTAATGTATCAGAATAATTGAAACATACATGAGTAGGTAAACCCCACCAGTTTTGTATAATACAAAGGTATTTTTAATAATTTAAATATTAAAAATCTGGTGTGAAGAACACAAATACAGGTTCACTATTAATATTTTTTGTGAACGTGTCCGAAAATATCCCTCCCCAGAGACGTAGATACGTATTTCGCCTTTCTACAAGCTCGTCGGTACGCCCCTGCTGGAGAAAGGATATTCTCAGACACATTCACAAAAAAGAACCACATCACCGAAATTATCCAGACCGGACGTAGAAGTAATGGTCTGGATAATTTCGGTGATGTGGTTCTTTTTTGTGAATGTGTCTGAGAATATCCTTTCTCCAGCAGGGGCGTACCGACGAGCCTGTAGAAAGGCGAAATACGTATCTACGTCTCTGGGGAGGGATATGTTCGGACACGTTCACAAAAAATATTAATAGTGAACCTGTATTTGTGTTCTTCACACCAGATTTTTAATAATATTTTAGATTATTAAAAATACCTTTGTATTATACAAAACTGGTGGGGTTTACCTACTCATGTATGTTTCAATTATTCTGATACATTACACATGTGGTTAGTCCGTAGTATGAGTGAAGACACAAACAAAATGCAGTTTCTAGAGAGATTGACTGTGCCACCTTTGGAAGGGCGTCGTTACTTCACATTGGTTATGTGGACGGTGCGAGGTATTTCGGCTGTCTGACAACGGGCAGCGCTAAATTTACTTCTACGCCCGGGCTGGATAATTTCGGTGATGTGGTTCTTTTTGTGAATGTGTCTGAGAATATTCTTTCTCCAGCAGGGGCGTACCGACGAGCCTGTAGAAAGGCGAAATACGTATCTACGTCTCTGGGGAGGGATATGTTCGGACACGTTCACAAAAAATATTAATAGTGAACCTGTATTTGTGTTCTTCACACCAGATCTTTAATAATATTTTATATTATTAAAAATACCTTTGTATTATACTTGTATATAAATATACACAAGTTTAATCAAAAAAGAGTAGATTTCACCAACAAACTTTGTTCAAAATAACAGGTTCAAAATTGTACTATAATAAAAAAAAATAAAAAGTATTAGTATTGAGCATATTATTTTGAAATTCTTATCATTGAGACTTGTACAATTCATTTTGTTTTACATTTTAGTCTGACGACAGTCAATGGACAATTGTGTGGTACATAGCTGCTGGTGTCTACGTCGCATCTGATTTAATGTTTACCATATTCGGAAAAGGCGAATTGCAATATTGGGACAGATTGGATCAAAACGATGAGAAAGAAGGTGCCACAGGTATTACTGACTTTTTATTATTAATTTCTATGCAATATAAAATCTGACTTAGGCGTAACCACAATATACACTGTGTTAATTAAGTACATGCAATAACTTTAAGGATCGATTCTTTGAGTGATTTTAAGACGAAATATTCATATAACGATGGGTTCGCAAATGATTCGTTTTCAAGATACAGTGCCTCTTCCGAATGGGTTTAAAAAACTTTCTTTAGGAAATTTATACTTTTTTTAATTAATAATAGTAACTAAAACAAATAAATTCTAAATTTAATATTTGTAACAACTAAACTAATCAATTTTACTAAGTTAAGTGTTGGAAATGGCCCCTGTGAGTTTCAATACAGCCATCTAGGTACCACACCATTGAATTACGCACTCTTTGGAAAATACCTGGTGTATTTTTTATTATTTCACATGAATTAACGATTCTATTTTGTAGATCCTCTTCACTTTCAATATGAGTTTTGTACACCAACGATTTAAGGTGTCTCCATAAAAAGTAATCAAAGGGATTTGAGCGAGGTGGCCATTGTTGTGGCCCCGCTCTCCCGATCCAACGATTACGGTAATTTTCATCCAAAAATTGGCGCGCCACTAGACTAAAGTGTGGTGGAGCACCGTCGTGCATGTACCACAGACAGGATCCTCATCTAAAAGTTCAGGTAATACGTATTTTACAAAGCTTCGGTATTCTTCGATATTAAGTCTTGGTGGAAAAAAATGTGACTCAATGAAGTGGTCACCGATAATTCCAACCCAGATATTAAAAGAAAACTGTTGTTGAAAATTATTTTCTATCAAAGCATGTGAATTGTTTTCGGCCCCTACGGAATTAATTGAATTGAATTTCACGAAAAATAAGCTTCATCTGTAAATAATATTTGGCTTAAGAATCCTGGATTACTTATGGTCTTATTATATAACCAATAACAAAAAGCAAATCTTAGAGGCAAATCGCTGAACAATAAAGCTTGCACGCATTGCATGTTGTAGGGATATAGCTGCTGATCTTTTAAAATTTGCCATACTATTACATGGGTTATGTTCAATTCTTCAGCTATTTTCCGGCTACTGGTATTAGGATTTACTTCAATTTCATTTA
This sequence comes from Melolontha melolontha, assembly GCA_935421215.2. NCBI lineage: Eukaryota > Metazoa > Arthropoda > Insecta > Coleoptera > Scarabaeidae > Melolontha > Melolontha melolontha. The sequence continues at coordinate 37,030,704 of OW285242.1, forward strand.
AAACAGCTTCTTCAATTTGTACTGTTCTTACCGTTACAGACCTTCCGATAACAACCGTCGATCTTTCAAAACTGTCGGTTTCAGAAAGTCGTGCATGAAGACGCACAAAAGTTCCTCCGTCAGGCTTTACACGTTGAGGAAACCTTTGATGATAAATACGTCTTGCAGCACTAGAGTTTCTTTGAGCCATTCCATAACAGAAATGCATATCTGCGTTTCACTTTTAGTATACTGAACCATATTGAACAAAAAATGCTTTCTAAGAAATACAAATTAATACCTCGTACATAAATAATTTGACAACTGTCAAGTTGTTTACCAAATGCAGGAATGATTTTCCTATGTTAACCTTGCATCTGAGGATCCATGCTTATATGAACATTTTGTCTTAGAATCACTCAAAGAATTGACTCTTAAAGTTATAGCATGTACTTAATTAACACCCTGTATATCAAAGCTCAAAGATCATAAGCTGAAACCTGGTGAAATTTTAGTATCATTTGATGTTAATTCATTGTTTCCTTCGGTACCTGTTCCTGAAGCATTGAAATATTTAGACAGTTGATTGAAAACAGTATTGAACGCGACAAAATAAATGAAGACTTGAGATTGAGAATTTTGTAACTGCTTTCAATTTGAAGGAAACTTCTATGAACAGCAACATAACACAGCAATTTACAACTGTCTATTTCCATTTATGGCGAACTTGTTTATAAGTCACTTTGAGATAGAATTTAAGAGAAATACTAAATATTTCCCTAAAGTATGGATTAGGTATGTCGATGATATTTTCGCGGTCTTTAATACAAAATTGTGTAATTTAGACAACTTTTTAATGCAATTAAATTCGAAATGCCTTACAATTAAATTCATAATAGAAAATGAAAACAATGAACAAACACCATTTTCAGATGTTTAAGTAATTAGTAATTATAATAACTTAGAAATAAATATTTTCCGAAAAGACACCAGTGTTAACAAGCTTATAATCGCGGATTCAAATCTTACTTTCCAACAAAATTTCTTTAATTCTTTAATTTTTTTATTCATCGGTTGTTAAGTTTTCCACTTATAAAAGATACATATGAAAAAGAACTAATTTAATTTAATCAGGAAACATACATTCTGTCAGACAAATATCTGGAATTTTTAATTTATGAAGACTAGGTAGAAAGTATGAAAAGAAATTGCTGTTAGTTAGTACCAATACATTGCAATGTAGAGTTCTGGTGCAAACCGTCAACCAGTTGGTTTTGTTAATCGACCAAGTGTACTCTGCAATTTTTAAAATGGATAGAAACATCGACCAAAGAGTTTGTCTCAAATTATATATTACCAACTAAATTTCTTGTGCTGAATAGTTGAAAGTGTTGGGTGAGCTACTCTTACACTACAATTTGGCCCACACAATCGTTCATTAGATTTTACCAATGAATTGAGGTTCAAGAAAATCTAGAGAAAATGCTTCCGAAAAACCTTTCACGGGGTCAAAAAGACAACAGAAGGGAAACTTGACTTTTTAAGGCGGTTTGAAAATGACCTTCACTTTCCGAAACGTGTCATTACTGGTGACGACCCTTGAATTTTTGAAAACGACGTGAACCGTTTTCGACTGACAAAAACGTGGACAAAGTGAAGGAAATACTGATACAAAATTGTCATTCAAGCTTAAAAAACGTAGCATAGAATCTAGGCACCTCTCCGTTCACAGCATTTTAGTTTCGATGTTTTTCCCATGCGATTAGCCGTGACACTTCATGTTCCGGAAGAAGTAAATTTTCTTTAAAAAAAACGTCAAAAACAGCTTGCTGTATGCATACTTGAAGTAGCCAGTTTGGATCTTACGCTCATTAAATGCATTATAACCTATAGCTTTAGAGATGGGTTTGTTTGTAACTTTGGAATAGCGGTTCGATAACAAACCGAAACTTAAAAAAAAAGGTAGAAGTCGCTGAAAAATCAAATCATGTTGACTATTTTCTTTAACTATTGTGGCGTTGTCCATTCAGAATCTTCCCCATAAGGACAAATTGTCAACGATCAATATTATTTAAGCATTACAAAGCGTTTGAGAATGAGATGTTCGCTGCAAAGGATCAAATATGTTGGAGAAAAATTTTTGGATTTTGCGCCGCAATCATTCATGGAATTATTTGCTAAAAATTTATCGGATCTCATCGACCAAACGCTTTGTTTTTCAGGTATGGCACTGTGTGACCTTTTCCGGCTCTTTAAAGTGAAGTTACCGCCTCGTAAAAGACGTTTTCAATTCAAGCCATAACACTAATGTATCAGAATAATTGAAACATACATGAGTAGATAAACCCCACCAGTTTTGTATAATACAAAGGTATTTTTAATAATATAAAATATTATTAAAAATCTGGTGTGAAGAACACAAATACAGGTTCACTATTAATATTTTTTGTGAACGTGTCCGAACGTGTCCGTGCCACCTTTGGAAGGGCGTCGTTACTTCACATTGGTTATGTGGACGGGGCGAGGTATTTCGGCTGTCTGACAACAGGCAGCGCTGAATTTACTTCTACGCCCGGTCTGGATAATTTCGGTGATGTGGTTCTTTTTTGTGAATGTGTCTGAGAATATCCTTTCTCCAGCAGGGGCGTGCGGACGAGCCTGTAGAAAGGCGAAATACGTATCTACGTCTCTGGGGAGGGATATGTTCGGACACGTTCACAAAAAATATTAATAGTGAACCTGTATTTGTGTTATTCACACCAGATTTTTAATAATATTTTATATTATTAAAAATACCTTTGTATGTACCATAACACTAAATTCTCTGGAGAATTAAAGGCCATGCGAGAAACTGCCTGTTTCGATGATTGGATTATTCGGTGGCATATGCATATTAAATGGGACCCAATTTTGAAGACGACATAGTAGATCTGGATGACAAAAGCAATATTTTTTATTTTATTAAAAAATTTCAAGTATTTGTTTGATATGACGTATATATTTTTGCGAAAAGATTCCTTTTTTCTTCTTTTAAATATTATTTTATTGCTATTCTAATGTAATATGCTTAGACATTATAAGTTTTAACTAAAATAGATATATTTTTTTCAGTCGATGAGAAGAAAGAAAAATATTAATCAAGACTGCCAATAATGGGGAAAAAATCAACTATATGATTAAAAAATCTTAGTTATATTTTCGCAACGTCCAAGATCGTTCCTTTAAAAAGAAATTTCATATTCTCTCGTGATCCGGAACTAGTCATTTCTCCCATGGTGATGTCGTTAAGACATTAAATAGTTTTATTGCATTAAGACGCAAATACGTCAAAATATCACAAAGCCTCCATGTATAAGTATAGATATTTCAACAGCATCACAATCATTGGGCATCAAAATAAAACTTGTAAAAACAGCCGCATACTACGCAGGTAACACAGATTGGGAAATGAAATATTTCTTAAGAAAGAAATGTCTTCAATCTACAAGTGTCTTTCCTCTAGCATGTAGAACAGTATTGTATAGTCAGGAAATTATAAATGGAAACAGTAAGAGAAATTTATCGTTCTTATAATCTTACAAGCGGGAATATTATTAAAATTTCTTTGTTAGTCTTCTGTTAATATTTGAAATACTATTACATCAAGATACGAAAGCTTATATTTATTTAATTTTTATTTTATACACTACATGCCGAATAAACCCATGGCATAACATTTTGTCTCACCATATTTCCTTATTTTGGGTTTTCTTCGTCCAGTTTTTAAGCATTGATATATATTTATTTTTCCTTTATCTTTCCATCTCTCTCTATGTATTTTGAGCATTCTTATAACGTGTCCCAATCATTAGTCTTTATCCCTTTACCACGTTAGTTATATCAGGCTCATTATATGAACTTTCAATTTAGGTTTTTGCAAGAATATTTTTAATATTTTTTTCAATTCCATAAGCATATACGGGTGTCCTTGAAATGAAAAGACAACGTATGAAAAATGGAAAGATGCAATTATACAGGTGTTCCTTATTAATATGCGAATATTTAAGAGTATGAATCTACATAAAAAATAAGTAATAGTTTGCTTTATAAGCTATGGTTCAAAAGTGTTCCGTTACAAAAATATAGAGAGTTGGAAAATGGTAGGCCTATGAAAAACAAAATTCACATTAAAACAAATTTGAATGACAGAGATTTGCTAACAAATGTCAGATGTAAAAGGCAAGTGACATATTCCAGGGCAACCAGATTGATTGCAAAATTGTATTCGTCAATACCTACATTAATTTTGTCGGTCAATTCAACGATTTTTATTTTTTAACTCAAAACGGCGCATTACAGAAAAACCACTCAAGAGAGCTCTTATGTTTCAAATTGAACGGGAAATTTAAAAATAATTTATATTGTGAAAAAACCATAGGCGTACCGTTTTCTTCTTCAAAAATATAAAAGTATATGTTCGTATACACGCCACTGTTGTAGCTAAAAAATATTTTTTTTTAGAAAAATATGCAACTACTATACTATACTAGTCGCTACTTTTAAATTTAACTGAAATATCTCAAGTGGTTTCGAAAATATTAATTAATTTACATTTTTTTCCTAAAATTTTAAAACCCTGTATTTTCGTAACGGAACATTTTTGGATAATAGTTCATACAACAAAGTATTATTTATTTTTCATGTAGATTCACAAGTTAATTAATAATAATAATAATATTTATTTGTTCAAAATTATACAAGTGTATAGAACTCGTCAAGTATATGTATACAAGTACATGTAAATATATAAAAAGAACATAAAGCGTGACACAGACAACACATTAAAATTTAAAAAAAATTCATCTTAAGAATAAAAAGATTGTATATACAACAAATTTTCTAGTGCTTTTTTGAAGCACTTAAGTCTACTCAACTCTTTAATGTACTTTTGGATATGATTATAAATATTTAAGACCTGTCTAGTTGCGTTCTTTTGTACCCTGGTCAAAGCTGTTTGTGGCACCGCAAAATAAACACTTTTCGTCACGCGAGTACTGTACTTGTGATTCAAAACATACCTGCCAAACGCACTCTTCATACCCTTTCTCACACACAAAGCACACTCCAGAATGTGCAGCGTATGTATTTTTCTCGTTCTAAATATTTCCCGGCACGAGTCAGTAACTCCCAATTTAAAAACCGCACGAAGACATTTCTTCTGTAGAATAGAAAGTCTTCCCACATCCACAGAAGACCAAACCATACCGCAACCGCGATTCTACGTAAGCTCGATACGCACACAAACCGGCTTCGCTGTTTACTGAGCCGAAGATAAGGGCATAGTGAAATGGAGAAATCCTCCGAAATAGATGGTGTATATGGGACTTCCAATTCAGTTGTGAATCGACCCTTACGCCGAGAAACATTACTTCGGGCGACGAGGTTAGTACACCGTCTCCACAGTTTACAACAAGATCTCTCCCCTGAGCAACAGCGAAATGGATCATTTGGGTCTTGCCCACATTTAACTTAAGATCGTTCGCTCTGAACCACGAGCTCACAGAGGACAATTTCTGTACAATGGTTTCCCTCAAGACGTTTGTTTCCGTTGATCTTACTGCCAATGAAACATCATCCGCAAATAAGGCCATAGGACAAATTAAATACTACCGGTAACCCATTTATGTAAATTAAAAAGAAAAGACGCCCCAGCACGAATCTCTATGGTACACCCCTGGTAACAGTGAACCACCCAGACCAAATCTTGGTTCCCTCTCCATTCACTCCATCACGGCACTTTGTTTTCTGTTCTCTCGATAAAATTTAATAAGACAATTTCCTCTAAATCCCAAATTCTCCAATCTGTCTAAAAGAATTTTGTGATTAACACTATAAAAACCCTTGGATAAGTCGATAAAAATTCCTGCTACTTGCTCTTTGTTCGACTAGGCATCAAGAATTTCACAAATCACCTGAAATACAGCCAAACATGTCGATTTTCATGTTTGATAACCATTCTGTCTATCTGTGATAAGTTTATCTATTCATTCTTCTACATATCAGTTTTTCAAACACCTTGGCCACATTCGAAATGAGTGCTATAGGTCTGTAATTTGTGAAGTCATGAACGTCTCCTTTCTTGTACACCGGACACACAACAGTCTTCAAAGCATCCGCAAAGGTGGACGTCTCGAAACATCTATTGCCAATATGACACAGTGAGTCAGCGACGGCCTTAAATGCGGGAACGGGTATTTCGTCATATCCCGTAGACATGGTGTTCTTTAGTTCCATTATGACATTGAAGACTTCTGACGGTGTCATTGGTTCCATAAAACATGTCTCCCTTACAGGACATTTCTTCAAAATATGCCGGCTGTCTTGCATCAATATTAGCACCGATACCCAGGAAATATCTGTTGATGTAGTCCAATCCAAGAGCTCTTTTTGGTCTTTTATTCCAGCAACTTTACAGAAGCCAGACAATTTCTTTGCTCCCGCTTTCTCCCCACCAATGCCCATGATGCCTTACTTTTATTATCCGATAACAGAATGTAATTTGAACTATATTCCGTGTTAACCTTCTTGATTTCACTCGTTACATAATCTTCGTAATTTTTAGAGAATTCTTCGACGTGAACCCCAAAATAAAAAGCCGCTGAAAATTTTATTATGTGTCCCCTTTGGATTCAGCATATCTATCCAAAAATACCTCTATTGAATTTACACGTAAACATACGCTGCAATGGTTATGTTTATAAAAACTCTAAAAGAGAACATTGTTTAGACATCTGTCGATGTTCTAAAAACTCTACAAGATAGGTTTAGGTTTCAATAACCTCAATACGATTACTTACGAATATATCAGCTGTGTATCATTTCTAAACTCTTAGTTATAATCGCAACAAAATGCAGTGGTGGGACAAATATTTTTAAAATATCTTTGTCATTCTTTTCTCTCGTCTTTAAAGGAATCTGCGGAAAAAAATTTGGATTAATATTCTATATAATTACATGTTTCCATTTTTCATACGTTGTCTTTTTATTTCAAGGATACTACCAACTCGTTGCAAATTAATAAAGAATTCTCACTAAATTTGAAAATTACTTGAATCAAGCTTATAGGAACGACTAATTTCGATTTTCTTAATACCATTTACTGTAATATAGCTGAACAATAAGTTTCAGGATAAATTAGAAAAGAAATGAATACTCGTATTGTGATGTGATGTACTGTGATATATCAATATAACTGTATTAAATTTTAACTTACAGATAAAACCCAAAAGTTCCATATTATATTGCGTTTCGTTTTTCACATCATCATGTATTCGTATCATTTATCGCGATATTTTATTTTTGTCGTATATACTATGTATGTATGTGTATAAATTATATGTTAAAATATATTGTAATGTTATTTTATTTAGACGTAGGTACCTGTTTTTAATAAATATCCATTTTTTGTTTAATACTAATCAACATATCCCTTTCGCACACCATCACCTAACGATTATTAATATTTAAGATTAAAATGAAAAGTAAAATAAGTAAGTATTCGATAAACTTTATGAAAGGAATATGAGGGACAAGTTGAAATTATTGAGAGTAAAAAACACGGTTAATATTTTCTAGGATTTTATTTTAAATATACTCGAAGTAATTCCCTTCAGCAATGATACACTTGACCATATTTTCCACTGTTTAAAAGCTTCCAACCAATCTTCTTTCGGAATACCTTCAAAATAACCGTAATCAATATCAATCTCTCTTCAGACGAAAACCTTCTAACCCGCAAATTACGTTTAAGCCCAAAAAATAGCTAAAAGTCACACATTGCTAAATCAGGTGAGTAGGTGCTTTGCACTCATAAGCGCTAAAACCTCTTTTAAAATCATAATAAATTATGATTCAAAAGTGCTCTCTGGTTAACTCCATTTTCTTTTACTTTTAAAAAATAAATAGCTATGTTATAGCGAATGTAACTTCAACAATAAAATGTCAAATGGCAGATAAAGAGTTGCTCTAAATTAACACTGTATGATTGTTTTGCATTGTCTACATTTCTTATTCTCAATAAATTCAGCTTATTCTTCGTATACTACTAGATAAGCAATGGGGTTTCTAGAGTAAAATCCAATGTATTTTCTAATGTAGCTTCATTTTTCAACGCACGTTCATTTGAGCTGGTTTAAAATGGTAATGAACAGTCACAAAACAGATTCGAACAGGTATAAATAGGTGTGAAAAGATAATGGGTAGGTTAACCTGTTCACATTTGTCTTGAATTATTCAGCTGTGACGTCACATCGCAACTGACCTTGGAAATTGGAATGACTACATAAAAAAATAACCTGTATTGCATATTTACAATTCCGGAATTTTTAACCGACTTCCAAATAGGAAGAGGTTGTCAGTTCGTCATGCTTATATTGTTTTATGTTTCTTCGCGCATAGTTACTCAACGAGTTGTCGGATTTTAATGATCTTGGATGCGTTCGATAGAGAGTGCATTCGATATGGTTCCATATCACAGTGATCTGGTACTGGGGTAGTCCAAACAAAAGACTTTTCACCTATTTGTTTGCTTACACATTCGATTTTCTCCAACATAAATATCATTGCTTGTTACGTGTTCGTAGACACGTCCTGATTTCATCGCGAATAAGCGTCTTCTTTTATTTTATTCCGTTCTATTTATTTTTGAACCCACCTATAAGTGCTCTACTTACGGTCTTATCTGCAAAAAAGTGGTTACATATTAGTTCTTCTTCGTGGCTTTCCTACCACCTCAATCATCGAGTGGTAATATCTTCCGGGGAGAGAGGTAGACTGAGACGGCTATCGTGCAGTTGGTCTGTCGCTATCTATCGTCCTTGTGGCAGCTTGCGTTTAGGGCTTTAATTACCTCTTTAAGAAGTATATCGTATTTTTGCAGCCCTTCCGATTATACGGGGATATAATTAAGTGCCACAATTTTTAATTGCACGTTGCAATTACCCAAACAGGGGATATTCCATGACTATATAGAGAGCCGACTTAATTCCTCCCCAACGACATATATAGTTGCGTTATAAAAATCATTAGGATGTATTATGATATGTAATCTTGTAATTTATTTTATTTCCCTTAATTTTTACTCGTTTGTTTTTCCTGGATTTCTATAACAGATAGTTTTTGTTTTGCCGCCGTTAACGTCCTACTCCAAGTCCTAGAAATATCTCAGGGGCTTGTTCACGGCCTGCTGTAGGAGCTTCTGCTTCGAACTAAGATCCACGACGATCCGATAGAGCATCAACGCTAATTACCATACAGAGACGTAATAAAATAAAAGAAGATGCTAATTCGCGACGAAATGAGGACAGGTCTACGAACACGTAACATACTGTTCTAATAATTCTTTTAATTATACATGATTTTTATGCTATTATAATTTTATGTTAATGTGCATATAGTGCTGGGGAATTGAAAGACCCTCACATTCTAAACTGAGCCGATGAGTACGTTGCTCACCAGTATCATACGTGAGACATAACAAGTGTTCATTTGAAAAGTCAGTCTAGTAGCATGTGATTTACTGAGAACATTTTGAAGTATGTCGTAAATTAAAATTTACTACTTAACCTACGAAGTCGTATATTTTGACAGTTTCATACATACAAATAAATAACAAATAATAGGTATTTATTGAAAACTATAACAAATGTTGAAAATGTTGTCCTTCAAGATCAATGCACTTTAAAATCCTCCGCTCAAAATTTCTGATGATATTCTGCAACATTACTGGATTGTTATTAATTTCAATGCATTTCTGTTCGATTCTCTGTAGCATATCATTCAAATTAATATAGGTGTTCGAAATATGTTGTTTTTTAGATAAGGCCACAAAAAGAAGTCGCAAGGTGTTAAATCGCATGAACGTGCAGGCCAGGCGCTCATCAAAAAATTCTCTTAAATAATCCAAAGATTCTGTAGTACAGTGACAAGGTGCTCCGTCTTGTTGGAAATATGCATTTTCAAGTTCATCATCATGCAACTGATTGACAAATGGTTGTAAAATTTCCGTACGGTACCTTTGAGCAGTTAACGTTCCCTGAAAAAATATTGGTCCAATGATTCGCCTTTGGCTTATCGCTGCCCAAACACCAATTTTCTCTGGATGTAGCGATTCTTCATTAATTACATGTGGATTTTCACTACTCCAAATTCTTGTATTTTGTGAATTTAGGTATCCCGTTTTATAAAACCATGCTTCATCAGTAAAGATGACTCTTTGCGAAAGTTCTCCATTATTGTTCATATTTACAAACCAATTACAAAACTGTAGTCTACGTGGGTAATCAACTTCTAACAATTCTTGTACTGCTGTGACACGGCATGGATAAAGTTGCATATCCTTTTTTAATAACTTGTGAGTTGTACCAACAGAAAGGTTTATTTGTTGACTCAAATGTCGAACAGATGTTTGTGGTTTATTTTCCATTATTTTTTCAACACGATTGACAACTTGAGGTGTACGTTTCTTAACTGCTCCGCTGCCTGATTTTCTTAAAAGACTACCAGTTTCAGAAAAAAGTTTTGAAATTCTACCATGCAATCTTGAACTGAATAAACCCATAAACCATCAATTTTATTACCACTTCGAAAATAAGCCTGGACTAAAAAAATTGGTGTTCGTCAGGGGTGTATACTGTCGCCAATCCTCTTTAATCTGTACTCGGAGGACATAGTAAATAGAGCACTTGATGATCGGGACAAGGGCATTAAGATTAACGGCATGACAATAAATAATCTGAGGTACGCTGACGATACAGTTATTTTAGCTGGAACACACGAGGACCTACAGACGCTAATTAACAGAATGGTCACAGTAAGCGAAGAGTATGGACTAACGCTGAACATAAGCAAAACAAAATATATGCTGATAACAAAAACAACTAAAGATAATCGTAAGATATATGTGAAGAACCAGCCTATTGAGAGAGTAAGACAATACAAATACCTGGGCACGATTATTAATGAGAACAATGACAGCTCCCAAGAAATACGAGTCAGAATAGAACAGGCGAGAAGCACCTTTACAAGGATGAAAAGGCTTTTCTGCTGCCGAGATTTAAACCTTGACTTAAAAATACGACTGATGAGATGCTATGTGCTGTCTATACTATACTATGGGATGGAGGCCTGGACGCTGAAGGTAACCGACATGAGGAGACTGGAGGCATTTGAGATGTGGGTATACCGGAGAATATTGAAGATCTCATGAGTAGAGAGAAAAACCAACGTAGAAGTGATGAGACGTATGCATAAGGAGAGAGAAGTGATTCCGACAATTAAGAGAAGAAAACTGCTGTACATGGGACATGTCATGAGGGGAGAAAAATATCAAATACTACAAATAATTATGCAGGGAAAAATCCCGGGCAAGAGATCTATAGGAAGAAGACGGAATTCATGGCTGAAGAACCTTAGGGACTGGTTTGGATGCAATAATAATGAACTGTTTAGAGCTGCGGTTTCAAAAGTAAGAATTGCTATGGTAATTGCCAACCTTCGAAGCGGAGACGGCACCTAAAGAAGAAGAAAAAAATTTTATGTTCTAAAGTGAAAGCCATTTTAAAACTGAGAAGCAATTTATTTAAACCAGAATCGACGCACGATTATTTTATGCACTAACTGATATTTGTGATTGACATTATCAAATGTCATTTGGATTTACGTTTACGGAACAACACATACTAATATATTTGAGTCTTATTCTATCAAAATTTCAAAGTAACCTAGATTGACTTTTCAAATGAACACTTGTTATATTAAATGCAGACGACACTCTTTTTCACGCTTAGATTCCCGAATTAACCTAGAATTTTTATACTCGGGCATTCCAAAAGTCACGTAATTGCTTTCTGCACAACGTATCCTTGCTTGTCTTTTCTTAGCTTTTTCAAGTCGTACTTTTTAATTTTTTGTATGTCTTGCAAACAATATTTTTCATAAAGGCAGCAGATTTTGTAGACTTTCTCATTATAAACATATAATAATGCAAACGAACTAATGTAAGTATGAAATAAAAATTTTTTGGAAAATAAAACAGACTTCCAAAAAGGAGACCGAAAGCAATAATTTTGCTCTAAAGGTGAAGAAATAATCATTTTTTATATTTTGCGTTTGTAGTGAACTCATTATATCACCCAAAACAGCTTCATTTCGATACACTTTTTTGCATTTCTCAATGTTGGCGTTGTTCGAACACAAATATAAATTCCTGTTCCAATCTTTAAAATGACATTTATCGTGTATGTTTCCATGACGCTAAGCGATGTTTTAAATACACCGCAACAAGCCGTGTATTTTAGTCACGGGGTGAACTTAGCAACGGGCGCTTTAGTTATGGACTAAAGTTAGTATTTTATTTTTTTTCAACTTCTATTACATAATGTGCATATAAACACATTGATTTCTATTAATTTATGACACTCATTACTCACTGACATTCATAAGTCACGGACAAAGTCTCCTAAGTCACAGAAAAAAAATCAGTCACGGTCACGGGTCTGTTAGCCAATCAGACGCATGATTCAGGTAAATGCTTATCAACCCATGGCAACGAATAAACAATATACCAAATTGCAGGCGCCATTTTTGTGAGCGCATCGTAGCCGAGAATTTTAATTTCACAATTCATTTAATTTATTGAGAGCGGTAAGCAAGTACACTGTATGAATTTAGATATCCAAAATCATACGCCACTGGAAATAGTAGAAAAGACAAAAGCAGGCACTTCTAGTAAATCTAGAAAACAGTTCGAATTATCATGTAAATCTTTTATGGGCTGGAGAAAAAGTAAAAACGCGAATACTTTGAAGATGTTCAAAAACATAAGTCATCAAGCTTATGGACAACATATTCTATGTTAAGAAGTACATTAAGTACATATATATCATAACATTAAGATTTAAGATTAGTAGAAGCTACATCCACTGTCTTTTTCTTAAATTACCAAAATGTACATTTACCATTTTGGTACAAAAAATTGGCATAAATAAACTAGGAGCAATGGGCAAGCAGATAGCAACGTTTTTGCCAAATTTATCAAATCCAAGAAGGTACTCAGACCACTGTTTTCGCAGATCATCTGCCACACAGTTAAATGATGCAGATGCCGATATAACTGCACTAAAAAGACATGGAGGTTGGAAATCCACAACAGTGGCAGAAGGATATATAGATAATTCTATGAGCTACACAGCTAATACAATTACAAGTTCACTAAATAAATCCAGCACCAACACACATCTCCACCACTCAAATGTCAACGACAATATAACTGTTAATATAAACTCAAATGAAAATAATCTTAATAATAATTCAACATCATCTATGCAATTTAAAAATTGTAAATGTTAACATAAATTTCTGTAATAAATATATGCAACCTTATTTGAATATTAATTAATTAGTACACTCACTTCATATGTGGAAAAAGTATATTATTCTACTCTCGTCTAAATGGACATCAGTCACTCGGATAACGTCATTCTCGTGACTAATGTCCATCTTTAGACGCTCGTTGAGTTATTAACTGCAAAATATCAAATTAGTTATCCGTATCGCTTGTCATTAATCTTTCAAAATAACTCGACGCGGCGTAACAAGAGACAAGTAATTTTGTATTTTGTGGGAAAAATTAACCTAAACGAAAGTGGAAGTGAAGATGTTTTCATTAGTACTCTACCCGAAATTATTCAAGCAGCGGCACCAGCAACTGCTAGTTTGCTGCCGAAAAAATCAAAAAGTCAGTACGAACATGCATATAAACTTTTCCAAGATTGGCGTTAAATTAATTATCTGACTGTTTCCATGTTTATTGATATAATAATAAATAAAATAATAAACTAATTTCCAAATTTATTATTTACTTATTTGCGGTCGTAGAAAAAGTATAGTATGCAATTCGTTTTATAAACTTGTTAGTCACTCATTTTATTAAATACTCGCTCCGTTACGCTTCGCTCGTGATTAATAAAACTCGTGACTAAAATTGCGTTTATAAAACTTGATACATAATATACTATTAAGTACGACTGCATTATAAGCAGACGCTTTATGATACTGTTTTGCTGCTGTAAAGTGGTATTTTATTTTACTAGTAAAATAATATAATACAAAAAATACTCTACTGTCAGTCTCAAAATAAATGTTTATTTTTTTAACACTATTTGCGACATATACTACATGTATCTTGTAATTGTAATTGTTTCGTAATTGTTTAGTAATTGTTTAGCATTCAACACTATTTCAAATATATCGGCAGAAATTATTTCTTCGAACTCCTCCATTTTAAATTTACTTTTACCAAATGTCAAAATGATAAAACTTGACAATAATATGGGTAACTAAAAATCGTTAACCTTCCGTTGCGCGAGATCCTAGAGACACCGTTACTGGCGGCGGACTATGACTCCGCATGCCATTTTCTTGGGTTCAACCGCAAAAAATGGTCTGTTTAGTATTTATATGGTTAAAACAAACACTAAACTAATTGAACGCTATTTATTATTTCATATATAGAATACATATTTTGAGTATTATAGTAATAAACATTGTAGTTACGAATACGACCTCGAAACGAATAATAAGAGCAAAACATTAATTGAACGATGGGAGTGACTTAGGTTAAGGTGTAACATACAGTACAAATGCAAGTTAGATGTTCCAGGCACATAAATTTTCCACACATTCGACAGGAAAATCGAGTTGGGCGGTTCTTTCTTCTGTCACAATAATGACAACGTCCTCGTGTATTCTCAGCATTTGCAACAGGTTGAGGGTCTTGTAATCCAACTATTTCCTTCAATCTGGCTGATATAGTTCTGGGGTTATTGGTTTGGGCTACGCGAACACGAAGATAATTATCAGCTAATTCGGAAACTAGAATGTGCAAAAATTTTCGTCGAGGGATTCTATGGTCAGTGTTTTGCAGATGAAACAGTACCATAGAATTCACTCCAGCTATATTCAGTAACGCATAAAATATAACCATTGGCCATCTTTGAGTCCCTCTGGCACAATCATATGCCGCGCACATTTTATCTAATGTGTCTACACCACCCTTCGACTCGTTGTAATCAATGATCATTTCAGGTTTACCTGTTGGTTCGTGGATCTTATCGCCGTGATGCAGACTTGATACCAGTATTACGTTTTTTTTTCTGTTTCGGGATATATGACACCAATGTTATATTTTTATCATATGCAAACATACTTGTACCTATCGGTCTTTTTTGTGGATTTGAAGTTTCTGCAGGTAGTTCACGTTTGTTTTTGCGAATAGTTCCCAGAAAAGTAAGCGTGTAATCCGTATATAGCGTACGTACTAATGGGATACTGGTAAACCAATTATCACACGTCACGTTCCGTTTTGAATGTCTGATTGGTTCAACCAGTCTTTGAACAAGTGCTAAAGGGGAATTAACCAAACGCAAAGGACCATCTGGCTGTGTGCCAACATAGACTTCCAAATTGCTCGCGTAAAATGTCTTTGAATCCACCATAGGATAAACCTTTAGGCCATACCTATTGGGCTTGCTTGGGATGTACTGGCGAAAGCTGCATCTCCCACGGAACGCCACTAACATTTCATCAATTGTTACATTTTGAAAAGGAGTATATGCAGATCTACACTTTTCGACAAATGGGTCAAATATTTCCCTGATGGGGGCTAATTTGTCTGTCTTTCGCCTCTCCACGCGTCTAACCATATCATCAAATCCTAAATGTTGCAGTAAAAAAGTAAAGCGAAATTTAGACATTGTGAGGCGGAATTGCTCAACACCAGTCCCACTGTTGCTCCACAACTCTTCCACATTTAGACGACTGGACTTCAGTACTCCAGCTAAATAAAGCAAGCTAATCAGGGCCTGAATCTCAGCTTTATCAGTTTCTTTTGCATTTCTTTCACGACTGTATTTTTCTTTATTCTTGTCTATATGTTTGTTTGTATATTACACGATTTTTCCTAACATGTCATCATCAAAAAAATATTTCCATATTTCATAAGCACCTTCCAAATTTTTTACCGCTACCTTAGGACCCGGCAATCGCGTAACATGTTTGGACCATATTGATCCATCTTTTCCAATAAAATGTGGTCCCCATGAAATCGGTTCTTCCTGTTCATCACCAGAAACTTCCTGTTCCGTGTCTGAATCTTCCTCCCGTTCTTCTACACTATCTTCCATAGAGTCATCTTCTTGATAATCATTCGCGACTTCACATTCATTATCATTCTCACTGAGACATTCTAACATAAGTTCATGCAGTCTCCTTTGTTCCTCCTCGTAGGACAACTTAGGGTGATACATCTAAAGAATACATTATTATGTATATAGCTGTTGAAAATGTTCATGTATCTTACCTTATGCGAATTTCAATAACGTTTTCACTGGCCGCGGACTCTCACTCCGCAATATTTTATAAAACAAAAAGTACTACACTGATACACTTCAGGTTATAGACTAATGTTCCTTGAAACTAGTTCGACGAATACCGTAATGGGCAGATTTCGGGGGTAGGGAAATGTTTAGTAAATCAAAAAGAAAGAATGACGCGGACTCAGAGTCCGCGCGCCAGCAACGGAAGGTTAATCGACGCTGAAATTTTCAAAAAATGATTACCTACTTTTAAGCATTCAAAGCAGTCGAACATAAAACTATATATGTAACATAATAGACTTTATTGACTGTCCTTTTTTATTAGCCCCGCTCGAAAAAGGTCGCTCGGCTAATAAACTTGGCTCGTCAATAAAGTCCTACATTACGCACTTGTTACTTAAACAGCTATTTTCTATTTAACGTTCGTAATGAACTCATTATGAAACCCAAAACAGTATCGAAATGGGCTTCATTTCGAAACGCTTTTTTTCATTTTTCAATATTGGCGTTGTTCGAACACAGAAATAAATATCATTGCTGTTATTTGATTTTAAGAATTTCAGTACATTTTACAGATATGATATATGTACGTAGGCTACACAAACAACATATATTGTATACAATTGACAACAAGATATATTAGTTTCTATGCCGCTCATGTTTATATTTTTAAATAAAGTATCAAGTAATGTTAACGAAAATTAATAAATAATATTTCGAGGATAGAAAGATTTAAATTTGAAAATATCAGGTACCAATGTGACCAACTGCATACTCTATATAAAAATAAAACTCTGAACTTTCTGAATCTCTGAATTAAATAATTTCAATTTATTAATGTAAAAAATGTAAAATAGAAAAAATAGTATAAAAAACTCGTTTCATAAGGCCTTTTGCCGCACTCGCTCTATAGAAAAGTCTTGGCACAAAATGAAACTTGTGTTTTAATATACTCTTTTGAAAGTCAAGTCTTGGAACCTGAACGTAACCACGATATAAGAGTGCTTAGCATCTAACATATTTTTCACTTTAACCAAATTTATAGTTTCCATATCAAAATTCTAACCTATATAGATAAAATTACGCAAACCTGAATGCATTATAATAGTGTTTGCTCTATTAATAATTGTATTAATCACTATCTTTATTGAACTTTGTATAATTAATATAATAATCTGTAACAAAAGTATTGAAAGATTGCAGTTAGCATAAAGTAATTTTTAGATGTAATCAATTGACAATTACGAGGTATTGCATTAGCTTATTAAGATATTCAAGACTAAAATTTAAATATAAGGTACTAGAATAAAGTAATTATTATAAATTAGATTAGATAAACTTATTTCAAAAAAATTAGTTAAACAATTTTTTTCGAAATACCTAAGTGTATTTGTAGCTGCAGGAATTTCAAGCAATGTCATTTATAAAACATAGATTTAAAAAAATTAGATACCTATATTACATTTCAATTTGTCTCTCTTCACAGGAATACTGACATTCATGAACAGAGAAATTTTATATCTTTGATACTTGATGGATACTTGATGCGTTTGTTTTAAAGTGCTTCTGTAATTGTTTTTCATATCAGTAAATCACACGAGTATTATTCGATTTGAATTTAATTAAAAAAGCAGTTGAGATTTATCACTGTAAATATAGCTACGTAGATTTAAAACAAAGTTTTGGTTTTGGGATGTGTAAAAAATAAAATAAAAAGATTTAATTCTTCTAGAAATTTATAAAAATGTCATCTAAAGATGTAGAGAAAAAAGATCTTGAGGAAAATCTAAAACCAGGTATGAATATCTCATCTGTAATTATATATAGTGAAAATTAATATATACAGTTTTATATATTAAATTTAAACATATACCATCCTTAACCATTAAATTAGCCATAAGAAAGAATTTTAGGTTGAAGTAAATGAAGTATATTTTAATGTGCATATTCATTAGTTTTGCTTTTATGACGCTAGCTGCCATGATCTGTTTTCAATTGATTTTATCATCATATCTTTCATTTTTTCAATATTTTATCATAATTTTGTACGACAACAAATATTTTCAACGCATTCCAGACATTTAACGTATATCCTAAAAGTTTTGGCACGGAATTCAATGAAATTAAAATTAAATAAAAATTAAATAATATCAAGATGTCTTTGCTAACAAAAGTTTGTTTACATTGTTTACTGTAAGTTGATAATTAATTTGAAGTTGTTGCTTTACAATGTCGTCTCTGACAGAAAGTATCTAGAACTTGGTTGGACGGGTACCCAATGCTGAAATATTACGAATCTTAGAGAATTAAAATATTTCACGTACAACGAGGAAATACCATGCCCTAACCTCCAAAAAGTAGAAGACCTCAGGTATTTACCGCACAGAGGACAGAGAGGCTGTTGAGAAGTGTAAAAAAACAAATTGGGATGTCAGTGAGAAAACTGGTTCCTCGATATGGTACGGTATCGTTGGAATTGAAAAGAAATTATCTAAATTATTGAAAAAGACGTAAGCGCCCAAAACACACTCAAGGCCAACTGTTGTATATACCAAGATGCTGCCGTCAAGTGAAGTCAGTTCATTTCGCCGGTAAAAAAAAACGATTATTGTAGATCACGAAAAGTATTTCACTTTGAGTAATTCTGAAGTCAAAGAAAACGATGGGTTTTATACGAACGATATAGTGGAATGTTCTGACAATGTTAAGTACAAATATAAAGCGAAATTCGCAGATAAAATCCTTGTCTGGTGTGCAATTTCTACGAGGGGTACATCTCGACCTTTTGTGGGAAGAGTAAGAGGCGAAGCTTTGAACAGTCAGAGCTGTATTAATTCCAAATTACTCAATTCTTCAATAAGCATCGTCCTGATGAGAATATTATGTTTTGGTAAAAGTTGACATCGTGCTATTACTCTAGAAATGCACAAAATTGGCTGTGACAACACCGCATACCATTTGTTCCTAAAAACGATAACCTTCGAAACTTGCCTCAGGCTCGCCCAATAGAGGATTCTTGGGCTTTACTTTCGCGGAAGGTTTATTATGGAGGGTGGGAAGCCTAAAATGAGGAACAACTAAGGCGGCGAATTTACGAAAAACTGAGAGAAATTCATTTAAAGTCCGATGAAAGACATCAGAATAAATTAGCGTCTGATAGAGGAGAATGCGCCAGTTTAATGTAATTTTTAGTTAAATATTAAAGTGCACTTCATCTACTCACTCATTAAAATTAATACATTATTAAATAGATCAATATTTGTAAAGAGGTACATTATAGAAATCATTAAAAAATAACATGTAATGAATAGAGACCGGACGCATCAGGCCGAAATTACGATGGAACATATAAATAGTCTATAACATCTCTAAGTACAACACCCAGTTATTGAATAGTACTATTCATTCCGTTAACCGCACATCTGTTTTTTGTCGTTGAATTGTGACGCAATTCAATATTATACTTAGATTCCTTTCTTCATGGGCGTAGATAGAAGCGTGAAAAGTTTTATAATTTATTTTATTTATTAGTTTATATTTCGTAAGATAAATAAAGTATGGTGAGTTAGTTTCTTTTTTTCATTGTTGTAACTGCTTACATATTTCGTAATTTTTGTAATGGATCCTGTTTAATATCGCTTCATCGAATCTACTTCTCCCAATTATTTTGACATAAATAAATCAGTAAATTTCCTTAAGTTTCAATAACTTACGTTTACATTTTTAATTTTTATTTATTTAGATCTAGAACATTGTTTAAGTTCCTTTTTCAGATATGATATGGAACAACGTCGAAAATGGCATCTCGAAACAATAGCGAGTTGGACTAACGGTCATGCTGATTGTATGTCCATTGCCAGTGATTCCGAAATTTATTGCAAAGTCTGTAAAATATCGTTAAAAATTTCTATAAATCACACGTAAAACGTCACTTAGCATCGCAAACACATGCACGAAAATTAGACCCGTTGAAATCTGATAATTTTAACGAAGAACTCTGTGAAACTTTAATGGCGGCAAATATTCCATTAAATAAACTTAACTATCTCACATTCAAAACATTTCTCCAAAAATATACTGGTCGAAATGTTCCTGATGGATCCACCTTAAGAAAATATTTGTTTCTAAGTGCTAGACGAAAGCAGTAGAACGCTTTAGAAGTCATCTTTCACATCAGTACCTATGGATAAGTGCCAACGAAACTGTCGATATATTAGGACGCTATGTGGTAAATATTGTAGCTGGTGTACTACATCCAACTATCCCATATAACGCATATGTAATAGCAACAAAATTTATAAATACAGTTGATGTGGAAGTAGTATCTAAAACCATTTACGAGAATATGCACCAAATGCTTCATTCGGACGACAGGTACTAAGAAAAAATACTTTTATTTGTTAGTGACAGTGTTCCATATATGTGCAAAACAGGCAGACTATTAAATGAAACACATCCTAATATGCTGCATATTATTTGTCTACAGAATCTGTGAATAATCAGAGACACCTTTCTGGAAGTTGATAGATTGTACCCACTTTTAAAAAAGTTTTCAGGAAAGCACTGTTGAGAGTATCTCTTTACGAGGAAAAACCTCCATCTGTGTCACTGCCTCCCTCTCAAGTAATAACTAGATGAGGGACACGATTGGAGTTTTTAGGCAGAGAATTTCGATAGATTACAAAATTTCATTACATGTTTAAATGACGATGTTCGAAATATTTCTGAGTGCAAGGAACTAATTAAAAAATTCGAAATTTAAGAAATCAGTTGTACTTTCTTCAGGAACACTTTGGAAATTTGCCAAAACTAATCACTTATTTTTAAATCAAAATTTCAAATTAAATGATGGATTAACCACATTAGATGTGGCTATTAATAATTTGAAAAATATTTCTTCGGGTGACTTCGGGTGTGGCCTTCGGCAAAAGTTCGACGCAGTTTTTAATAGAAATCTAGATTTACTAACATTACGGCAATTGTGTATAGGGACCATGCCTCAAAATTTAACTGCTAAAGACGCTGAAAAAAAAAGAATATTTCCAGTATGCACCTATAAACAGTTGCGATGTAGAAAGAACGTTTTCTATCTTCAAGGACGTATTTCATTCAAAGAGAACAAATTTTGCAGAAGAGAACCTTGAGAAAGTATTCCTAGTTAATTTTAATACTCCTTTACTCAACTTGAACTACAAAATGAACAAGCAAAAATGTGTTTTGTATTTTATAGATCACCTCCCGTTTGGTTTCCAATTATATAAATAAAATTAAAAACTCTTTAGAAATAGAAATTTTCAATAGTACGGCCGTAGGCGAGTCATCGGCCTCTCGTGCCCGGTATCTAGTAATGAACGTCAGCCAACTCGAGATTAGTAAAATTAACTATTTTTTTTTCAAAGTAACACTGTACAAATATTTTAACCAGAAAATTAATTTAACTGTCAAATTTAATAAAACAACAACAATCATAGGCTCATATTAAAATTCTGGTTTTAGTATAGGAACAATGTTTTTAATTTCTTTACTGAAAAAGAGTCCAAATTACGAAAAAAAGTCAAGAGACCCTTTTTTTACAAAATGAAGCGCCATTAATAAAATAATTTTTATTTAAAGAAAGAAAAATCAGTGGCGTATCATTATTTTTTTAAACATATTCAGTCCAAATTTCGCTCAAGCGCCACTGCTAGAAAATTAAAAAAATTCTGTGCATCAAAAAATGCCCGTTTATGGTAGGAACACATACACCGAATTTTAGAAAAATATCTGAAGTGGTATGAATGTTTTCTTCAAGTCAAGCTGGAACGCACGAAGTCAAATGCTAAACCAATAAAATATGCAGAATATCCGAAGCCCCTCAGAGACGTCATTTGGTATAATAATAATAAATTCGTGAGTAAGCAAGCTAACAGACAGATGCCGATGACGAGGTATGTTATGGAAACAAGGGCTCAAAATAAATAGACCAACAATATATTACGAACAATCGAGATGAACATACTGAGGATCATATCTGGCTACACACTAAGAGATAGAATCCGAAACAAAAACACAAGAGTTGAATGTCAGGTGTTGAACATTGTAAAATGGTGTAACAACGAATATGGCAGAGTAGCAAAAATTGCGCGAGACGGGGTCCCTGGAACGCGACAAGCTTAGGCGGACCTCCTAAATGCTGGAGGATTTAGGAGGTCCGCCTAAGCTTGTCGTCCACCTAAGAACTCATGAGTATCACAATCAATCAAAAGCTAAATTGAAATATACAGATCCAAATTAAGAAGAAGAAGAAGAAGAAAAATAAGACGATCTTCATTAAGTCTTCCTTGATGTTAAAAATACATGCTATTCATGCTATGCTCTCCTCAAATACATTTTCTCTGTAAACAGCGAAAATGGTCTAGTGGCTTTCAATCCATTAACTCCTCTGTTGAACTCTAACAAAAGAATATATCGGAGATGCTCGTTTTTCTACTTAAAGTTCCATTTTTGTCAATAATTAATACAATTTTTGCACCAATTCGAAAATTTAAAAATTATTCATTTTTTAATAACAAAACTACATCGTTACATTGATGCGCCTAACATTTTTTTCAAGTCAAAATTTATGCACCAATCTGCTACATTAGCTGACCAAAAACAAGAAACATGTTTTGTATTTATGGTAGTTTAAAAAAACGAATTTATTTTAGCTACCTGGTATGGAGTACGGCACATTCAAGCTTTCATGTTATTTTCGATGATGGTAGTAGGATATGGAATGCGCATAAATTTATCTGTTGGCATAGTTGCAATGACAGATCCAACTGTTAATCCTAACGTTCCAGTAAGTATAAAGGATTCTTATATAAGTAGGACTGGCGAATAAAAGTTTAGACATAAAATAAATGGTAAGAAATAAGTTATAAAACGTGCTCTAATACTACCGTAGTCAGAGTCTTCCGTGCAAGTAGATAACATCTGTTAAATATTTCAATTATTAGATATGTTTCCATAGTTCTTTCAGTCAAGCTAGTACCATGTGCGGAATAAATGTTTTTTTAATGCCGAAAACGACCGTTCTATTTATAGTGATGTTATATTTGCATATTTAAAAAAATCTTTGAAACGACTTGAACGATCTTTAGACCCGCATTCACAAATTTGTCTTAATCTGAGAAAATCGGAATCTTTGTCTAAAATATTTTTAAATTTCTACAGTGCATAGCATTTATATGTATATAATAATAGTCTTTATTGTCCAACGGTTAACAACTACTGGAAAAATTGAAGAAATATATAAACATACATAAAATTGCAAAATACAAAAAGTATAGCAAATATTAATTACAATAACAAAAATTAATTATTAAATTTAAAAAAATTGATTAATAGAATCAAATAAAATGTCACTATAAAGTGCATCAGCATTGCGGCACATTGCTGTCATAGGAGAACGATGGAGCAGGAAATTGGTTCTGGGAAATGGCAAGGCAAAAGTAGGACAGGACCTAGAGGCTAATCGAGGAACCAAAAAATTTACAACACAGATACTTCAGAAAACGTCGCTGCACTTTTTCCACAAGCCTGCAATTAAATATAATGCAGTGACCATACGGGTGAAGCATATTCCAGTTTGCTGATAACAAAACCAAAGTATAACGTCTTTATCAAAGACACGTTTTGAAAGAATTTGCAGGTTCGTAATACAAAACCCAAAGTTTTGGATGCAGCTATACATTTTGCTATGAACTATGGTTTTGATATTTGTTGTACCACCATTCACGACAAATCTATCCAGCTAGGATATTCAGTCGGTTTATTTCCAAAAAATGGGACTGCTTTCCTCTTAGGGTTTCAATCGGAAATGTGGAAAATAATTAATTTAGTTAGGCGCCACTCAAAATTTGTTTGAGAAAAGTTATTGAAATATCTTTAAGTTACTTATAAAACTTGTGATGAAAGGTCAATTCAATTAAAGATCACAATATAAAATTTAAATGAAAATTTAATACAAAAATCAAAAAAAATCTTTATAGAGTACAAAGATTAATATTGCATCATTTAACAATATTATAAAGTTAAAAATAACGCACGGAAATGACCGCAGCATGCGTTCAAAAACCTTTGTGAAAGCCGAACAAATTAAAAATAAAAATCACAAAGAATATTTCTAATTTCTCCCCAGAGAACAATATAAACAAACTAACTTGACAGCCCGAACAGAACTCTAAAAAAACATGCGCACTAAAATGTCCAAGAAAAAATGCCCTTGAAATACCAACGTACAAAATTTTACATTTACAGTTTTTTTTTACTTAGAAATGTTAAAAATCTTCTTTGTTATCTCTATCAAATAACCAAGACTAAATCTCAATACGACAATATTAACACAATAGAAAATACAATATTGAATTCTTTTAAATATAATAATAATAATTTTATCTTTTAAAATATATATATTTTACTTACGTAAAAAAAAATATAATGGGAGACACGTAGACAAGAAAGTGTAAAATATCAAAAATTACGGGATTACATACTCGTAGAAATATCGGTAATGAAATAAACAACACCAACCAACTAATTTAATTTAAAATCAAACCCGAAGTTACTTTAAAAAGATAATTATAAATCTTTTTAAATAAAGAGTACTCTCTTGTCAACTGTAAACTTGTGTCTCTAGATTAAACATCGAGGCGACCTTGAATAAAACTAGTTTTTATCAAAGCACATGAAATACATACGGATATACACAGATATCCAAAATAATATTACATTCATTTTTAAATAAATTTTTACTATTTATGGAGAAAAATCCATAGCAATATGTTGTTAATATGACCCTCTCGAGATTGTAATCATTAATGTAATATACTGCGTTAATAGTATGAACCTATTTAGTATAAAAAACAAAACAGCACTTCTTATTGTTCAACCCCAACTTGTATTTAGAACACCATTGAATAATTATATCAATAGTAAAATTGTAGGGACATACATCATCTCATGTCTTGATAGAGACATAGATTTTCTGGATATCCGCGTAGACGAGTACGGGACACCATAAAGACGTCAATAAGTCATTGAAAAAGAGAACGAACAGCAATGGTCCCAGATGAGATCCTGATGAAGGAAAATATTCAAAAGATTTATGGTAATTGTAATAAACATAATTAGATCTATTGGTTAAGTATGACAGCAGAAGCAGAAGAAATGAAGATCTCAAACCAAATGCTGAAAGTTTAGCAAGTAAAAGTCCATGATCAATTTAATCAAATGCACTACTAAAAGCAGTATAAATGACATCTACTTGGCCACGTGCATCAAGGTGTACACTAATAAATTGACATACGGTCACAAGATTTGTTACAATAGATCGTCTAGTTTGGTATTCTGGTGTAGACAAGATTAAATAAGGTTTTCGAAAATCTTCGGAAAAGTAGAAGTCTGAATTGCCATATTGATAATTAATTTCAAGGGTTTCTCCAAAGCAATCTAGCATCATGCACGAGAAAACCAGGAACTAAATCATCACACACAGTTTCTCTTTGAGGAAATTTGGCCAATATTGATTACTTCCACTTCTGAAACCGGAAGCAATGTGAAAGGCATATGGTTTGAATGTTCCGTAAGAAGAGAAAAATTCATGCTTGGAAGGTGTGTGGAAGAGAATTTATTGGCAAAAGCGTCAACTATACTCTGAGGAGAGTCAAGAGAGGTCTCCTCATAGAATAACGTTTTAGGTACACGCGTTGTACCTAGTTTCGCCAGAATATATTGGAATAGCTTCCCTGGATCAGATTAAGAGATTCCTCAACTCACTATATAGAGTAATTAGTGGCAATATCCTCTCTGCAGATTGTTCGAAGTCGTTTGAACTGGTTAATGAAGAAAATATTGTATGTACATTTCCACTTGTGCCGATAGTACTCCTTTAATTTCAAATTGGAAATTATATTACTTGTTGACCATGCCGGATATCTTGATCCAATCAAGAGAGAAGGATACTTCGAAACGTGCTTGTCAAAAATATCATAAAGATAGGAGTAAAAATTATCCACAGCACAATCAACATCAGTAAAACGTTCCAAAAATTACCAATCTGCATCAAGAAAGTCTGTATATACACTCACCGGCAAAATAATCGATCCACTCAAAAAATTGATGAAGTTTGTTCGTTAATAAGTTTGTTATTTTAAATTCGATTTGATTATTTTTTTTTGCATATTGTAGGTAAATTTAAATGTAATCTATCACATCTTTGGAATTTTAAGAAAATTTGGCGTACATCATTTTATACAGGGTGACACAAAGTCTGTTTTTTTAAATCAACTTTAAAACCACATATGGATTGTCAAAGTTGCTCCACCTTGTATTTTCTTATTTTGTTAACAAGACACATCATTTCTTTACAATTTCTTTTTTTATTTATTACAATAGCTTAATTTTTCTAAAAGATACAAGGGTTTAAGAAAAATCTTACATTTTTACATTTTTCCTTTGGTACTAACAATAAGTTTACGAATTTAACTTAACACAGAATTTAATGAAAAGGAATTGAAAAGAAAATGAATACCATAAAAGACTTAATACGAAGTATTTCCTCCACGTGCACGGATAACAGCTGCAATTCGTCATGGCATGTTCTCAATTAAGTTTTGAATGTAAGCCTGGTTGATTTGATTCCATTCTTCAGTTAGAACGTCACTAAGCTGCTGTAAATTTGCAGGCGTTGGTACACGAGATCGTATTTTCCTCCAAAGTGCATCTCAAACATGCTCAATTGGGTTTAGGTCTGGGCTTAGAGCAGGCCAATTTACTACTGAGATTTCAACCTCGGCTAAATACTCGCGTACAATTCTGGCAACATGCGGTCGGGCATTATCATGCATCAGCATGAAATCATCTCCGATGAACGGTGCAAAAGGAACAATATGTGGCTCTAAAACTTCTCTTATGTATCTATCGGCTGTCATGGCTCCCCCGTTAATTATAACCAAGTCCGTCCGAGCTTCAAAATTTATGCCACCCCACACCATTATCGAACCACCTCCATAACTTACTCTAGGAAAAAAATGGTTTTGAAAGAAACGTTCACCAGTTCTCCGGTAAATTCTTTCACGTCCATCTGGTGTTATAAGACAAAATCTGGACTCATCCGTGAATAGGATGTTGCTTCATTCTTCGTTACCCCAATTTACATGTTCCCTAGCAAATCTAAGGCGTTCAACTCGATGGTGTCTCAATAACACTAGACCAGTTGCAGGTCTCCTAGAACGCAGTCCAATATCATACAGCCGCCTTCTTATTGTTCTATCACTTACTTGAACTTGCCTTACGTCCTCTAATCTGTTTTTCATTTCCACAGAAGTAACTTTTCTGTCCCTCAAAACATTTAACGTTATAAAGCGATTATCTCGCTCACTAGTAGATTTCTTTCGACCACAATGATTTCTTCTTGTGAATACACCAAATTCATTAAACCATTTAACAGCTCTTTGAACTTTACATCTTGAAACTCCCAACACTCTGGACACATAATACTGTGACCTACCATCCTGAATCAAAGCAACAGCTCCCGCTGCGTGGGTTACAGAAAGATCCATATTTTAAATTACTATTCGACAAGAAACACGTTCAAAAACGTAATCGACAAGTTTTAAATTTCACAACTGACAGTATTTCAATAGCCCTCTATGCAAAAACGATAAATTCGTAAACTTATTGTTAGTACCATAGGAAAAATGTAAAAATGTAAGATTTTTCTTAAACCCTTGTATCTTTTACAAAATTAAGCTATTGTAATAAATAAAAAAAGAAATTGTAAAGAAATTATGTGTCTTGTTAACAAAATAAGAAAATACAAGGTGGAGCAACTTTGACAATCCATATGTGGTTTTAAAGTTGATTTAAAAAAACAGACTTTGTGTCACCCTGTATAAAATGATGTATGCCAAATTTTCTTAAAATTCCAAAGATGTGATAGATTACATTTAAATTTACCTACAATATGCAAAAAAAATGAATCAAATCGAATTTAAAATAACAAACTTATTAACGAACAAACTTCATCAATTTTTTGAGTGGATCGATTATTTTGCCGGTGAGTGTATATACAGACTTTCTTGAAGCAGATTGGTAATTTTTGGAACGTTTTACTGATGTTGATTGTGCTATGGATAATTTTTACTCCTATCTTTATCATATTTTTGACAAGCACGTTTCGAAGTATCCTTCTCTCTTGATTGGATCAAGATATCCGGCATGGTCAACAAGTAATATAATTTCCAATTTGAAATTAAAGGAGTATTATCGGCACAAGTGAATTTTGCCGGTGAGTGTAGTTGATGGAGATCAGCTCGATGGAAATTGTATTGAATATTTATGTTAGATGGGAATGCAGGCTAATAGGCAGGAAATGCAGGAAACTCCAATGATATGTGCAAAGGTGGTAAGCGTCAACCGGAACAAGTGGAAAATCACCGGCTGTTACTAAAATACTACAAACAAGATTGGAAGCAACAAGATCAAGACGTCCGCTATCACAATTAACAATTGCATCAAATTGCTTAAGATTAAGTAGGCTACATATGCAGTTAAATGAGCAACATTTAGCTCAAGAAAGGCAATCAAACACAAACTTGGGGAAGTAAAAGAATTGGTTTATCAAGCAACATATTTTCAAGGGCTTCACAAAAAAGATCAAAATCGTGATGAGAAATATTAGGTGGAATATAGACACCCACAAGATAAAACGAAGTTAAACCAAATTTACAATTACAAATAACTACATCAATCAAAGGAACAACAGACAAAGAGCAAATATTATCAACAACCTTATAAGGGATTTCATTTGACAAAGCAACAAACACACCACCACCCGTAGAGCAATCCACAAGAGAAAATTTTCTGTCACACCTTACAATATTATATGAAGAAGGTACTAACTCGGAGCTCGACACTGAATTATCAAGCCAACTTTCCGTAATGACAATTATATCATAAGATGATTCACAGACTGCCGTAAAAAATGTTTTTGTTTTGAGGCCACGGGTGTTTTGGTAATAAATCTCAATAGACGCAGATAAACCGTTGGACATGTTCAGTTTAAACTGCTAGTAATGGAAGGTATACAATTTTTATACTTAATTTTTAAGTTCGATTCACCATTGCTTAGTCGACTGTTGAGTTCCGCCCTGACATCCATGTAAATCTGCAGCTGCATCGGAGTATGGTCTCTATAAATTGAGAATTTAGAAAATCTTGCCATCGCTCTTAATTTAGAAATATTTTGCAACACCGTGCGAACAGTAATCTCAGAAGAAAAGCACACTTTAATGGGTCTACGATGAATGCAACGATTTGCATCGAATTTATTCAGTCTCGATATAGCATATCATCCACAATTTGATAACGACATCAAAACATTTTGTAATTTTTCAATTACCCCGGCCAGTCCAAAGTATTTATGAATAGTTTCTAAATCACTTTTAACCTGAATATCTTGAAATATTACCTGGATATTACAAAGTAGACATTGAATTTTGGAGACATCATAACATAAGTCCGGCATTTCTGCTATAAAGCTTTTAAGAATGTCCGACAATGTTCAGTTTCGGAGCCGTATGTAACTGCGACATTTTTAGAACAAATGTAGAACGTACTTACAGCAGCATACATGTATATACAACAGATCTCGTACAGATACTGAAGGTACCACCACCGCTGCCCCTCCATTATTATTAATGTCGAACCTACACCATTGCCTGTTTGCGCTTTTTTCCAGCTCTATATACAAGCTGTCCCGTATCGTTATGTTCAAATTTTAGGAGTGTAAAGTAGACTTCATTTCAAGTAACAAAAACGCAAAACTTGTAGTCAAAGTCAATACAATAAAAAAAGTTGTACGATCCAATAACAGGCCTGTGATTGTTAACGTCGCATAATAAAATGTTATACTAAGATAAATAAACACGTGTCGTAGTGCATACAGTAATTTCTTGGAGATCTACAAAAAAGAGTACTGGAAATTGATTTATGATAAAGAAGGTTCTTACTTATTTCGTAAGTGCTGAACCATGAATATCATACAATAAACAAATGTTCAGATTTAATTTTTTAATAAAGGATTACATTACGTTTCAGTTCACACAACAGCTTATTAGTGAGTGGACACGTTTTCTTTATTCAAAATGCCTTACCGATTTTCTTCTCAAGAGTATGCGGACATACATTTTGTATATGGCTACTGTAACGGCAGTGCACGTCAAGCAGTTATTGAATACCGACATCGGTTTCCCGATAGGCGCATTCCTCATTACAGAACGTTTCTGGAAGTATACAGACAATTTCGGGAATGCGGACTGCGTGATTATCTTTTCGACCGAAGAATAAATTTGCCAGCAGATTTAGTAGTTATTGTTACAAGGGATCCAACTTTCAGTGTACGTCGAATCGCTAGACAACTAGGAGTGCCACGAACGACAGTTTCGCGAATTTAAAACGTGAGAGCTTATATCCATATCACTATCGCAGGGGACACGGTATGCTTGAGGCAGACCACTATGCTCGTCTAGTTTATTCTACCTGGATATTAAGACAGTCACGGCTTCATTTTAATTTCTGCAGAACAGTCCTCTGGACAGATGAATCTACGTTCACGAGAAGTGGTGTTACAAATCTGAGAAACCTGCACAGGTGGTCATCCAAAAATCCCAAAGCTATACGTCATCTAAATTTCAAAACACATTTTCTATTAACGTTTGGGCGGCCCTAATCAATGACTTGTTGATTGATCCTGTCGTTCTTCCTGGAGGTTAAATGCGGACAATTACCTTCAATTTCTTAGTGACGAACTGCCAGGTCATTTAGAGGATGTCCTACTGAATTTTCGACGAGACATATAGTTTCACATGGATGGGGCACCACCACATTTCGGAATTGCTGTCCGAAATTGGGTTAACGTCAATTATCCAAGATGAATTGGCCGAGGTGGTACTGTTGCATGGCCACCCAGATCACCAGATCTTAATCCCCTTGACTTTTATATATGGGGGTATATGAAAAATTTGGTCTACGCGCAGGTTTCGAACACAAGAGAAGAGTTGTTGGATCGTATTCACCTGGCTGTCGAGCAAATCCGGTAAAACAAGTATGAAATTCGGATAAGTACTTCTTCTGTTCTGTTGGCTTACGGGCGGGCACAAGCCTGCATTCAACAAGGGAGTGGACATTTCGAAAATTTTATTAATTGAACTTTTTTCAATAAAATCAGTTTTTATTGACTTTGGGATTACATTTTTTTCATGATCTGACAATCACATTCATAAACCTGTAACTTTGAAACAAATAAAAATGGATATACAAGTTTTGCGTTTCTGTTACTTGAAATGAAGTCTGCTTTACACTCCTAAAATTTGAACATAACGATACGGGACAACTTGTATAATACTAAATATAATAAAAATTACAATTATGTTCACTTGTTGCATCATATTTTTTTCAATAATCAAAAGAATATCTTCTTCGCTGAAAATTGGGATTTTTATTAGTGCTTTGGAAAACACGTATATTTTGTTAAAATATTACGTTTTTGTAAACTGTTTATATATTTTTTATTATTGTGTTTATCTTTACAGACATATGATTGGTCGATGGCTGTCAGAAGTAACATGTTGTCAGCTTTCTTTTGGGGTTATGTGGTTACGCAATTATTCGCTGGACGATTAGCGGAATTATACGGACCTAAATGGTTTCTAACCTGTGCCATGACTGTATCCAGCGTTTTCACAGCGATAATACCAGCAATGGCAACAATTAGTCCCTGGGCCGTCATGGTTTGTAGAATAATTCAAGGTCTCAGTCAAGGTTTTTTCTTTCCAGCAATACAATATTTACTGGGTAAATGGGCCCCCTTAAGCGAAAGATCAAGAATGGCTTCGTTTATTTACGCTGGCGGTCCTCTAGGGACTGTTATATGCATGCCGGTCACGGGTTGGATATCAGCCAGCTCGCTTGGGTGGCCATCCGCATTTTATTTATACTCGTTTCTCGGGATGCTTTGGTCGCTTGCATGGTTATGGTTTGGTTCGAATTCACCAGAACAACATGATAGTATTTCTGAGGAAGAAAAGCGGCACATTGAAGAAACAACCGGAGCAGCCACTTCCAAGGTATATTGATTAATGCCCCCAGTAATTGGCGTTAAGCTGTTGGGGGTTGCTAAGGCACTGGCCGACAATTTCTTTTTTGTAACATAAAGCTGAATAGCATATTGCAGTAGAATGAGCCTATCTAAATACAAAAATGGGCCATAAAAAGTTGTAACACGTTTTCTTGTTACATTAGACCAGCGATGCAAATACCGCGACCCGCGGACCACATGCGGCCCACTGTCGATATTTATGCGGCCCGCTAACGAATTTTAAAAATTGTTCGAAAAACTACAAAAGTAGGTAAAAATCCATTCAAATCAATATTTCTTAACTTTTTCTTTTATTCTAACTTTTGTAATTGTTAGTAAGATATGTATCTTTAAGTACCTACTACTTTCTTGTTCAGGTTTACTACGTAGGACAGGTATGCTCCTCGTCGTTCCAAGCTTTTTGTTACAAGACTAGAAATCCGTCGAACCAACTAGATTACTCGAAGATTCGCGAAAGACTACGGTATTATCCCCGAACAATGTGGTAGGTTCTCAATGTTAGGTAACTCGTATAAATACAACGCATCGCCCGCTATCGGGGCAGTTAAGTTTTAACTACGAACAAGCGAACGTTATATTGTTTGAATTGTAATCTGTGAAGAATAAATATTTCGTCGTTCGAACTTGCCATCTACCTACGCAACAATATAATATCAATTTTGATATGGATAAACCAGGCCCCAGTAAAAAACGTAGTCGTAAGGTTGAAGATGAAAATCGACAGTTTCAAGATATTTGGACCGAAAAATACTTTTTTATTTCATCGCATAACAAAAGTGCAGCATTATACTTTTACCAAATTAACCGGCGAAAATCGAACGCAAAAAATTTCCACTTTATAAAGGGAACTAATAGGCCAGCAAGCTATGCAAATTCAAGCCAATTCAAGATGCTAAAACAGCTACTGAAGTTAGCTTTGAAATATGTCGAATAATAGCGAAAACTTGTTGGCCTTTTAAAGATGGTGAGTTTGTTAAGCAGTATTTAGATATCGCCGCAAAAAAAATGTGTACGAAAGATGCAAAGAGGTTTGAGAAAATTCAACTAAATCGGATGACTGTTCAAAGAAGACTTACCACATTAGCAGCTAATATAGAAGAGCAATTAGCTACGAAACCGAAAAGTTTTGAGTATTTTTCTATAGCACTCGACAAATCTACAGATATAAGTTCCACTGCTCAACTCTTAATATTTTTACGAGGTGTAACGCAAAATTATGAAGTGAGTGAAGAACTGATTGGTATGAGTTCTTTGACAAGTCAAACCAAGGGGAGTGACATGCTCAAAGCTCTTCTGGAAAAATGTTCTATAATGGATTTGGATTTCACGAAATTATCTGGAATTACGACTGACGGAGCACCTTCAATGGTTGGAAGTAAATCCGGGATAATAACTATGTTAAAAGAGTATTTACAAACTAAAAACATAGATACCAAGGAATTAATGCAGTTTCATTGCATTATAAATCGAGAGGTCCTCTGTTCAAAATTATTGGGATTTGAAAATGTGATGAAAGTTGTAATACCTATTGTAAACTTTATAAAATCACGAGGTCTCAATCACCGACAATTCACACAATTTCTCGAGGATATTTAAAGCGAATATGGTGATCTGTTTTACACTGAAGTAAGCTGGCTAAGTCGTGGGTTGTCACTAGAGCGGTTTCTTAACTTGATTGAAGAAATCAAAATATTTCTGGCGGAAAAGAAAAAGGACGTCTCCGAACTCGACAACCCTGATTGGCTGTGTGACTTAGCGTTTCTTGTAGACATCACAAATCACTTCGTCTTAAATACGCGACTCCAAGGTAAAGATCAATTGATTTCGCAGTTATACTCTCATGTTTCGTCCTTTCAATGCAAATTGAGCCTTTTCAGGACACAAATCAATTCAGCCAATTACAGCCATTTTCGGAACTACAAAAAAATTATGGAGAAATTCAATAAAACTGATGTCAATTTCGCTTATGTTGAAAAAATTGATATTTTAATACAAGCTTTTCATGATCGTTTTTTAGACTTCAAAAAAGTTAAACCTCTATTAGACATTTTCAGCAATCCTTTCAACATTTCACCCGAAAATGCACCGGAATCAATACAGCTGGAATCGATAGACATGCAAAATGATGATAATTTACGAAACAAGTTTAATGAAGGTAATTTACTCAACTTTTACCGTTGCGTTGAGAAAGCCGCTTATAAAGAGTTGCGAATAAATGCATTGAAATGCGCAAGCTTATTTCGATCGACGTATATTTGTGAGCAAACGTTTTCAGTGATGAAACTTAACACAACAAAAAATCGAAACCGTGTGGCGACAAGTAATGTGGAGCCATATATAAACAAAATTGTTAGGTTAATGCAATGTCATGCATCAAAATAATAAAACATGAAATATTACATTGTAATGATTAGATTACATTACGATTACATAATTACAACAAGCATTTTTGAATGTTCTTTTATTTTTATCATTTGTAGTAATTCATACTATTTACCATTAGACAAACCACATGTAGGACGGTACAATGTAATATTTATTGAAAAATTGATTTAAAAAGTTTTTTAACATTGTATATCGACTATATTTATAATTAATATTAAGTTGACATCTAAGAAAAAAGCAAACATCAAAAATATTTATTTGGAATACACTAATTCTATTTTTTCCTTATGGGGGAGGGTCACATCTTCTCTCCTCAAAAACCAACAATAATCACCCATCATGGCTGGATCCCATTGGTCCTTGGTACCAAATTTCCATTGTCCTTATATCTTGAGGGAATCTTTCACCCTGCACGTCGCTACAGCGCCCAAAAAATGGTAAATGGGAATGGAGATTGTGAATTATTTTTTAATGACCTTCGGCAACCAAGTGATTTGTAGGAGTCTAGAAGTTCATTAACTAGTTTTTCGTATCTAGCATCCATATTGTTGCCTAAAAGTCCCTTCACTACACGTACAAATGAATTCGAAGCTCTGAGTTCCTGCGCGGTGAGCTTTTCTATAAAATTAACATCGTCCAACAATTTTCTAATTGGTGGTTCAATGAAAATACCTTCTTTTAATTTGGGGTCACTTAACTTGGAAAAGACTTGTCTTAGGTATTTAAATCCTTCACCCTCTTTATTGATAGTAGAAGTTCTAGTAAAATTGCTATAACTTTTAAATACCCACATATCTGTCATTTGTATCGATTAGAGTGTATATCACATATTTTCATAGGTTTCTTTCTTGGTCACTGAATGGGCAAGTGGTATAGATAATTTTAAATTTCCATTACGTAATATTTAAACTATATTTCGATGAGTCTATGAACAAGCGCCACTCACAGGGAAAATGCTCGATGGTGAGTTCCTGCATTAAACCATCGATATCAGTACACCCACGTAACGAATTTTCCATATTGCAAAATGCAGAAAACCTAACATTTCTTCTCCTAAAAGTCATAGTTTTTGTTTCTTTGGCTAGTAAGTTCCACTCCTTAAGACGGGAAGCAAGAACTTCTGACTGTTACTTTGCTAACACCAAATCACGTACTAAATTATTTAACTCACTTTGAATAATCAACTGTCGCTCGCGGGAACTGGGACCTGGAGTAAAATTGGGGACGGTACACTCTTCCACGGAGCTGCCTGATGATGCTTTATTAACTCCATTATCCCCCAAAACAATATCTTGCCAATCGAAAGGCGCAGTCAGTACTGTTAAGTCTGCATTGTGAGGAACAGGTCTTATGGTAGAAGGCAAATAACACTCCTATATTTACGTAGATTACGTAGATAAACTTTCAGAGAATAAGTTATTTAATCCCAGAAAAAAAATAAGAATTAATGTTTCAGTAAATCATAATAATAATTTATCATTATATAGCACTGTGTTCTTTTCTTTTAGAGATATCCAACGCCGTTCCGTCACTTGGTGAAGTCACTTCCATTATGGGGAATATTGGTAGCGTTTTGTGGCCAAAATTGGGGTTATTGGACATTATTAACAGAAATACCTACTTATATGAGTGGCGTTTTAAATTTCAACATTTCAGAGGTAATGAAATATAAGACTGTGACTTATTATTAGGGACCGGATACGAGTGACCGAAATTACGATGGACCATGTAAATAGTCTATAACATCGCTAAGTACAACATGCAGTTATTGAATTGCGGTTAACCGCACATCTGTTTTTTGTCGTTGAATTGTGACGCAATTACTTCAATATTACAGATTAATTTTCTTCATAGGCGTAGATAGAAGCGGAAGGAGTTTTTATGACTTATTTTATTTATTAGTCTATATTTCGTAAGATAAATAAAGTACGGTGAGTTAGTTTCTTTTTTTCGCTGTTTTAACTGTTTTACATACCGCATGTGTCAAATATCATTAGGCATAGGGAATACATATGAGTACATACGATGTATACAGTGTGGCCGCCATCGATAGCGCGATGCATGTATTAGTAACTACTGGCCGACTATAATGGGCGTGCCAACTTGAATTGCCACACCGACAGCGGGCGTATTATAAGTTATACGTATAAATGTATTCGTAGGCAAATCAAGTGAAAAGCAGTGTAGGAGGTATTGTGTTCCCGATAGAAGTAAATATTTGCAGTTGTTTGAAGCATCAGATAATCACTGATAACATCTCAGTGAAGTAACACATCACAGCTTCATAAACAACAAAAAAAAACAAACATACATAAACAGAACTACTAGACTTTAACATAAAAAAACTTCTTAACGAAAATAATATTTAGTATTATAGTAGTATTACACTCTAAAAACTTAACAATAATAAAATACTTAAAAATAAAATATTTACTTCTTAAAACAGAATTGTAATTCAACATTGCAATAAACCTGCAATTAGCTAAAAGAAAATGTTATTCTTAAGAAATAATTAAATTCTAAATAAATTAATTAGTTAAGTGTTCAAATAAACCTCCTTCTTGACACGAACAGTAACCCAACCGATTATAAAAATTCCGACGCACATTTGTTAACATATCTGCTGTGACAGTACTAGTGACTTCGGTAATTCTCGCGCGAAGTTCCTCTAGATTTGATGGACGTTCATCACGGTATCCGTAGATCGAATTATGTAAAAAGGGCCATAAAAAGAAGTCGTTAGGGGCTAGATCAGGAGATCGCGCTGGCCATTTAATAGGACCCGAGTTACCGATCCATCTGTTTCCAAAAACCACGTTTAAAAAGTTTGTTACATAACGGGTATTGTGCGCTGGGCAACCATCTTGCTGGAACCAAACTTCATTAATATTGAACCGCTCCCGTACTGCGGGGATAATACTATTTTCAAGTAACTGTAGATATCTATTTCCGTTTAAATTACCGTCAATAAAAAAAGGCCCAATTATATGATCCCCAATTATACCTGCCCATACGTTTAGCTTCTCTGGATACTGCGTTCGCGTTGGTATATTCAAATGTAGATTTTTACGCGACCAGTAACGACAAACTGCGCGGTTATGATGTCCGTGTAGCCGAAATGTTTTTTCATCTGTGAACAATACGTTATTAAGAAAGAATTCATTTTCGTGATATTTATTTATCATTCTTTCGCAAAATTGCATTCGGCGATAATAATCATCGGGAAAAAGTACTTGTGAACTTGTAAATTTGTATGAACGATATTTATTAGTACGTAAAATCTTTTGAGCCGTTGTTTTACAGATACCTAATTCGCGGGCAATTTGTCGAGACGACATAGTGGGATTTACTTCGATTAAAGCACATACTCGAATTTCTATATCACTTATATTCTTATCCGGAACAATTTTATTTTTATTAGTTACTAAAGAAAATGTAGTTTCGAATCGATTAACTGTCCTACGAATGGTGCTTGCATTGGGAATTTGCCTTTCAGGGTAATTAGCTGCAAATAAAGCTCGAGTTACTTCCGCGGAATTACCACCGTAAAATTGTTTAATCATAAAGAGTTTTTGCTCCGGTGTATGATACTCCATTTTTTAAATGACCGTTACGTACACCAACAACGCGGTTTATTAAATATTGTGAGCGAGTAGTTCCCCTGACGATATAAACATTGCAACTAATACCCATATGCGGGAGCGACAGCAAATGCGCTTGCGCGGCTACACCGTCTAAATGTGAATTTATTGGACAAATATGACTGCATCATAGGGATATGCGAAATACTAGGCTCTCTTGTAATCCATTGGAACATTGCGTCTACTTCTTTACCGTTCTAACACACGGACACCTCTGTGTGTTTTGCTTACAATACAGGTTTCGCTATAGTGCAGCGCACGCGGCCACATGGTATGTATATGGAAAAGCCGATCCAATGCCGGCGAAGATCGCGACGGCCGGCAACGATTGTCTCCAATTGTTTCGCAAATACAAGTTTGAAACCATT
The DNA here is from genome assembly GCA_935421215.2 of Melolontha melolontha. Taxonomy (NCBI): domain Eukaryota; kingdom Metazoa; phylum Arthropoda; class Insecta; order Coleoptera; family Scarabaeidae; genus Melolontha; species Melolontha melolontha. The sequence continues at coordinate 37,069,669 of OW285242.1, forward strand.
AAATGGTTTCAAAATAAAGTACTAAGCATAAAAAACAGAGATCTCCATAAGAATCTTGTAGTAAACTTAAGTTGATTGTGTTGTAACTACTTAATGTGTTCAATACAAAATGTTCATTTTATATTGATTTTTTTGATTTAAATTTGGCACCGTCTCCCAAAAATTTAGTTCTAGTTTTCCGTTCTACGTAATAAATAATTAAATAAAATAAAAAATTGATTATTCTTTTCTTTTTAGAGCAAAATTATTGTTTGCATCCTCTTTTGGAAGTCGGCTTATTTTTTCCAATTTTTTTTTTATCTAAGTTTAAGTTGATTGCGGTGTTTAACTACTTACGCCGGTATTGTTTGTATTAGCCCAGTTCTAAGTTCGGTAAAAATAGAGAATTGTTGCATCACCTTTTATTAACGGAACAATGAAACCTTTTTTTACTTGTAAATTATTAAATTATTGAAGAATTAAGTTATTTTTAAATATATGTAAATAACTTGTTAATGGAGTATATCAAGAAAATTATAAATTAACAATGGTTATGACGGTCTTCGATCTAATTCGATCTTTATCTCAGATGAGAATATATGTCTAAATATATCAATTGTTTCACCCATTTTAATTTTGTAGTACGAGATACTGTTAAATTATCTTTGTATCGAACTTATAAACAATTCTATTAAGTTAATCATTTTTTACATGAATAAATACAAATAAAATTACTTGAGAATTTAATCTAATTAATAAAAATTATCAGCAAGCTAACACTGATTTTTCAGCTAGTAAAAAAGTGGAATTAATGACTCGTTACCCGCACTTACTTGGTTTATCATCTTGTGATTCCTATTTCTTCTCAAACATAAAAAATAAAATGGGGTAGTGAGCAATTTTTGTCGCCGAAAGTTTCGAAATACTGGTTTGAAACATACTGCATGTGTCAAAGATCATTAGGCATAGGGAATACTTATGAATATATACGATGTATATGTATATGGAAAAGCCGATCCAATGCCGGCGAAGACCGCGACGGCCGGCAACGATTGTCTCCAATTGTTTCGCAAATACAAGTTAGCAGTAATCATTTGACCATCGACATAGGTACTTGTAATGCGTTCTAAAATAACATTTACGAATTGCAAGGGATTTGCTTTTCTTATTTCTTTCAGTAGATGCAGGAAATTTTTTAAGATCTGGTGCGTCGTATAAAGAAAAGCGTAATTCTAATAAAATTAAAGAATAATCCTAATAAAATAAATAAAAAAGGATTCTAAAAATTATAATAAATTATACAAGAGGTTCAAAAATTCTTCCTTGCACAGCAAGACATTGTTCTAGGAGGTCGTAAAAATTAGCTCTTACATTTGCTAACATGTCGGCAGTTAATGAATTCGCAGCCTCAGTTATTTTTTCTCTCAAGGCAACTAGATTTTCTGCTCTACCAGCTTCATGAGTATAAACAATATTTTTTAGATATCCCCACAAAAAGAAATCATTTGGAGATAGATCAGGAGATCGCGGGGGCCATTTAATGTTTCCTGTTCCAGTAATAAGACGGTCAGGAAAAGTATTTCCTAGAAATTCCTTTACCCTCACTGCATTATGTGCTGGACAGCCATCATGTTGAAACCAAACGATTTCCTGATTAATTCCAATGTTTTGAATGGCGGGAAGTATTTGATTTTTCAGTAATTCGAGATACCTGTCGGCATTTAATATACCATCAATAAAATAGGGGCCTATAGAATGGTCACCTAAAATACCTGCCCAAACGTTTAGTTTTTGAGGATACTGAGTGCGATTTGCAAAATGCCGGTGTTGATTTTCGGAAGCCCAATATCGAAGAACAGAGGGATTGTGCTTTCCGTGTAATGGAAAAGTTGATTCATCGGTGAAGAGAATATTTTTAACGAAATTTTCATCAACATTTTAAACAATTACGTTTCCAAATACGTGAAATAGTTGTGTTACTTGTACCCAATTCCTCGGCAGCACTTCTAGTAGATCTCGTGTTATCAATTTCCACAATACTACAAATTAATACATCCCGCCGTTTTTTTTCCACATTTTTTTGTGGTGATACCTCTCTTGGTTTGCATTTCGTACATTTATTGAGACAGAAACAAGTTTCAAATTTATTTATAATATTATAAATTGTTTGTCTGCAAGGTACAGAACGGTCTGCAAAAGTCAGCGCAAACAAATTCATGCACTCCATTGCAGACTTGCCAGCATAAAACCATTTTACTAACTGAAGCTTTTCAGTGGCTGTATAAAGAGCCATTATACATTAATTTTATTGTACGCTTTCAAACTGTAACGGCCGCAGCTAGACTGAATGCAAAATTTCCAGTCAATCGGTATCGGAGACAATCGTCAGTCGTCGCGGTCTTCGCTGGCATCTCATGTACGTATACATTGTATGTACTCATACGTTGATTCTCTATGCCTAATGATATTTAACACATACGGTATATACGTAAGTGTCCAGTGAATTTCGTTAGTTTCAATAACTTACGCATACATATTTAATTTTCATTTATTTAGATCTAGAACATAGTTTAAGTTACTTTTTCAGATATGATATGGGACAACGTGGAGAACGCATCGTGAAACAATGGCGAGTTGGATTAAGGGTCAAACTGATTGTATTTCCATTGCCAGTTATTCCGAAATTTATTACAAAGTCTGTAAAATATTGTTAAAAAATTCCAACAAATCGCACGTAAAAGTCACTTAGCACCGCAAACTCATACACATAAATTAGGCCCGTTGGATTCTGACCATTTTAAAGAAGAACTCTGTGAAACTCTAATGGCGGCAAATACTCCATTAAATAAACTTAAGAATCCCACCTTCAAAACATTTCTCCAAAAATATACTGGTCGAAATGTTCCTGATGAATCCACCTCACGCAAATATTATGTTTCTAAGTGCTACACGAAAGCAATAGAACGAATTAGAAGCCATCTTTCAAATCAGTACCTATGGATAAGTGCTTACGAAACTATCGATATATTAGGACGCTGTGTGGTAAATGTTGTAGCTGGTGTACTATTATAACGGGTGTTCAGAAACATTCGAAGTCAAAGTAGTCCTTGAAAATATGAAGTCATGTCTGAGATAGATTGATACATTTACTTAATACAATTTTATAGGTTATCAAATTAGTATCAGATACTTAAGTAAAGATATACGATTTTTTGTTCAGAGCCCACTTGACTTCGAATGTTTCTGAACACACGTTACTATTATAACGATATTTTACAGACTTTGCAATAAATTTCGGAATCACTGGCAGTTGACATATAATCAGTATGGGCCTTAATCCAACTCGCCATTGTTTTACGATGCCATTCTGGACATTGTTCCATATCATATTTGAAAAAGTAACTTAAACAATATTCTAGATCTAAATAAATGAAAATTAAAAATATATACGTAAGTTATTGAAACTTAACGAAATTCACTGGACACTTACGTCAAAATAATTGGGAGAAGTAGATTCGATGAAACGATATTAAACAGGATCTATTACAAAAATTACGAAGTATGTAATTAACAATTACAATAATGGAAAAAAGAAACTAACCCACCGTACTTTATTTATGTTACGAAATACAAATTAATCAATAAAATAAATTATAAAAACTGCTCACGCTTCTATCTACGCCCATGCAGAAAGAAATTTAACTGTTATATTGAAGTAATTGCATCACAATTCAACGACAAAAAACAGATGTGCGGTTAACCGAATGAATAGTGATATTAAATAACTGCGTCTTGTGCGTAACGATATTATAGACTATTTATATGGTCCATCGCAATTTTGGCCTGAAGCGTTCGGTCTCTAGTAATCAGTAAACATGTATAAAACACTGCCACATACTTCTATTTAAACCCCAGATACTCTGAAAACCAGTGTAATTTGTCAATCTGCCTCAACTTGGGCACCTTGCAATTTCTTTTTACTTTCCTTGATGGCAGTTGCTCTCTTAGAATCAAGTGGTAAAACTAGAGACTAATATGGTGTAATGAACTCTGCTTCTATAAAGTGTTTGCTGTGAGCTTCTTTAACTGCTATAATAACAACTTAGTTGTCAAAATATATATCCAGAATATAAATCTATGATCTATGATAAAGGCTCTCTTAACATAAATTAACTATAAGAAAATATAATCAACACCAAAAGTAAATTACAAAAGGTATTAATATGTTTCAGATTTTTAATAATATTTTATATTATTAAAAATAGCTTTGTATCTTACAAAACTGATGGGGTTTACCTACTCATGTATGTTCCAATTATTCTGATACATTACATATACGGTTAGTCCGTAGTATGAGTGAAGACACAAGCAAAATACAGTTTCTAGAGAGATGGCTGTACCACCTTTGGAAGGGCGTCGTTGGTTCGCATTGGTTATGTGGACAGGGCGAAGTACTTCGGCTGTCTGACAACAGGAAGCGCTGAATTTACTTCTACGCTCGGTCTGGATAATTTCTGTGATATGACGATGTGGTTCTTTTTTGTGAATGTGTCTGAAGATATCCTTTTTCCAGCAGGGGCATACCGATGAGCCTGTAGAAAGGCGAAATACGTATCTACGTATCTGAGGAGGGATATTTTCGGACACGTTCCCAAAACATATTAATAGTGAACCTGTATTTGTGTTCTTTACACCAGATTTTTAATAATGTTTTATATTATTAAAAATACCTTTGTATTATACTAAACTGGTGGGGTTTACCTACTCATGTATGTTTCAATTATTCTGATACCAAAAGTAAAGGTGGTTACAATAAAGAAAAATATCAGTTTTTCTAGTAAAAATTAATTAATTTAAAGTTGCTTTCAGAATGGATTACTTTCAGCAGCCCCTTACTTCGCTTTATGGGTCGTAAGTTTCTTTATTAGCTATATGGCCGATTTCCTTATTAATAGAAAAATTTTGTCATTAAATGCAACAAGAAAATTGTCCAGTTTCATTGGTATGTATTGAGACAAAATATTAGATAACACACTAACTGTAAGTTTCTAGGATTAACTGGGCCAGCCATAGCACTTTTCACATTGGGTCTAATAGGTAATCCAAGTCGTGGAGCGGCAGTTTCGCTATTAATCGTAGCAGTCGCTGTAAACGCTGGTGTATATTGTGGTCATCAAGTAAATCATATAGATATTGCCCCAACACACGCCGCAACCTTAATGGGAATAACAAACGGAATTGGAAATATATTCTCTATTATTGCTCCGTTAATAGTGCAATATATTGTAACTGACGAGGTAAGAATTAATAAAAAAAGGATCATTTCTGAAATTACTTAATAATGTTTGATCAAAAAGTCTTCGGATCGCGATAGCCATGTAGTGTAAAAACCATCTACAGAATTATTTATTTCTTTACTTTGAAGTACACATAAGTCACAAATAAAATAGATTATAGGTTATGGTAAATAGTTGCATTTTATGTATATTTTATAATATTTATAGAGATTACAGAAGCCATTTATTAATAAACAACGCTTTAACATCTAATACAAAAATCAGATTCATTACAGGTACGAAAAGAACTCTCACAATGAAACAATAACATTCAAGTAGGTACACAATTACAATAAAAAATTATAAAAAAAGTTGAAAATGTTCTAGAATACACAGGGTAACACATGTTATTAAAAACTTTAATTAAAAGATCAGGTGTTACTAAATGACAGTTTTCAACAATACATTATTGTCATTCGTCTAAAGTATGAACTGGGGTTTTAAAAATGGTATTTTTAAGCAATTGGAATAAGAAATAATCTAAAGGACACAAATCACAAGACCTAGGTGGGTAACGACCGTCCGATATTAACCTTTCGTCATAAAATTCATGCAAATATTCCAGGGTTACTCGTGCAACATGCGATCTCGCATTATCTTGCTGAAAGTATTCATTATATAAAGACGGCAGACTATGTGCCCACACTGTTAAATTTAATAAATAATACACATAAGGTGTATTAGATAAAAATGTAGATTTTACAAAATTAGGGCAACTTTTTACCAATACTGAAGATCCATTGTACAGATACAAAGAGCACTTTAACTATGCAAATATAACATCTGTCAACGTCGAACAATCCTTCTCAGTATATAAACATATAAATATGAAATTTATTATATTATATTAAATTTGACAGTGTGGGCACATAGTCTGCCGTCTTTAAATGTAGCTCATCATCGTGCAATTGATTGATGAAAGACTCAAGTAGTTGATTTATATATTTTTCCACTTCTATTACATAATATGCACATAAACATATTTATTTCTGTTAATTTATGACACTCATTACTAGAGTGGACCAATCCGGAGCGATATTGGTAAATATTTCATCTAAAATCCGAAAAACTCCAATAATTTATCAATTAATATATATATATATAAGGTAAACTTAATAAGTCGGCGATTAAAGGTCTGGTTTACTTCAAAGTATATATATTTAAAACAACCCTACATGTTTCGGCAATACGCCTTTGTCAAGGGAATACAAAATATAAATGACAGAATATAAATGTCAAATAATTAAGTTGCTATGGTTTAAATTATTCAAAGATACATTCCAATAATAATAATAAATCATGCCTTAGTATTCCAAAAAATAGATAGCAAGGTGTGAAAATATGTGTTGTTCGCTGCCAGAAGCTTGTGTCTCTTTCTGGGTATGAACCTGTGTGTTGGTTGCTGCTGGCAGCTTGCGTCTCTCTCTGGGTGTGTGATTTTGTATTTGTGTGACCGCGTAAGTGTATGGTTTTGTATGTTAGTGCGCTCGTGTGTGTGTTTAGTGATCGGTCGCGTAAATTTAGAGAGATTGGATAACCAGCCGTTGCGTAGGGCCGCCAACCCTTTCCCGGCAACTTCTTTACTTTTCCGAGCAGTACTTCGACGGTCCGACCTCCGCCCCAACGAGGCAAGGCGCAGACCAGCGAAGCGCAGCCTGCACGGGGTTGCTCAACGCCAACCGAGGGAACACTCTTAGTGGCTACCTCAGTCGACGATGGTCACACTTTGTGCCATCTTAACGATTTCCGCAGAAGCGGGGGCAATGCACACACGTCGAACGTGTGTGTGCTGTTAACAGCAGCCTAGACAGGTTGCCGCCCAGGACCGGTCCTAGTAGTGTGTGCATTGCGCGGCGCCGAAATATGCGCCGCGTAGCATGGTTCCTCACTCCTGCTGGAAAGGCGGAATGGCACCTGAGTGCCCAACGGGCAGACCCCCCTAGAGTTTGGTAGCGCATATGCTAGGCTACAACCCAGTAGAGGACCACATCAGCACAAAACAGAAAACAGGAAAAAGCAAGACATGAGTTATTATTACGTATGCGCCCGTGGAGCGACTTAAGATGCAAAGTTGTCGGCATTCGCTAAAAACGAGAAGGAAAACCACGAAAACCTGCTCGGGCAACTAGACAGGAATCAAAATACGGAACAGTCAGCATGATAAGCAAAAGTATATGATATTTAAATGTAATTGATATTTAAATAACATAAGGTATATAACAAATATATATGTCGAATGCCGACAACTTTGCATCTTAAGTCGCTCCACGGGCGCATACGTAATAATAACTCATGTCTTGCTTTTCCCTGTTTTCTGTTTTGTGCTGATGTGGTCCTCTACTGGGTTGTAGCCTAGCATATGCGCTACCAAACTCTAGGGGGGTCTGCCCGTTGGGCAGTCAGGTGCCATTCCGCCTTTCCAGCAGGAGTGAGGAACCATGCTACGCGGCGCCAATCACGGCGCCGCGCAATGCACACACTACTAGGACCGGTCCTGGGCGGCAACCTGGCTAGGCTGCTGTTAACAGCACACACACGTTCGACGTGTGCGCATTGCCCCCGCTTCTGCGGAAATCGTTAAGATGGCACAAAGTGTGACCATCGTCGACTGAGGTAGCCACTAAGAGTGTTCCCTCGGTTGGCGATGAGCAACCCCGTGCAGGGTGCGCTTCGCTGGTCTGCGCCTTGCCTCGTTGGGGCGGGGGTCGGGCCGTCGAAGTACTGCTCGGAAAAGTAAAGAAGTTGCCGGGAAAGGGTTGGCGGCCCTACGCAACGGCTGGTTATCCAATCTCTCTAAATTTACGCGACCGGTCACTAAACACACACACGAGCGCACTAACATACAAAACCATACACTTACGCGGTCACACAAATACAAAATCACACACCCAGAGAGAGACGCAAGCTGCCAGCAGCAACCAACACACAGGTTCATACCCAGAAAGAGACACAAGCTTCTGGCAGCGAACAACACATATTTTCACACCTTGCTATCTATTTTTTGGAATACTAAGGCATGATTTATTATTATTATTGGAATGTATCTTTGAATAATTTAAACCATAGCAACTTAATTATTTGACATTTATATTCTGTCATTTATATTTTGTATTCCCTTGACAAAGGCGTATTGCCGAAACATGTAGGGTTGTTTTAAATATATATACTTTGAAGTAAACCAGACCTTTAATCGCCAACTTATTAAGTTTACCTTATCATACCAAGGTCACGAAGATATTATATTTATATATATATATATATATATATATATATATATATATATATATAAATTGATAAATTATTGGAGTTTTTCGGCTTTTATATGAAATATTTGCCAATATCGCTCCGGATTGGTCCACTCTACTCATTACTCACTGACATTCATAAGTCACGGACAAAACCTCATAAGTCATAGTAAAAATCTCATAAGTTACGGGTTGTTAGCCAATCAGACGCACGATTCAGGTAAATACTTATCAACCCATGGCAACGAATAAACTCAAATGAAAATAATCTTGATAATAATTCAACACCATCTATGGAATTTAAAAATTGTAATGTCAAAATAAATTTCTATAATAAATTTTGAAAATTATTTGAAAATTAATGAATTAGAACACTCACTTCATATATAGAAGTGGAAAAAGTATAGAATTCTACTCTCGTCTCATTAGTCACTCGGATAACTTAAACGTCATCCTCGTGACAAATGTCCATGTTTAGACGCTCGTTGAATAATATACTATTCAGCGGTTATGGTTTGTTGAAAAAATTATTGGCCCTATTATTCGTCTACAGGACATTGCAACCCAAACACCAATCTTAGAACTATGTAAAGAAGCCTCACGATGTTTATTAACGTCTCCAGATAGGTAAAAATAAGATTTGTCTATAAAAAATGTTAAGTCAAGGATATCGTTATCCATATGGTCATTAAACCAGGTACAGTACGATACTCTCTTCTGATAATCTGGTGGCAGTAACTCCTGACATCTGAATTTTATAACGAAACATGTTTAAGTCACGTTTAACAATGGTTTGACATATCCCATAACTTAAATTGGTTTCTTCTTTCAATCTACGCAAGGATAAGGAAGGTTCTTCCTACATGCGTTGCCTAAACTGACCAATAACATTATCATTTCTAACCTCGTCTTCTTTCAAATCGAGCACTATCACTGATATTACAAGTTTCTTCAAATTTGTCGACAGTTCGTTGAAGTTGCCGAAAAAAACTCGTTCGATTATGGCGAAGTTGGGAAATCTCTCACGGAACTCATTCAAACATAAACGAGGGAATAAACCCAATTACCATTTTCACCAAGATTTCCATTACTGCAGTATTATTTAATAATAAATGTAATGTTCTGTTTGAAACATTTTGAATTATAACCAGCTCACTTGAGAGAGAACAGCTTATCAAACGATGCGTAGCCAAGTTTGGTAATATTCGCGAGCGTAAAAAAATGATTTCGACGAGTTAAACACTATACTTTTTCTACGGCCTCGCCTTTGGCACTACAACAAACTTAAAAAAATTATGTAAACAAATTCTTTATTTTCAATTAAAAATTACAAAATTGTAGATCATATTTAAATTATTTATGATTTAAATATTGATACTAAAATATGTAGACCATAAAGTCGATGGCTTCAAATTTTCCTACAATTTTGCAAAATATGCAAGTAGAACAAATTTCCGAATATGAATTTACGCTATTATCAGCCCTCTATTCAATGAATTTTACATAGACTTCTTCATTCCTCTTTCTCGATTCTACTCGTAATAAGCCCATATAGGTTTTCTCAGCTTGATTTACTATTTTTGGTGGTGTATTAGGAATATAAAAATCACTTTCTGAATCAGAAATCATGGTAAAGTTTCAAACAGCACAAACTGACGTGATTTAAAAATGACGGGATACAGCGACAGTAGGCAACTAGACGCAGGTGAAATTTAGTAAGTAACTTTCGTCACTAGGGACGAAAGTTAACGTTCTCACACTAGTGACGGAAATCATTAGTGACGGAAATCAAGTTTTCGCTGCAATATTCGGTGACGAAAAATATCTTTTTATAAAAGGTCGTAGAAAAAATAATTTTAAAGATATCCCGTAAATTCCAACGCAATGCCGATCCAAAGACTTTTTGATCATACGTTACTAAAAAGAGTTAACAATAAAATAACTGGTCTTATTTTTACAGAGCGATCCCGATCAATGGAAAATAGTATTCTTTATTGCAGCTGGTATTAATGTAGCAACCGATTTGTTTTATACTTTAGTTGGAAAAGCCGATATCCAGTACTGGGATAAATTGGAGAAAAGTTAACCTTTTGATCTGTGTTTGAATTGGAATATCATTTTTAATAATAAATGAAAAATAACTAACAATTCTTTAAATTACCTGCATTGTCTGTAACTAAGGCATTATCTACAGTGTGCCCCCGGATTGAGTTTACAATAGGTATAATGGACCAAAAATTTTCGAATTGGAATTTCATATTCTGGAATTCTGCTTAGTCTGAAACATATTTTTAGTTGACTTTCGATTTTTTTTAAATCAAGTAGACCTTTACACTAAAACAGAAATTATTGTCGTTTCAAGTAAAGTACCTTTTCCGTTCATAGTACGCCAAGTGTTACTTAGAATAGTTGTTCAGAATGAAAAGTTATCGCGTTGTGCAAATTTTTAGAATGATCAGCTCATTTTCATTAATTCGGCGTTTATTTTTCGTATTGTATGAACCAACAATCGCGTCGTAGTAAAGCAAACAATTATCTGTCATTATCTTAGATAAAATATTTGTTCGAAATTGATTACTTATCTCAGTAATTTGTAATTTACTTGTTCTTCATAGTTTTTTGTATTCAAAATGTTGACTCTCGAACAGCGCATTCACCTAATACAATGTTACGGACTTGGGGAAGCATCTTATATTCATGTTATTAATAAGTTTCATGAGCGATTTCCAATGGTGACAATTTAAGTCAATTGAGTAAAAAACTTGTGAAAAAATTTACAGAAACTGGAAGTGTGCAAAATTTGAAGACAGAAAAGCTGTTTTATGATCATGAAGATGCTGCTACACCCTTAGTGAGAGAATCCGTGAACACTGATAATAAATTATCATTGAGAAAGCGATCTACTGAATTATGAATAAGTAAATTGCACATACAAATAATTTTCAAAGAAAATAAAATTATGACATTTAAAGCCACGTTTATTCATAAATTAAGAGCTGGAGGCAATGGTCATCGATTGCTGTTTTGTTTATGGGTTGGAGAAAAAATTTTGATATTTTTATAAAAAAATATTTTTTTTGTAAACTTTTACAACTAATGGCATCTTGTCTTCGGAAAATTGTAGGTGTTGCTCTCATGAGAATCCACATTTTCGTAAAGTAACAAACAATCAAAGGTACAAGAAAGTAAATGTATGGTTTGCAATAAAGTACGATAAAATTATTGGACCATACTTTTTTGACACTGATTTAAGCCAACATTCCTATTTGGATGTAGTTGACAGTATGGTTCTTTCAAGATAAACCAAATCCAACAAACGTTGCTCGCGCACGAAGCACTTCGAAGCAAATGGTCGCTTGTTTCTTCGAAAAAACCGGACATGTGACGACTGTACCATTAGTGCAACATCGGACGGTCAATTCTGAATGGTACATGCTAGAAGTATTCGGAAAAATAAGGGAAACCAACCACCAAAGATGGATCATTCTCCATCAGCACAATGCAAGCTCTCACAATTGGCTCAAACAAGAGAGTTTTTCACAACTGAAAACGTGGAATTGATCACCGCCGTACAGCCTTATTTGGCACTGAATGACTTTTTTCTATTTCCGCAAAATTCCGTTTATGCTTTCAAAATGCATGTTTTGCAGGTACCTCAATTGGAGTGAAAAAAATGTTTCAAAAATTGGTTCAAGCGGATACGAAAGTGTATTGATCTAAATGCAAAATATTTTGAAAACAATAAAGCCATGTACGATGATTAATATTAGTTTCTGTTCTCTATTCCCGAAATATAACAGGCATCCCTCGTATTGTCAAAATGAAATCATCAAATCATAGCTTATAGTGTGATAATTTTATTAGTGTGTTACAGAAGATAATTCCAGGAAGATTGTTCCTAGGATCATCTTTTCATGAAATGTTTCATGATGAAAATCAGTGTCTTGATCTATCTTCATTAACAGATCAAAACTCCGTACTCGTCTAAGTCGTGATCAAATATTCGTGGAAGATTGCTAATAATTTAAACATCAAAATTTGCATTACAGTGTTTTTCTTTTGGTTTTACTGTTTTGTCAAATGTATTTCACTATTTCTCAAAACTATTTCGCACATACGTCGTTTTGACATTAATAAATCGAATTAAATTCACTATCTGACAAAACTCTTTTACATTATTGCAAATGATTTTCCTCTTTTTTAATTTATAAATTTAAAAACAAAAAAGTTCGATGCACAATTTTATTTGAAAAAGAAGAAGAAAATAAAAAGTTACTAACTATACTACATATATATATATATATATATATATATATATATAGAATAAAATAAATTAAAAGCGGGCAAGCGGTCTGTCAATTAAAAAACTCATTTATTATGTATTCCTATATTTCGCAACAACTTTGTTGCTTCTTCCGGAGATAAAAATGTGAGTTGAAAAAATAATAAAATTGACGTACAAGGACAACAAAATTGATTAAAATATTCTTTGGCAGTGAAGACCTAATTCCTTATGGGCTCATATTTAAATGGACTACACTAAACACAACATCCTACATATAGATTCTGACATGTCTAATGGCAAAGGTTTGCACAAATAGCATAGCATTTTTATCTTCGGAAGAAGCAACAAAGTTGTTGCGAAATATAGGGATACTTAATAAATGAATTTTTTAATTGACAGACGCTTGCCCGCTTTTAATTTATTTTATTCAATATAACGAGTGTTCAGAAACATTCGAAGTCAAAGTAGGCCTTGAAAATATGAAGTCATGTCTGAGATAGATTGATACATTTACTTAATACAATTTTATAGGTTATCAAATTAGTATAGTAAGTAAAGTAAGTAAAGATATACGATTTTTTGTTCAGAGCCCACTTGACTTCGAATGTTTCTGAACACCCGTTATTACGGTCGATAATTTCGTTTAAATTAAATTATATATATATATATATATATATATATATATATATATATACCAATTGATAAATTCTTGGAGTTTTCTGGCTTTCATATGAAATATTTACAAATATTATCAAATTAGTATGTAGTGTAAATGTAATGTAAATGTTAGTAAGTGTGAATGTAAACATTGCTGTCTACAAATTAAAAACCAATCATACGAAATTTTTTATTTGAAAAGCCTAATTTAGTGTCTTATCACGGCGGTCTTTCAAGTTTTTTTCGTTAGAGATGGTGGACCTATACAGAGTTTTTTACGTAACCCGTTCGTTAGAAGTTTTCTATGTTAACGCCTTAACATGCTTTTGAAAATTTGTGGCACGTGATACTTGATACTTGAAGATATTTGATGTGTTAAAATAAAGTATTTACATTCATGAACCACTTTCGGTTGTACCGGAAGTCATAGCCAACTATAATATTTTAAGAAGAATGCTATACTTTTTATTGCTTTTTTATATTCCTTGTAAAATACTATAACACTTTATATTAAGATTTCTTTTGCAAAAAATTAACCGTTTTTGAATTATTTTATTTTTGTGAATTTTTTTGCTTTTTCAATGCACACTTTAAAACCACATAGCGAAAGGTATAAAATTCCGAGTAATGTTTAAATATTTAAGAAATTTCTTACAGAGTGTTCGAAATTTATTGATTATTTAAGTAATCTTTAGTTAAAGAAAAATGGTTTTTTTTTAATGGAACACCTGTAGATGAGCACGCCATAGTAAGTAGATATGCAAGACGCAAGACATGAGTTATTATTATGTATGCGCCCGTGGAGCGACTTAATATGTTAAGCTGTCGGCATTCGCCTTAAACGAGAAGGGAAACCACGAAAACCTACTCGGACAGCCAGACAGGAATCAAAACACGGAACTGTCAGCATGATAAGCAAATGTATAGATATTTAAATAACATAAGATATATAGTTATATAACAGCAACATATATTATGATGGTAAATTGCAGATCGTTACATAATTAAGTTATAATATACCTATACTGCTTAAATTTTTTATATCACTTCTGTTGTTAATTGAATTTTTTTCCTGTTTAATACTAATCATTTCCTTTAATTTCCCTTTTCTTTGTGTGTTGTTCTTTATCAATTATTTGTGTGTTTTCAAAATCGAAATGGTGATCGCGTTGTAGTTTGTTTGTAGATAAAGCAGTTTTGTCTGTTTTAGAGTATTTGTGGGCTTGTATTCTTTTGTATAAATATTGTTTAGTTCGGTCTATGCAGTAACTATCGCAATAGTATATAGTATATATATATACTATATATGTAACGTAATACTTTTAAAAAACACATACTATAGTCTAGTTCAAAATTTCATTTGTGTTGAGGCAATCTCCTAAATATGTTTCCATATGTCGAACATAGTTTTGGTAATGTCCTTCAGAAGTATTATGAATTTGAACATAAAGTTGTTCTTCATCCGTAGGCTGGCTTCTCTTTATGATAGTTTTCCATTGGTTAAACAGCTCTTCGATGGGGTTTAAATAAGGATGTACGGGGACAGATATACTAGTACATGTCCATGAGCTCTGATCAGTTGTTGAATTTCATACGTTCTATGAAATCGGACGTTGTCCATGACAAAATATGCGCCTTGTATATTATCCTCGGCTAAGAAGTCAATTAAAGATGTCAAGAATTCTCTAAAGTGTTCTACATTGTAAGGCCTGTCTTGGATGGTGAATAAATATAATGAATTAATACGCATTGCAGCAGCAGTTGACTAATTACTGCCTCTTAATTGGGCCTTAACTTTGTTGGCTCTACTATTTTTCTGTGATCTTCGATAAGATCTTCTAGAATTCACTTGAATCCCAAATTCATCAATAAAATATATTTTTTATCTATGAATCATTATTTTTGTATACACAAAAGCATAATCAAACCTACTTTGGATAATATCTGGCGCGTACGTCTTTCTGGCGCAAAGGGAACGCGTTTTACAGAATAGTAAAATGCCTTTGTCGCTCTGTCAATGGTCGATATGCTACCTCTAGTTGTGTGATTTTCCTCTAACCATTTTTTTTTAATTTCTATTAGCGTTAAAGTGCAATCCTCATCAATTAAATTGCAGATTATTTCTTGCTCATCTTGAGTAAATTCTTTTTTTCATCTCGTTCGTTATTTTGTAAGTCTTGTAAATTTTTCCTACAGTGCTCGATAAAACACTAAATTGTCGTCCTATCTGGACTGGCGACCTATCATAATTCATTCCTCTGATTACACAGGCCTGCATAAAATTTGTGATGACGTGATTTTTGTTTGTTAAGCTCAGTTTTTATGTAGCAGCAACTAATTAAAATACAGTTGGTCTCTACCACACACAGATTTTTTTTGCACAAAAGAAAACGAAAAAAATATAAAAAAAAAACTTATAATAGGCGTTTTAATACATTTTAAAATGAATGTACTACTTCAAATTCTAGGTATTAACGCAAAAATGATTTTCTGTTGTGGTTTTAAATAAATTTGTTAAATAGGCTCTCATTACCTGATATAAATCTTTTATTACATGTATTAATTTTGGACACGATTTCCGGGAATTTTTACCTGCTAAATCCTATCTATTATGATTTCACTTTATTACTACTGCGAAGAAGGATTTCAAGTTTATCACTCCAAACAAAATGTATATTTTAATGTCATTTACTTCATTATAGCTCTGAGTGCCGATCAGTAAACAAGTAAAATTAATTTGTCTTTAGTGTTGTGCGTGGTATTTGATAAATAAACATTGCTTAAAAATATGTCTAGCCGGTGTTGCAAAAACAAACCAGATGATTTCTGTTATATTTGTGGATATTTCGTCTTGAAAAAGTTTAAGAGACCAATTGGTGAATTTGTGAAAAATGCATATTATGCTTATTTCAAAATCAAATTAGGAGATCAAGATAAAGATTGGGCACCGCACGTTGTTTGTAAGGTATGTGAAGAAGGTTTAAGACATTGGACAAAAGGGGATACAAAAAGCCTTCCTTTTGGAATACCGATGGTTTGGAGAGAACCGCAAAATCATCATGAAGATTGCTACTTTTGTCTTTGTGATATTAAGGGGCATAATAGAAAAACTTTGAAACATATTTTGTACCCAAACAATATTAAATCAGCTATCAGACCAGTTCCTCACAGTGATCATGTACCTATACCTATACGCCCCAAAGTAATACAAGAAGATATTGAAACCTCTTCAAATTCCGGCTCCGTACAGATGGATAGTGATTTTTAACAATCAACCTCAGATCAAAACCAACCTCAGCTATTTTCACAAGCCGAACTGAATGATTTAGTAAGAGATTTGGGACTTTCAAAAGATCTTTCTGAAGTACTGGGGTCTAGGTTGAAACAAAAAAATTTGCTTCCCCCGGAACTACCTTCAGATCTTCCTTTAGGTGAATATGACAGAAAAACAACCAAACGAAGCTTTTCTGAAAAACAAAAACGTTTTTTTAAGAATCATAAAGAATAAATAACTATTTCTAATAGTTTCTATGTGTACATTTTTGTATTTTTTTAATATAATATAAAACTAGCTTATAAATGAAATAAATCGTGTTTTTTCTATATTTTTTGATTTTACTTTGATTTTAAAATAAAAGCAGATTTGAAATCAGCGCTACCCAATTACTAGAAAACAGTTAAAATTTTTAAATCAACATTCAAAGAGTTGAAAAATGCAGGCCTGTGTTATTAGAGGACTTACCTCGTTCGAGATTTTGTTATTTTGCCTTCTTTCTGCATTCATTTTTACATACATGTAATAACAATGTGATATAGTTTTGACAATTAGGGAAATAGTTTTAACAAAAGAGGAAATAATTTGACATACACAGCACCCTCTTTAATTAAGATGTGAAATAGTTTTGAGAAATAGTGAAATACATGTGATAAAAGAGGAAAGCCAAATGAAAATTACCGTAAATTCGATAATAAATATTCTATAATTATAATATATTAGGAACAATAAAGCAAATTATGTATTTTTATTAATTAAACTAATAAGCACTTGTAAATACAATGCTTTAGCAATTATTAACAATATAATTGCACATTAAAGTAAAAATTGCAACAACAAATAGTTTCTAATCGCTTTTAAATTACTAAGTAAATTTTTTAAGTCAGTCTTATCTTAGTTGCCGTAATTTATACGGGTATATGTAATGAAGTTATGATACTTATGATTCCCAAATAAGTACCTAATACTCATTCTCGTATTTCTATGATAAATTTTCAACGACATTAAATTTAAATAATTTTACGAAATCACCATCAAATAAATTAAATATATATGTAGATGATACGCTATGTAAAATATTCCGCTTATCATATCAAAGAGCTTCTTACTAAGTATTTTTTCTCAAATATACTATCTAAGAAAAACTTCATGGAGAGGTAGTGTAAATCATTAAATATGTTTATATTAAATATATTGTTTATTATGCGAGGTACAGACCTAATTAACTTCAATGAATTTTAATCGGTTTTGAGTGAATATATAAGTTGTAAATAGTGATGACTGATGTTAGTGAAAATGACGGAGGATCCGCAATAAAAGGTAAGTAAGAAATCGTAAAGATGTATGAATTTGGCTATGGAAAACAAATTTAATTAATTTAATAGACATATAAATATCGCTTCTCTATATGTGTAAATTTTTGGCGGTTGAGCTAGCCCAACGTTGTCACGAGGGGGTAATCCACACTAACACCCATTAATAAAATTAAAACAGATCAAAAATAAGAAAGAAAATTAGAACGAAATTGTCACATCGACATTTAATTATGAAATTAAACCTTTTCGCCGAAACGCGCGCGAAAAAACCCATAACCAACAAACTAATAAATTAATAAACTAATATAATATTGGTTAAACTAGGTTACTCAACTCATAATGATAAATCAAGAAAAAAAATTACAATTGGTATAATCTGAAAATGTAACTTTGACAGCTATCTCTAAAATTAGAATGTCTCACCAAAAATTCGGCAAAAAACTACATCCACACTTAATCCGAACCTCAACCAACAGCTAGTCAAAGTTTCATTAATAAAAAACACCGCGAAATTATAATTTGATATCTATAACGCGGAGCATATTTGAAGATGTCATGTATCACCTAGTCTTTGGCTACCGATTCTTTCTTACATTGCCCTGCCGGGGGCAATGAGACGTCTCGCTGCAGACAGATTGAATGAGCTAAGATTACCAACAACATTGATCTTCTTATACACGATGATTTGGAGAGCGTTCCCAAGACCCGACTGAAATCTTGAAGATCGATTTGACTAAATACGAAAGTTCAGCACCTCATCAATGTGAATGATTACTGGGTAGCCCTCCTCCAACAAGACCCTAGATTGAAGAATGGAGATTTAATTTCTAATCCTTTAGAACCTCTTCCAGGCGTAAGCCACCCAAATAGGAAATGGCCTGAATTAAATAGGTTCCGCATGGGCCACGGAAGGTGTAACTCAATGCTGCTTAAATGGAAATTAGCAAATACTAGCCTCTACGACTGCGGAAATGCGAAACAAACTATGGCCCACGTAAACAACTGCCCCAGATGTGGTATCCACGAGCTCAGCAAGGCAACTCCTGCAGCACCAGACTGGTTGAAAAATTTAGATATTAGTGCAAAAATTATAATTTTGACCTTGTTTTTGTCATAATAGATATTTATGTATTAAGGGAATAAACGACAGTTTTAATCCCGAGACAGTAAGTAATGCCTGAGCGACCGAAGGGTGCGAGGGAATTTTCTGTTGAGGGATTATAGACGTTTATTCCCGAATTACATACAAAATTTTTCTCCCGACCTAAAATGTAATAATTTATTCATTATTAGTTTGACAGTTGATTGACATATTGATCTGATGTCATTCAATTAAGTTGGTTTGTCATGAAAATGTGCATAGTTTCTGGTTACTAAGGTAAAACGAGTTTGTTTGTATCTTATTTTTTTCCAAAAAAACGCAGTCCGTTTAAGTTATAGTGCAAAAATGAATATTAATGTCAGTGAAGGAGATAATTTTTGCACAAGCACTACTGTAAGCAACCGCCAAGTTATGATATCAGATGATTGTCCATATATAAATATTGTAAACTCATCTAATGTTACTATTACGATTACAAAATAAAATTGACTGATATATTTAAATGCTTCGTCAATCTGACAGTTAAATTAATTTTGACTTAAATAAATGAACCAAAAGTCATTCACTACAGTATTCACTTTATTCCCTAGGGGAAATCGAATATTTTATTCCCTAGAGAATAAAGTAGTCTAATATATGTCAATTGCCAGATGTACGATATAAGATGACACTTTATTCTCGGTCGGGAGAAAAAGTAATTTATACACATTTTTTTAACATCGCTTCTCATACGAAATGTTGTCATTACAAAAATCTTAAAAAGACTTTGTACAAAATAATCAGAACTGATTAATAAACTAATTGCGATCTTTCACGATGCTTGAAATCAGAAGAGCTTGCATGAGCATCAATCCCACGTAGATTCACAAGTGATTCAGAACCATGCTTCATTTTGTAAATTTATAAATAATAGGAGGGGCAATACGAGGATTCTTTGATTGCAAGATATTTAACGACTAAGGAATTACAATGCCACAAGAATTAGTGATAGCTTTACAGATTTTTTCATCTTTTGTTCTCAATCTGTGGCTACATATTTTACGAATACTAATACTAGTATTATCACTGTATGCCTTGTTACTCCTGTCTTGGAGTTTTAAGCTGTATCTGCAAACTTAAACCAAATTTATCATCTGACCACGACGGTCTTTCAAGTTTTTTCCGTTAAAGATGGTGGGCCTGTACAGGGTTTTTCACGTAACCCGATTATAAGTTTTCTAATGTTAACGCCTTAGGATACTTTTGAAAATTTTTGGCACGTAATCTTGGCACTTAATGTGTTAAATTAAAATATTTACATTCATGAACCTCTTTCGGTTGTACCGGAAGTCATAGCCAACTTTAATATTTTAAATAAAATGATATACTTTTTATTGCTTTTTAGATTCCTTGTAAAATACTATAACACTTTATATTAAGGTTTCTTTTGCAAAAAATTAAGCGCTTTTGAATTATTTTGATTTTTGTGAATTTTTTTGTTTTTTCAATGCACACTTTGAAACGGCATATTTGATCTGAACTCATATTTCTACTGGAAACAGCTAAAGGTATAAAATTCCGAGTAATGTTTAAATATTTAAGTAATTTCTTACAGAGTGTTCGAAATTTATTGATTATTTAAGTAATCTTTAATTAAAGAAAAATCGATTTTTTTTAATGGAACACCTGTAGATGAGCACGCCATAGTAAGTAGATTTGAGTCATGCTTTGTTTAGATTGGAACGCAGATCATTTTTAACAATTGCGAATATCATTCTTAACGCATTATGTGTCTTTAATATGTTGATTTTATTCACTTTTTTGCTTGTTAATGTATGGGTTATTTTTGTTATCTCATATGATATAACTTTTTTTCTCATTTATGCAATCTATTTTCTTTTCTAACCTGTTCGGAAGAAGTTGATGAATCTAAATACAATTGGTATAATTCCAAATCTATTTAGATTTTTTTTCCAAAGCTTTCAACTAATAATGCTCAATTTAGAAAATAATCATTCATAATTTTGAATTTAATTTTATTCATTCCTGGTAAATGTAAGTATCTTTCATTAAAAAGTTGTTCTTTCAATAATTTGAAGAGATACACCATGAATGTAGAATAAATTAAAAATATCTCTATCAGAATAAATACTTAATCCGTCTTGTTTATTTGTGAACAACATAAAACCAGTTAGACACGAAATAAACTTTGTGACAATTTTGACAGATCAGATTTACTTTTCAAGGCTTACTTCTACAATTTTTCTTGATAATGCTCAATTTAGAAAAAAATCATTAATAACTCTAAAACTATGAGAGATAGACAAAGCGAAGCCTATACCTGTACGATGGAAAATGTTTATCTACTTACTATGGCGTGCTCATCTACAGACTGTTCCATTTAAAAGAAATCGATTTTTCTTTAATTAAAGATTACTTAAATAATCAATAAATTTCGAACACGCTGTAAGAGATTTATTAAATGTTTAGACGTTACTCAGAATCTTATACCTTTCGCTGTCCCCAGTAGAAATATTACGTAGTTCAGATCAAATACGCCTGAGATATGTGGTTTTAAGGAGTACATTGAAAAAACAAAAAATTTCACGAAAACCAAAACAATTCAAAAACAATTATTTTTTTACAAAAGAAACCTTAATATGAAGTGTTATAGTGCATTACAAGGAATCTATTTAAAAACAATAAAAAGTATTCCATTAAAAATATTAAAGTTGGCTATAACTTCCGGTATAACCGAAGGTGGTTCACGGGTGTAAGTATTTTATTTTAACAAACCAAGTATTAAGATTACATGCCACAAATTTTCAAAAGTGTCCTAAGGCATAACATAGAAAACTTATAAAGAACGGGTTACGTGAAAAGCCCTGTATATGTGAACCCCTAGCAGTTATCTAATTATCTCAAATAGTTTCCTTTCCTGAGTTTTCTAAGATTCAAAGGATTATACCTGTTCGTAAAAATGCAATTCATGGTGACATGCTATTACAGACCAATTAAAATACTTATAGATTTTGCTAAAGTGTTTGAATCTTTAACATATCAACAAATAGCATCTGTTATAGATTTTCTGCTGTCTTTTTATAGACATGGATTTGTAAGCGGGTACTCTACCACCACTAATCTTGCAGAAATTACGCGATTCATTAGCAAAGCCATCAATGATTGCCTTTAGGTTGAAAAAAATATATTCAGATTTCGCCTAGCTATGTTGGATGCCTTTGTAATTTCTCTTTCTGTACAATTTTAATTTCTTATATACAAATCTATAAGGAAAAGGTATTATTAAGTTAATTAGAATTGCAATGGAAAGATTTCATAGAGTATTTGGATTTTGTTAATGTTATTTGATATTTAATCCTCTTCGAATATTTACATTGTGCAAACATATCTTAAAATATTATTTACAATATTAATGTTTGATACATATTGTAAACATCTTATTTGAAGCAATTTTCCTTGAATTTGTTAATGATTTCGACATTGAACTTATGTATTTTCCTATAATTAAATGTTAGAATGCGACTCTTGTTTAAGCTTATGTCGTTTCATACATTTTATTTATTATTTTCTACTTCAAAGCTATGCAATATTCAAAAACATATTGTTTATAACCAAGATAAATAGAACCATAAAACAACACTTAAGGTGGCTTTTGTTTTGATAATAAACGATACATTGGGTTTGTTCGAAGAATTTTTAAATCGTACATGAATAGTATGTTCAGAATTATACGAATCTAACTCATTGTTATTGAATGAATACGGTTCTCCTAATACGAATCCATTGGTCCTATTGACTATAAATTAGGGCTTTTAAATTAAATACGAAAATGTAAAATAAAATAATAAAATATTAAAAAAAAATACTATTCGTCAGCATTTTTTGTAAAATATATACTTAGATATATATATATATATATATATATATATATATATATATATATATATATTTATAAATATAATATTTTCGTGACCTTGGTATGATATGGTAAATTCAATCAGTTGGTGATTAAAGGTCTGGTTTACTTCAAAGTATATATATTTAAAACAACCCTACATGTTTCGGCAATGATGCCTTTATCAAGGATATAAAATATAAATGACAGTATACAAATGTCAAATAATTGAGTTGCTATGGATAAAATTATTCAAAGATACATTCCAATTGCATAATAATAAATCATGCCTTAGTATTCCAAAAACAGATAGCAAGGTGTGAACATATGTGTTGTCCGCTGCTAGCAGGTTGTGTCTCTTTCTGGGTATGAACTTGTGTGTTGGTTGCTGCTGGGTGTTTGCGTCTCTCTCTGGGTGTGTGGTTTTTTTTTAAATATATATACTTTGAAGTAAACCAGACCTTTAATCGCCAACTGATTGAATTTACCATATATATATATATATATATATATATATATATATATATATATATATATATATATATATTGTAATAACGCGGAATGCTGAGAAATAAAAATAAATGAAAAATAAAATGAAATAACAAAATGCTAGCTCGAAAACTTCAGATATATAAAATAATAATTGCAAGGATTCTGCTTAATCTCAAGGGTCTAAAAGTAAGTTCTCCATACACAAATAGACATCTACTAATACATGAAATAATACGAAAGCGTCAAATTTATGTATAAATATATATTTAAATGAAATTATATCAATAATCACAAGATACAAATATTACTATCAAATCTGACATAAAAATATAATGGAAAATGACGTTTGAGATGACGTGAGTTTATAACGTGTATAGAAAAGTGATATCAAGCAATGTTATATCTTTAACAAAATTTTATATAACAATTACACTTAAATACCTGAAGAATATGTTAAAATTTTGAAGATCACAATTTTCAATATGTTCTTTGTATGAAGTTCACAGGAAAATTTCTATCTAATACGTCAAGAATGTATGTCCGTTGCTCGATTCAAATTTCAGGATAATATCCTAGTCGCTGCGTTGCTTATAATCCAAATTAGCAGGATAAACCACCAGGTTATGTTCAATATGGGATCCAGATGAGTTGTTCTTATTCCAAGATGATTCAAAAGAAATCTGATTTCTTCTTTAAAAGTGTTCCTTTGATATAAATAAAATCTTCCGTATTCAAATGTATGATTATATTCTCCTTATATGATTAATACATCCAGAATACTTATTCAAACACTTCCTTATGTACAATATACGTCCATAAGCATTTTGTATAGGAATATGAATGGAATATTGATAAAAAGACTCAAATTATAAAATGCAGATAAAGATCTCTTTCAATCAGTCAAAAAAAAAAAATAATCAATCCTTATGTTTTTTCGTCGTCAAGACTCCTAACAGCAATTTTGTAAAAGTAAAAATCAGATATTCTACGAAAATTTGTGCAAAGGTTACTAAAATAATTTAAAAGATAATATTATAGAAAATCCACTCACGTAATCTCAATAACAAATCTTGTAAATGAAATTCACATAAGACAAACAGATAATAAAATATGGGAAATAATATCAAAATTACAAAATTCTTACTATAAAGAAATACTTTACAAATCTTAACATTCAAGATATAACATTGTTGAAACTGAAAACTTATTAGTAAAAAAAAATAATTAAGAGGGTAGGTTGACTCACAACATTATCCCCATTGTTAATGAAATAAATTCGATTAAGTCGGAATTTTTTCAGAAAATTAAATTCAATAATAGAAGGTATATAAGAAAAAAAAAAATTAAAAACGAAGATTGTATCTTGTAATAGTCAATTAAAATACTGGTCTTGTAAATCTGAAAATGATTGTTCAATATGTGTGAAGAAACTCAACAAACTAAAACTTTTATAACGTTCATACAATACTTAGTTAAGAACTGTATATTAAAGAAACTATTTCCATAAAACAAAATATATCAGTGTTACATAACTAAATCGGAACATAATTTTTATATTTAAATTATAAGAAAATTTTAAAAATATAATATTAACTAGTCATTGTTAATAAAAATAAAATTATCGTATACAAATATATTAATTTTTCCGAATTGTAAATATTTATTTATATTACTAGTTGAATATTTATTATGAGTTTTATATATATAATTAAATCTTTTCGACCTGTAATAATCCTGTAAAACTGGGCTGTTTTCTGTGATCTAAATTTTGTATTAAATTCTTGTTTTATTTGTATTCGATATTCTGGTATTAGATAATGGTGTTATACTTGGGGTTATTGTTTTGTTAATATCTTGTATTGATGGTATAAGCTTAATATTCTTTTATAATAAATTGTTATATATAATCTTCATTTATAAATGATATCTTTCCATATAAGTTTTAGCTTCCATAATAAATAATGCTTCTCATACAAACTAATCATTGCTTTCCAAACCATACGCAAATCTTCATATCCATTCCTTTAACATATATAATCTACCCATAATAAGACCTATTTGTCTTTTTCTATAATTCATATAATATTTAAAAAAATCATTATAATTCATTTATTCATAATTAATTCTATATACCCCATTATCATATAATGTTTCCTACTAACTTTTTAAATCTGTACTTTATCCATTTCAAATATCAATTCATCAAGCCTTTTATTTATTTTCAGTCTAACTATCTTTTTCAAAATAAAACGTTTAATCTTTCATTTTTAAACTTAAACATACTTATATATGATTATTTTCCCCATTATATATATATTGATTTATTGTACAAAATTATTCAAATAATTGTTCTTTTGTTAGTCTATTTATACCATTAGAATATATGATGTTACTTTTTTCCTCAGAATATAATATCTCTTTATCATTGTTCAACAGTTTTAATATTTAAGCTCCAGTTATAGAAGTTATACCTCTTTTAATATGTTAATAATTTGTCTTGTTATTCGTCCATAATTATATTTAAGTTTTATATTATGTTCTTTTTCCTCTACAAAAGTGATCTGCATATCTTTGTTAATATTTTATAAAAATCTAATTAGTTTAGTTTGTGAGTAATAAGAAATCATGACCTCTTCTTAGCTTAGTTCGTCATTGTATGAATATTAGAACACCGAGATTCTAACAAAATTCATTTAAATTATTATTTTCCGACGAACGATTTTATAGATATTGATGCTGTTATCTATGTATAAAAATATCATATTGCCTCTACCTAGTGTTTTGTGAAGGTTTTTAATAATTAGTGTATGTGTAATTACCATTTTTGTATAAGTATGTAAACTGGTGTTGATTTTCGTGTTAAGTATAGTGTTCAGAAAATTGTTAATATTAAAATATTCATTATTATTATTATTATTTATGTTACCTACTTTATAAAATGTTTCATCAATGTCAGTGTATATAAATGAGTTTTGTAAAATTAGAGTAGTGTTTTGTATATAAATATTATAACTTGCTTGAGTCATATAGGTAGCATTATCATGAATAAAGTTTTTAACTTTATGAACATTAGTATTAATTTGATTGATCCCCGATGTCTCTATATTAAAATTATCATACTCCTTTGCATAAGTTAATAGAAAATTCTGATATGCTCTATCATTTATTTGAAATTGATTACGTAAATTAGATTTAGTTTTGTATCTCAACGGTTTATTAAATTTACAGTCAGACATAATTTTAGTTACCTTTTTGTTGTTATTAGTGTTCATACTAGTACTCAAATGTTGTTCTTTCAGTACCGGATTGCATATTACCTCTTCTTGTTGGATTCTTGTAATTATTTTGTCTTCTTCGATATTCTTTACTTGCAATCCCCATTGCCTGTTTTGTAAATGTATTATCACTTCTAATTTAGTAATTATGTTTTGTTCCATCTTCTCATTCATCCTCTTCATTTCCTGTTGATTTTCTTCATTCATCCTTTTCCTTTCTTGTTGATTTTCTTCATTCATCCTCTTCATTTCTTGTTGATTTTCTACAATCTTCTCTGTCTGTATTTTCATTGCTTGTTGATTATCATCCTTCATTATCCTTATTTCCTCCTTCATATCTTGTTGATTTTCATGAAGTTTTCCCATTAACGCTTCAAACATGATCTTCATCTGATCGACTGGCGCTTCTTCTTGTGCAGCATGAACCTCTGTAATTGTGGACCTCTCTCCTTCACCTATTTCCTGACCATCATCTGATTTTCCTGTTCTTGTACCGGAACGTGAACGTGTTTCCATAGTTGATAATATGAATTAATATAAATCTTATTTTTAAAAGTTGTCTATTAAGTTATAGATAATATGATATAAGTTGTTCTGTAATTAATGTTTATAGAAATGTCTTTATTATACAATTTCTAATATAACTACGTTCCTTATTTATTTTGATAAACTGATATATTGCACCTTTTTATTTCATGTATCTAATATGAACTGTTTGTGTATGTATAAATTTGCCCCACGTTGCTGGTGCCAAAAATGTAATAACGCGGAATGCTGAGAAATAAAAATAAATGAAAAATAAAATGAAATAACAAAATGCTAGCTCGAAAACTTCAGATATATAAAATAATAATTGCAAGGATTCTGCTTAATCTCAAGGGTCTAAAAGTAAGTTCTCCATACACAAATAGACATCTACTAATACATGAAATAATACGAAAGCGTCAAATTTATGTATAAATATATATTTAAATGAAATTATATCAATAATCACAAGATACAAATATTACTATCAAATCTGACATAAAAATATAATGGAAAATGACGTTTGAGATGACGTGAGTTTATAACGTGTATAGAAAAGTGATATCAAGCAATGTTATATCTTTAACAAAATTTTATATAACAATTACACTTAAATACCTGAAGAATATGTTAAAATTTTGAAGATCACAATTTTCAATATGTTCTTTGTATGAAGTTCACAGGAAAATTTCTATCTAATACGTCAAGAATGTATGTCCGTTGCTCGATTCAAATTTCAGGATAATATCCTAGTCGCTGCGTTGCTTATAATCCAAATTAGCAGGATAAACCACCAGGTTATGTTCAATATGGGATCCAGATGAGTTGTTCTTATTCCAAGATGATTCAAAAGAAATCTGATTTCTTCTTTAAAAGTGTTCCTTTGATATAAATAAAATCTTCCGTATTCAAATGTATGATTATATTCTCCTTATATGATTAATACATCCAGAATACTTATTCAAACACTTCCTTATGTACAATATACGTCCATAAGCATTTTGTATAGGAATATGAATGGAATATTGATAAAAAGACTCAAATTATAAAATGCAGATAAAGATCTCTTTCAATCAGTCAAAAAAAAAAAATAATCAATCCTTATGTTTTTTCGTCGTCAAGACTCCTAACAGCAATTTTGTAAAAGTAAAAATCAGATATTCTACGAAAATTTGTGCAAAGGTTACTAAAATAATTTAAAAGATAATATTATAGAAAATCCACTCACGTAATCTCAATAACAAATCTTGTAAATGAAATTCACATAAGACAAACAGATAATAAAATATGGGAAATAATATCAAAATTACAAAATTCTTACTATAAAGAAATACTTTACAAATCTTAACATTCAAGATATAACATTGTTGAAACTGAAAACTTATTAGTAAAAAAAAATAATTAAGAGGGTAGGTTGACTCACAACAATATATACATATATATATATATATATATATATATGTATTCCGACAAATAAAATAAACTACCTTTTAAATAAATTCAACAATTTTCACACCAAATTAAAATTCACTATTGAAGAAGAAATTAATAGCAGTAATAATTTTCTTGATATGTCTTTAAGCTATGATAGACAGGGTACTATTTATACAAATTGGTATAATAAACCCACAGCTTCTTTTCGATATATGAATTACCACTCAAATGCACCTACAGTATTCAATAAAATGATTATAAATAATCTGACTGATAGAGCAGTAAAACTATCACATACTCAATACAGAAAAAATAATATCAAGAAAATTAAATCAATCTTAACACATAAAATTATCCACCACAACTTATAGACCAAACAATTAAAAAAAGAATCCCAAATATACAACACTGCAGACACCAATAACAATTTAAACAATGACACAACATATATCACGATTCCATATGTTCCACAATTATCACAAAAAATTTAATGCACTTTAAAAAAATATGATATAGCTAAAACATATAAACTTAGTAATACTAACAAACATCTATTTTCAAAACGTAAAACTTAAATTGAAAAAAATCGAGAAACACATGTCATCTATAAAATACCATGTCGCGATTGCGATAGTTACTACATAGGGCAAACTAAACAATATTTATACAAAAGAATACAAATACTCTAAAATAGACAAAACTGCTTTGTTTACACATAAACTAAAACGCGATCACCATTTCGATTTTGAAAACACAAAGATAATTGATAAAGAACACACAATGAAAAGAAAAATTAAAGAAATGATTAATATTAAACAGGAAAAAAATTCAATTAATAACAGACGTGATATAAAAAAAATAAGCAGTATATACTATAACCTAATTATGTAACATCTGCAATTTACCATCATAATATATGTTGCTGTTACATAAATATATATCCTATGTTTTATTTAAAATATCTGTATATTTGCTTATCATGCTGACAGTTCCGTGTTTAAATCCCTGACTGGCTGTCCAAGTAAGTTTTCGTGGTTTTCCTTCTCATTTAAGGCGCATGCCGACAGCTTAACATCTTCAGCCGCTCCACGGGCGCATACATAATAATAACTCATGCCTTACCATTCTCCGTTTTGTTGTCTAACTATTTTTAGAATACTAAGGCGTGATTTATTATTATTAAACTGAAATGCATCTTTGAATAATTTTATCCATGACAACTACAAATTGTACACCTATGACATTAATATACTGTCATTTATATTTTTAATTCTTTGAGAAAGGCATCGTATGCCGAAATATGTAAGATTGTTTTAAATATATACATTTTTAAGTAAAACCAGACCTTAAATCGCCAACTAATTGAATCTACCATAACATACAAAGGTCACGAAATAATTATATATATGTATATATATATATATATATATATAAGATATATCAAACACATAGGTACATAATTGTATATCAGTCATGTTCCGTATATACATAAGTATTAAACGTAAAGTAACATTAAGTTAACAAACGAACATTGTCACTGGGTAGAACCTTCTTTCATTAATCATCGTTTTGCACTTGAGTCGTCTTGTAAATTGGCCTCTGTGTCTGAATCGTATTGCAAATTTATGATTGAAGGTGCTACAATATTACACATGTCTAAATATTCGTTCTCTTTTCTAATTGCATGTTTAACGGCATTTTTCTAATTTTCAGAACGTGTGTTCCATAGCATTTTTAATGTATGTTATAAATTTCGGTGTTTTATTAGTACATCTTATGGTGTTTTTAAGTTGTATCAATTCAGTATTCAATTCAGTTCTATCAATTCTATTGGGTTGAAAACGCAATGATACGGCGGTAAATGTAAAGCTGTATGTTCTGCTTCTTTGGTTCTATTATCTACATAATAATCTTTCACATATTCTTTCGTGTTCTTCACCTCCAATAATTGCTTTTTCATATAGTAATCTTCATAATATAAATCATTGGCTTCTAAAAATTTTTGAATACTCTTCTTAGTGGAAATTAATTGCATTTTTGCGAATTAATGTGAACGTAAATATTGCTTTCTACTAATTATTCGAATTTTTTAATTGAAAAGAAATTCGCCCTTAAGCAAGATTCGCACTCACATCCATGGTTTGTCGGATCATTGCTCTGCCACTTGAGCTATTAAAGACTGTGATTGCGAATACAGGAAGCCTTAAGTTACATTAAGGAAGCAGATGTGCATATCTGCTTAATTAATGTACCTTAAGGCTTCCCGACTTTTCTTAGTACTACATTTTTTAGGAACCTTACTTTGTTGCCGTGAATGATATGGACCATTGTTCATCACTATCACACTATATTTGGTAAACTTGGTAACAAAGAATCACAAAATCATTCTTCAAATAAGCATGAGGTCATGATAATCTAAACTTGATGATTTTAAATATTTTGCAGATAATAGGCACTGTCCAATCCATCCTTCCTCAAACCCAGCATGACAAATAATAATTCTCTTCCCTCTCGAAACAGGCACGTCCATCTGACACATACTTGATCTGTCCATCCAACCTTTGGTAATAGTATCATGAGTATCATACGACTGTTCGTGTAAATATCATATTAATCGTCCTTTCTCCCGTCATGCCGAAGTGCATAATTACACGACGTTTGTTTATAGTGCCAAACTTCAATCAAGTTTCCTTTAATGTCAGCCACAAGGTTATTTTGCAACAGTGAATATTGATAGGATGATCATTAATCCTTTTAGTCAAGCACTCAAGAGTAGGTACAACATATTATCTGTAGATAGAGTATATTTGATCCCTAATAGTATCGATCTCGACGTTCCTTTTTTTGCTTGCGATGGTGTTATAAAACATGTGTAACTGCCTGAACCTCGTGTAAAATTGCTTCCATTAATTCATCTAAATTATGCAATCCATTCTTATAAGTATAATTTTTTACTTTTCCAAACAAAAAGTAATCTAGTGGGGTCAAGTTTGCTTTGGTGCTTTTGAGCAAGTCGTTTTATATAATCCTACAAAGAACAAAAAACAATTTTAACGAGCACTGTTCTGAAATTGTTTACTAGCATACCTGTTTGTGCTGATAATTTTCGGAGTGACTTCATTGGGCTCTCATCCATGCACTGCTACATGTCATCAACAACTGGTTAAGTAAGAAACGAAGATCTTCCGGATGGTTTTCTCTGGCAAATACAGTTTTATTTTCATAGCGATCTAACACTCTCTTTTGTTGAATGAAAACATTATAAGCTATATTAGCATCGGGAAATGCTTGATTAAATTGCTCAAAAGTTTATTCTGTAGAATATGTCCAGCTTTCGTCGGGATTCTGCGTGGCATTCCGAAAATGGGCCATTAAGATGCAGGGTGTTATTTGCGTCACAAGTAATAATGAATTAAAAAATTTAAAGCAAATAACAATGACCAACTTGCTCAAAGAATACAAATTTTCATATAAATAAATTGCAATAAATATTTAAAATGATACTGAGTAACTCACCCAGTGTAGTATTGGGATAGGATCGAAAAAAAAAAATCATTTACATATAATATGCATTGCAAAGCAATAAAATACTGAAATTAAATTGAATTAAAAATAGACTGACGAAATTAGACAAATAAAAGTTATACGACAAAGCGATACGTTCTCACTCAGTATATAAATCATTAACCCATAATTAAGTAAATCTTACGCGTAATCTAGACAATAAATTGGTTAGTAATTTAATATCTTGGGTAAATCTCACATCGAGATTCTTGTACATTCAATATACTAATTAGAATATTTAATATCAGAAAAAAAATAAAAATCAATCTACTTTTTCAAAATTATAATACACAAAAAAAATTAAACAACCCAATTATGATAGAAAAATTGATACTACAAAATTATTTACAAGTTATAAGTAACTATTACACTTTAAAAAGTGTTTGTAAGTCGACGAATAATAATTCACAATTCCAAAATCGGGCATGACTTTAGCATGAAAAATTTCGACGACCCTGTATACTCAAAATTAGGGTTATCGATTACTTAAATTACACTGAATGAAATATATAAAAAATTTATGGAAGATGAATGACTCTAAATTTACAATATGGTTACACAATAGACACTAGCAAATTCTGTCGTAGAAAGTTAACTGTTGGATTGTCACAATTCGTTACTGGGAAATTGTAGAACGATCAATACCTTAATTATTTCGATTGAATAACGTCTTGGGAATAACGATCACCATACTCTATAAAATTACATCGTACTTGAAAATGATCTTATACCAAAAAACGTAGCTTCTACTAGAACTAGCAAACGTAGCCTCTACTGGCAATAGCAAACGTACTTGCACCATATTAAATTCCAGAAAGAAAAGCTAATGTAACGAAATACAATTATAATGACAGAAACAATGCCTTTACACAAGAACATCGTGTAAAAAAACTCGCCTAAATAATATAGGATTAACCACGTGATCCGATAACACCAATCTTGTTCAAAAACATACCGAAAACGGACTTTTCATATTTCAAAGGATCATCAGACGCTTAAATTAAATAATAATGACTCCAAAATCCGCATAGCGAAATAAATAACATTACTTTTAAAAAGCCATTAAAAATTACAAAGTACTTCTGCAGTACCACATGTTAATTGATGAAAACAGCAAAAGAGAGACAGCATTTCTCAACTCGCTACTTATATATGAGAAGGTAAGTAGGTCTTAAAGAAACTAACCAATAAGGGAAGACACTGTATAAAAGAAATTAATGAAGAATATATATTTAGAAAATTATTTCGCTACCTCAAAATTAAGATAAAAAAATTAGGAATTTTGCTGACAAAAAATATTAATTAATTACCTACTAATTATAGAATTATTAATTGAAAGCTTATCGTTTAAAAGAATGACCACGGGATGACGCTGTCGTTACAATACCCAAGGAGATCTTACATAAAAATACTAAGGACAATTCTAACTGAATTTGCCACAGACAAGCCGTAAAAATAGTCTAATGATTTTAAGAAAAGATTCGCATTAAAACTTGTACCAATTAACCAAATTAATAGCTAATTGCCCAACATTGACTAACGCGATCATTTTATTGAAAACTTCAACGCCCTCTACGGGAGTAAAATATGAACGATTCTCGATCCAAAACTACATGCAAACTAAGTTGCCTACATCAACGTAAATATTTCGTAAATTTTTAATTAATTTTAAATCAACCTAGAAAATTGGTAGATGAAACTTCCAATTTAACTAACAATAGGATAATTATCCGCAAAAAAAATAACAATAAAAATTTTAAATATCGAAATTACAAAAATATATGCTAATATATACATATCCGTTCAAAAATTATTGAAATAAATGACTATAAGTGATCATCAAGGGCGTTAAAAGGCGTCTTGCTCAGACGTAAACACCATTACAAAGTCGTTAATAAAATCTGAAATGTATAGTATTGTTTTAAATAACCTATAATTTAATATCCAATGTTACTTACGCAAATTAGAAAAATTTATTTTAGTTATGTAGTTATTTATTTAGTTAATGAAAATAACTGATTGCGAATATAATAAAAAAATAATGTATACAAGAATGAATAGTGAACAAAAAAATTATAATAAAAGCTAACGGAGAGCAGGCACGTACGACTATAGCACAAGATGTCAAACACCAATTGACAAAAACTGTAATTCTCGATATGACAAATACGAAGCAAAGAAATTTCCAAAATTTGACAAACGTCAGCTTCAGTATTAAACGGACACCCGATATTATTTCAAACTTTTGGTATTCACTGTATGTACAACAAACAGCGATGACAAAACGATAAATAAATCAAATATTACATTGTATTCTTTTGCATTTATTTGCACATTGAAAGATATCTAAATAAATATAATTTAGTGCATTCTCTATTAACTTTGATTCGCCTGACTGATAAATAAGCCCATATACAATACATATTTACAGCTTGAATCTACAATGAGGATGTAATTTTAATGAAACAATTGTAAACGTTTGTATAATGTAACATTCGAAATCTGTCGCGGTGATAATAATGATAATAATATAGACATTTCTTACTATTTCATTATACATTTCCGAATGAGTCTCTTGTAGAAACTATGAATCGAAATGCATCCCTACCGAGTAGGATAGTTTAAATAATTTAATAAATAATAAACATAAGTAGATAAAATCTGTGCATTTTTTAATTAATTTAAATTGAAGATAATTTAAAATTCAATTAATATTAATTAATATTAATTAATAATAAATCGTTTTATTTGGTGTTTTAGGACCATCGATTGGAATTCGTCATGCTCAAATTGTACTACTATTTGCTGTGTTGGCGGTGGGGTATGGAATGAGAATAAACCTCTCTGTTGGTATAGTTGCTATGACGGATGCCAGCGTTAATCCAAATTTTCCAGTAAGTAAATGTCATTATAATCTAATATTTTATAAATAATACAGAGATATACAGAGTGATTTAAAATCAACGTGTTACGTTGATTGCCCTATAAACTCCCGACTTAACTGAACAAAACCAGTTACTTACTCATTTTCAATATAGGATAGAGGCAACACTTACGGCCACATTAAGAACTTTTTAATAGTTTTTATATCGGTAAAACTTTGGGATTTGAAGGAACCCATTCGCTGAATGTCACTTATGCTTCCAAGTCGGCTCTTTTAGAAAAACAATTGATATTAACACGTTCGCTACCGCTCGGCTCATATATGAGTCGGCTGGCTTTATCATATAGACCACCGGCTCATATATGACCCGAAGACGTGACTTTACTTAAAGTGATTTTAATTTGTATGGTCTATTGATAGAAGCTTTAAACTCCGTAGAGGTACAAATGTATGACATATATGTGAGTCAAATGAACTCAAATGATATATGGATATCTTTTGAGGTTATGTTGTTTTCGTACATTCAACTAGTACCATTTCTTCTCTAACAAATCTTTATATAAATATGTAAATAAATATTATTCTGATATTCGTCAAAAAAAAAAAGACGTTTGACTGAGGCTGAGCTACAAGAAGAAGCAAGAAAAGGTTTTGAAGCTGATGAAAATGTTATGCTATGTCATAAGTAAAAACAGGAAGTCGGAATTATTTAAAACAGAGGGAGGTCTGAAGCAGGGTGGGGTGCTCAGCCCAGTACTATTCAATATATTTATGGACAAAATACTTAAAGAATGTAAACCGAAGCTAATGAATATGATTATAGGATACAAACATTTAAAGCCGATTGAAATAACTGAATGTATATTTGCTGACGATTTAGTAGTGATGGCTAACAGTGAACGAAATTTACAAAAGAATATAAATGAATGGAACCAAACATTGAAAAAATACAACATGAAAGTCAATACGAAGAAGACAGGAGTAGAAGAACAAATAAAGATATATATTGAAGATGAAAGAATAAAACAAGTGTCACAATACAAATACGATCTAGGAGTAACGATTGAACGAAATGGAAATCAAGAAATTGACATTAATGAACGAATAGGAAAGGCGGCTAAACTATACCATAAGAAAGAAATATCTACCAAAACCAAGATGACTGTATTCAAGACAATATACAGACCTATTCTAGTTTACGGAAGTGAAACATGGGCACTCACAAACAGGCTAAGAAGTAAAGTGCAGGCTAGTGAAATGAAATATCTAAGAGGGGTTAAAGGAATAACACGCAGGGACAGGATAAGAAATGTTGATGTAAGAGCAGAATTGCAAGTAGAATCCATTTCAGAGTACATCGAAAGAAAACAGCTAAGATGGTGGGGCCATTTACACCGAATGGAAGAAAACAGACCAGCAAGGAAGATATTGGAAGCCAGAGTTAGAATTAAACGAAGACCTGGAAGACCGAGAGAAACGTACGAAAATATAGTAGCGAAATCGATACAAAGAAGAGGACAGACGGTAGCCAATGCGAGGAATATGGCGAAGAACAGAAAACAGTGGAAAGACTTTGTAAATATAAAATAGAGTATAGTAACAACTTCCCCTACACCGCAAGGTAAAAGGGGTTAATGATTATATATATATGAAAATGTTTTGAACTCTAATGAAGATAACGATTCTTTTGAAGAACCATATCAAGATTCTGGAAGTGACTGGCAATTATCTTCTCCCGAAAATTCAGGTTCAGAGGCTAATGACAGTGAAAATAATACCGGTGACGAAAATAGTGATGATAATGTGGACCAAAGTGAAGAAAACAATATCGATTATGAAGATAAATGGACTGATATAGAGCGAGATCCAGAAATATCTGATTTCAATTAACAAGAAGGTATGAAAGTATATATACATAAAAATGCATCACCTCTACAAATATTTTTTCTGCTATTTGACATTGCATTGATTGATAAACTTGCTCATTGGACAAACACTAGGGTACAATTTTTTTTATCAAAAATGGCTCCGCAGGCAAAATCAAATATACTTAATTGCAAAAATACAACACGAGATGAATTGATGAGATTTTTATCTCTTTGTATTGCAATGGGAAATATGAAATTGCCTAATATGAAGCACTATTGGTCAAAAAATATAGTTTATCATCATTCACTATTTCATAAAATGATGAGACGTAATCGGTTTGAACTGATTTTGCGTTGCTTGTGTTTTTACGACAATAATGACGACACTAGTAGCTGTTTACATAAAATAATCAACGTCGTAAACCATATTGTCAACAATAG
Source organism: Melolontha melolontha (assembly GCA_935421215.2). Lineage (NCBI taxonomy): Eukaryota > Metazoa > Arthropoda > Insecta > Coleoptera > Scarabaeidae > Melolontha > Melolontha melolontha. Next base: position 37,107,241 of record OW285242.1, read on the forward strand.
AGAAACGTTTATTATCCTGGACGAAATCTATCGTTAGATAAAGCTTTATTGCTGTTGGGCGGTCGTCTGTATTTTCGACAGTATATCCCTAACAAAGCTGCTAAATATGGGATCAAGCTGTATGAATTAAATGCGCCGGATGGATTTTTTACTAAATATTATTATATATTCTGGTAAGGGTACCACTCAAAACGATGCAACGGGGCACGGATATGCTGTGGTAGAGAAACTTATGGAGAGTTATGAAGGAAAGGGGCATACAATTTTTTTGGATAATTTTTACATAAGTATAGGTGTTACAGAAAAAATGTTAGAGAAAAAACACATATTGTTGGCACACTCCGAAAAAATAAGAAAGGAAATCCCAAAGGTGTTATAAATAAAAAGCTAGAGAAAGGCGAGTTTGTATGGAAAAAAAAGGCAGTTATTGTTGGTAAATGGCACGACAAACGTGACGTATTTGTCATTTCGACGTCCCATAAATTTGAGATGCAAGAAACGCGGAACAGAAAGGGCACAGAATCTGTGAAATCAAATATCGTTATTGACTACAACAAATATATGTTTGGGATTGATCGAACGGATCAAATGACTACATACTATACCACACCGAGGAAAACCATTGGATGGTACCTAATAGTTATTTACAAACCAAGTGCGTGAAATCATATTTCGCGAATGAGTGACCAATTTAAAGCGCGAGCCGTAGGCGAGCGCTTTATGGACACGAATTCGCGAAATGTTTCACGCACGAAGTTTGTACAATATTTTTTGTACGAGAACTATAAACAATAATAATATTTATATAAAATATAAATATAATTTCAAAATTTTTATATTTATAAGTATTTTTAACAATATTACTTGTATCTGTCAGGATGGCCGAGGGGTCTAAGGCGCCAGACTCAAGGTTTACCTTGCCCGTTATACGGGTTCTCGAGCGTTCTGATCCATTCTGAGGGCGTGGGTTCGATCCCACTTGTGACAATTTTTTTTTAGTTTTCTATAAATTTAAAAAATAATATTTGTTGCTGTTCTGACATTGAATTACATACCTTCCAAATATAACAATTTCTATATCATTTCCTTTTATTTTCATAGAAAAACAACGAACTGGGTAGCATATTATTAAGGTTAGGGATTTATGATTTTAAAATGTCACTAAATTAATCAAGTTCCAGGAAGTACCAACTTTACTTTTACGCACTCGTGTTTAAAGTGACTTTTTACGCACGCAAATCGAATCGTGAAATGATAGTTTTGATAAGCGAGTACAAAAAATTATTTTTTCATTTGGTAGACGTTTGCTTATGAAATAGCAACTGTCTATATCAGAAAACTACAGGAAAGAAAAATGCATATCTAAACTTCAGGGACAAAATAATACAATCGCTTATTTACTCCACGGATGCTGACAAGAAAGAAGAACGAAAAATGCAGCCCCAAACCCAAAATCCCAGATTTTCCAGAAAAAAATCGAAAAAAGGCTCAGTTGCTGCATTTGTTCGAAAACTAAGAAAAGAAAGAAAAACTTTCTTTGTGTGCAATGTGTGCGTGGATGATAAAGGAAGACCAGTTGGACTCTGCCCAAATTCTTGTTTTGCGCAACACCATTCCTAAAATTTTTAATTTTTCGAATTAACCAGAATAAAATTTTTGTTTTGCCTTGCATTTCCTTTTGTATGAAAATTAAATAAAGTTATTTTGTATATGAATCAAGTATTTCCTTTTTTTTACATGTTTGTTAGAGTCAGAAGCCGTCTCTCATATATGAGACATTTTGTCTATTGATAAAAATTATTGCTGTAGACCACTGTCCCAGATGTGAGTCATATCAGAATAAAAAAAAAGAGTCGTCAATATACTATCAGACCTTATTTACATGCGCATTTTACAAAAAAAGCAAAGTGGTCTGTGGTCAAGGTTTCTTTTAAATGCCGGTAGCGAACGTGCTAACGATTTAACGTAACATACAAATGTTATAATGCTTTACAATTTGAAGCAAAATTCCCCACTAATGGCCACCTGTTTCTATATTGGGCCAAATATTTTCCCTATTTTCGGCCATTCGAAAATTGATTAAAACTCTAAATATAGCATGTTTATTTGAACATATTTATTGACACATCAAATTAGAAATAAAGCAAAATTCTTTTCTGAGAACACAAACAATAAATATATGGGAGTTTATACTTTCCCATCTTCTTCAATTACAGTGGGGTTGGGCAGTTTTCCTAAAATGTCCCATATATATATATATATATATATATATATATATATATATATATATGTATATATATATATATATACATATATATAAATACAATATTTTCTTGACCTTAGTATGATAAGGTAATCTTAATAAGTCGGCGATTAAAGGTCTCGTTCATTACTTCAAAGTATATATATTTAAAACAACCCCACATGTTTCGGCCATGATGCCTTTGTCAAGGGAATAAAAAATATATATAAAGGAATAAAAATATTTTTTATTCCCTATACGTTGTGAATCTTTTGCCAATTAACTTGAATCTGACAAATACGAAATCTCCCAATTTCACATCTTTGGGCGCAAACATTATGTTGTCTTCCTGTTTAGGTACTATGTAGTCAACATCGTCTCCACTGTTGCCACTTTCCGCCCTGTTTTCTAATTCTTCTAAAGAAGAGCTTGTTTCCAGACTCCGCTTTTTAGGTTTTGCTGCCTTCTGTCTTAGTTGTCCTTTTTTTGTTCTTTCATGTATTTCTTCAGCTCTCGTGCCAGCTTTGGCAACAGCCATTCCTTCAGATATGGCATTCAAAGCTAAGGTAACTTTTGAAGACCAATACTGAAATTTAGCTATTTTTTAGCTTTTCGTCTCTGTCTTTATCGACTTTCTTCGGTATTTTCAGCATATTTACTGAAATAAATAAAATACATTTATGTAAAACACGTTGAACTCTTGATTTATACAAAAAACGTAAACTGGCCAAAAGTCGTTTTGGATTACCCACTTGTGGCTAGCAGCATGGCAATAAACGGGTAACTAGTAAATTTTTGGTTTCCTTTATGGCCACCTTCATTTTTCAAATATCATACTGTTAATTATGGTCAACAATGAAAAATGTAGGTAATAGTAAGTTGATAAATTATCTATCTACCTTAATTCTTGGCTTTCGTGCAAAAAAATATCATATTCAATAAGATGATCTAAGATTACTTCCTTAAAAATCCGTTAATTTCCTCGCCATGTGCAACTATCACTTTAACTGCTATAGCGGAACTAAAGTTTAGGTTATAACTGCTTCTGTCACTGTCCCCACTTACTCTTGAATGATACGACAATTTAGCAGCTGCAGACGCATTGGTGGATTGACACCATGCTTATTATTCCACCAATTACAGTGGAGTGGCCGTGGTCATAAGTGGCTCTGCCTTACAAAGCATGGCAATTAAATATCGAAAATTTTTACCTGTAGATTTTATTAAGTAAAATTACATGGCTTTATGCATTTATTCCTTCACCATAGTCTCTCTTGAGTGTGATGCACTTGTCCCAGTGGTTCTCTCATTGCCGGAAGCATCGTCGAAAATCATCTGAAGTTAATCCCTTCAGAATGGTGGCCTGTCGGCAGAGTTTTTATATTGAGAAACATGAAAATGTCTGCAAGAACCAGATCCGAGCTATGATGAGCGTGAGAGAGCACTGCAATAACATTTTTTCGCTAACAATTGCTAGACAACGAAAGTAGTGTGGGCAGGGACATTATCATAGTGCATAATGGTAAGAATCCATCCATTCTTGAATATTTGATATGAATATTGAATATTTTATTTCATCTTGCAGGCGCGGCTCGTGATGACGTATTTTGGTTTGCAGTACAATGATACGAGTGCCTCGTGTGTTTTCGGTGTTTACTAAGCAAACGTTACAGTTAGTACACGAGAATACACGAAGCACTCCGATCATTGTACTGCAAACCAAAATACGTCATCACAAGCCGCGCCTGCCATCTTGCATTGCGACTTTCTAGTTTTAGACTTACAACAATGATTCTTTCATTTATAAATGATAGTCTTGAATTTGTTCTTCTCGTTTTTTATGTAAATACAAGACCACACCTTTACTAACTCTTTCTGTCTGTTCTACTCCGCTAAAAAACATAATGCAATCGCTAACGTATTTAGTTCCGGTCATTTTCTTTTTTGTTTCAGTGATCGCTGCATAATCAATCTTCATACGTTTCAGAATGTTTTATATTTCTAATTATTTTTGCGAAATCCCTCTCACGTTCCAGGTTGCTACTTTTATAGTTTTACTTATCCTTTTTCATTGCTTGTATGTAGGAGTCCGGTAAATCAGTCCTGTTTCCGAGGCTAAGCCAGGTACTAAAAGTTATTTGAAATTTTTACGATAGTTAGTTACTAGCCGATTGCTCAACCCCTGTTGGGGTTGTCTCCCTTAGCCGATAGATTGCAGTTATTTAAAGGCTTTGGAGGCTGCCTTTTATCCTCTCCCGTTTGCTACCTAACGAACACCCATTGTATGCCATGTACCCAGTGATTACGCGACTTACGTCTTCGCGAACGTAGGAATAGGGTTTGTTGGTGGAACTGACTTGAGAAATTTCAAACTCTGACCCCTTCGTTAGATATCAGGATTATTTAAAAAAGGTATATAATCCATTACCACAATTATTAATCGTATCCTAAATACGTATTTCTACAACTAAGTTGTCATCATCAGTAGGTAAAACCACTTATCAAGGTGTCGCACATGGGGCACAGTAAAGCTAGAACACCGCTTACGCAACAACTACTTTACACGGCGTCCACGTGTAAACTAATTTAAATATGCAAATATATCTAACGAAAAGATCGACAAACTTACCTCTCTTAGAGTAACGGCATTCTCATATGTTTATACTCCAATTTGAAATATATCGAACGAAAGATCGACAAAAATTACCTCTCTTAAGGAAACGGCACTCAACATGTGTTAATACTTCAATTTAAAACGTCGACGACCCTCTTATGGTTCTAAGAATGAAAAGAGACAAGTGAAGGGAATCGGTGCTATATTACCGTTCATGGAATGTTGTCTGTTTTTAGCGATAATGGATATAATGGCTGTGACATAGAAATAATCAATAAATTAATTAGAAAAACAAAAATAAAAAATACAATCCGCGAATCCACAAGTTTTATATCTCAAAGTAACCAGGAGCAAAAGTACATGTGTTTACCATACCACCCCATCACGAAAAACATTAATAAAGTTGTGAAAGAAAGAGGTCTCCAAGTTGCCTTTCGGTCCGAAAATACTATCAAAAGTCTCCTAGGGAATACTAAAGATAGAGTTAATTTTAATTCGAAATCAGGTATATACGAAATTAGTTGCGATGATTGTAATTTGAAATATATAGGCCAAACAAAACGACCAATAATAACCCGGTTTAAAGAACACATATCACATATTAAATACAATAGACCGGATAAATCTAACGTTGCCAACCATGCTTTAAGTACACTACACAATGTGTCGATTAAAGGGTTAAAGCTTGTAAAGGGCATTAATAACCCCCGCGATCTTGACGCCTACGAAAGCATTCATATCGCTAAAAACAAACAACATTCCATGAACGGTAATATAGCACCGATCCCCTTCACTTGTCTCTTTTCATTCTTAGAACCATAAAAGGGTCGTCGGCGTTTTAAATTGAAGTATTAGCACATGTTGAGTGCCGTTTCCTTAAGAGAGGGAATTTTTGTCGATCTTTCGTTCGTTATATTTCAAATTGGAGTATAAACATATGTGAATGCCGTTTCACTAAAAGAGGTAAGTTTGTCGATCTTTTCGTTAGATATATTTGCATGTTTAAATTAGTCTATACGTGGACGCCGTGTAAAGTAGTTGTTGCGTAAGCGGTGTTCTAGCTTTACTGTGCCCCATGTGCGACACCTTGATAAGTGGTTTTACCTACTGATGATGACAACTTAGTTGTCGAAATACGTATTTAGGATACGATTAATAATTGTGGTAAGGGGTTATATACCTTTTTTAAGTTTTTACTTAACCACAGTCTCCAAAGAAAGACTTTATCAGGATTATTTTCCACAACTTTTATAAATAAATTGTCAATCTTTGAATTTACAAAAAATTATATTAATAAATTAATGTATACATTATACAATAAACAAAATTGATGCAATATCAATGTACTTAGTTTTACACGACACTGACAACTCCATACCAAAATTTAAAAAGTTACGTCGAAATAAATCTTTTTAGTACAATGTATATAATAATAACAGAAATTATTTTTATAGAGTTACAATTGGACAGTGAGTACAAAAAGTACGCTACTATCGTCATTCTTTTGGGGCTACATACTTCCTCAAGTAGGCGCTGGTCAGTTGGCAGAGAAATACGGTCCAAAATGGTTTCTAGGAAGTACAATGCTCTTAAGTAGTGTGTTTACGCTACTGATTCCCGTTATGGCATCGTTAGGAGCTTGGGGTGTTATATTATGTAGGGTAATGCAGGGGTTTGGGCAAGGATTTATTTTTCCCTGCATTCAATTTTGTCTGAGCAAATGGGTTCCACTTAGTGAACGATCTAGAATGGCAGCCTTCGTATATGCAGGTAATTATGTTTAATTTATTATATTGTTTAAAGTCTAGTAGCATTTGTCTTCCTAACAAGTTTTTTTCTTTTAGGCGGGCCTTTGGGCACAGTAATATCTATGCCTGTCACTGGTTGGTTGTCGGCAAGTTCATTCGGGTGGCCGTCCGCTTTCTATCTCTACGGAACAATAGGCGTTATTTGGGTTGTATTTTGGCTTTGGCAAGGATCTAATGATCCATCGGAACATAAGACTATTTCCGATAAAGAAAGGAAATATATACAGCAATCCGCTGGCGATTCCAGCACAATGAAGGTATTATTATTTCAACAAAAAAGGACTAAAATTCAAACAAAAGAGTTGCGCAAGAGTTACACATAAATCTGAACTATTTCTCGATGTACGTCTCTACCGATATTAAGGCATTTATCGTAACGGGGTTTCTGTATACCCTTATCATACCATGTTGCTACCTGGGTTCTCAGCCAAACTTACACACAGGTTTCCAGTTCCTCATCAGTAGAGCAGACCAATTTCCGTGCGCGCAATGAGCGCCGGTATGAGAGTGTAATTCGTAATATATTAGAATATGCGATAGAATAGGGACGCAACATGAGCTTGTTACCGATATAAGTATAGAAGTAGAGACATTTATTCTATCAGAAATAATTAAATATACATTTGGTTTTCTGCTATTAAAGTAATATGCATAAACACACGAAAAAAAAGAATAGTACATATTATAGCAGCGTTGTATGTACCTATAAATAAAATGTAAAATGTATTAAATCAGTGATTGTGTGCACGACAGAGGATTTAAAAAAACGCTTACCGTTTTAAGCGTCTTCCAAGGATTGACAAACTGGAGAAACTCGATTGTATATTTTCAACATCAGGTGCGTTTCTAAGGTTATTTCTGAGAAACATGTCCGCCATGAAGAAAAATATGTTTATATTCGGAGAACGAGCGTTCTACATCTAATGATGTTATATTCGCATAATCAAAATACTTTTTTAAGCAACTTAACGCATCTGTAGACGTGCCCTCACAAATACGTGTTAAGGTGTCAAAATCTGCATTTCTGTCTAAAACACTTTCAAATTTAATTAGAACACTTTCACTTTTTGCGTCTTCTACAGCACACGGTTGTGCGTGAACATCTTTAACGATTTGCAGTGATTCCTCTAACGACAGCGACGAATTTTCTAATTTTGTTATTGCTTCTTCTAGTCCCAAGTAATTCTCACCTCCATTTTAATCCCTCCATTTTAATCTGGGCATCTTGAAATTTTTTCTGGCTTGTATTGATAGCTGCATTTTCTTTCGGATAGAATGATAAAACCACGTCCTTAATTTTTTCAAAATGTGCATGATAGTAAAACTCCGCCCGTAACCATGTACCCCAACGTGTCAGAATCGGCTGTGGTGGCTCAGGGGTATGGGGACACAATTCTTGAAGTTTCCGAATACGTTTTGGAGATTTCAGGAATACTGCCTTTGTACTCGATATTAAAGCATCTGCCTCTGGATAACATCTACGAACCTGTTCTGCCACAAGGTGTAGAGCATGGAGTTTACAAGTAATATGTAACAAGTTAGGACAATATTTTCTAAGAAACCGGCCTACAGAACACATGGTTGCGGCACCATCGATCATAAACATTAATACTTGGTCTTTCGAAAGTTTAAATTTTTCCAAAGTATCTAATAGCACCTCCGAAATTGTTTCGGCATTACATTGTTCTAGTCGTCTCGATGCTAATAAAATTGAAGACGTTGGTTGATGTGGTTTGATATTACGCGCCATCACATTAACTACATATTGCTTTTGCTATCAGTTGTTTCGTCCACACATAACCACAGTTTTTTATTTTTCAGTTCGGCTTTGATTTTATTTTCAACCTGTTTACGCACCGATGGTAAATTCCTTCGTAACGTTGTCGTGTTCGGTAATGTTTGATTCGCGTATTTATTTCAAAATGAAATAAATGAATCATTACTTAACAAGGTAAACGGCAGTATACACACAATCATAGTTACACAGAGTTCATGTATAAACTATTGTCGATTAATTTTGTTATTATTGTGCTTCGAACTGCTTAGGTGTTCTTTACAATGTGTTTTTGACCAACACATTAGATATGTATTGCACACTAAACATTTAATTTTTGAGCCATCGTATATTAAGTCCGGGAAATCTATAATAAACTTATTCACTTCGTCTTACAATGGTCGTTTTCTCGATTTATTTGTCGACGACATTTTATTACGTTTGCTTACACTTACATGCAGTCTAAGCAAGTACCAAACACATACTGAATGCTTTTTATTAGTTCTGATGCAATACAATCATCCACACATCGGCGCACATGGCGCGCACGGAAATTGGTCTGCTCTACTCATCAGCATTGAACCACTGCTTTCCCAACGACGCTTTCATTCTGACGAACAAATGGTGCATAGGCGCAACATTTGGTGCATAGGGAAGGTGATCGAACTGCTCTCATCCGAAATTCTCGAGCAGTTTCTTTGTTTGTGCTGCTACATGAGGACGTGCATTGTCATAAAGAAGGACAATTTTCGAAGAGGACATGCCTCTCTTTTGTTCTGTATTCGTTTACCTAGAATAGGGTTTTATAGTATGTCGCTGCAATAATTGTGGTCCTAGGTTGCATGAACTCCTCCAATGAAATACCTTTACAGCCCCAAAACACAATAGTCATAAACTTCCTGTTGGAAGTTCTTTTGTTTTGTTGGGAGAAATCATATCCATCTATTGTTTCAATTGCTCTTTGATCTCTGTGTTCACAAACTGAATCTACATTTCGCCTCCCGTTACGATCTTTCTCAAAAAAGTTTCCTCTTCGTTACTGTAACGCTGCAACAACGATAGCACAAAACTAGCTCGCTGAAGTTTGTGAAAGTCTATGAGATGTTTGTACACAAAATTTGTAGTAGTCGAGTTGTACTGAAACAATGTCATGAAGATCTGACTGAGAAACCGGAGATGCTTTCGAACCACGTTGTTCACTTCATCGACAATATCGCCTGTTGCAACGAACTTCCTTCCCTGATCTCCTTCATCATGGTCGTCAGTTCGTCCTTCCCTAAAAATCCTACATAATTTTTGCAATCACTCATAATGTTTTTCCTATGCACAACACACAATCTTCGGTGAATTTCAGCAGCATTGTTGGCTTCAACTTGGAGAAACCGTGTCACACAGCGAATTAAATTAGTGAAAATTAGAAGCGTTTAAACATCATTATGATTAAGTTCCTTCTTTTGTGTAAAACAATTTTTTTCATTTTACAAGTTATTATTAAATTTCTTAGAAAAGGAATATATATTCTTATTTCTTCTTTTATTGTGACCATTTAAATTAATAGAGCCTCTTCTTCTTTTTAGGAGAAAGTATCCATCGTTTCTTCATTAACTCAATTACTTTATTAAATAATTTTTATTTTAAGTTACGTGTTATGGATTGAGTGTCAAAGTGCTAATTGAAAGTATATAACATATATATATATATATTAATTCTTCAATCTAAATACTAATAAATTAATGAGTGCTTTTTGAAATGCAATGTAAAAAGCAAAAGGATTTTACGTTTAGTAATTTAGTAATGTAACTGTATAATTATCAAAGCATGCGAATGCATAAACTAGAAATGCACTTCGACAATCTTAGTACATGTAGGGGTCTTCAAGATTTTTCATTATTTTGAGAAGATTTTTCTAATAACAACCCAAAAAGCTTTCGAAAACAATCTCTGCAAACCACTGATTTACCGCACATATCATATTATTATCTGACGGAAATCGTTTAACACGCAAGTGTTCTTTAAGTTTTGGAAACAGTCAGTGATCGCTGGGGGCCAGATCTGGCGAATATGGCGGATGCTCAACTAATTGGAAGCCTGCTTGAGCTGTTGCAATAGCGGACCTGTGACTGAATGCGTTATCCTGATGCAAGAAAACACCTTTGTGCAACTTCCCCAACGTTTTTCTTTTATCAAGTCACGTAATTTAGAAATTAAATTAGCATAATAAGCACCTGTAATTGTGACCACTTCTGCAGGAAATTTACTAAAATTACGCCTTCGGCATCCCGAAATACGGATAGCAACCTGTTGAAGGTTGCATCTTGTTTTTTTCGGCGGTGGTGAACATCGATCTGTCCACTCCTTACTCTGTATATTGGTCTCTACATCATAACGATGGATCCAGGAGTCATTCATTGTCACTAATCTTGCAACAAAATTTTCTTTGTCGTATCTATACTGCATCAAAAGGTGACTGCAAATGTCTTTTCGAGTTTGCTTATGTACATTTGTTAACATTCGTGGTACCCATCCTACAGACAATTTTTTCATGATCAATTCGGCTGTAATTATATTATATACCATTTGGTATGAGGACCAGTTTCTTCAACTATTTGTCTAATAGTCATACGCCGATTTTTCAGCACGAGATCATAAACCTTTTTAGCAGTTTCTTGGGTAGTGACGGTTGTGGGCGCTCCACCCTGCATATTCATCTGTACCACATTTAAATTCACGACACCACCTTTTAACTACACCATCTGATACTACAGATTCCCCTAATGTATGCACCAAATCTTGATGAATTTGAGTTGGGGACACTTCTTTTAAAAGTAATATATAATCACCTCTCGTTGCTTGACACAATCTATTTAGATACTGATATGTGACCCTCTCGACCTCGGGCGTCTTCTGTAGGCACGCTTTAAGAGGTTCAGACTTGCAAGTTTCTAGCATTAGTCTATGTATAGCAGGTTACAATGCGACGTGAAGATAAATAATTGTGGGTTTATAAATGGGTCAGGGGTTTAGCAAAGGCATCAGCCCTCGTACAAAGGATTTTTAAAAATTTCAGATTCAATAGACAAATTAGATTCAATAAAACCTTTATTGCTAAAAAAATTATTTCAAAATTACAATCTCTTGTTCCAAAAGTATAAAAGCTACACACTATTATCTAAAATCTTTAAAAGTTTCATGACATATAATCAATTAAAAAATACGAATTTGAGTCCTCTATTTTAGAACACTATAACATTCATGTGATCAATTATTGTTTTAGAAATATGCAACACCTTGGAAACACGTACTAACATCTCTTCCCGTCTGGGCACTAATCGTAGCATACAGTGGTCAACATTGGGGTTATTGGACACTGATGACTGAAATTCCCACTTATATGAGTGGGGTACTAAATTACAATATTGAGCAGGTAACTATAAATAATAAAACCCGCATAAATCTAGCAGGTAGATCACTAAATCATGGATTTGATAAAGCCAATTCGATTCCTAGTACAACTCGAACATTCATGATATTTCAGCCTCAGCTCCACAACCCGAAAATTCAGAATAGATTAAATCTTGGTAGGTTTGTAGATCCCATATTTTTTACGTTTTTTTAGTATCAAAAAGTTTTAAGAAATGAAATCGACCCTTGAAAATCGATGAGTTAGTTATTAGTTCTTGTTTAATTAATTCGCACATAAAAATTATTAGCAAATATTATTTGTCATATTATTTAATAAAAATGGACCTTTAGAATATGGTCCATTCGAAATTGCATCCCAATTATTGTTACGAAGAAGCTCACAACGAAATTGTATCCTTACTAGATAAGGCTCAGCTGTGTTCGATGTTCAGTTATGAATATATAATGTAAACAAAGTTGCCAAGTTTCTTGAGCAATTTTGTTTAGTAAAATAATCAGTCACAAATTATAACGATATTTATTAAAACTTATTCAAAATATTATACAATATACAATACAAATTATAATGCTATACAAATATTTACATTCTGGCTCCAAATCTAAATGAAACCGCTTGTTCAAATTCATATTTATTTATTTTATGATTTTTTAAATCATCCAATTTTTCGTTTAGAAATCTCGTTCTTATTCAACTTCGAGAATCAATCGCCTTGGGTGTTGAAAAAACACGTTTAATCTTTATACTTGTATCAATTTGAAATTATAACAAAACCCTAATGAAATCGTTTATATTTGGATGTGCAAAATAAAATGAAGAATTATATTTTGAATGTAAAGATTCACAAGCGTCCGTTGTTCTTTGTAGCGATGATGAATGTTCGGTCCAAACATTAGGTGGAAAACGGGAATTTTCACTAATGTAATTGCCAGAGAGCGAACTCGAGCGATTGATGATTCATAGCCCATAGACGTCTGCCTTGTATTCGCAATAAGTTTGTTTCTGTAAGCGATCCGTGAGTTTCAAACAATTTGATATGTGTGGCCACGCAACTGCATAAGTGGCACATACCTACATATGCAGTTAATGACAGAATATTATGAATACATTAATAAATTACTTCTGCAACTGTTTCACCCATTACGACTTGCAATATTTTAGTTGCAATTAAGTATGGTTGGTATGAATTGTCGGATAAAGAATACCAACATTTATCACAAATCGTCCCATTACATCCATTGTTTCGTCTGCACTTATCCAAAGATAATGACCAGATAGGTTGGTTCGTATTTTTTCAATAGTTCTCAAATAACATTTTGGTAAGTGGTATTTAGTTACGTAAAGTAGATTCATATAGTAAATGACGATCAGTATATTTTGTAAGAAAGCTCTTGAGGACTGGATTGTTAAGGTTTTTGAATGAGATATTGGCTGCCATGAAAGCTTCACACAGTTCTTCGTTAAAAGTGTCAGATGCAGATGGTCATATGTTATCTTGTTGAGTTTTTGAAGAAACATGTCTCTGCACATTACACTTTTGTGAACGCCTTAAACTTAATGAACAGGCACTGCAATATATCTCGATATCATTACGAATATGCAATCAATCTGTATGGCATCTAATCCACCCTACCATGGTTGCCCTACGAGAATTCTCCATAGTTAATGAAAATTAAGAGAAATACTAAGAACAGAAAGAAATGAACTAAAAAGAAGAAACGAAAGCTACTCCAAAAATAAGGTAGTCAGTTAAACTTAATATTTATAAAAAAATTAGGATAAATATACAATATAACAATATAAAACTCATTTTTTTTTAATATTAAAAGTTGTAACCAAATAACACCGAAACCAGAAACACGCCACTGTAAAGTAGAATTTTATGAATGAATAGACACAATAACGACGGAAATAACAACATCTGCTCGACGAATGCAATCGAGCAGCCAATAGTGGTGCTGTTATAACATGCATACTATACATGATACCGCCACAACGTTTTATCAGGGCAATTGGTCATTCAATCACTTCAGTTCGCTCTCTGGTAATTGCCCACAAAATTCCGTGAGTTTTTCATTTACCGACTTAATTTCTGCTAAATCAATAGCAAAAATTTCTCCTACATCTTCAGGATGAAGAAATGGTAATCCAAATATATAAGTTTAGAAGTTAGTAATTTCCGTTTCATTTTCGTTTTTTCTTTGGTACTGTGAGCTAACCATAATTGCTAAATTTTTCGATACCATGACTGCCCTACGTGAAACCTACAATCTCAAACAACAGCTTCCAGAAACCCTTTGTAAATACTGTTATGAACGGTGGTTTAAAAATCGGCAGTTATGATTTTCGGCAAAACTGGTTTTCTGCTTTGTGGATCTCAAAAAAGCGTTTGATAGAGTACAAATAGCCGACATCATAGATATACTCCAGCAAAACAAGACACCTGTCTCGTACGTTAACATAATAAAAGACCTCAGTAAAGGTAATACAACCAAGATCAAAACACCAAAGGGACTCACAGAACAAGTACCAGTACTGACGGGCATACGCCAGGGGGATAGCCTGAGCCCAGTACTATTCAACCTCATCATGGATCAAATAATCAACGGCGTAAAAGAAATGGATGGAGGATATAGAATGGGACAGGAATCGATGCGGATACTGTGCTACGCTGACGACGCAATCCTGATGGCGGATAACGAGGACGATCTTCAGCGACTGCTATATCGGTTCCAAAAAAAAAACAAAGAACCTTAACATGCAGATATCAGTGGAGAAGACAGAATCAATGGTCATAGCAAAAGAACCCACTAGATGTAAACTGGCTGTAGATGACAAACCCATCCGACAATGTATGCGATGCACGTACCTGGGAGTCGAGATAACAAGCTCCAAAAACCTACAACAGGAAGTCAGAACACAAATGAATAAAGCCTCAAAAATTTCTGGCTACCTAAGGGACCTCATATGGAGGAATAAATACATGTCCACTGAAAGTAAAGTCCGCATATATAAAACAGCCGTAAGACCGGTGATTACATACGCAGTAGAAACCCGAGCGGACACAACAAAAACGAAGAGCATGATGAGAGCAACGGAGATGAGGACCTTAAGGAATATCAGAGGAGTAAGCTTGAGAGATCATGTAAGAAGCAGGGATATACGAACAGACCTTAAAATTCAAAACGTGGTGCAATTTACGAGAAATAGACGAAGATACTGGCGAGACCACGTCGACCGAATGACGGGGGATCGATGGGCAAAATGGGCAAAGAACGAAAAACCGAACTCAAGGAGACCTCCAGGCCGACCTCCCAAGAGATGGTGCGAGAGCTGGACATCTGCTTCCCAAGAGGCTGAATAAAATTGAAATAGTAGAAGAAACAAGACTAGGTCTTAAGGAAAGAGAAAGAAGAAGAAGAAGGCAAAACTGGATGATCACATTGTTCTTTAATATATTTTAAGGCTTGATAGTATGTAAA